>JALRMA010000404.1:1200000-1904227 GCA_023638005.1 Forsythia suspensa
TGAATAATTTCTATTAATTCACTGAAAATAGTGGCTGATTGAAGAGAGCCATGGAGACTCACATCAGTCAGAATATATTTGACAGGCGCCCCATAAGCAAGTCCAGAACTCCCCCTGTTAAATGGTTCAAAGAATGGTATAAAAAGTTCCTATATCTTTTTTCCTTTTGTGGGATTGCTTTATGTATTTTTATTTTAGTTATTGCTTTATAATCTGACAAGATTTTGGTTTTTATGAATTTTACCTGTTGATACGTATAGTATAGAGTTATTTTGTATCTGAACATGATTAACTGTGGGGATCACGTATTCTTTTATCCTGGTGGGTTTCGATTTTTTCAAAAGTTCGAGTTTTGTGGCACTTGTATGTTTGTGTGTGAGAGTTTCTGTCTGTCTGAATGAACCGGTTGCATAGCAAGGATGCTCAGCTGCAATCTCTGTTGATACAAATTGAACAGGGATACTTGGGTGGATTTGTTTATGTTTCTGTTGGAACTATTTCACATTGTTGTGGCAGCATGTAAGGGAAGATGTATTACTAATGCAAGTGTTATTATCATCTTAGTGATCATCAAATTTTAAACAGTGAAGTCCGATCATGTTCCAATTGCAATAATGAACAATTGTAATTTTCATTATTTGAGCGATCAGCTGTTTGAATTCATAAATTTACTAGAGGCATCCTTACGCATGGAAGATCATCATGGAAAGCCTATGAAATTATTTTCGAAGGACTTGAGTTTATTTCATGAGGACAGCCTTCACACAGAACTAAAAATGAATGGAATAATAGTGTTATGTGAGATGAGGTGGTCATGGGTGAATCACACCAGACCTCACGTATTTGACAAGCTGTCTGCAAGCAGTGTGGGCAATAATAGTTTGGGTGGATTTAAGTGAGTCATGTTTTAGTGTTTCTACACTGCTTCTCATTTGAACTTTTAACCCTTAAGAAGCCATAAGAACATCCAAGCATTGTTGTTCAATTAGTACGTAGGCTGATTAACCTGATTTTTTCAATACCTCCTCCGCTCAAATATTTTTCATTAAATGAAATCCATAAGTAAAGGTGGTTAAGTGCTAAAAAATTGATTATATGCAACATGCTCACAGATGTATCTACTTGCATATTTCAGTATGTTTCGTCAATGTTTCTAACAACCTGTTTTGCTTTGTTCTAGGGTGCCACAGGATGTTGTAGCAACTGGTGGAAAGTGCTTCCTTTTGAAGTGGGTTAATGGTTAGTTTTAATAGCTTTCTGCCCTTTCTTATTCACATGATTAGTATTTTGATAGGGTTGTATGCTGTAGTGTAATTACATGATCTTGATATCTCATAGTTCGAACAGCATAAGAATAATACCCACATTTTAGATAGTAAAATATATATTGGCTGGTGGTTGTCTTTTGTTTGCATCCTGAAACTTCACGAATTTACTTTGAATACATTTAAACTTGTCTAAGAGATTAGTAAAATGGTAGAGTTATTCATAAAAACATTACAGATTATTACCCTGTAGGATTATTTCTTTTCTTCTCTTTTGTTGACTTGTAGTTTGCAATGGCTTGTGGCTCAGGTACACGTAACTAGAGTGCCTTGTACGCAATGGAAACAAGATTCTTTCTTAAGGATGACTTGAGCTTTAATATTGGTAATGAAGATCCTAGACTAGGTTGTTCGTCTATTTCACCCTGTCATATGGAGGAAATAATTTGTTCTCGACAAATTAATAGGAGTCTATGCCCCATTTGCAGGACTTGATATTTTGGCTTTCCGTTACACCGCTGACATTTTTTTCGAAAAACTGACAACATCCAACTTGATTTCCTTTTATCATCATTTGCCACCAAAATAGGTTGCCTTTGATTAACACTTCTCCGCAACGTCCTGCCGAATTCACATCAGATCATCCTCAGATAAGGGAGCTATTGAAAGGTGACAAAAACACCCAAAATGAGAAACTGACTAAATTACTAAGGGCCTGTTCTCTTTGCCATTTTCAACCTATTTTTCGTTTTCTGTTTTTGAAAATAGTGAAAACGTGTTTACTTATCTATTTTCGAAAATGCATTTTTCAAAACACATAAAAAAAAAAATACAAAGGAAACGGAAAATGATATTTTTACCGTTTTCTTCACAAAACACGAAAAATTCCAAAACGGCAAAAATGCGCGTTTTGGTGTTGGAGGTTCGCGTTTCAAGTTCAGATGTGGCCTTTTTTTTTTTTTTTTTTTTAACATTTCACGCCAGTGGAAAAGCTAGCAGGAAAATGATGATTTAGTCATTTTTCGCATTTTCTTTACAAAACACGCTCTTTTTCAAAACAGCTGTAATATTTGCTTTTAATTCCAAGTCGTCACTTGGTTCAAGTCACATCGCCGCCTTTTTTCAATGCCAAGTATTTAATTGTTTTAATTCCAAATAATTTCAAGTTTTTAATTGTTTATTATTCTAAAATAATTGTTTTAAATTGTTTTTAATTCCAACTAATTCTAAGTTTTTAATTCTAACAATAATTGTTTTTTAATTGTTTTTAATTCCAAGTAATTTCAAGTTTTTAATCAATAATATATTTGAATAAAATATTATACAAAATAATTTCTCAAAATTTCAAAGTAAATGTGTTTTCCAATTTTCTATTTTGAGAAATAGTTTTCAACAAAAAGAACGTATTTTCATAAATCTCAAATTAGACACTCAAAACACAAAACTCAAAATAAATTCAAAACTCAAAACACAAAACTGAAACGCAAAAAGAACACCACCTAAATTCTCCCAAAATGCTAGCTAAGCTAATAGTCTTAGCACTGACAGGCTCCTTTAGAAGATATAGTGCGCCTTTGCCTGCAGTCGTGTAAACCGAATTAGAATTAACAGATATGAAGCAAGGGCTAAATGACTTTGAGTCTGCCTGTGCCAGAGGTAAATAAGAGGTGGATCAGCTCGAGGGCTGTAGGCTTTGGTATAGTGATGTTAGGGTGTGTTTGATTCAAACATTTTCCATGAAAAATGTCACTTCCATGGAAAATCTTGTCAAATTAAACACTTTTATTTTCCCACTTTGTTGTTTGATTGGCACATGGAAAAGCAAATACATTTTCTAGGTACAAGCATTTAAAGCATGGATTTGTCTTCTTTCTTGGAAAAATTTTCTTGCCTAGATAGTGGAATTTATTTTCCCACTTCCATGGAAAATATTTTCATTTTCCACTCTTTTTCCATGCTACCAATCAAACACACCCTTAGATTCCAATACTTTTGATCTCCTTATTTTTCTTTTTTCTTTTTAGAAAGCTGCTAAATAATCTATTTGTTCTTTGTCATTATATTCTAGTATTATGGCCTTGTTGTGGGAGTCTGTAATGGCCTTATAAGCGTGAATTTGCAGTTAAATTTGACCCCAAAAATTCTGTCGTATTTGTTAGAGGCCACTCAGAAGGCTATGAAAGAGAAGTCAAAAGAGCCAGAAGTGGTGGAACCCGAGCCTGAACCAACAACGGAAGTTCTTTTCCTTTGTAGTTATGATGGCTGTGGAAAGACATTTATTGACGCTGGATCTTTGAGGAAGCATTCTCACATCCATGGGGAGAAATCATATGTTTGCCATTATGACAACTGTGGAAAGGTAATTTTTCTAATGTTTGGGTAGGAAGTGGGAGTTGTCCTGTTTTGAGACGAAGGCCTACGACCTATGAGTAGGATACCCTAGAGCATAAAAGCATATTAGTGTAGTTTTGTAGGACCTATTGTAAGTTTTACTGTTGATTTCCTTCCTACTTTGCTTACTTCCAGCAAACTGATTGCTGATTATGGAAGTATACCTTCTAAATACCGATTCTAGACTTCACTTTTAAAAAGACACGAGCATCTTGAAGTCAAAGTAGCTTGTGATTTCTAAAGATCAACTGCGAACAGTATCTACTTTACTAGTCATTTAGATTTATGGTTATTTGGCAGTAGATGAAAGAGTGTTTTTGGGTGGGAACATTATTGGATCTTTGGGTCTGCCATCTTCTTTAGATAGGGATTTTAGGGGTGATGTATTGTGAATTATGTCATGCAAGTCACCTGTACATTATAGTCAAATGCCTGCCAAATGCATGATACACATTATCAGAGTAAATATTTGCAGTTCTTTCTTAGCAGGGAAATGTAAATGCTTGATTTCATCTTTACATAAAATATGTTTCCAACTTTCATGATAAGAGAAAAGCCCTAGAACCTCAGATACAAGGTGTATGCACGAGAGACTCAACAAGCTTACTGAGCTGGTACCAATAAATTACTTCAAATTATCATACAATTAGGGATGTAAAGTAAATTTCAAAAATGTTCTTATTGAAAGAAAAATCCTTCTAAATATCTCCAGTTAAGAAGAAATCCTGTTGGCTTTTTTTATCATCGATTTTTGTGTTCTACAATGTGAGTTGTTCAAAAAAGGAAGAAGAATCATCTCACAGGTTTGATGCAAAGATGCCTGTGCCTTGACATAAACTCACAAACATAAATAATTAGGGCTGCACATTATGTTACCAGTAATTGGTGTTGCCTACAGCACACGCAAAAAGGGGTCTGATTTGGTTCTTGTTCTTTTCATATTTTTATTCTTTTGTTTGATTTATTTTGTTGAATTAAAGTTTTGAAATTACATTTCAATTCGTTGACCTTTGCATTCAGATAATATGATTTGCAGATGGTCCCATTGATTGCATATTCGCAAAAGCAACATGGTTACGTAGCAAGATTCTTCATTAGATGATTGGAAGTAACTTTTGCCTCATGGCCTTTTCTAGTGGTTCTAAACTGAAGCTTTGCTTTGAAAGTAATGATTATATCAAAAGACTATTTTGTTCTTAATCAAGTGCCTTCGTAATCCAAATAATTATATAACAGAATTTGCATCTCTATTTAATTACTTCTGGCTTGTTAGCCATACTTTTATTGATGCTTAAATAATTATGTCCTTTCCAAATCTGTCAAGCAATACTCACCGATATCGTGGGCATATTTTGCAGAAATTTTTGGATACTTCAAAACTGAAAAGACATTTTTAATTCATACTGAGAGAGAGATTTTGTATGCCCACACGATGGGTGTGGTAAGGTGAGTTATCTGTGTGCCCTATTAGTTCATCCAGAACAAATCAAACCCCCCCGGCAAGGGGCATCCGAATTGAGGCTTACTATATTTGATAAATTGTGGAGTGTGAAGACATTCATTAGAGTTTGATTCTTGCTGTAATACTAAAGAATTTCTCAGTTTTACTTTGGATTTTTTTATGCAGGCATTCTCCTTGGATTTTAATCTAAGATCACACATGAAAACTCATTCACAAGAGAATTATCATCGTTGTCCATATCCTGAATGTGGAAAACGATTTGCACACGAGTACAAGCTAAAGAAACACATTGCATCTCAGCATGAGAAGGTCGATACTTTCGAATTTCCCTTTGCTTTGCAATTTTTTTCATAAATCTTGCTTGGTGCTTTATATCTTGACTTGGCATTATTAGATTGTTTCTGTTCTCCATGTTTCTTGGAAATGGAAACTGTTGCCTTTCTAAGACCTACAATTTATGGGATTGGTCCTGATCCAATTAGAGGATAATCTGCTTGAGTTTGATTCTGCTTTAGTTCATTCCTTCAACTAAAGAATTCAAGCTGTTCCTGTTTTTAAGCTTTTCTGATGTTTCTGCATTCATTTAATTCTGAAAAACTTTAAATAAATAAATTTGTCCACAAACAGTTTTAAGTGTTTTGGCTTCTTTACTGCTTTACTTTGTATTGATTTTCAATTCTGGTAATGTTTTCATCAGAACGGTGCAGACGAAGCCAAGTATGTTCAGCCTGCAGAAAAGCCAGTGAAAATCCAAAATCTTCTGCAGGAGCTTCTGGTGCCTCATCAGCTGACCGCCCATACACCTGTCCGTATGAAGGGTGTGAAAAGGCGATATCCATGAATACAAGCTGAATCTTCACCTAAGGAGAGAGCATCCAGGCCATTTTCCAGACGAGAATGCTAAGAACACCCGAGCAAATACAGAAAACGAGATGGATGAAGCAAGTGATCAAGATGTGTATGGTGGAAAACGTGGCAATGGCAAAATTCAGAAAAAAAAGCAGGCCAAAGCCAAATATGAAGATGCCCCCTTCAAAAGTTTCTCGGGGAAAAGCTCCAGGGCTTCTCCAGCCAACCTGAATGTAGTGAAAAGACCTTGGCTGGTTAAAGAGGAATTGTTCTGACGAGGAAGATAGTGAAGAGACCAAGAAGAACTTGAAAATGTTGGAGAAGGGTCGAGATACAGAGAAAATAATGTGGACGACAATGAAGAGACAGAATACGAGGACTAGATTGACAGGATCTTTTTCTTTCCCCTTTTGTACAGATATTTATTTGTTTAGAAGAATAAATTGTTGAATAATGTCCGTCTCTCGACCAGAAAAGGAAAAGGCCCTTCCATCTTTGAATCGTTGCCCATCCGATTCAACCACGGGCCAATACTTTCAAGCTTGTAATCTCACAGCATGTTGTGCCGTGTAAGGCCTAGACAGGGACTAAAGTGCGTTACTCAAAATGTAAATTACATGATAGCAAGCATATAGTATCGTTGAATGTTGTTATGGTGTATGAAATTAAGACACATAACATAATATATTTATACTTAATCCCACATCGTCCATAAATAAAGGTCACATGATCGGAAATCTTCCTCTTATGAAACATTACTAGCTGAAAATGCTGGTCAACTAAAGTAACTTGTATAGGTAACAATTGTTCAATGTAGACCACGAGAATTTTTCATCATCACTTGAATAGATTGCCACATATTGTGATAGGAGAGTCACATCTATACAACAGCAGTCACAACATACAATTATTGTTGAATCAGGAGTCACAAATGCATTCACCAAATTCTTCTCACGGTCACAAACAGTTTTCTTCATGAATTCATCTATATTTAAAGGTATAGACACATTGTAATCATCGACTTTAAGAGAGATTTTCACCTTCTACTCACACAAAAAAGTGATATACGTCTGTTTTCACTTTCAATTTTTTTTTTTTTTTTCAATTTCTTCAAATTTCTTTTTTCCAATTATCTTTCTCTTTACCATTCTCCAAATCTTTTATTCTCAACCTTGTTGCTCCTCATTATTCACGACCGATCATTTACCAACTTATATCAATCTTCATTTATTTTTCTACGGTCGAATTCCATCGATAAGTGGTATATTAGTATTGGTATTTAGAACAAAACTCTGTTGGTATTTAGACTAGTATACTGCTTACCCGGTGGAATTCGACCGTACAAACTTGCTCGCGTTGAAGAATAATGAAGAGGAACAATGTTGAGAAGAGAGTTTTGAAGAATGGTGAAGAAAAATGAGAAGGAGAAATTTGAGAATAGATTGATTTAATTTTTTAAAATTGAAGACAGGTGTACATCACTTTTTTATATGAGTCGGGGTGAAAACCTCCCTTACGGTTCGTGATTAAAAGATAAATTTTAAAACAAATAAAAAATGAAAAATTACCTTCAACTGGGCAACAAGCTTTTGTTGACGTTGGTCACGACTTGAAAGATGTGTGAATGTGTTATGAAGTTATTTGAAATTGTGGCATTCTTACCTCCACGTATCAAAACTTTTTATCTAATTTCTGCATGTACTCGATCCACATAATGTTATGGTCACTCGGTCACAGATGGAATCGCCGATCAAAAACAGAGTCTCCTTAATTTTTTATATGAAACTTTTCCTCTAATTGTTAGAATATCATTAAAACATGGAAGTAACTAATTTGCTAAATTGTAGGGATAGTTAATGATGAGAAAAAATATAGGTTTATACATATCTCATTTGTTAATCTTTGTCATGCATATTTGGTTACATAATTTTATCTATCCAAAAAATATCTTTTTTAGATACATGTTTTACATAATCTTGTCACACAATTTTTTTCATTTTCTACCTGATTTTTCAAAATTTTACAATGTTTTGTCAGTTACCAAAATGTAACTTTAAATAGTCACAGTTACCAAATTTTCCCTTTATTTAATCATTTCTAAGGAATATCAACAGCTCAAGGGCTAGTATTAAAACTTAAACAAAAGGCATATTCCCTTTCACATTTATTTCTTGCGCATGATCTTATGTGAATTGCAAAAGTTAGTGAGCAATGACTGAGTCAGAATTTTTATTTTGGGGATGGAGAGCTGTCGAAGATAAGGGAGTTGTTATCTTCGTACCTATCTCTGCTAACTCACTAAGTATAAATTTGAAGTCTCCTCAACATGGGAGTCGGGCATCTTACGAGGGTTGCCTCCGTTGACTAACGAACTTGGTGGGAGAGTTGCGGTCCTTGTACTCATCTCCGTCTCACTAATTACAAATTTGGACGAACATAAACACGTTTGTAGTAAAGCAAAAGTAGAATCGCGTATATAATCTTAAGTTTGGACAAATATGTGCATGTTTTAAAGTGGCAAGGTGAGGACACTGTTGTGAGTATGATAGCGAATTACAAAACTAATGAGCGTTAACAATCAGAATTGAAAACAAAGTGGAGAAAATGATAAAATTAAGTTTGTTAGGAAAATTGGATACATGTCGTTGCATAGAGTCAGACCAGGACACAAAAACGCAAATACCTATAGACCACCTGCATTACAGTGACAATACAAGTGGCCACTAAATCCTCTACTCTTTCAAGATTGGCAAACAGTTTGTTATCCCTCCTCGTAAAAAGCAGTGGCGTGTTCGAAGACAGTGGTGGCAGACTCATGAGTGGCTTGAGGGGTTTCAGCATCGCCTTCTCCACCTTCGGTGTTTGATTGAAAGGACTGTCGAGGATACGCTACTTGGGGAGTGACATAGAGGAATGTCAGGTCTCACTCGGGATGATAGGGATTGATCATTTTAGTAACTATTTTGCCTTCGTCATCATCATCATCCAGGTCATGAGGCACCGGTACTTCAGGGTATACTGGAAGTTTTTATTAGGCCCGGACAACCCTCTCCCCACCTCCTTGACTTCCTCAGTAGCTGCGGACAAGGCCTGCGCTGCATCTTGGAGGCCCTTGTTTTTCAGTGATCATAGCATCGAAGTTGCTATTCACTTTGGCGACCTCCTCTTCAACAGTTGCAGTCCTCTCCTCCACTACTTTCCTCGCCGAGTCATGCAAGGCTATTTGTTCCTACACAGTATGTGAAAATATGAGATAAAATATGTAGAGAAATAATTCTGTATTGATTCAATTGAATGAATAATTGTATAAGAGTACAAGGTATATATATACTAATAGAAAAAGAATTCTACCTAAAATAGAAATATCACATACATAATATCTTACTATAAATATAATTCTACCAACAAGGTAAATAATAAATAAGGTAAGTAAATATTTGTTAATACTCCCCCTCAAGTTGGAGCATGTATGTCAAAAGTGCCCAACTTGTGAGTGAAACTGTGAAATGCCTCATTGTCCAGTGCTTTAGTAAATAAATTTGTAATCTGATTGCTGCTTGGAACATAGACAGTCTTGATCTCTCCCTTAACGGCTCGTTCACGAATAATGTGACAATCTATTTCAATGTGCTTTGTCCTCTCATGATATACTGAATTAGCTGCAATGTGTATTGCTGCTTGATTGTCACAATATAAAGTTGCTGCTTGTGGGTGATCCACACATAAGTTTGTCAGTAACTGTCTCAACCATGTAAGCACACAAGTAATGGAAGCCATCGTCCTATACTTTGTGCTGAGGATTTGGATACATTCGTTTGCTTCTTACTTTTCCATGATATGAGCGCCTTTCTCAAAAATATACAATATCCCGTAACTGACCGTCGTGTAGTAATATCTCCAGCCTAATCTGCATCACAAAATCCTGCTAGTTGTAGTTTTCCACTTGATGGGAAATATAATCCTCGTCCTGGTGCTCATTTCAAGTATCGAAGCAATCGGTGAACTGCATCAAGATGGGGTTGCCTAGGTGCCTGCATGAACTGACTGAGTGTGTTGACCGAATATGAGATTTATGGTCTAGTAATGGTGAGATAAATAAGCTTCCCTCCCAACCGTCGATAATATGTGGGATCTTTCAACAACTTTCCATTTGTCAAATTAAATTTTAATGACTACTCCATGGAAAATGCTGCATGTTTTGCTCCAAGTAATCATGCCTCTTGGAGAATGTCAAGAGTATACTTCTTTTGATTTATTGAAATCCCTGATCGTGAGTGAGCAATTTTACTCCAAGAAAATATTTTAATATGCCAAGGTCCTTCAAATTGAATTGAGTTGCAAGGAACGTCTTTGTAGAAGAAATTTCTTCTTTATCATTTCATGTGACGATCATATCATCCACATATAATAAAATAGCTGTAAATGAATCACCACTGACTTTGGTAAAGAGTGAGTAATGTGCATGTGACTGTTTGAACCCAAACTGAATAACATCAAATACAAATTTTTGAAACTAAGAACGAGATGCCTGTTTCAATCCATATAAAGATTTATGGAGTCGACATACAAGTGTTCCTCCTGTCGACGAAACCCAGGTGGGGGAGTCATATAGACCTCTTCATCAAGATCACTATGAAGAAATCCATTTTGTACATCCATTTGATGAAGCGTCCATTTGCGAATAGAGGTGATAGCAAGTAAGCATCTAATTGTTATTAACTTTACAATTGGAGCGAAAGTTTCATTATAATCAATCCCTTCTTGTTGTGTAAACCCCTTTGCCACCAACCGTACTTTGTATCATTCAACTGTACTGTCAGAATAAAATTTGACCTTGAACACCCACTTACTACCAATAGGATGATGACCCGGAGGAAGCGAGACAAGTGACCAAGTATTGTTTTCTTCCAAGGTACGAATTTCATCGTTCATAGCAGCTACCCATTTAGGATCATGACATGCGGCCTTATATGTTGCTGGCTCAATGATACGAGAAACATTGTATGTAAAAGCATGATGAATGGAAGAAAGACTGCTATATGATACATACCTTGATATAGGATGTCGAGTACTGGATTTGACCGGAAGAGACCCAGCTTGAGCAGGCAGAGCATGATTAACTTAGTAATCTTTCAGGCGAATTGCGGTTTGAACTTATCTTGTGGAACATCGAATTTGGTCATTTGGTACTATAAGAGGTTGGTCTGGCTGGCTGTCAAGTAAAGGTGAGGAAAACTACCCAACCGGTCGACCTTTTGAGCTCTCTGTTGAAACGGATGAGAGAACCGGTCGACCGGTTATGTTTTTTGTTGGAACGGATGGACTATCCGGTCGACCGGTTGACCAGTGTTCGGGACCTTCGGGCAAGCTATCTGGTTCTGCTATATGTTGGTCCTCGTGGTATGGTAAATGTGGTATTTCAACTTCCGAGGCATAGATTGTGGCAACGAGATGGAGTTGGTTTCATCATTTTGCTCGGAGGCATATGCAAATATGGTTTCATAGAACACGACGCCCTCGAGACACCACTAGCTTTCTCGCTTGTTAAGTCATATAAGAGGTATCCTTTTGTCTGGAGGATATCCAAGAAACACACATCTTCCGCTCGTGTGTCAAATTTATGGGTCGGGTTTGAGGTTGGTGGCAAAACACAGCAACCATAGACACGTAAATGAGAATAAGGTGGTGGTTTCTTGTGCAATTTTTTATATGGTGTTTTGTGTAAGAGCAATGTCGAAGGTATTCGGTTGATAAGGTAACAAGCTGTCTTGATATGTTCTCTCCAAAATTTTAACGGAAGATTGACTTAAAATTTAATGGCACGAGCCACATTAAGGAGGTGGCGGTGTTTTCTTTCTACCATTCTATTTTGTTGAGGGGTATAAAGACATGATCTATGAAAAACGGTACCATTTTCATCTAGGAATGGTTGCAAGGATAAGAACTCCTGACTATTGTCAGACCTTAGGGCTTTTATAGTCAGGTTGTGTTGAGTTTTAACCCAAAAAAAAGAAATTCTTAATTATGCATTGAGTTTGATTTGTGACACATGAGGTGTATCCAAGTATAACGAGAAAAGTCATCAACAATTGTAAGGAAGTATCTAGCCGTAATAAGAATAAATCCTATGAGGTCCCCAAATATCACAATGAATCGGATCAAATAGTTTATTGCTAAAAATTTGACTAACCTTAAATGGTAGTCTAGATTGTTTAGCCAAATGACAAACATCACAAATATCGTGGGAATCAAAACTAATATCCAAATACTTTGTGCTAGAAATTGAAGAGGTGAGGCGGAAGGGTGCCCAAGACGTCTATGCTATAGGTTGGTTGATCCTTCGGTAGTATGAAGTATTTGTGGTTTTTGTGAAAAGTAATATAGGCCGTTACTATTCGCCTTTCCAAGCCAATCGCCTTCTTCGTAGTCAAATCCTTCATGACACAAAAATCGTGGTAAAATGTCACATAGCAACCTAATCCCTAGTAAGTTTATCGATAGATAATAGATTAACTTTGAAGTTGGGAACATAAAGCACATTATCAAAAGTCATATTATTTTCCAAGTTAACTGCACCAATAGATTTAATAAGAGCATGACCCCCATCCGATAATTCCACACTTTTTGCTTTGGCATAGGTTTATTCTCAACGATCTCATCCTTTGTCACATGGTCAGTGGCCCCTCTATCAATAATCCATGAATTACTCAAAGATGTAGTAGAGAAATTGATACCTGAAGTGTTAACATAAGACTTATCATTACCCGTTTTGTTGTTTAGAAGTGTCATGATCTGCTCGTATTCTTTGGCTGCTAGCGTTTTTCCTTCCTTTGGGTCAAGTGTAGAAGTAGTAGCAGTGTTTGTGAAGCGTTTGTTTCGTGACTTCACGTCCTTCCCATAGAACTTGTGCCATAGAGGGAAGCCATATATGAAATAGCGAGGAATCAACAATGTGGCGGTCATCCTATAGTGGGTACATCTGTTTCTATCCGTTTCGTCGAAACGGTCGACCAAGACAACCGATCTTTATTTTCTGGTTCGATATCCAATTGATTGAATGTTGCCCTGGTGCTTTGATCTTTTCATCAAGTGGTTTAGAAGCGATGATTAAGCCAGGACGATCAGATTGCTGTAGAGCTATGGGATCCGATTGGGCAATCGTCGCTTCTATGGTGTTTGTGTCAGACATCGTTGCTCAGAATCGTTGCTCTGATACCATGTAAAAATATGAGATAAAATATATGTAGATAAATAATTCTCTGTATTGATTCAATTGAATGAATAATTGTATAAGAGTACAATGTATATATATATACTAATAGAAAAAGAATTTACCTAAAATAGAAATATCACATACATGATATTTTACTATAAATACAATTCTATCAACAAGGTAAATAATAAATAAGGTAAGTAAATATTTGTTAATACAGTAGGGTAACCTCATCTGCTGTAGAGGCAACTTTGCCTTCACCTCTTTGAGGTCAAGCCTGTCCCTTCGAAACACCTCTACTTGGGCTTTGAAACCCTTATTCTCGGAGCTCAGGTTTGTGTTGAGGGCACTGGTAGACTTCACCGCACGACGAGACTTTCAGCTTCGACCTCAAGCTTCTTCTACTTCTCAAAAGAGCCCAAGTACTCCCTACTTAGTTCTAGGGACAGGACATGGGCCCTCTCTACGTTGCTGGCCAAAAAGGCCGCTGATTTTTCCTGCGAGTTAGTTTCCTTCTGATAAGGAGAAAGTCCAGAAGGCGAAGCCCCCCACCTGTGTCAGAGGCCCCTTGACTAGGCGAGTTGTGAATCGAGGAATGTGCACAAGTGGCAAGGACTTGAGGGAGAGAGCTAACATGCCAACCTCCAGGACAGACCCCCACAATATTTTAGTAAAAATCTGCCCCACACGGGAATCGAATTTGCATTGCCGGAGGATTTCTCCCCACGTCACCTCAGACCTTACCAATTCGCCTATGCCCCTAGGAGCTCATGCGAGTATATTATTTGGGATGGTGAACCTCTTTCTACTGCTCGCCAAATAGATCTCCTCAAGCCTATTCTACATCAGCTAGGCTGTATTTCCGCACGTATCTTCTCACTCATCATTTAGCTTTTAGGTAGTCGGAGAGTCTCGTTGCTCCATGAAAGTGCGTAATGAAGGTTAGGCTCCACTAATGGTCTGCTTGGAAGTTTTAGGGTACCGATTATGAGGGTTTTTTAAAGTACTGGTTTTGGGCGTTTATGAGTGGAGCGGCTTTTGGTGATTTTTAGTAGCGGCTTTTGAAATGGTCCAACCCATGCTTGGGAGTTTATTATCAAGTTTATTCTAATTTTTTTAAAAGAATTAAATTACATATATGCCCATATATTAAAAAAGAAATTAATTTTAAAAATTTTATATATCAATTTATCATTGAAAATATAAAATTAAATTTATATTTTGTATATGGTTTTTTTTTTTAATAATGTGTGCATATGTTTTAGTTTTACAAACATTAAGTTTAGGGAAGTTTGAAAATAATTGTTTGATAGGGGATAAAATTGGAAGAAATTTTGAAGAACGGCCAAAAACCACCGATTTGGGAGGTTGGAAAATACCCTCCAAATTACACTACACCTGTTTTTGGACGGTTTTTAAACCGCTCAAAAATGGTGCTCTAAAAAACTAACAAACACCGATTTTTTCAACCCTTCATAAACCTTACCATCCAAAACCGGTTGAAAAAACTCCCAAGCAAGCCCTAAGAGTCGTCATTCTTACCTCTCATCACTAGTAGCCTCGCCGATCCTCGGCCTCTACTTGGAACCCACAAAGGAAAGATCAATGCAAACGAGCCGCTCAATGTCATCGGAGTGGATCTTGACTCCATAGGAATAATGGGTAGAGATAGGTTTGGCTACGGTTAGATTTTTCAGATGAGAGCGCCTCTCAAACCTTACCTCGTATTTTATGGTTCGCCTTTGTTTCATCTTGCCCACGGTTTTGAGAATCAATTTTGGGCGTCATGTTTGTTGAAAATTGATGGCCGGAGGTACGGTTATATTTAGGAGGCTGACCAAAGTTGACTTTTGAATCATTTATCACTTACACAATCGTTGTTGGTCACCTCATAAGTTATACATTTGTTTCACACTTCTGGCTTTGAATAGCTTGTACATATAAATAGAACTTGTGCCTCAGATTAATTATTCATTCATTTTTATTTCTGTGAATAAAGTCATATCTCTTTTATTTCTTTACCTTCGTCTTCTCTCAAGTCTTTCTCCCTCTTTTGAAACCCTAAATCTACTCCATCATGGTATCAGAGCATTATTGCTTCACAGCAGTGTATTTTGGAACCTCGAATGCTTCGTTGCCTAAGCATGCCAGAATCGGTAGCCTTCGATTCCTAGTAGTGTTGTCGTGATCGGTGCCCTCAATTCTCCGCCCACCCTTGCCAATAATGATGAAATTGGAGGATCGAACTACATTTTTGGAAATCACAAATTACGCCTAATCTTCGTGCATACGATCTTAAAGGTTTCATCACCGAACTCCGGGAAGCATGATCCGTCCTCGGTTGATTGAGACCAGTCCAGATACCGATGACATTATAAGGTGAATAAACCCTAACTATCTATTGTGGATGTGAATGCACCAACTTATTATGAGTTGGCTTATTGGCTCAATCTCTGCGAGCATGTTTAGACACATCATTAGATGTGCCACTGCAAGTCATGT
The DNA here is from genome assembly GCA_023638005.1 of Forsythia suspensa. NCBI lineage: Eukaryota > Viridiplantae > Streptophyta > Magnoliopsida > Lamiales > Oleaceae > Forsythia > Forsythia suspensa. Next base: position 1,215,683 of record JALRMA010000404.1, read on the forward strand.
CTGACAAACATTTGAACGATTGTTTGTGTCTCGGATTTAAATCTCAAGTGCTCCACATGTGGTTTGATTTTCAAGTAATCCTATGAGTGATACAGACCTATTAATGTATATCCTAGGAGGCATTGGTTCTAAATATGATGCCGTTGTGGTTAATCTCACATCATGGAGTGAGGTTGTTACTTTGCAAGAGGCAAAATACCTCTTGCAAGTGCATGAGACGTGTTTAGAACAATTATGTGATGTTTCTACTGTTGATTTTCGTGCATATACTAATTACGTTACTAGGAAAGGGTTTAAGGGAACTCATTGAAACCCATGGCAATCTTCATCTTTCTTTGCCAACTCTGGCCATAACAACCAGAGTTTAGGTAGAGGGAGAGACAAAGGAAATAAAACAAATTTGTAGTTCTAGATTTGTGATAAAGTGGGGCATACTGCCTTGAAGTGCTATAAGATGTTTGAGATGTCATTTAGGACAGAAATGAACTCACCTCAAAATAGAGAGAATTCCAATTATTCCAATTATGAGAATAAAGAGAATTCAAATTATGGAGGACAACAACGTTATTCACAAGCTCATATGGCATCACCTGCTACTGTGAAGGATGATGCTTGGTATGTTGACAGTGGAACTACTGATCACATCACATCTGATATTGAAAACCTTCAAATTTAGTTTGATTACAAAAGAAAATGTATACTCACAGTTGGTGATGGTAATGCTCTTCATATTGCTCATGTTGATTCATCTACTTTTAACTCTAATGGGCATACTCCTTTTATTTCTGAAAAACATATTGCATGTTCTCTTTATTAAGAAAAACTTGCTTAGTTTGTAAAATTGCCGTGTTTGAAAATGACTCATGTGTCTTTAAGGACATATGTTCAAAGTTGGTTCTTCTTGGAGAAGGCTTAAACATGGACACTATCGGTTGGATGTGTCCAAATCTAAGTCCAAGTCCACTCCATTATCAAATCCTATCTATGATGACTCCAATTCGATTTCCGTAATTCCAATTATATTGTATTACAAAACACTTAGAACTCTGCTTTTTTTGCTTTGTTCTTTGTACCTATTTGAATAGTGTTGATGCTAATATGTGGCATCAAAACTGGACACCCTAATAAGCATACATTGCAACATGTATTGAACTCTTTAAACTGTTGTATTGATATTCAAATGTGCATTGATTTTTATCAAGCATGTCAATATGGAAAGTTGTCTCAAACTCATTTTATTTTATCCTCAAGTTGTGCCAAATCCTCCATAGACATCATACACACTGATGTATGGAGACCCTAACATATTGCATATACTGAGGGTTACAGATAATATGTCCACTTCATATGAGTACTCTAGATTTATTTGGATATTTTCCATGAGACTTAAATCTGAACCCAATGCGAGCCACGGACCTGTTAGTAAGGATTCGTTACATTATCTGGTGGGGCCAATAACGAGACCAAGAGCCAAGAAGATCAAGATCGCCATACATGGTCTTGTCCAAGCTACATAGGTTGAAACTGACATCCAACATGCGACACCAACCTTCAAAATAAATATGACAAATGAGGAGCCAACTTTGGTACAAATGAGTCAAACTAAGGACCATATTGAAGACATATTGGAGGCTAATAGAAGGTTGGAGGACGAAAATAAGCATGAAACAAAATTTGAAGGTCAAAATGCAAAACGCGACAAAGGAGCGTAAACTTTGCCTAGGAAAATAAAAGAGGTGATCGCCCTAGCACTAAAGACAAAACAGAACTTAAAAGTTCACACTGGCGATCACCTGTGCCAAAATTGCGTGAAAAATCTGATTTTCGGATTTTTGTTTCATTTTCAACTAGAACTCTTATTTTGTTCAGTTTTTACTTATTTTTGAATTAGATTAGAATTTTTATTGCTTTTACTATATAAACACTTGTGATTGTAGACAATTCATAACTTTGATTTATTGAGAGATTCAGATTAAGTGAGATCCACTTATTTCTTCCTTGTTCTTAATTGAATTAATCAAAGACTTCGCAGATCTTTGTGGCATTTAAACTTGGTTCTTTGATTCAAGTAATCATCAGGTCAAGTCTTGCAACTTGATTTTAGCTTTCTTGGGGTTCATATCATTCTTGGTTGTGGGTTTCGAGATTCAATATTTCGCGGGTTCAAGATCGTAACCTATTTCCATATTTCAACAGCTTTCAAAATTTTGTTGAAAGACAATTCAATAAAAGATCAAATGTTTCCAATCGACTTGGGTTGGGGAGGGAGTATAAGAAACTTGACCTATTTCTTACTAAATTAAGGATTATATTCACACATCCTTGCCCCTATATACACCAAAAAATGGAAAATCCAAAAGACAACATAGACACATTGTTGAGATGGGTTTTACTTTCTTAGCCCAAGCAAGTATGTCTTTGATTTTTTGGTGGGATGCCTTTGCCACCAGTACTCTTCTCATAAACAGACTTCCTGCTACCACTCTTAACCAACCTTATGAGTTATTTATCAAAGAAAAGCCAAAGTTTAATCATCTAAAAAATTTTGGTTGTGCTTGCTATTCTTTTCTTAGACCTTACAATAGGCACAAAGTCAGTTTTGATACCACACAATGTGTGTTTCTTGGATACAATAACAAACACAGGCTATAGATGCTTAAGTCTAAATAGAAGAATCTATATTTAGGGATGACAAAAAAGCTCGTGGGCTCGTAGGGTCGCCGGCTTGGCTCAGAAAAGCTCGGCCCAAAGAAGGTCTCGGGCTGTTTTGGGCTCGTGAGGCTCGTGCTCACGAGCTAAAAAAGCATGAACCACGAGCCGCTCGGCTCATGGCTCGTGCTAATTGTCATATATTTACTTTTTAAAAAAAAAAAATTCAATTATTTTCCTATAAATACTCCATTCTAAACTCATTTTTTCACAATTTAATCTCTCAATCTATTATATACTCAATTTAATCAAGCATTTCCAATATTTTCTTCTTTCTTTTTTAAATTATAAAAAAAAGAATCAAGGACGAGCCGAGCTAGTAGGTAGCTTGGCTCGGCTCATTCGGCCCACGAGCCGTGGCCGAACCGAGCCCACATTTTGGAGATGAGATGAGATGAAAGCTCGTGCCTACCGCCTCATTTTGAATGGGCCAAGCCGAGTGCCTATCTATATTGCCCAAAGTGTAACATTCAATGAAAAATTGTTTCCATTTGTCGGTGGTTTTGCCTCCTATCAAAGTTGCTTATTCTGATCAAATCTCAAATCAACTTTTTGTTCAAAATTGGTCATCAAGTATTGATGACACATCTGAGGATATGAGACATGCAATGGCCAACTCTCCCAGTTTCAATCAGCCACAAAACTCTCTATCTTCATTTAAGTCTGTTCCCAGCAACGTATCAAATCAACAACAAGACAATAACACTTCAAATGCAACTTCAGAACCTGTTTCCAGCCTACATTTGAGTCAAATTCACAAATACCTGTCCCAAAAATTTCTGCACCTTGTCATTCCATGCAAACCATTTCAAAATCAAGAATTCACAAACCTAAAACATTTACCTATATTTCAACCTTATCTAAGCCCATTGAACCAATAACAGCTAAAGAAGCATTATGGCTATGACTGTAGAATTATATGCACAACATGCAAATCACACTTGGAGTCTTAACCCACCTACTGATGATATGCATATAGTTGGCAACAAATGGGTGTTTAGAATAAAATATCTTCTTGATGGCAGTATAGAGAGATACAAGGCCAAACTTGTTGCTAAGGGATTTCAACAAACCCCTGGTGTTGATTACTTTAAAACCTTCAGTCTAGTTGTTAAACCTTCAACTATAAGGATAATTCTTACTTTGGCTGTTATATATGGTTGTGCCATTCAACAAATTGGCATAAACAATGCCTTTCTTAATGTAGAATTACTAGAAATAGTTTACATAAATCAACCTGGGAGTTTTGTAGATGAAAAGCTTCCAAATTATGTGTGCAAATTGAGTAAGGCCTTATATGGTCTGAAGCAAGCTCCTAGAGCTTGGTTTGATAAGTTGAAATAGACTTTGTTTGATTGGGGCTCCACAAGTTCAACTTCTGATACTAGTTTATTCATTCACTTCTCATCTGGAAATCATTTGTTTGTGCTGGTGTATGTTGATGATATCTTTATCACTGGAGTTGATAAGAATCAGGTTTTGAAACTTGTCCATGATCTAAACAATCAATTTTCTTTGCAAAATTTGGTATCTTTAAAATACCTTTTGGGATTTTAGGCCACTAGAGATCACTGGGATATTTTTGATTCAATCAAAATATATCAAAGATTTTTCCGTGAATAAACTCGGTCAATTTTGCATGCTCATACTTTTTGCATTGGGCAAGCCTGTAAAATGGTATTGAGATATTTGAAGGATACTACTACACTTGGTCTTCATTTTAAACCAACAAACATGGTAGGAGATTAACTACTAGTTATTGTGTTTACCTTGGTGGGAATTTAATTCAATGGTGTTCCAGAAAACAAAAAGTGGTACCAAGATCCAGTAACGAGTCAAAAAAATGTGCATTGGCACAAGCTGCCATTGACATTATTTGGCTTCAAAATTTGTTTAGTGAATTAAATGTTTCATTACACTCTTGTCCTGTCATATGATGTGATAACGTGAGTGCGGGTTTTTTTTGCTACAAACCCGGTGTTCCATCAAATAATAAAACATGTAGAGATTGACATACAATTCATTAGAGAGAAGGTGCTTGAGAAGATCTTGCAAGTTCAATACATAGCCACAGAAGATCAGATTGCTGACATGCTGACCAAACATTTTACTGGTGTGAAGTTTGTTGGTTTTCTTGAAAAGGTCATTGGTTCTTCCCAGCTGCGCTTGAAGGAAGATATTGAGGAGGCTGACCAGAGTTGACTTTTGTATCATTTGTCACTTACACGATAGTTGTTGTTCACCTCATAAGTTGTATACATTTGTTTCACGCTTTTGGCTTTGAATAGCTTGTACATATAAATAGAACTTGTGCCTCAGATTAATTATTCATTCATATTTATTTATGTAAATAAAGTCATATCTACTTTATCTCTTTACCTTAATCTTCTCTTAAGTCTCTCTCTCTTGAAACCCTAGATCTACTCTATTAAGTTAGGAAAAGTTGAGTGGTTTCATCTTCGTTTTGGCCGAAAAACCCAAGAAAATTAGAAAACCCAAAGGATGAAATAAAAGATGAATAGAATATAGAAATGATACGTAAAAGTACCTAGTAAGTGAAAATCTGTAATTCTTCCTAAACTCACTTGAAACAATTGGAAACTTGAAAGACTAGGAAGTTTTCACTCCAAAAGTGAAGTTGATTTAGTGCAAAAGTAGAACTTGAAACCATGGCTTTTGCCTTTTATAGGTAATGGCTCCCAAGATCTAGACCGTCTAAATTCTAGAAAACATCTCAACCTAATCCATGAAGCAATTGAAGCCTTCAAATGCGAAGAGGCGGGATTCTCATATTTGGAATCAATGACCTTGATGCACCACGCAACTTCACGAGTGTGTCTGCCTTGTGTAGCACAAATCATGCAAAGCGATGTAACGAGTACAATCATTGCCTAGGACTTTGCAACTTGTGAAAAGTTTCTGTATCATCCAAGAAAGTTGCCATGTGCCCAACTAACATTACAACTGTTATATTTCACCTAAGTCTTCCACCAAATATAAATATTAGTTTCGGACTTGGGAGACTATTGTTACACAATCGGCATCAAAAAGCTTTGTCATCAGACATCTTCGTCAATCAAAGAGTTTCATCATAGTAGTCTCACCTTGAAAAAAATGGCAAAAGAGCATCACTTCACGCCGAAGCACATAAATGGAATAAGACTATTAAAATTTTCCCTTCACAGGGCAACATCCACAATAATCCTTACAAACCTGACATGTACCTAAGTTCTCTACCTAATATAAATATTAGGCTTAGACATGGATGACTATTATTACACCTTCGGCTCGCATGAAATCCATGTGTCTGCTACCTAGAAAGTCAATTACCCTTTCGCCACGTGGAGAGTTTGATTGATGTCCACGCGTATTGCCTAATAATGATGTAATATCAAGATTTACCAACTTTGCAGCTATGGCATATCACCTTAAAGCTTACTGAGTCTTCTCGTGAAGAAAAACCTTGGGCTTTAGGAAAACCTTCATTGGACCAAATACAAGTGGCGGACTTCAAAAGTTCGACAAACAAGTGGTCTCGTTAGTGCTATGTGCCTTAAGTGGTTTAATCCTTCTACGTTGTCACAACTTTGGCACTTGGGGCATGGGTCTAAGGGGATATATTTGATAAAAAAAATAACTATCTCAATCCCCATATATCTCTTGAGTAATCTTATGTGATATGGGTGAGATCCATTGTAGATCCAACTTTTGCTTCACTCGTGATATTCAGCGATCTCAACATGTACTTATTTGACATTTATAAAAGTATCTATTGAATTTTGAATCCAATACATCATGTTTAATGTAAATACGGGTATTCATTGCTCATTATCGACGATCATTTGATAAGAAAAACCTCAAAAATAACTGGAAACACCCAAGGGGCCAATTACCAACTAGATAATTTCATTTGTAAGGAAATAGTATCATAATGATTTCAACGGCTTAACCAATGATTGAGTGAAACGTGTTAAATTAGGCCAGTATCATCTTTAACCAAAATATAACTATAAATACTCATGCATAATTTGGCGTAAATAGTCCCTAACTTTTGTCCCCAGTGCAAAAATGGTCCATACGTCTCTTTTTTTGGCACAGACGTACCTAACCTGTAAGTTTTAGTCTACAATTGGTCCTTATTTGAGGAAAAAGACCAATATTCCCTTAGTTTTAATATGAAAAAATTGTAGTTGGGTTCCTAACCTCAGTAAAAGGTACAAATGAGTCCAGTACTTTTATTTTTTATAAAAATAAAATAAAAGTAATGAGTTCTGTTTCTTTGTTTTGAATTAAAACTTTATTAATCAAGTTGATAATATGCGTAAATTATTTTGTACATTTTTACAAGCTATTATTAAATAACTAACGTTTAAGCTCATAATTATTAACAAATGTGTTGAAATAAAATTATTTTTATTATTAAATATAAACTTGTATTTTATGGTTATAACAAAACAAGAAAAATAACTATCACAAACTTGATTCTCAAAATACTTTTATTTGATTGAACTACAAATATTAGAGCTCCAAATCGTATTGTTCAGATTTTTATTTTTTTTTTTATTATAATTCAAAAATAAAGTACACATAATTTTTAAATTAATTTTTATTAGTATTTTTACGTTAAATAAAATTATAATAAGATTGGTTCAAGGTCATAAAATTATATACGCCATATTCTTAATATTTATTCAAGTTTTTCACATAACATAGAAACTACATACACTTAATTACAATAATTTAACATTTTTTTTTCTCTAATTGAAATTTTAATTGACACAATTATAATGATATATTTAGTACGCTAAATTAAATATTATTAAATAAAGTTATTAGATGCATTTGTACATTTTGCTAAGTTAGGAACTCAATTGTAAATTTTTTTTAATTTAAATTAAGGGCATGTTGATCTTTTTCATCAAATAATGACCAATTATGCATCAAAACACATAAATTAGGAATGTCTATGCCAAAAAAATAAATGTTAGGGATCATTTCTACATTAATGACATGTTAGGGACCATTTGTGCCAAATTTCCAAAAAGGTACACAAGATTAAACCCTAGCCAAAGTTCTGTCTATTTGTCCTTCCCTCCCACACCCAATTTTTCATTTTCATTTTTTTTTTCTAACAACTGATTTGACCGTCAGAGTGCAAACGGTCATCAAAATTCCTCCGTTATGGCGATCTTTGTTCATTATCAATGTCCAAGATTGCAGGTAACATACATGTAGACGGTAAGGTGGCAGGGATCTATGACAGTGAGATTATTCAAATTTTGAGGTCAAAAAATTCTTTATTTGTTGCAAAAAAAAAGGTAGGAGTTCGACGACAGTTACTATATGGTGTCTGACAATGGTGACGTATCCTAGCACTCCTATATCAATAATTCGCCTACCTCATTAGTTCGCTTGCCTTGATGGTCTCATAGCTCACATTTTAGATCTGGATAGCGGTGATCCAACAGTTGTTGACTCATTCAAACCCATCATCCACTAAGTGACAGTTACTACTGACGATTGAGAAGTTGTAACGTCCCTCATTAACTCCGATTAATTAGAGAGATAAAAGAGCACCCGTCATTAAAGACTATTAAAGATAATTAAAGACAGTGACTCGTGATCACCCCTATAAATAGAGGTTAATCCCACAGGTAAGAGCGGACTCTAACATTTTCATATAGTTATTCTATATAGTTACTTAATCACATACTGATTATCACATTGGAGTGGGTACAGGGGATAAAAGCCCTTCCACTTTTTGCAGGTCTCCACCACTATCACCACTGCATTCGAAAGAGGAGAAATATATTTATCATCAATTGGCACCATCTGTGGGAATACTGCACAAAAAGTCATGGCTCGAACTAGAAGAGTGAAGAATGTAACCATCCCCCAGGCCCATCGGAGATGTTGACACTGAGTCCAACACCTCCACTAACCACCTACAACAAAAGTTTGCTCTTACTGCTCAACTTGCGGTACTACAAGCTCAAGTGGCAGCTTTTGCAACTCAGCTCTAGGATCAAAACACTGCTGTTGCTTCTCAAGAACCCCAAGTTCCTAGTTTTCCATCGGTGGGACCATCACCACCAGGTAATCCATCCCATGCTCATAGTCTTCCACTGCTAGGTGCTCTGCCTGAAGCTCCTAACTTTCCAGTAATGGAAACACTGCTAACAGTGGCTCCGTCATCGGTCCCAGGTTTTTTGGTTCCATCATTTGCACGCCACATTCATTCATTGACGTTTGACCCAAATCCACTATGGGGACAACCGTTATGGGTGGCTTCTCCTACGCTAGGTGAGACACCAGTGCTAGGCCTCGAGCAACGGTTAGAAGACATGATGGGTCGCAAAATAGCAGATGCTATGTTTACGAAAAGTGGCAGAAAACAATCTTTGGTATTGGAAGAAAATCTTTTTGCCTAGAAGTGATGGTTGTTACCTTGCCATGAGACTTCGAACAGCCAAAAATTGAGAAGTATGATGGCATGTTGATCACCTTAGGGCATTTGTTGATTTGATGAGGTTACGAACCACCCCAGATGCTATTATGTGCAGGGCTTTCCCGCCAACACTTAGACGGAAGGTAAGAGACTGGGTGGCAACCCTTCTCTCAAAATCCATCCACACATTTGATGATTTTTCTAAACAGTTTGCTGTATACTTTGTAGCAGTAAGAGGGCTAAGAAGACAGCTATCAAACTGATGCAGTTGACCCAGGATAAAGACGACCTGCTAAAATATTTCATTGCCCGGTTCAATAGGGCCACTTAAGGGTTCAAAGATCTGCATATGTCTATTGTAGTCACTACCATGATGAGTGGAACTCGGAGTCACCCTTTCAAGATGTTACTCTCCAAGAACCCGCTGGATACAATGTATGAGTTACTAAGGAGATGGGATAAGTATGTGGATGCTGAGGAAGCATATTTCATTACCAAGGGCATGAAAGATCGGAAGGAACTCGAGTCTAACAAAAAGAAGACTTGGGACAAGCATGAACCCCGAGATGACAAAGGCAAGCAGCAAATGAACCATCTAAGGTGGATAAATGATGAGGGTGCTAAGAAATGATCAGGCTAGTTGGGAAGTTATGATGCACCTACTAGATCCGACATGCGGCAACTTCTTATTTTCTCTACAATTTTTATTAAGAGTAACCTAAGCGACACAAACATTCTCAACTACTACAGTAGTCAAACAAGGCAACTAGCCTTGGTTAAAAAAAAAAAAAAAAAGAAGCGACGAACCTTAAGTTAAAAACAAGACGATGAGCTTTAGTTTAAGAACAAGGCAATGAGCCTTAACTTAAAAACGAGGCAACGAGCCTTAATTTAAAAACGAGGTGACGGGCCTTAATTCAAATATGAGGCGATGAACCTTAGTTAAAATAAACAAATTTTCAATGAAAAGAGAACACAAAATGAAAGGAGAGACCCATGCAAAGGGGCAAAAACAGGCCAACCCCATGCGACCCAAGCCTTGGTGGCCTAACTGAGGGGCTGGCGTGCACTAGCCCCACCACTCATCCATCATACTCGTACCTATTTTTACGAACTACTTCACCGTCACAATATTGGCTGAGGGCTATATGCATTTGTAACACACAACATAAAAAAATTATTCGTCTCACTAGAAAACAGAAAAAGTTAGAGAAGAGCAGGTGCGGAAGATTATTTTTACTTTCCATTGACGATAGTCTATGAAAAGTAGATGGGGTTTATGATGATAGAAATGGCGACAATTGTTATATGTTGTCTACCAATGATGGCGCATCCTGGCACACCCGCCTCAATGATTCTCCTGTCCCGATGGTCTCATAGCTTGCTTCTTAGATTTAGATAGTGGTGGTCCAACCGTTGTTAACTCACTCAAACCCACCATCCACTAAGTGACACTTACTACTAACGATTGAGAAGTTGTAACGATCCTCATTAACTCTAATTAATGAGGGAGATAAAGGGCACTAGTAATTAAAGACTAGTAGACTATTAAAGACAGTGACTAATGATCACTGATAAGTACAATTTTGTACTTATTAGAGCTTACAAAAAAGGGACGATTATGAGTTATATTAATTATTTTCAGTTTAAATACATGTTTTTTTCTTATTATTTTAAGAAATAATCAAATTCAAGTGTCAATCGACAAAGAAAGAGCAAATAGAAGAAAATGAGACTAAATCAGACCGATAAAGGAACTTAAAGGACTTGGTGTGAAAATATCAAAGAGAGAAATTCAAATTTAGCATCAAAGTTAACCATGCGATCGCATGGTTAGAATTTGGTGTGATCGCAGGATTTCTAGAATTGCTGCAGAATAGATTTTGAACCAACCATGCGATGGCAAGGTTGGTAACTATGCGATCGCATGGCTTCTCGTAGCAGCAACTTGGCGCGTTTCCTAGTTGGATTAGAATTCTACAACCCAAATAAAAAACAACCACCTAGCACACATTTTGAAGAGTTGGGAGACGAGTATAAAAGTCGGATAATAGACATATCGCGGATGACTTAATTTTGAAAGAACAAAATACAAACGAAGAATCGAAAATCAAAGCACCACGGATTGAAGATTCTTGAGATGGGATCACGAGTTTTATTTATTTTTTGGTTTTTCTTTATCCATATCATGATGAATTCAATTATTGTAATAATTGACGAAATCATGTCTGGCTAAATTTACTTTTTCTAGGATGAACGATGAAACCTCGCGTTTTTAATTAATTAGAAGTTTTTTAGTTTTAGTAGGTAATTATTATTTTTGGGTTGATTATTCTTTATTCATTATTTCTATTATTTTAATGTCTGGTCACCATTAGAATATATTGTGATCTATATTGAAGTCAAGAGATTCAATATAGATTAAGCACATGGTATTGAATAACATAGGGTCCAATAATAGATAGAAATTACTATTATACTTTATGAAATCCATTTAGGTGTTCTTGAAATTTTAATGCATATGTTTATGTTCGAAGTTTAATTAGAGATAATTAAGTTCGCATATCGTATAGAATTGATTGACCATCTAGAGAAGTTTTTGATTATTTTAGGATCACCGATTTTCAATCCAAGGTAATTATAAGCTGAAATGGTTAAACGGATAATTGATTAAGGAATGTGTTGGTGGATTCGTAAATCCTAGTGTTGATAAAATTCGAATTCGTTCTCATCATTTAAAGTTGCTTATTGATATTTTAAATTTAAGTAAAATAGTTAAATTAGTTTAGAATCACAAAACAAGACAAACCTGTATTTTTCATATTGTTAGAATTTGAATTATAATTTAATTGGTTAAATTAATATCTAGTCCTCGTGGATTCGACACTCTACACATCACTTTATTACTTGTTAACGAACCGCAGTACACTTATGGATTATAATTGCACAACAAATTTTTAGCACCGCTGTCGGGGACTAGTTTTATTAATTGCTACGTTAATTTATAATTTATCTTTTAACAATTATTTTTAGTATTATTTATTTTATTTTTAGTTTTATATTTATTCTAAATTTGTCTCTTCATCGTTGAATTCCAACTTTGTGTTTTGGTGTTAAGTATGTATGCACCAGACAAAGAATTTTGATCTATTTGATTTAGATCTAGAGATTGAACGGAGCTTTCGCCAAAGACAATGTGAGCGAAGAGAATGTAAACAACAAAGAAAAGATACAATGGAAGATAACCGAATTCGTAATCCGTTACTGGAGATATGAGAAATAATCAAGCACTAATAGCTCGTCCAGTTGAAGTTAATGAGTGAGATATCCTCATCGGTGAATATATGATGCCACCGATTATTGAAAATTGGTCCAGTATAATCTATCCACCTCATGGACACGACAACTTCCAGTTGAGGCCAGATGTGATTAACTTGTTCTCAAACAATCTACTGTTCTATGGTATGACAGATGAAAATCCTCATTACCATATTTTTCGCTTCGATGAATACTGTAAAAATTTCAAATACCACGGTGTTAACGAAAAGCAATCAAGATGAGGCTCTTCCCACACACATGGAGGATAAAGCTAGAGAATGGTTAGATTCTCATCACTGGGAGTGTCACTACTTGGGCATTTTGATCCAAAAATTCACATTGAAATATTTTCCTCCAGCCAGAGTGAACAGATTAAAGTATGAAATTTCCAATTTCTCTGAGTTGGAAAACTTTCACGAGGCATGGGAAAGATTCAAGCAACTGCTCAGAAAGTGTCCAAGTTACGGTTTTTCTTTAGCACTCGTAATCATTTTTTTTCTACTGGTTTAGTTCCAAGCGGTCATTCTTCAATCGATTTGACAAAGATGTGGCTCTATCCAAAATAGGTCTTTCGATGACCTCCATGACTTGTATGAAACAATGAGTGAACAGTTTGTTATGTGGGCGACAGTGGTGCAAAAGAAAGCAACAGGATACATGAGGTAGACACAAATTCGCTTGTACTGTGAAAATCGATGCATTGGCAAAGCAGATGGAAGCAATGAAATATTCTCATTCAGCTAATATGGTTCAGATGTCTCCGCCAATTTGTGTAACATGCAGGGCAAACCATCAATATTCAGAGTGTCCATTGACAAAAGTTGATATGTCATCTCCTGAACAAGTTGCATATGCTCAAAATTTTCAGCGATTGCAGAATAATCCGTATTCACAGATTTACAATCCAGGATGGAGAAATCATCCAAACTTCTCCTATGGCAACAACCAAAATATTCAGAAACCGCCAAATCAAAGGAGACCACAAGAGAGAAAAAGATGATTGGAAGAAACTATTATGCGTATGGAATCTGAGTTGAAGGAGATGCAGAAAAGACAAGATGTTGCTATAAAAAATATAAAAAATCAGATTGGACAATTGGCTAAACTGTTGACCGAGCAACAACTAGGCACATGGCTAAGTAATACCGAGGTTAACCCAAAAGAGCAAGTCAATGCAATCACCACGAGAAGCGAAGTTGAGTTACCAGAAATTCATGTGAAAAGACCGAGTGTTGAAAAAGAAAGCTGCGTTAGATAAAGAGAGAGATAACAAATCGATCGTGGTTGATCAAGAAAAAGAAAGCTCTCCACCAGATTATATTCTGCCACCGGTCAAGGCTTATGTTCCTCCAATTCTATTTTCTCAAAGGCTGCGAAAACATAAGCTAGACAAACAATTCGAGAAATTCTTCGATGTGTTCAAGAAACTCCAAATCAACACACCGTTTGCTGATGCTCTTGCACAGATGCCAAGTTATGCAAAATTCATGAAGAAAATCCTTTCAAACAAAAGGAAGTTGGAAGAGCACGAAATAGTTATGCTCACCGAGGAGTGTAGTGCTATCTTGCAAAACAAGCTACTGCCAAAATTAAAAGATCCAAGGAGTTTCTCTATTCCTTGTACTGTTGGTAGTTCATTTTTCGAGAAAGCATTATGTGATTTAGGTGCTAGCATTAATTTGATGCCTTATTCTATTTTGAGACAACTATGTCTTGAGAAGTAAAGCCAACCACAATATCACTCTGAGTTAGTCGATCGATCGATTAAACGCCCACACGGGGTTATTGAAGATATTTTGGTAAAAGTTGACAAGTTCATATTCCCAGCTGACTTCATTATCCTAGATATGTGAGAAGACATAGATGTACTACTCATCTTGGGATGACCATTCTTAGCTACTGGATGAGCACTAATTGATGTGCAAAAAAGGCGGCTAATGTTGAGATTGAACGAGGAGCAAGTCACTTTCAACGTGTTTAAAGCAATTCAGTATCCAAGCTCCTCCAACTCATGCTTTCAGATCGATATTATTGATCACGAGGCAGCTAACACATTTGCTTTGGAAAATCCTTCACATCCATGGAATGCGTCTATTGTGCATTCTCAAGAAGAAAATTTTGACTCTCCAGTTCTTGAAGAATGTGCTAGATATTTACAGGGAGCAGAACGGATGGAAAGAAGAAGTAAATATATGGATCTGGGTACCACACCTCCTCAACAGCCTCATTCGGTTCAAAAGGCCCCAATTCTCGAGTTAAAGCAATTACCTTCTCACCTTAGGTATGCTTATCTCGGTGAGTCATCTACTCTTCCAGTCATCATTGCAAATTCTATTAATCAGGATCAGGAAGATAAACTACTCTGAGTTTTGAGGAATTACAAATCAGCCATCGGTTGGACTATAGCAGGCATCAGAGGTATCAGCCCGTCCATATGCATGCACAATATTCTAATGGAAGATGCATATAAACTAGTAGTGCAACATCAACGCAGATTGAATCCTCATTTGCAAGAAATAGTCCGAGCTGAAGTGTTAAAACTACTTGATGTCGGTATTATTTATCCTATTTCAGATAGCACTTGGGTAAGCCCGGTTACGGTAGTGCCTAAAAAGAGAAGATTACATTGAGAAGAATGATAATAATGAGCTCATACCGGTCGATTGACTCACCTGGCTAGCGAGTTTGTATTGACTACATGAAGTCGAATGATGCCACTCGAAAAGACCATTTCTTTTACCATTCATTGATCGATGTTAGAACGATTGGTAGGTCATTCTCATTATTGCTTCCTTGATGGGTATTCGTGCTACAATCGATTCATATAGCGCCGAAGATCAAGAAAATACTACCTTTATATGCCCTTATGGCACGTTTGCATATAGGCATATGCCATTTGGCCTGTGCAACGCCCCGCCACATTTCAATGCGTTGTATGATGTCTATTTTCTCAAATATGGTTGGAAAATTCATTGAAATTTTCATGGATGATTTTTTAGTTTTTGGATCATCATTCGACGAATGCCTCAAAAATTTGACTTTGGTACTTCAACGTTGTGAGAAAACCAACTTGGTACTTAACCACCAAACTCTCAAACGACGCTTAGATGAATTATGCCACTACAGAAAAAGAATTAATAGCATCCGTATTTACCTTCGAAAAATTTCGATCTTACCTCATTGGATCGAAAGTCATAGTGCACACTGATCATGAAGCATTGAAATATCTTTTCGCTAAAAAATGCAAAATCAAACCGATTCGTGGATACTACCTTTTCAAGCGCTTGACTTGGAAATGGAGCAATCAAGAGGATAAGGAAAAGGGGAGTGAGAATGTGGTAGCCAACCACTTGTCAAGAATGGAGCGAGGGCGGGAGTCACTTGGAAGAGAATGAAGAAGGTGAAATAAATAAGAAAATTTTTTAAAAAAAATATTTGTAGCAAACAAAACGATTTTTAGGATAGGGACGGATGGAAAGTGCATTCTTCTTTGGTATGCAAAGTTTTATTATGTGAATTACCTTGCTAGCAATATCATGCCACCGATTATGATCATCAACACCAAAAAATTTTTTTTAGAACTTAAATACTATTTTGGGAAGATCCTATTCTCTGATTAGGGAGCCGATCAAGCAATATTCGAGATGTGATCATCGGGGAAGAAATAGACTTAAATACTATTTTGGGAAGATCCTATTCTCTCTTGGAGCAAGTAATTCGGAGATGTATATGTCATTCTTCACCGCACGGAGGTCATTTTCGATGCTACCAAAACAAAGAGCCAAAGTCTTACAATAACTGGGTTTTATTGGCCGACATTATTCAAGGATGCCTACAGTTTGGTAAAAAATGTGATGGGTGCCAAAGGACGGAAAATATATCTCAAAAGTAGGAAATGCCCATTCGAAGCATTTTAGAGGTTGAACTTTTCGATGTATGGGGGATTGACTTTATGGGACCATTTCCACCATCATTCTCAAATTCCTACATTTTGGTGGCTGTGGATTACCTGTCTAAATGGGTAGAAGCTGTGGTCTTACCGACCAATGATGGCAGGGTGGTGGTGAATTTTCTCAAAAGAATATTTTCACGTGTTTTGGGACTCCTCGAGCAATCATAAGTGACGAAGGTAAACATTTTGCAACAAAGCGGTTTGAAACTCTTTTGGCAAAATACGTGTGAAGCAATCGTGTGGCTACTCCGCACCATCCACAAACTAGTGACCAAGTGGAAATTTCAACCGGGGTTGAAAAGGATCTTAGAGCTTACGTTGAGTACCTCAAGAAAAGATTGGTCAAGAAAACCGGATGATGCTCTTTGGGCATATCGAACTGTATTTAAAACACCAATTGGAATATCACCATATCGCCTAGTTTTTGGGAAGGCGTGCCATTTACAGGTTAAGTTGGAGCACCGAGCCTACTGGGTATTGAAGAAGTTAAACTTTGACTTGAAAGAAGTCGGTGAGAAAAGACTGCTTCAGTTGAATGAAATGGAAGAATTTAGGTTCGAGGCTTATGAAAATACCAAACGTGCAAAGAGAAAACCAAGAATTGACATGACAAAAACATTCAAAAATGCAGTTTGAGACGAGACAAAAGTTCTCTTATTCAACTCTCGACTCAAGCTCTTTCAGGAAACTACGTTCAAGATGGTCCGCCATTCACGTTAGTGAAAGTCTATCCACATGGAGCGGTAGAAGGAGCTCATGGCACAAAGGACAGTTCAAAGCAAACGGACAAAGGCTAAAACAATACATGGAGGGTGATTTTTCAAATAAAAGTCCATTACCGCTTTGAGCAATCCAAGTGATCACCACAACAAAGTCGAGCTAAAGACTTTAAACAAGCGCTCAATGGGAGGCAACCCATTTTCTCCCTTTTATTTAAATTTTCAAGATTATTTCGCTTTTAGGATTTGATTCACGTTTTTGCACGTTTTAGGTTTTTAGGATTTTTAGTAGGCTTCTAATTCTTAGGTAAATAGGCCATGATCATCGCCATCTTGAATAAGGATTTTTTTTTTAATTTTAACGTTATTTTTAAAATAAAATTTTGAAATTGGGTGCATAACTATGCGATCGCATGTTTAAACCCATTGCGATCAGATAGATCGGAAGTAAGACATTCTCGCCCAGATTTTGGTAACTCTGCGATGGCAGGAAATTCATTCCTTGTGATCGCAAGGAATACCAGAAAACTTAAAACCGAGATTTTGAACTTTTATTTTCAAAAACACAAAACTTTGATTTCCAACCAACTATCTTCACTCATCAATCTTCAAACCATAAACGAGCACTTTGGGCCTCCAATTACACACATTCAAGCTTCCATTAGCATCAAACTACACGAACTAAAAGGTAAATTCACATTTTTTTTTCAATTTATTTTCGGATTTTTGATATCATTGTACATAACTTTTGCGTTTTGATCAATGTGGAGTAAAGTTTGATTAGTTTAAGCTTGAATCGAAAGGGTAATACATTTTTGATTGGGTTTAGATGAATAGGATGTGAAAAAAATTTGGTTTGATTGATTTCCTCCATTTGTTCAAACCTTTGAAGAACAACCCTTGCATACAAGGTATTTGATGAAATGTCCCATCCACATTTTTTTGCCAAAATTGATGTAAACCAAACCTTAGGCTATTCCATTGAACTAATGTTAACATTTAGGTTCATTCACCTAGGCTTGAACATACTTAAATCACCAAATTCAAGCCAAGACCAAAAACAAAAATCTGGGCAGCCGCAGTAGGCCACTTCAGCCTGCTTCCGTTAGCACTTTCGTCCCTCATCCGTTTGGCCTAAATGACCTCGAAATCCTTTGAAATTTGAGTATGTGGTAGACCAAAGCATGCACTTTCATGCCACCCTCTTCCATTTCACTTTTGCAAATTCTTATGTAGATTTCTGAGCACGAAATAGCTTAGTCAAACACATTTTTTGAAAAATTTACCTAATGTTTAAAATAGTTTGGGGTGATGTCTTAAACCATATATGTTATTTTTCAGATCTAACTTGTTTTCGTTCATTTTACAGATTATGGCTCCAAAATAACCTCCAACCACAGCCGAAAAAGAAAAAAAAAAAAGCAACCGGCAGCACGTCAAAAAGAGCCCGGGTAGAAACCACCGACTCCCGCCATTATCTTTCCGAGGAACACGAGGAAAGATTCACGAAGTTCATTAGCCAGTGGACAATTTGGGGGGAGCGGAGATTATATTTGGATGAATTCTCTCACTCCGAGCTGTATAACCTCATTGACGTTTGTGGATGGTCCAAAGTAGCTGACACATCTTATAAAATTTACTCCTAGCTCGTCCATGAATTCTACACCAACTTCAACCAAGAAATCGACATTCAAGGGACGGAACACTATGGGCAGACTTGGGTACGGGGTACATGGTTCATGTTTACCTCAAAGGTCATCAACGACTTCTATGGTATAACAACTGAAGATATTCACCCTCTGCCCTCTATTCAGGATATGGGTGAGGTGGCTCGATTTCTATATGGCTGAGACAATGCATGGCCACTACCCAAGAGGAACTTCGAGCACAGCAAACTGACAGACTCCCTCCTTATCCTGAATGTGTTTGTGAGCCACAACATTGACCCGACTAGGCATCGTACTACTATCAATGATGCTAGGGCTCGCCTATTATACCATCTCGCTCACGAGAGGAAGATGAACTTGGAGAATTACATCTACACCCTGATTAGCATGCTAGGCTTCCAGATAGACAAGAGGCACACAACCATCTTCCCAGCTCTGATTAGTGGTATCTGTGAGGCAGCGGGGGTCCAGATCTCACCAGTAGAGCCAGTATTAAAGGCAAAGGGACCTATCAACTGCTTTACCTTAGAAAATGTAAGATGGCATATCGCACGAGCCGCGTGGGGGTCCCCCCCGGCCTTGCACAGCGCAGCAGCTTCAAGAAGAACAGTCGGTTGCACCCCAGCCAGTTGCATCTCAGCATGCCGCACTACTAAGAGATATAGCATCCATGCTACATCGCCTACTGGAGGGTTAGGCTGAGCAGACATGGCTCATTGTCGCTACGACGAACTGAGTTGCGCACGGTGCAGTAGGAGTTGATGATGCTGCGATCTCGAGTAGATGCAGTCCGACACACTCAGATGACTATGGAGATTAGTTAGGATCAATCTGCCCTGGAGCAGAGTCGGATTCAAGCCGACTGCGACCAGGTAAAGAGGCGGCTAGACAGATGTGCAGGCAAGCTTGATGACATCCATGACCAGATTTATCGCCCGACACCCATGCCAGCACCTCCACCGATTGATCCTTCCACACTACTTCTACTAGTACCATCAGATCCACCTCCGGGGAAGTCTCTAAATTTTTATGTGTTTATTTCTTTTACATTACATTGGAGATAATGTACGTTTCAAGTTCTGGGGAGATGTATGAAAAAATTTGCTTGACTTGAAAAACGTGCATGACTTGATAAATGATATTTGATATTTGATTTTTAAGTTAGTTTGATTATTATTAATTTATTCCAATAAAAAAATAAAAAAAAAGCGTGTTTATGGTATATGAATAGCCTTGCCGGGTAATCATGCAATTTTTTATTATTTACGTTTTACTTTAATCATGACCAGTGGACATATAATTACTTTGTTTAAATGTGAGGCTCTTTAACCATATTTGATATAGTGATATGTTAGTCGGTTATGATGATTTTCAGCTATGTTGGTACACCTAAAGTGAAAACAATATGATACTTTTTAGAACTTAGAATCATCTATATCTCAAACCAGTAACCAATATAGTGAGAAAATGTGGTATACCAATGGTGGCTATCTAGGTTGTGATGAATTCCATGTATGCAGAAAAATTGTGTGGAGCGCTATAGATCAGTTAGAGGAAGTTAGGTATTGACCGAATGTTAGGAATCTAGTCCCCTAGCATGAACTTATTGCACGCAAGGAACAAAATTATTATTATTATTGCTTAACTATTTTCGTAGCCTAATTGACTTAGTGAAAAGGTCCGTAGGGATTTGTTAAACTAAGGTTCGAAAGACCTGGGAGTCATCGACCTCAAGCTCGTTACATGAATCATTTAAAAAGCTTAATGGACTAAGTTTTGCACCCTATTAATATCTTATAACTCTTTTCGTAGCCTATTTGACTTGAGTGAAAAAGTCTGTAGGGGTTTTTCAAAATTTGATGCCCTAAGGTTCGAAAGACACAGGAGTCATCGACCTCAAGCTCGTTACATGAGTCATTTAGAAAGCTTAATAGATTGAGTTTTGCACATAAGATCCAAAAAAAAAATTAATAAAAATTTTTATTTTTATTTCTGTCCAGTGAAAAATCTTTTTCAAAGTAAATAAGGGGATTAGATGACTAATGGGTTTGACTTACTTAGTAGAAACTTTCGGTTGAAAGTGCTCGTAAATTAGAGAATCTTCGCAAACCTAGGTTGTCACAATTGCTAGCTTTCAACCAACTCGAACAAGAAAATAATGAGTGAAATGAAGTCTTTTAACCGAAAATCTCGAGATTTGAGAGAAAACAATTATTTTGGGAGAAGTGTACCTTATGAGAGGAAATGAAAAGTTGACCAAGTGGTTGGGCTATCACCACCATAGAACTTGCGGTGATCGGATTAGCTACTATCACACACATCTCAAGTATGGTTTAAGTAGAATCACGTTTACATCAGACATTAAACACTCGTCATGAATTATAAGTTTTTCTTTTACAAAAAGCTGAAGCAAGAATGGCAAGCTATTTATATTGTGAAATTGTGTTATAGCTTATTTTATTAATTGCAAGATTACCTTTAGCTAGTTTATTTGAGGACGAATAAAAGTTCAAGTTTGGGGGTGTTTGATAAGTACAATTTTGTACTTATTGGAGCTCACAAAAAGGGACGATTATGATTTATATTAATTGTTTTCAGTTTAAATGCATGTTGTTTTCTTATTATTTTAGAAATAATCAAATTCAAGTGTCAATCTGACAAAGAGAGAGCAAACAGTAAGAAAAGAGACTAAATTGAACTAATAAAAGAACTTAAAGGACTTGGTGTGAAAATATCAAATAGGAAGATTCAAATTTAGCATCAAAGTTAACCATGCGATCGCATGGTTAGAATTTGCGCGATCGCAAGATTTCCATAATTGTGCTGATCGCAGATTTTGAACCAACCATGCGATCATAAAGTTGGTAACCATGCGATCGCATGGCTTCCCGCAGCACTAACTTGGTAGTTTCCTGGTTGGATTAGAATTCTACAACTCTAAATAAAAAACAACCACCTAGCACACATTTTGAAGAGTTGGGAGACAAGTATAAAAGCCAGTTAATAAACATATCGCGGACGATGAATTTTGAGAGAAGAAGATACAAACGAAGAATTGAAGATTAAGGCACGGGATTGAAGATTCTTGAGCCGGGATCACGAGTTTTATTTATTTTTTGTTTTTTCTTTCTCTAGATCATGATGTATTCAATTATTGTAATAATTGATTAAATCATGTCCGGCTAAATTTACTTTTTCTAGGATGAACGATGAAACCTCTCGTTTTTAATTAATTAGAAATTTTTTCGTTTTAGTAAGTAATTGTTTTTGGGTTGATTATTCTTTATTCATTATTTCTATTATTTTAATGCCTGATTACCATTAGAATATATTGTGATCTATATTGAAGTCGAGAGATTCAATATAGATTAAGTACATGGTATTGAATAACATAGGATCTAATAATAGATATAAATTACTATTATGTTTTATGAAATTCATTTAGGTGTTCTTGAGATTTTAATGTATATATTTATGTTCAAGCTTAATTAGAGATAATTAGGTTCACATATCGTATAGAATTGATTGACCATCGAGAGAGGCTTTTGATTATTTTAGGATCACCGATTTTCAATCCAAAGTAATTATATGCTAAAACAGTTAAACGGATAATTGATTAAGGAATGTGTTGGTGGATTCGCAAATTCTAGAGTTAGTAATATTCGAATTCGTTCTCATCATTTAAAGTTGCTTATTGATATTTTAAATTTAAGTAAAATAGTTAAATTAGTTTAGAATCACAAAACAAGACAAATGTGTTTTTCATATTTTTAGAATTTGAATTATAATTTAATAGGTTAAATTAATATCTAGTCCTCGTAAGTTCGACACTCTATACATCATTTTATTACTTGTTAACAAACCGTACACTCATGGATTATAATCGCATAACAATCACCCCTATAACTAGAGGTTAATCCCTAGATAAGAGAAGACTCGACATTTTCACATAGTTATTCTATATATTTAATTTAACCATGTACTCGATTATTACATCGAAGTGGGCATAGAAAATAGAAGCCTCGCCACTTTTTGCATGTCACAACCGTGTTTCGAAGAAGAAGAAAAATACGCTTATCATCATATGATATCATTGAATATGTAATTATGCAGAAAATTTTCCGATTAATACCTTCATAACTACGCATGAGGAGCTAATCGCCAACCACCAATCACCTTCCTTATTTTTCGTTCAAACTCCATCTTGCACGTCTATTACACAAATGACACAAAATTTCTTTGCAAAATAATCATCATATCTTGTACAAACTTTAACAAGCAAATTATTTAGAATGAATTTGAGGCTTGTATCTAAGAAATTGAAGGGCATTTTCAAAAATAATCATAAAATGGGCGTCACTGACGGTATTTTTTTTATTGCTAATCTCAAAATTTCCTAGAAAAAATTATCAAGAGCTATTCTTAAAATCGAGAAAAGCTAGCGACGAAAATTGATTTTCATGGAGATTTTCAGTATTTTATTTTTTTATAAAAATAAAATAAAGCTAATGAGTTCTTTTTCTTTGTTTTGAATTAAGACTTTATTAATTAAATTGATAATATGCATAAATTATTTTGAACATTTTTACTTAACTATTATTAAATACCCAAAATTTAAGCTCTTAATTTTTACAAATGTGTCGGAAAAAATATTAGTTTTATTATTAAGTATAAGCTTGTATTTTATGGTTATAACAAAACAAGAAAAATGACTTTGTTACAAACTTGATCATCAAATATATTTATTTAAATGAACTATTTGTTTATTAACTACAAATATTAGAGTTTCAACTTTATTCTTCATGTTTTAATTTATTGTTATATTATCA
Source organism: Forsythia suspensa (assembly GCA_023638005.1). Taxonomy (NCBI): domain Eukaryota; kingdom Viridiplantae; phylum Streptophyta; class Magnoliopsida; order Lamiales; family Oleaceae; genus Forsythia; species Forsythia suspensa. The sequence continues at coordinate 1,239,325 of JALRMA010000404.1, forward strand.
TTCGAAAATAAATTACACATAAGTTTTAAATTAATTTTTATTAGTATTTTTATGTTAAATAAACACATAATAAGATTAGTTCAATGTTATAAAATTATATATGCTACATTCTTAATTTTTATTCAAGTTTTTCACATGACATAGAAACTACATATACTTAATTACAATAATTTAACAATTTCTTCTCTTATTGAAATTTTAATTGACACGACAATAATGATATATTTAGTACGTTAAATTAAATATTACTAAATAAAGTTATCATATGCATTTGCACCTTTTGCAAAGTTAAGAATCTAACTGTAATTTTTTTCAATTTAAATTAAAAATTTGTTAGTATTTTTCATCAAATAATGACTAATAACGCACCAAAACATATAAATTAGGGACGTATGTCCCATAAAACAAATATTATGGATTATTTATGTACTAAAGACAAATGTTAGAGACCATTTGAGACAAGTTCCCAAAACGGTACGCAAGATTAAATCCTAGCCAAAGTTCTGTCTATTTATCCCTCCCATATCCAATTTTTCATTATATTTTATATTTTATTTTCTGACGATTGAATTGACCATTAGAGTACAAATGGTCATTGAAATCTCTCTATTATGACGATCTTTGTTCATTAACAATGTCCAAGATTGCAATTAATATACGTGTAGACAGTGAGGTGGCAGGAATCTACTTGACAACGAGATCATTCAAATTTTGAGGGCAACAAATTCTATGTTCGTTGAAAAAAGAAAAAAAAAAGTATAGGTGTTTATGGTGTCATTGAAAATGTAATTACGCAGAAAATTTTCCTACCTTCATAACTACACAGGAGGAGCCAATCACCAGCCACCTTTCTTGTTTTTTGTTTAAAATCAATCTTGGACATTTACTACACAAATGACAAAATAGGGGTTGATCACCTAATGTGGGCATTATAACTTCTCCTGCCCATATCAACTCCCAAAACACAATTTCTTTGCAAAATAAGTAATAATTTCATCATATACTATAAAATATAAAATAATTTAAAAATTACTATCTAACTTTTTTAATTCTAAAAATACTATTTTTTACTTTTATAACACTTGTTGTTACATTTGTTATGTTTGTTAATAACAAATGTAACATATTTATTATAATTAAAATAACAAATGTAGCAACAACTTATACAAAATAAAAAATAATATTTTATAAAAAAAAGTATAACAAATATTTTAAAAATATTTTATTTATTGCTATTATTTGTGAAAAAACCCCATAAAATAATCATCATATCTTGTACAAACTTTAACAAGTAAAATTATTTAGAATGAATTTGAGGTTTGTATCTAAGAAATTGAAGGTCATTTTCAAAATAATCATAAAATGGATGTTATTGACTGTATTTTTTTTTTTTATTGTTGGTCTCAAAATTATTTAGAAAAAATTATCATAGACAAAAATTCAAGAGCTATTATTAAAGTTGCTCAAAGTTAGCGTTGAAAGTTGATTTTTAGAGTGATCACCGATAGAATCACGGTATCCTATTACTTACAACACCTCTAACGATAATTACTAATAGTAATGATCGATATGTCGTTGTCAGTGACCATGACGAGTCGGTCTCTAAAGGCAGGTCGAGAAGCTACCTATGGTTACTGTATTTATTTTTGTTTTGCAATAACTTACCAACAAACTATTTTGTTTGTACCTTAAAACAATTTGTTTATTTTCTACACAACCAACTCTATTTTGAACCCAACCATTGAACTAGCCAAATCGGTTTTGATAACACTGATATTAATACAATTATATAAATTATTGCTCAACTTTTCTCCACAACAATTTTTTTTTACCAGTGTGACATTAAATTTTATATTAAACATTTTTAATTGAAAAAATAAAAAGTCCCTAAAATTTTGTTAAAATCTAAAAAAAATCTAACAAAATGAAAATCTATAAACATCTATTAAAACCTATGAAAATTAATAAAACCTATAAAAATTTAATTCTTTAAAAAATGTCAATCAAAATCTTTAAACGAGCAGATTAAATACACCTCGTTTATTATTTTATGTATGGACATAATTTCTTTCGACAAATAATGAAAACTACTATGAAGAAACAGAACGCAAGAACTAGGCATTATATGACCGACAAGTTTGTTTTCCCCTTCTGTGCAGACATCTATTTGTTTAGAAGAATAAATGTTGAATAATATCCTCTTTGTCGACAAGATTTCTTTAAATTATTCGAGAATTCAATTATGTTACCACAAAAAATAATGTTCAATTATGTTACTAATAATAATAAGAGACATCTATGTAAATGAATGGAGAGAGGAAAGCAGAAAATATTTTAAGAAATCTGCAGAACACAAAAATTATCCATTTTTCAGCAGTCAAGTTAGAGTTGTAAACTAAACATGGATCAAAGAAAAATGAGCCATGGCCATTGTCAATAGAAAACAAAGGAAATATTCTTCCATAATAAAAGGTTTTCATTATCCATCAACTTAATGGGATTTTACATATTCTTGAACGATATGAAGACCCTCGCTCTCTTCCCCATAATCCTGCAAAATAATTAGCATATTAAATTCGAGGGACGATTTCTGTCTTCATTGCAGAAAAAAGAACCGTAAAGTTTTACAGTGTCGTGCAAATTTCAGATTCATACCTTCACAACTACACAAGAGCAGCCGACCACCTTCCTTGCTTTTCCTTCGGAATCAATCTTGCACAGCTGATATATAAGAGAAAATTCCTTAACAAGAAGATCTTTCTTATCAAATACAAATTTGAACAAATGAATGAACTAATTGAAGTATGAGAAACCAGAGAGAAGTACTTAGATGACTTGGAGGTTCCTATCCCTTTCACCAAATGAATAGGACTAAATTCAGTCCACCAAATATAAATATATTCAGGTATTCCAATTCAACTATGTTCAAATACAAACCCCATGTTTAAAGTCAGGAAGAAACCATCAGAAATATTGGATCATTACATCAATGCTGACACTCAAAGGTGTCTCAGACGACCGTCGTGAGAAAAATTAATCCATCATCATCATATGGCTTCAGAAACAGAAAAGAAAAGCACCAAATATATGGTGATAAGACTCAGAGAAAGAGTGAATGATATAAAACCTAAGACCTTGGAGTTATTTAACAATTTCATGTGATGTTGCCTCCTTTTCAGTATAGATAGATGAGAAAAGAAACAACTCCAGCTTCACAAGCCCAAAACGATAGTTATGGACAATCTCAACTAGAAACTGAAGATTGGGTTTTCAACCAAGTGTATAATCAGGAAGGGTTTAATTTTAGAAAAGCAAAATTTCCCATGTCAACGCAGAGAGAGAACTAGAATCCAGTACTAATAGGGTACTTACACCAGCCCATTCACCGAGGGTTTTAGCATTAGGAACTGTTATCAAACTGACATTATGATCAGCACATAATGCTTTCACCAACTTAATATAATCTAGCTGGTCACAATCTTCTGCCAGCACACAAAGTTGAGCAGCATGCTTTTCAATAATCTTGGCACCTTCATGGAGCCCTCGAGAAAGCCCGCCATGAGCCCGTGACTTCCTCAGCACCAGCTGTAAAGCAGTCATGACATCCATGGGCTCTCCAAGAGCTGGAGCTGGAGCTGGAGTCTGCAACAGCAACAGCAACAGCAACATCCTCTGACTCTCTGTAACATAGTTGATACTGTAGATTAGAATACCAAATAAAAAAATAAAAAAAATTGGTAAAAAAGGCAAGCACGTCAAAAAAAGAATACTAGTACTTTTATCATCCCCCCGAGTAAAATAAAACACCCCTTCACAAATGAGAGCTATTAAGATGAATATCATTAGATAGCAAATTAAACAATGCAACATTTTTATGGACGGAACACCAGCAGTTTCCCCAGTAAAATATACCCAAACCAGCTTCCATAAATAAGATGGGCATTGCTGCTGAATGCTACTGAGGTACACAAAGGAAAGCAAAAACAATCTATAAAGAGAAATCATTTACCAATTATAATGTTATAACTTAAGATTATACTCTTTCTAGTCCTCAATTTATAAGGAAAATTGGGAGGACAACAGAAATCAATAAATTAAATGTTTTAGCAAAAGAACCCAAAATCATAGTCCATGCAAAAGCGCCTAACGCCACAACGCAACGTTCTGGGTTGGACAAAGAGATTCTCATTCTGAAGCTCTAATTTTTAAACAATATAATTTAATATCATCGCGAGCAAATTGAATAGAAGTTAACAGTTTAAGCCAGTGCATAATAAGATCCTACTATGTTCATATATACACAATCCATTACTTCTACATAGCAAACATTTTCGAAATATCGACTAAGAAACTAAAAGCTAATAGTAAAAGGATTCTTCAAAGTTCAAAATTTCCACATACCCTGACATTATTCCTGCTTGTAATAAACTTGGAAGGTTCTAACCTGTCGTCAATAATCAACAAGCAATATAATTAGATATTGGAACAAAAAGAATAAAAGAAACAGATAAACTTTACCCAAATCTCCTAATTTATTTGAAAATCTTTAACAAACTAGAAAATTTAATAGCTTCAGATTGTGGTAGATTGGTACTTAAACAATCCAGGAATAATTTATAAAACTGAAAGAATAATACAGAAACCAAATCAAATTAACTTTTTCCGACAACTTCGATTTAACCCATGTTTACATAATGCTTACAGATAAACATATAATTGTTCAAATAACATATATGCATGAATGTATATATGTGGGTGGCGGGGTGGATACCTTGGAGCACAGACGGTGGTGTAGAAAGACTGCTGCTTGGGGGCGAGGTGACGAATGGTGTTTATATGTGAGAGGTGGGAGTTAAAAGTGTTAAAACCCTAACAGTCCAAACCACCCCATTTGATTCGGAAAATTGACAGAAGTAGCACTATATTCGGCCCATTGTTGAAAGGTAGCACAGATTATGACTTGAGACTTGAGGAATGACATTACTGCTCAAATATTTCACAAACTTATCAATTATGAACAAATAGCCAAATATGTGATCAAATCATACTTTGACAAAATTTGTTTCATTGAGTCTGAATTTATCCAATGGGAAAAGACTCTTTTATCTTCAGTAAGATTTGATTCAAGCACACAACGGTTGACGACAAAATGTTAATAACTATAAAAATCTATCGACACAGAAATATATAAAAATTATCATCTTTGATAGTATAAATAATGACAGTTATTATATGTTATTTACTTATAGTGGCACATCTTGGCACGTCTGCCTCGATGATTGGCCAGCCTCATTGGCTTGTCTGCCTCGTAAGTCTTATGAGCACACCGGCAGATAGATCAGTAATAATTCAACTGTCGTCAAGTTAGTTAGGTGGGCAACCCATAGAATGATGATTACCACCATTTATCGGGAAGACGAAACATCTCTCAACAAATTGGAAAGATGAAATATCCCTTATTAACTCCTAATAATGAGGGAGATGAAGAGACCCATTATTAAACGAGGGAGATGAAGGGACACCCGTCATCAATAACTGCAGGTCATTCCTATAAATAGAGGCCAACCCCAGGTAAAAAGAACACACAACTTTTATACACTTCATATTGCTATTCAAAGCACAAATATTTTAATCATATACTCGATTATCACATCGGAGTGGATACGGGAGAAAAAGCTTCGCCACCTTTTTGGGTCTCCACCATTGTCGCCGCCCATGCTCGGAGGAGGAGAAAAATATTTATCATCATTTGGCGCCGTCCGTCAGAGAACGCACAATAAGTCATGGCTCGAACTAGAAGAACTATGAATATAACCGCCCATCAAACTCCATTGGGGATGTAGACACCGAGTCCAACACCGCCACTAATCACCCACAACAAGAATTTGTCTCTCGCCGCTCAACTTGCAAAGATCGCAAGCTCGTGTGGGGCCTTAACCGCTTACTCCAATATCGGAACGCTGCGGTTTCTCGGCCTATCACAGGTCCTAACCTTCTCACGCAGAGGTTCTTTACCACCAGGGCTCCGCCCAAGGTCCCAGCCTCCACCACCGATAGGGCCCTCACCGCTGAGGGCTCTCTCCCCATACTCCTAACTTTCCAACAATAGAAACATCGCTAACGACAACTCCACCGTGGCTCCAGTTTCTTTGGCTCCACATTCCGCACCCCACTTCCATTCATTGACATCTAGTCCAACCACACCGGAGGCAACCATCATAGATGCCCACGCCCACTGTTGGTTGAGACACCAGCAGTTAAGTCCGGAACATCAATTAGATAAAATGACGGGTCGCATAAAATAGTCGAAGTTATGTCTAATAAAAGTAGTAGGCAACAATCTAAAATGTTGGAAGAAGATCATTTTCTCTAGAAGTGATGGCGTCCTCTTGCCACGAGACTTCAAAACAACCCAAAGATGGAGAAGTACGACGGATCCTCCGATCCCGCCGATCACCTCAGGGCTTTTGTTGACTTGATGAGGTTGCAAGCCACCCCTGATGCGATTATGTGTAGGGCTTTTCTACCAACACTTAGGCGAGAGGCTATGGACTGGGTAGCCACCCTTCTCCTAAAATCGATCCGTACGTTTGACGATTTTTTCAAGAGTTTTACTGCACACTTTGCCAATAGCAAAAGTGTTAAGAAAACTGCTATCAGTCTGATGCAATTGACATAGGACAAAGATGAATTGCTGAAAGATTGTATTGCCCGGTTCAATAAAGCCACGTTAGGAATCAAAGATCTACAGATGTCTGATGTAGTCACTGCCATGATGAGTGGAACTCGAAGTCGTCCTTTCAAAATGTCACTCTTCAAAAATCTGTTGGATACGATGCATTAGTTACTCAAGAGAGGGGATAAGTATGTGGACGCTGAAGAAGCATATCTCATTACCAAAAGTATGAAAGATCGAAATGAACCCGAGTCTAACAAAAAGAAGATTCGGGACGAGCCCGAACCTCGAAATAATAGAGGCAAGCTCACCTAAGACAAGGCGAGCCAATCAGGCGAGCTAGCTGAGCTAAGGTTTAAAAAAAAAATTGAGGCAAGGTGAGCTCACCCAAGGTGGGGCGACCTCGCCCAACACGAAGCGGGGTGACCTCGCCCAAGACAAGGCGAGGCTGGATGACCTAGCCTAACCTGAGGCGAGGCGACCTCACCCAAGACGAGGCGACATCATCCAAGCTACGGCGAGCTAGCTGAGCCAAGGTTTAAAAAAAAAATTAGACAAAGCGATCTCACTCGAGGTAGGGCGACCTCGCCCAACCCGAGGCGAGGCGACCTCGCCCAAGCCAAGGCGAGGCGAGTTTATCCGAGGCGGGGTGACTTCGCCCAACCTGATGCGGGACGACCTCGCCCAACCTAAGGCGGGACGACCTAGCCCAACCCGAGGCAAGGCGACCTCGCCCAAGCCAAGGTGAGGCAACCTCACCTAAGACCAGGCGACCTCGCCCAAGCTAAGGCGAGCTAGTTGAGCCAAGGTTAAAGAAAAAAAAAAAAAATTGAGGCAAGGCGAGCTCACCCGAGGCGAGGTGACCTCGCCCAAGCCAAGGCGAGCTATATGAGAAAAAAAATTAAAGTGATAGACCTATGTTTAAAAATCAAGGCGATAGCCACTATTTAAAAATCAAGGTGATAACCACCATTAAAAAATAAGGCGATGCGCCTATATTTAAAAATTAAAGTGATAGCCACCATTGAAAAATAAGGCGATGAACCTATGTTTAAAAATCAAGATGATAGCCACCATTGAAAAATAAGGCGATTAGCCTATATTTAAAAATCAAGGTGATAGTCACCATTGAAAAATAAAATGATGAGCCTATATTTAAAAATCAAGGCGATAGCCACTATTTAAAAATCAAAGTGATAGCCATTATTTAATAAACAAGGCTAGGTTACAAGTCCTGCTAAAAAACAAGGCTAGGCTACGAGTCTTACTGAAAAAACAAGGCTAGCCGACGAGTCCTGCTGAAAATCAAGGCGATGAGCCTCCGTTTAAAAAACAAGGCGATGAGCCTCTGTCTGAAAAACAAGGTGATGAAGGTGATGAGCCTATGTTTAAAAATCAAGGTGATGAGCCTCTGTCTAAAAAACAAGACCAATGAACCTCTATCCGAAAATCAAGGCGATGAATCTCTGTCTGAAAAATTTAGAAAAAAGCATGTGTGGTAGATTATTTCTACTTCCCATTGACGACAGTCTATGAAAAGTAAAAGGGCTTATGATGATATAAATAATGACAGCTGTTATATGTTATTTACCTATGGTGGCCCGCCTCGGCACGCCCGCCTCATTGGTCTCATGAGCACACTTCTGACAGATAGATTGCAATAACTCAACTGTCGTCAGGTTAGCTAGATAGGCGACCCATGGAATGACAGTTACCACCAGTTATCGAAAAGACGAAACATCTCTCAACAAATTAGAAAGATGAAACATCCCTCATTAACTCCTAATAATGAGGGAGATGAAGGACACCCGTTATCAAATGAGGAAGATGAATGGACACCCGTCAACAATTATTGTGGGCCATCCCTATAAATAAGGCCAACCCCTCAGGTAAAAAGAACACACAACTTTTATATACTACATATTGCTATTCAGCACAAATATTTTAATCATATACTGATTATCACACCGGAGTGGACACGGGGAGAAAAAGCTCCGTCACCTTTTACAGGTCTCCACCACTATCGTCGCCGTAATCGAATGAGGAGAAAAATATTTATCATCAATCTTCATTAAGTAGACAGAGACATGACTCAAATTGAAAAAAAGGCTCTTATGCATCTGATAGCAAAAATCAATTGAATACGAATATCTACCAATACAAAGAGAAAAATAAAGATTTTTATCTTCATCAAAGTAGATGAAGACGTGACTCAAATTAAAAAAGGCTGGGAAAAAAAAACCTTATTAACAAGGAACAACTCAGACAAATATGATAGTGTAAAAATGAAGACGGAGAAAAGGAAAATAAAATACTTAAAAAGAAGAAATGTTCAAAATGTTCTACGTAAAGAAAGTAAGGCGAAGAGAACTTTTACTACATGCTCTATAATTACTTTTGAAATAGTAAGTTGACACATGACTCGAGCGGACAAATATAGATAGGCAAATGAAAAAAGACTTTTATCATAAAAAAAACTCACATTCTACTCGAACAAACATGACAAAAAGGGAGACAAACAGAAGAGTCAAAAACAATATTTAAAAAGAAAAACAATATTAAGAAAAGTAATGCAAGAAAAGAAATTACTACTCGCTCATAAATCATTTTCCAAAAATGTCTTGTTCCAATTGTATATATAGATTTTAAATAAAAAATCTATCTAAAAACGTCGTTGAATTTTTTGTGGTTTCTAATTCTACAAATTTTTCTTTCCAACTTGTTTCTAAAATGTTATGTGTTCATTTGTGTATGAGGATAATGACAATGATGTATATGTATTTCAGATAAAAAAAAGTCCTACAAGACGTTGTCTTACAAAACTCAAATTATACAAATGAATAATATTGTACGTCAAAAATAGAATCAAATAACAATAACAGTTTCGATTTGAGTCAATTGTGTATATCATTGACTAATTTTTATTTATGGATTATGGTGAAGGTGAAAGGGATTGATATGTACCCCCAAAAAATATGGGCAAAACTAATAATTATCTAAAATTGATATTAAAAAACTTGAGTGTGTAAAAAGATAAAAATAAGGTGCATTTACAAGTTCTCCCTTCATTTTGTAAAAAAAAAAAAAAAAAAATACCCCTCCTTTTGGAGTCCTTAAAAACATTTTGTTTTCCAAAATAACCTTTACAAAATAATTCTAAATTTCTGTATCAGCTAAAATGAAGAATTGCTCAATGTGATATAAAGTTAATAAATGCAGAGGGTTAATATCATATTTATTATGCAAGAGGCAGAAGGCAGAGATTAAAAATGGCAGATCTTATCACTTGACCTACAAGAACAACAACATCAATCATGTAACTTTTATCCTTAGCCGAACATGCTCTTCAATCTTAAACCCTACACGACACACTTGATAGACAGGACAAAGGTCACGATCCCACGAAATATTATTCCATCTGTTCCATATTTGCCAAAACAAAAGGGGGAAATTGGTACACATGGTCCTTAACATTTGTCTTCAGTGCGCAAATAATCACTAACTTTTATTTTTTGGTATAGAAATCTCTAATCTATGATTTTGATGCCCACTTAGTTTATATTTGATGAAAATGATAAATATATCCTTATTTTTAATTAAAAAAAATATTAATTGAATTCCTAACATTTGCAAAAAGTACAAATGGATCCGATACTTTTAATTTTTATGAAAATTTAAAAGAAACTAACAAATTGATAATATACTAAATTATTTTGTATATTTTATAAACTATTAGAAAATAATTAAAATTTAAGCTTATAATTATTAACAAACGTGTTAATTAAAATTATTTTATTATTATTAAGTAATCATATAATTTAAATTTAAAATTTAATTTTATCGTTACAATATAAAACGAAAAATAATTTTATCATAAACTTGATACTCAAGTATTTTTATTTAATTGAGCTTTTCGTGTATTAACTACAAATATTAGAGCTTAAATTGTATTATTCATATTTTAATTTATCATTTTATTATCGTTCAAAAATAAAGAACACATAACGCGTAAATTAATTTTTATTAGTAATTTTATGTTAAAAATAACATAATAAGATTGATTTAATATCATAAAATTATATACACTATTTTGTTATTTATTTAACTTAATCTTTATTTTGTTTTTTCACGTTACATAACAAATACATATACCTAAAAAACAATAGTTTTATATTTTTCTTTTATGAAAAATTTAATCGACATTTTGCAAAAGTTCAAAATCCAATTGCAATTTTTTAAAATTAAAACTAAAGACAATTTTGTCTTTTTTATCAAATAATGACCAATTGCACACCAAAACACAAAGATTAGAAACTATTGTGTCAAAAAAACAAAAGTTATGGACCATTTACACCAATTTTCCAAACAAAGGGTATGAAAGTAAACCTGCAAAAGCTACTGTTCTCAAGCATCACTAGTTGGTGAACTTTTTCAGTTCCTCATCTCACCATCAGGTCCGTGCTTTGCATAGTTACCTATAACAGTAGGAAATATCTTCTGAACATAAAAATAAAAAATAAAGAAAGAGAAAAAATAAAAATAAAAACTGAATAGCCATGAAAACACTGAGCATATGTTCCTACAGAAACATTCCCAAACAAGGATCTAACACGATACCCCGAATGTCCGGAAATAAGCATCATCAAATTTTACACACTGGAATATGTAACGTTCTCAATTGTGAGATTTTCTTTCATATCCCGTAAAGAACTCGAGTGGAGCTATCAAGTGATGACTATATTACAATTCAAAACTTCCACTTTGGAAAAAATGAAATTATAATACCCTTTTCTTAATTTTTGACAGGCATAAACATACATTTGGGGACTTCATGACCCGAGAAGCTTCTTCCATCTGGCGTATCCTAGAACCAGAAGAAACAGTAATACAGCAGCGGCTGTCATAATTCCAACAGAGAGGCCGAATATCCCATTAACTTTATACAATGTGCAAGGTATGTTCATGCCAAACCATCCAGCCATCATTGTCTCTACAGCTACGGCAAATGATGCAATTGTCAATGTCAATTGCAGTTGAATTAGTTCATTTCGCTGATTGTCAAGTTGGATGTTAACATAATCCTCTGTGTCATCAATGTATTCCCGTACCTCGAGAATTCAGAAATGAAAAGAAAAGAAAAATCAATGAACTTTAAAAGCTTAAGAATATAAAGAACAGTTATGCCACAAAAACAAGTTCCCTATAATAAGCACTCAAAAAGAAAATAGAAAAAGTGAAAGTGCAAGAGAACAGAAAAGGTAAGAGTTATTCACGCCACTGGACTTTTGAACATTCAGCTTCTCTCTTAAGAAAAGGAAGTACTTCTAGAATTATGTGGACAATTGAATATATTCCAAGAAAAACAAAAGACAAGGGGAAATGGTAAGGTTTTGAATTTCTTGTTTGGCGTCCAATTTCAGATTGTCGGTGTAAAAGAGCCAGAGGTTCCAGTAAGCGTTGCAGGTTAATACTGCAGGATTTGCACCCTTTATCAAGGTCAATCCTATATTAGAAATTTCCACAATTAACAAAATTATTGTCTTCCACAATCCCGTTGAGCACCACAAGGATTTGTCTTAAATAGTAAATATGTAGGAGACACAGAACAAAAGTTCGATAGTTAAACAGCTGAAAACAGGAGAGAGAGAAAAAGAATGGCTGAAGACCTTCAAACCAAATTACGTAGCAAGTTGACAAGTTCTATTATGATGTTATAAAAATCATAGGACTGCAATTGTCTTGGGGAAACACAGGACAAAAGTTAGATAGTTAGACAGCTAAAAACAGGTGAGAGAACAAAAAAATGGTTGAAGACCTTCAAACCAAAATACTATCAAGTTCTATGAATGATATTATAAAAATTAGAGGGCTGCGATTGTCTTGGAGAATACTTTAACTGATCATCATAGTTCCCTACAAGAAAAAAATCAGAAAAAGAGGAAAGAAAAGAATGACATCTCATAGTCAAGGATATACTTACAGACAGTATCTTGTTACGAGTGCCATCCAGTTGCATGAAGTAAGCTTCAAGTAACATCTCTAGGTCCTCCACGTCCTGGTCATTTAGATAGTTGCTTACCAAACTACCACTTCTTGTAGAGCTAAGTCGACGGAGATGAGGTGCAGCGGGAACCATGCCATTTGATGCCATTGCTCCCATCAAAGCCTCAGATTGCTGATTCTGTATCCACTTCCTTGTTAAGTATAATTGGGCCATATCTTCATCGTCATCTAAAAGATGTTCGAGCTCATCTCTCACCTACCGCCAGACACATGTTAGCCCCTTCATTAGTGTATAGGAAGAAAGTAATATGCTCATGATTGGCTTATAATTGATCTCACTCTTTAGAACTTAGCAATACATGCTAAAATGCTGACAAAACAAAACGAAAAATATGCCTCAATTGGAAAATCCAGCCAAAAGAATTTAAACACTCCTTATGCATGATAAAAGATACAAAATAGATATTTGCTATCAGACGTCCATCCAAGGAAGAGAGATAAAGCTGAAAGTGGTTCCAGAATCAGTGCCAGCAGTAATTAGTTTAATTGCATTGCGACCAGTCGCAATTGATTAACAATAGTCGATGCTGGTATTCTTCAATTTGCGTGCATAAACACTAAAGTCTAAAAACTTAGACAAGACACAGACAAGGCATTTGAAGTCTTGGACTATTTCAGCAGCTCTTATTGCTTTTGAGATCATAGGTCGATGTGAAGTCACTGCCAAATACAAGCAACCACTACAGCCTTAACTACATGAACTGATCTCAAGAGTAAGTGGCATCAAGCCCCTTAATCATGCCAAGTAAAGGGGCAATGATGGCACAAACAATTGACGAACAAATATGAATAATTTATGAAATGAAACGTGTCCAATAGCTCCTGAAGCTTAGCTTTAATAGAGTTAGAGCATCCATCTCAAATCAAATTACTATTCAATAGACAAACCATCTAGAACTGTATTTAATCCATGTTACACACAGTCTAAAATCTTAGAAATTGGTGCAAGACATGAAGGTTTCTAATATTTTGCTAGTCCATAATTAAGGAAGATAGACATTAGACAATTGTCCCTAGAGGATTCACTGGTTCATTTTAGAATCCATGCTGATGACCCACACATTATTTAAGTCAAAACAAGCACAGAAAACCTAAGGACGAACTTTCAAAAAGCAATATCCATGAAAAAGTTTCCTCGACCAGAAAAATGAAGATTTCATAAGAGTAAAAGGAAAAATGAAAATAGTGACAATATGGAATCCAAAAGGATTCGTTCACTCCAGATCTTTCAGATGGTTTACCTTCTGAGTTCAGTCAAGATCTGAGAAGCAAAAGTAGGCAAGGGCATCCAAATTCCCCAAAAAGTGTCATTCCAAGAAATTAGAAACTGTCTTAATCAAATAACAAAAGAACAGGGACAACATATTTACCTTTTGCACCTGTGCAAGCAACCGAGTTAGGTTGCTTTTCAAACTCCTCACACGTTCAAGATTCTTCGTGCTAACATTTATGGCCAGTTCATCTAAAACAGGGTAAGCATCTCTCTCAAGTTCTGCAACACTGGAGTCCAAATATGTACAGACCACCTCTAATGCAATTTCCAGAACCTGGAACTCAAAAGGAAGCTCAGCTTGCAAACCTTCAGCAGCTTCTGGAACAGGTAACCATTGTCCAGCAGTAGGGGATTGCACTCCGTCGTCTTGAGTGATCATTTCATCTGCCACACGCTTACTAGAGCTTTTATGTGATAGAAGTTGCCTCAGCTGATCCACAAAAGGAAGAACCTCTTGCCTCAGAGGATCAAGTAACAATACCTCTTCAGCTGTAACTATAGCTCTTATAAATTCCAAATTAACAACCATGGCCTTTTCCCTTGCTGCAAAAGGAATTAATTCCGAAGGTGTAATCAACTCTTTTCTTGGCATGGAGAGTGGCAGATGCATATACATATATAAGTGAGAGTGTGTGTTCGTGTGTATACTAACACATTTACACATACATATTTATACATACTAGAAGGTTACGATATGTGCAACTTGTGCATATGCTTGCACCCAAGAGCCTTCAATGTATAATCACAAATTGCACTTAGCATGGATGGCCAAAATGAGACTCAACATATGGATTTAGCCGATCATAAGTGATCCGTAAAGTAAGTACAACCTCAACATATGGATTTAGCCAATCATAAGTGATCCGTAAAGTAAGTACAACCTCAACATATGGATTTAGCCAATCATAAGTGGAAGTAAGTACAACTCTCAAAACATATGTAAACTCAATTTGTTAGAAAATCAGCAGTCAAAAAACAATCCATAGACTCCCGATCAGGGATGATGAAGCAGCACTAAAAGAGCACTTCTGTCTTATTTTGTTATAGACATTAATAGAGTCTTTTTTTATGTGACTACAAAATATAGCTTCTTTTTAATGTACAGTATTTATTTCTTTAACTGTTAATGTACAGTAATTATTTGTTTGACTAGTTCAAAGTGGACAATGTGGAGCGTGCTAGAATTAAAAACAGACATTGAATATGGGTCAAACAGGGGCGGATTTAGGGGGAGAGGCCGGTCCCACCCCAGAAAAAAATTGTTTTTTGTAGTGTAAAAAAGAAAAAATAGTATCAGCCCATTCTCAAAAAAATTCTGGATCGTCCCCTGGGGTCTAAGGTCCACAAATTCACAGTTTGATCACCACATCACCAGAACTAATGAGCACTGAATTTATTACTTCTTTATTATACAACAGAAATAAATAAATGTTCTTCCATCACTCAATCACCCAGTACATGAAACAAGTCCCAGATTATGATTTTTGCAACATGGTTAGACAGGGGCGAATTTAGGGTTCACTAGGCCACCGCCCAGCCCTATTCTGGACCACAAGTTTTTTGTTAAAAAAAAAAAAAATAGTTCCGTGCCCAAGTGCTTAAAACCAGCGGCCTAGCCCAACACTCAATTTGAATAAACCAGCAACCCAAAGCACATCAGCCAGCAGCCCAAAGCCATCAAACCATCAGCCCAAAACCATCAAACCATCAGCCATTTCATTTTCACGTTTACACCAAATTCCCAATTTGAAACTTTCAGCAAACCATCAGCCATTTCCGCCCTAATTTGTTCAAATTTACACCAAATTTTCAATTTGAAACTTTCAACAAACCATGAGCCATTTCCATCCTAATTTGTTCGAATTTACACCAAATTCCCAATTTGAAACTTTCAGCAAACCATCAGCCATTTCCGCCCTAATTTGTTCGAAGTCGTTGCAAATCTCCGTCCTAATTTGTTCGAAGTCTTCGCAAATCTAAGTAATCCGACCGATTGCAATAGACGTCTCCTAGTCCTACGGCATTCCAGCTGAAATTTTGCTTCTGATGTTTTAATTGTTGCTGAAATGTTGAAATTTTAATTTTGCTGCTCATCGATTGCAATTTCCTGGCGATGGTTTCATTTTGCTGTTATTCTATTAATTTTGCTGCTGAAAGTTTTCGAATGCTACTACAATTTTAATTTTGCTATTGGTGCTGTCTATGGATTGATTTTGGGACTGAAAATTTTCATTTTGTCGATGGTCTTTGAAATTTTTCATTTAGGTGTTAATGGATTGATTTTGTTGATGAAGGATTAATTTTGCTTCGAAATTATAATTTTGATGAATTAATTTTCCTTCCTAAAATGTGCTTTTTGATGGATAAATTTGTCTTTGTTGAAGTTTTTAACGTCTATTTTTATTTTTTTGCATTTATTTCTTGTTCATGATTTTATTTCAATTAAAATTTACTTGTCTAATTAATTATCTTGAATATTTTTGTGTAATGACTTCTTGTAAACTTTTTTAAGATTATGACTTATTTGAAAATATTATATTCTCATTAAAATGGGCTAAATATTTTTCGGGTGGCGCTGCTCCCGATCCCCTGTGTGGTTCCCTCCCGGCCCACCCTTTGCTCCGCCCCTGTGGTCAGACTATAAAGCAATAAATAATTGCTTCAAATTTACTATTATTGGAAAAATCCTTTCACTGAATTTTATATTTCGTAAGCAGGTTATACAAAATCATACTTATTCACGATATCAAACTCATCAAAATTACAAACAAAAATTGTAGCAAAAAACACAGACAGATCCCCAAATTTAACAACTCGAGTTCTCGAGCGCATACAATAACAAAAAACGCATGCATTCACACACCGTATACACATAAAAAAATGTACAAAAAGTGAAATTGGAGATACCAAGGATGCTGGAGGAGTGAGAGAAGATTGGTCCGAGGATCCTCAAGTCCCTAGAAGGAATAGAGACGCGCTTCAGTATAACACTTTTGTCGCACTCGATTAGTTCCGACTGCCCCAGCGGTCCAGCCTCATCCAAAGCCTCGCCCCTCCAGCCTTCTTCTTCCCCACCACCGCCTTGCTCGCCGCCGCCGCAGCCGCCGCCACCATGGAATTGTTAACTACCTCGATTGCCGGAGGCGTCGGTGGAGTCATGGCCTTCTTCTTTCGCCGGAACGTCAATTGCCCCTTCCTGTTCCCCATCCCCTCCCTCTCTCTCTATAGATTGTTTCTCTTTATATATATCTGTGTATATAGGTTTCTTCTTCGTTTTCCTCCATATAATACAGAGAACTCTCCCTGCTGGACAGCACCGTTTCAGATTTCAGGTTACGCCTTTTATAGAGAGAAGAAAGAGGCCTTTCAAGAGAGGGGGTGGCCTCTTTACATTAGACGTGTATATTTTATTTATTACTAGTATACCGCTTTTCTTTGCGGTGGATCGGATTTTAATAGATTGAGGAGTTAGAAGAATGTTAAGATTGAGAGAGAAGGAGAGTTTTGTTTGAGGAGGGTTTGATTTTGAAGAATATAGAGAAGAACAAGAAGAAATTGAGGAATTGAGAGAGAGATATGAATTTTGGTTTGAAAAGATGAAGACGTAGTGACAGACAAAGAAGTACTTTTTTGTGTTTGTATCAGAGTAAACCTCCCTACGGTCGGTGATTACTGATGTGAAAATAATGTGATTGCAAGTTTACAATATCGCAAACAAATAATAAAGTGGACCTATTGAGTCTAGATTACCATTCTCACGAAAACTATTTTATTTAGATACTAGTTAAATTAATCTTAATGTTAATTTATTTAAAACAATTTGAATTGATTTGATTTGAAAGATTTAAACTAGAACTATGAATTTAAGGAAATAATATAATAACTTATGTAAAAGCAAATAACAAGAATTTAGAGAAGAATGATGGTTAAAGCGTTTGGACAAACGAATTCACCTAGTTGTCATCTCTAATTCCTCATATCAAGATTTGTTCCTAAAGTTGTATTCGGTCGAATTCATTTAATTTAACCTAATTTACCTCTCTCGAGTTCAAATTAGTCCTATCTAATTAAGTCAACTTTGGCAATGTAATTGTCATTAATTAGATGCATTAATTCTCTTAAGAATTCAATTCAGGGCAAAGAATAATAAAAGTGTATCTCTACCTTTATTCAATTGCCGGATTTTACTACGTGGTTCAGATTAATAATTTGCTTCTCGTTCATTACAATCCACAATATCAATGAAATAATGGCCAGGTTATTCAAAGCATTAAGAAAAGAAGTAAAAGCAAATACTTGAGCAATTTATAAATCAAAACTTGAGATTCGAAAATAAAGAATTAAACTTAGGCTAAATCGTTCATCCAAACTATGAAATTAGCTACTCATGATTGGGGAAAAAGAAAACATTAGAAGATTTGAATACATAACCGGGTTCTGAAGAAAAGATGAAAAGATGTTGATTATCTTGCACCAAGTATCTTGATCTTCACGTTCCAATCTTCTTGATCTTTGTCGTTTTTCGTTTTCTTCGTCTTCTCTTGTGTTCTCCAAAAAATTAACCTCCTTCTTTTGACCTAGGTCAAGTCTTTATATAGTGTTTTACTAAAATTGAAACTCATGTACATGAAAAGGCGAAAAAGACCCTAATTGGTATTAAAAATAACCAAAAAAACATCCAGACGCGCGAACAACGCATTGTCGCGGTCGAACCGCAGTTTGCAAACCTCGGGTTCACTGCGGCAAACAGTGAATAATGTTACCAAAAATGGTTCCAATCTCCATATTGCATGCTTAGTCCTCCAAGGTTCAACATATATACGATTTGGTCCTTCTTCATAATTTATCTTTTTGTCATCTTTAGTCCTTTTATTTACAGATTAAGTCCTTCAACTTTAAATTTTATCCTCTTTAGTCCTCCAATTTCTTCTTTCATTTCAATTTAGTCATCTTTTATTTGCAATCCAAGCCCTTCAACTTTTGTATGTTTGCAAGTTGATCCATATATCCAAGTTTTCGTACGCATTCAGTTCCTTTTCGCCTATTTTGCTTTGTTTTCTCCAATTCCATCCGATCTCGGGATTTTGACCTAAAACAATTAAATTAACACACAACTAAGTAGAAAATCACTTAAGAGTACTTACACTCGTCCACTTTTGATGGTCCAGATAAGTGTAAAATCACACTTATCAAATAGCCCCAAACTTGAACATTTGTTCGTCCTCGAACTTGACTATTTACTTAAACAATCAAACAAATAATATTATAATATATTATTATAGATAGCGTGCCGTGTTTGCCTCATGTTTTTGAAACAACTCAATCAATTCATAAAAACTTCTAAATTATACTACCAAAATTAATTTTTTTTTTACTTATCCGATGCTCGATTGATATATGTGTGTGCGTATAGTCAATCCAATCAACATAAACTTTTAAGTTGGTAATATTCTGTCCCCCAATGGTCAAATATTTCATTTCTCTCTCGTAAGAATACACACTCCCATATTGATATTCATTCTCTCACCTTGGGTGTTAACTCTAAAGTTGCCTTCAAAATATTTATTCTTTTATCGCTCAAAATTTGGTTAGATCTAGCCAATACAGCTTGTTATCTAGATCCGTGATGATTCTCCCTTTATTGAATGCTTTGGCCATCAAGCTTCAGCTAGGTAAGTCAAACACACTAGTCATCTAAATCTCCAAGTTATGCACACAAAGGCTCAATCTTGCTTTTGTTTTTTTTTCTTTTTTCTTTTTCTTTTTTTTTATATAATCATATATAGATATATATCTTATGTGTAAGACCTCACTTCCTTAAGCTTTCTAGATGACTCTTGTAGCGAGTTTTAGGCCAATAGCCCTGTGTCCGATAGACTTTAGGGCACCGAAGTTTTGAGAACTCCAACGGACTTTATCACTCGAGTCAACTAGGCTACTAAGAGAGGTATAAGATAATGCAAGTGCAATGCCTTTTTTTTTTTTGCAAGATAAATAAGCGTGGATTAGATTCCTAGCATCCGGTCAATACTTAAATTCCACCTGGTAGCCAAATACACTCCACACAACTATTACTCAAGCACGGAATCAACACATATCTAAACAGCTTATGCATTGGTTTAACCACCCCCAAATTATCCTTTCAACTGGTTAGGTAATTGAGTCGTCAACTGGTGGTCTTGGTTTCACAACTTAGGTTCACTATTCTTTCATTGTATTCTATTTAATATACCAACCAAAGTTAGTGATGCTCATGACTATTATGCTCACACTTAATTATATCTCACATGGATAAATATAGTCTATAAAGAACAGGCATACATAGCTTCACCTAGTCATAATTCATTAATCGATAATAGTTTCAAATATATATCATCATTAGCCGGCAAGGCTATCCAACATACAAGCACACAAATAATTTTTTTTTTTTATATTTTTTTCACAACACACACACACACACACACACACACACACAACAATAATTAAAATAATAAAGTCTCACCCCCAAACTTAAAATCCACATTGTCCTCAATGTGACAAAAGAAAGCAAAATAAATAAAAAAGAAAAGAGTTAACCCGAATCAAAAGGCATGGAGACAACGTCAAACTTTCAACTGATCAGTACGCATTGGAATTGGAATGACGATGTGTAGCCTGAAATAAATAAAAATAATTAAATGTACCAATTTACTAAAAATCGGGAAACGTGCTCTACTTCTTAATGCAGTCCTAAAATTCTACATGCAATGCAAAAAACATATAAGGAATAGAAAAATGGGTTGCCTCCCATTAAGCGCTCGATTTATAGTTTAGAGCTCGACTTATTGTCCGGTTTCTTTACGACACTTTAAATAGTACTTTGAGGACCTCGCTTTGCTTGCATCTATTGACTTTGCACCATTTTTCGTTTATCCTCCAAAAATTTAACTTGCGCTTCTCGGATAAATATAATTGTAGTTTAACACCTTGCTCGAACACCATTACGAAAACTTGAACTTCCTCATCGACTTTGATTACAAAATCAATTTTAGAATAAATATGGGAGTCGGAGAATTGCTTGATAAGTGCAATATCATTGAATGTCACTTTTTTTATTTTACTCATTTATGATCAACTCTCTTTTTCCACATACTCTTCTTTTTGATTTTGCATCTTGTTTACCAGCTTCTTCTTCTTCAATTGCCAACAGTTTATCCATTTTCTCCGGCCTTTTCATGTGAATTTCGCGGTTATATCTCGCCTCCTAGTAGTGATTGCTTGTACTTGCTCTTTTGATTTGTTACAAGATGTTGCTAGGTAGGGTCCATGGAGTTCTATCTCGATAGTTGTGCGCTAATCGACCAACTCGAGTTTCTAATTTTCGATAGATGTCTCATTGATTTTGATTGTTTGTATCCAACCGCTCCAATACTTTATCGTTTTCAGATATCTTTGTTGGATCATCTCTCCCAAACTTGATCTTCTCTCTTGCTCGATTATCTAACCATCCGAAATTTGGGTGTTGTTTCCAACCCGAATTGTATCTTTGTGAGTAAGGATTATCTTCGATGATGTGTATTATTCATCACAAAATTGATCCGTTATGGAGAGGCCAATAATGCATAACTGATATGGAGTGGTTAGCCCTACGTTTTGCGCACATGATAGTTGCTTGGATGGCATTTATTCTTTGCGTCTGTGTTCTGATCAAGAGCTCCACCTGCTTTGTCAATGCAGCAAGTTGTGCATTAGTAGCATCTGTCATCTGAAAGAAATAAACAAAAAAGAAAGAAAATAGTAATAATAACAATAATAAAAGAAATCAATAATAATAATAAAAAAAATAAAAACAAAATAAAACTTACACTAACGATTAATCTAAATTAATATTAAATAAGAATAGTCTCCGGCAACGTCGTCAAAAACTTGTGAAAATAATGTGATTGCAAGTGTACAATATCGCAAACAAGTAATAAAGTGGACCTATTGAGTCTGGATTATCGTTCCCATGAAGACTATCTTATTTAGATACTAGTTAAATTAATCTTAATGCTAATTTATTTATAACAATTTGAATTGAGTTGATTTGAAAGATTTAAACTAGAACTATGAATTTAAGGAAATAATATAATAACTTATGTAAAAGCAAATAACAAGAATTTAGAGAAGAATGATGGTTAAAGCGTTTGGACAAACGAATTCACCTAGTTGTCATCTCTAATTCCTCATATCAAGATTTGTTCCTAAAGTTGTATTCGGTCGAATTCACGAATTTAACCTAATTTACCTCTCTCGAGTTCAAATTAGTCTTATCTAATTAAGTCAACTTTGGCAGTCAGAATGGTCTTTAATTAGATGCGATGAATTCTCTTAAGAATTCAATTCAGATCGCAAAGAATAATAAAAATGTATCTCTACCTTTTATCCAATTGTCGAATTTTACTACGTGGTTTAGATTAATAATTTGCTTCTCGGTTCATTACAATCCACAATATCAATGAAATAATGGTCAGTTATTCAAAGCATTAAGAAAAGAAGTAAAATCAAATACTTGAGCAATTTATAAATCAAAACTTAAGATTCGAAAATAAAGAATTAAACTTAGGCTAAATCGTTCATCCAAACTATGAATTTAGCTACTCATGATTAGAGAAGAAGAAAATATTAGAAGATTTGAATACATAACCGGGTTCTGAAGAAAAAATGAAAAGATGTTGATTATCTTGCACCAAGATATCTTGATCTTCACGTTCCAATCTTCTTGATCTTGGTCGTTCTTCGTTTTCTTCGCCGTTCTTTTCTCCGTCTTCTCTTATGTTCTCCAAAGAATTAACCTCCTTCTTTTGACCTAGGTCAAGTCTTTATATAGTGTTTTACTAAAATTGAAACTCATGTACATGAAAAGACGAAAAAGACCCTAATTAAAATTAAAAATAAGCAAAAAACACTCGAACGCTGTAACAAGCAGATTGTCATGGATCGAATCGGTTTGCAAACCAGCGGGTTCACCATGCTGCAACAGTGAATAATGTTACCAAAAATGGTTCCAATCTCCATATTGCATGCTTAGTCCTCCAAGATTCAACATATATACAGTTTGGTCCTTCTTCATAATTTGTCTTTTTGTCATGTTTAGTCCTTTTATTTGCAGATTAAGTCCTTCGAATTTAGATTTTATCCTCTTTAGTCCTCCAATTTCTTCTTTCATTTCAATTTAGTCCTCTTTTATTTGTAATCCAAGCCTTCAACTTTTGTATGTTTGCAAGTTGATCCCCATATCCAAGTTTAAAGACGCATTCAGGTCCCTTTTCGCCTATTTTGCTTTGTTTTCTCCAATTCCATCCGATCTCGGGATTTTGACCTAAAATAATTAAATTAACACACAACTAAGTAGAAAATTACTTAAGAGTACTTACAATTGTCCACTTTTGATGGTCCAGATAAGTGTAAAATCACACTTATCAACTACTATGCCAGAATTCAACTTTATGCTCTATTATGATGATAGATTGAGACGGTGAACAAATTTTAGAAATGATCGGTAGAGGGAGATGAATTGAAGAGATGATCGAATAAGGAAATAGATTGAACCGATCAAAGAAATTTTTAAGGAGATGATTTTATGATGAGAAAAATTGAAGATGTAATGATACATGTGACGTTAAACTTTTTTTTTCCCGTAGTGGAGAAAATTTTTACGGTCGTGATTATTGAATTTAGAATAAAAAAGGTGATATATTTACTAGTATACCGCTTCTTTACGGTGGGAACCGATCGTAGGCTCTATTATAATAATGAATTGAGGCGGCAAACAGATTTTGGAGATAATCGGTGGAGGGAGATGATCGATTAAGGGATATGGATTGAGTAGGTGAGCAAATTTGGAGATGATCGAATCACGAAGATGAATTAAAGTGGTCAACAAATTTTAAAAGAGATGATTTCGTGAAGAGGAAAATTGAATAAGTAGTGACACACGATTTATGTACTTTTTTCTCTTTGTAGCGGATAAAACTCTCTACGGTCGTGATTACTAGTATATCACTTCTCCGCAGTGAGATCCGACCGTAGGATATATGAGAGTGGATCACTAAGATTTAGACCCCTTTTTTTCTGATGGAATCTTGATGGGCAAGGATACCGGTCTGAGTTGCTGAAGAGTTATGGTTTTAAGATTGAGGCAATGAGTAGAGTAAGGAAAATATCGTTTGAGATAGAGTTTTCATTTGATAAGGAGATTGAAGACATAGAGACACACGAACGTATATATTTTTTTTTTCTTCCAGTAGCAGAGAAAACTCCGTATGGTCGTGACTAGTATACCGCTTTCTCGCCGTGAGATCGACCGTAGGATTTGTTCGGAAAAAAAATCGACAACAAAAATAATATCAATAAAAAACTAAAAAAAAAAAAAAAAAGAAAGAAAGAAAGAAAAATTTACTAGGACTCCAAAAATTCATACCTTAAGAATGTCAATCAACTTTGATCTATCCTCGTTAGTTTTCGAATCCACATCAATCACCATTGAATTCGCCAACCATTATCTTTACAATACTCAGTAATCAAAACAAAACAAAGAAGAAGAAAACCCAATTTTATGATTTTAGGGTGATGAATTAATGCGGTGAGTAGAGTTTGGATACGACCGTTTGAAGGAGAGGATTGAGGAGAGTTTTGTTTGAGCGGAGAGATTGAAGACGAGGGACAAACGGACGTCTATAATCTTTTTTTTTTCTTCTCGTAGCAGATAAAACCTCCCTACGGTCGGTGACTAGTATACCACTTACTCAGTGGAATTCGATCGTAGAAAAATAAAAAATGGGTGGATAGGAAAATAGCTTGCTCGCGTTGAAGATGAAAAAATAGATATTGATAAATGTTGGTGAGTGACCGGTGGTGAATAACGAGGAAGAACAAAGTTGAGAATGAGAAATTTGAAGACCAATGGTGAATGGTGAAGAAACAAAATCGAGGAGTGATTTGAAAAGATGAGATATTGTTTTTGCAAATAGTGAAAACAGACATATAGTCTTTTTAATCGTGAGTATGGGTGAAAAACTCTCTATCGTCGTTGATAATTGTAATTTTGTTTTAATATTGTCCACCATAACTACTAGAAGTTAAATTGGGGATCGCAACTATCCAAACCGATTCATGGGCGGACCCACCCTCAATGGTATATTGATTTGGAAGTTTAGATCGACTGACTAAGCGCCAAACCCGTGTTGTCTCAAGGTGAATTCACTTTGCATCCATTAAGCAACTTAATACATTACTCCATTGTGTTAAAATTATTTTTAGGTACTTTTAAGTTGTATGTCCTATAGAATATGTAGATAATAAGTAAATAATAAATTATAATTCTTGCGTAGAATGTATTAATAAAAATATGTTCGACCAATTTAATTAATTTAAATTAAAATTTGAACTTAACCAAACAATGAAATAATCGCTTATTTTTGAAAAATATTTATTTTCAAAACAATTAGAAAATAAAGATAAATCGATTTATCCTAGACTGGGTAGCTTTTAGGAGCGTGAAAGCGGTTTGAGCAATCCAATTATTTTCCAATAATTATTTACCTAAAGAAAAATATTTATGGTAGAAGAATAGTTTGAGACGATTGTTGTGAGTAGGACTTTAGCAAGATAGCTTTTTTTTTCAAAAAAAAAAAATTAGTAAGAAGGTATAATAGAATAAATTGACTACAAAGAAAATGCTAGCCAATCATGGAGCCGAGACATTTTATTGTGGAGTAAAATGTAGATGCAATTTTTTTTTAAAAAAATAACATAACATTAATAAACGTAAGTAATACTACAATCATAGCCTATGCTTTTCATACTTTGAAAACGTTGTATAACTACGTCGTTATCAATATTGTTAAACGACTTAGTTGTTTGTTTATGAATTAAGAAGGAAAAAAAAGAGTTCACGAGGTAGATGAGAACTAATTGAAGCCATAATAAATTATATCAAAATTTTAAATTCTGAAGATGAAGAAAGTGATAAAATAATTAAATCTGGTTAAACCCATTGACTATATAACATCTATGAAATCACAAATAAAGTCCAAACAAATAAAAAAAATAAATCAATGTCGAACACAGAATTTAAAAAATGAATAAAGAAAACTGGCATAATTCAGTACATAGTAAATGATAAGTGCATTTTGTGCACTTATTAGGACCTTTAAACTAAGCTTTTATTCCGTTATTTTATTAAATTCTTAATTAATTTGGTATTTTATTCTTCATATTTCAGTTTTGGACATGTTTAATATCAATTGGAGAAAAGTGGATGAAAAGAGCAATAAATTAGAAGATATTTCAAAAGTTTGAGATCCAATTGCACTGAATTGAAAGTTGAAGGACCAAATTAGAGATTATGTAAAGTTGAAGGACCAAATTAGAGATTATATAAAGTTGAAAGACCAAATTGGAGATTGTGTAAAGTTGAATGACCAAATTGGAGATTATAAAAAGTTAGAGGACTAAAGAAACCAAGATCAAATAGTGAAAATTGAAAAGCTACAAAGCGGGCGGCGCCCAAAGCAACACAATCCCCAAGCAGAATGCTTTTACGGTGGCCTGGGCGATCGCCTTGATGTTATTTTGGCTGCGAATTTTTTTTTTGTTTCCTTATTAAGTCCTAATATGATTAGGAAGCTTTTGGGTCGTGATTTTAAGATATTTTTGGTATCTTTTGATGCACCATTAAGATAGTATATATAAGATTTATTATTAACTCATAATGGGTTGAGTTGTTGGGGAAGAAAAACATAAACGAAAACACATCAAACGGAGATTAAGATTGCTCTTTTGAAGAATTCAACGAAGATCAAGTTCAAGAAATTTCTCTTTCAAGTTTTCTTCTTCTCCGGGTGATGAATTCCATAGTTTATTCTCCTTTTTATTTTCTTATTATTAGTATGATATGCTAGTTTAATTAGTGCTAGGATTACGATGAAGCTTGTCGTTTAAATTCTTTCATCTTAAGACTTGGTTTTGATTGAGTTATTTTAATATAGTTTTGAATAATTAATTTTGATTTATTTGCATCTACAATTATATACGTAGTAATTGTATGATTGTTGTGGTTTGTTTAACTATCGAAAGATCGAAAACATGCTAGACGCTGATTTAATTATCTTAAAGTCCGATAGGGAATATAAATATGCCACTATGCTTTAGGTGATCTTTAATTATCCATAGAGATTTAATGCATTTGTTTGTATTCGCATTCGTCATAGAAATATAGTCGAGTCATACATATGAATAGGTTTAACTTTATTCGAGAGAAACTGTTGAACAATCTAGGGATATTGATCTTCATAACTAATGTAATTTGTCAAAACCAAGAATCAAAATAGAGGAATTAACAACTATAAGTGGATTCGAAATTCTAGTATTTTTCCTTTTTAAAGTTAAATCAAACTTTCACCAACTTAATCTTTCAATTAATTGAGCCATAATTATTTCATTGTTCTTTTTAGTTTATTATTTTAATTAGTTTTAATCACAAAATCTCCAATTTTCCAAAGTTCTTTAGATTCGGTTAAGGTTAGTATAATTGAACCTGAATTATCTAAATCTTCGTGGGAATGATACTTGGACTCAATATCCATTTTATTACTTGAGCGATCCGTGTACTTGCGTAATTATTAAAGATACAAAATCACGACAAGAATTTTGAAATGATCGAGAATAGTTAATAAAAAGAAAATACTATCCAATTTTTCTACAAATGAAACATAAATGAAGCTACTTTGAATCAGTCAATTAGATACAAGTTAAAGATTTTAAGCATTATATGCATTCGACTTTTCCAGCACAGTTGCATAATTTGGAAGTAAACTATAGATTGATAATACTAATGCTTATCAAATTAAAATTTCTCCATTTTTTCATTGCTCACATAAAAATTGATGAAATTCGATTCACCGACAATACTACAGATTCACAATTGTAGTATTAGCTATCATATTTCCCAACCCCATCCACCCACCCAAAAAAATTAAAAATTTTAACAAACAATTTTGAAATAAAATTCAACAAAACATTTTCACAACAACTCGAATAAGTACAAAGACCAGTAAAATATTTCCCAATTAAACAAATAATTGAACTAATTTTATCTTAAACCCTAAACTAATTTTTAAATATACAAAAAGATAAAAACAAAAAATCGATATAGGGTAGGCTTCCATGTAACAATCGATTCAACTGTCACATATGTCTCAAATGTTGTGATTGGAGTTGGAAGCAGAAAAAAAGGCAGACCAATCAATAAATTTGAAAGAGAAAAAGAAATTGAGAAGATCAAAATGAACAAATGAGATGAAGAAATTGGTTGGATACATAGTGAAAGTCTCATGTCGGATTGTTGACTTTTAATGGAGAATTGACCAATTTTCATTGATGAATTCTTAATGGAAATCTATATTTATTTTTATTGAGCATAAAGTAATGGCACATTAGAGCAAATGTAAATTTTTTTATTGAAAAATCTATAAAAGTCGCTTGACCCCACATGACTCCATGTGGGTCCGAGTCCTGACGCTAGCCACCTCGAAAAGAACCTATTTTTTAGCAGTGTTCGAGGCGCGGCCTCCACACCTAGCTTAGGCCCTAGGCCTGCAATTAAAAGGTCGATTATGTTTTGTCAAAAATATATCACCACTAAGTGTTTATGTTGAGATTTAAAGCTAAACACCATTAGAAACTACAAGAAAAGCTCAACTCAATAACACCTCTATTGACCCAAAGAAGTTTAGCTCACTAAGAACTAATATATCTCACAAAGAGAGAAACAAAAACAACCAACAATGGCAGCCACAGTGAAGAAGAAAGAAAAAAAGAAATGCTTTTTTATTAATTTCTCTCACAAGGCACTTACCAAATTGTTTTATGGAATGAATGTTAATGAATAGGGCACAAATGTTTATTCAAACCAATTGGGCAACAAGCCCAATAAGAATAAACTGCAACTTATTGTGGGCCTAAGTAATAGAGTTGACCATTGAGCAATTACAAGATAAGTCACTCCAAATGGCCCGCTAAATTTTAAGTCGAGCTTTAATTGAATTCGCTAAGTGGTGTCGTTTTTTCCTTTAATTTCAATCTTCGGCTAACGCCTATGAAATTAATCTTAAATCATCATTGCCTATTTGAGGTTGTTTGGCAACAAATACCTAACAAACCTCCACATTGGTGCCAAAAACCCTTGAACAAGAAAGTAGCGCTTCCTTGTCTCTCCTTCCTTAGCACATTCACCTACAAAAGAAAATATCACTCATTAGTGACAACTCCAAAAATTGAGAACCAATAAAATTGGAAATTATTTACCTCCACCAATGTTTAGAAGATTCAATCAACTTCTAAACTTCACAAAGGGCAACACCTTAGTGCCCATATCCGAGGGATTATATTGTGTAGGCACTTTCTCAAGCTTTATTACTTCTTGTGACACAATACCTCTTAAGAAATATAGTCTAATATCAATATGTTTGGTACATTTATGAAAAAGGGATATTTACACAAATGTATAGAATATTGACTATCCGAATATACTACCACATCATCATTCAAAACACAAAGTTCACTTAGCAATCCTTTAAGCCACAAAGCTTCTTTAATTGCTTCGGTGGTAGCAATATATTCGGATTTGGTAGTGGATAAAGAAACTATGTGTTGTAATTGAGACTTCCAACTAATGCTAGAATTAGACAATGTAAACTCATAAGAGGAAGTAGACTTCATATTATCTCTATCCCCCGCATAGTCCGCATCTACAAAATCCTTCAATTTCACTCATTCCTTACTACGACCAAACATTAGACCTACATTACTTGTCTCTCTCAAATATCTAAGGAGCCACTTCAAGGCCTCTCAATGACTAGGACTCGGATTAGACATGAACCTACTAAGGGCACTTATAGCAAAAGCTAAATCCGGTCTAGTACACACTATTAAATACATAATAGAACCTATCACATTAGAATAAAGAATCCTACTCATGTGTTCAATTTCTTCCTCATTATAAGGAGCTTGATCTTTAGTTAACACAATGTGATTAGCTAAAGACAATGTAACAAGTTTACATTCATGCATGCCAAATCTTTTTAACACTTTCAAAATGTGAGGAGTTTGATGCAAGAACAACATAGAATTTGGTATATCGCTTGCCTTCTCTCTCTCTATCTCTAGCTAATTGATATTCCACTAAATGATCTTCTTCAACATGATGGTCTTCTATCACTACTTATTCATCCTCCTCATCAGGTTGTTGAATTTGAGTCTCCACCTCGTTAGAGGTGATGGAGACATGTGTACTAATTTTTTGTAACTCCACCTCAAGCTGATTTTTCTCACTCAAACCTTTAGAACCAGCCCCTAAGCATGGCATTTCAAACTTCATTAAATCGACATCTCGACTTAAAATGATCTTAACCTCTTTTGGCTTCTATCCCACAACCTATACCCTTTAACTCCCTCGGGGTAACTAGAAAACACATTTCCTATCTCGAGGTTCTAGTTTTCCTCACTCTAATCGAAAAAGCAGACAACCTGAAATTTTTAAGCACGTAATAATCAAAGAAGCTTACTGGACCATTTTTTATGAGGAGTATCACCATTTAAAGCCATAGATGGAGTCAAATTAACCAAATAACAAGCAATCATAACAGCTTCACCCCAAAAAGATTTTGGCACACCAGAACTCAACATCATGCATCTTACTTTATCAAGTAAAGTTCTGTTCATCCTTTCTACTACCTCATTCTATTGGAGAGTGTAATGAACTGTCTTATGCCTAGTTATACCACTTTATTTACTCATGTTATCAAATTCAGTTTTACAAAACTCTAATCCATTATCGGTTCTCAAGAACTTAATATTTTTACCAGTTAGATTTTCAACTTGTCTTTTCCAGTTATTAAAGTTATGAAAAGTATCAGACCTATCTTTTAAAAGATAAACCCACACTTTTCTATAATAATCATCGATAATAGACAAGAAATATCTATTCTCACACAAGGTATGATTGCTAGAAGGACCCCACAAATCCGAATGCACATACTCAAGGATTCTTTTAGTTTTGTGAGCACCCATAGAGAAAGACAACTTATGATGCTTACCAAGTACACAATGATCACAGAAAGACAAATCATACACACAATCTTTACCAAATATATTTTTATCATTAAGAAGCTTAAGCCTCTTAATACTCAAATGTACAAGTTTATTGTGCCATTTATGTGTGTGATCAACATTGGTAGAAGAAATCAAGGAGTCTAAACCTCTAATCACATATCCAGTAGTGATATATATATATATCATTCGTTTTCGTTCCTTTACAAATAATGAGAGCACCTTCATCAATTTTAGCATTCCATTTTCAATTTTACCAGTAAAGCCAATTTTCTCTAGTTGCCCTATTAAAATTAAATTTATACTCAATTCGGGAATAAATCTAACATTATTTAAAGTATACACAAAACATGTGTCAAACTTTAAAGTAACATCACCAATCTCAAAGAATGATATAAATGTAATTGTCACACAAAATAACATGTCCATCATCAGATTCATGCAAATTTTCAAATCAATCTTTATAAGATGTCATATGAAAAGATGCACCAGAATCAAGTACTTACTCATGCAAACGAGATTTGGTAGTTAGATTCAATTCAGTAGTATCAACAACATAATTAATTAACATATAGACTTCACCCTGATCAGAATTAGAAGAGGACAAAACATTCACTTCATCTAGCCTTACCGGTTTGTTTGTTCTTTGCTTTGTGAAAATCTTTTATGAAATGCCCAGTGTTACTACAACCATAGCATTTTTTACCTTTCACTCTAGATTTAAATCTAGACCTAGACCAATTCTTACCCTTTTTTACCTCCATTATTACTAGACTCACCGCTGCTTTGATAGTCTAGGCTACCATATTGCCTAAACTGTGTTCTACCACTCATCACGTGAATTTCATCACTTTTCTTATCGGTTTTTTCAACTTTCATCTCAATCTCCTTACTTCTAAAGGAATCAAAGACAATCTCAAATGTTAAAGTGTCCATACCATACTTAATTGTATTTTTACTTCTTTATAAATCTCGGGAATGGAATTAAGCAATATTATGGCATTATACTCTCCAGGACACCACTTCACCACAATTAACAATATATTGTAAAAGTTTGTTAAATACATCCACATTGTCATCTAGATCATTTGAATGATCCATTTTAAAACCGAAAAATATCTCTAGCAATAAAAGTTTATTAGGAATAGATTTAAACAAATAAAGGTCCTCTAACTTTTTCAAAGCTCTTTTGTAGTGTTATGTTTACCAACTTTTCTCAAAACAGCAACTGACAATTGTATATTATGGCAAAGTAAGCAAGATCATCTAATTCTTCTTTTTGTTTTTTAGTTAAATCTAAGGGAAAATTACCATCTATAGCTTTTGAAACTTTTTGTTGTATCAAAATCTCTTTCATATTTTGTTGTCAAATTGAGAAATCTCATTTTCCATTAAAAATTGTCACTTCAAAATTGTGAGTTGTCATTTTTAGGACACAAATAAAAAAACAAAATATAAAAATACACAATTTTCACAAGAATACTAAAATAGTCCAAATTTTGCAACAATAAAGATAATTCAACAAAAAAAAATTCTCATTAAAGTAATTCTCACACAGTAAGTTACGCAAAATTTATATCAACCAAACAAAAATAATCAGTAAATAATTTCATCAAATAATATCCTAGGTCTAGTAACAGGCAATGGTTACCCCACACGGTAACCCAATCCTAATGATTACACCCATAGATGATCTATATTGCGAAAAAATAATTAGTTAGAATACAATACCAAAGCGAACAAATCTGATGTTTGTATTTTAGGATAAATGCAAAATTTTTACACCATAGAGTCGCATCAACACCAACAAAGATAGCAACCAAAAAACTCGCCAAACGCACCCTAAGGGCAAAATGTCTAGATTTTTTATACAAGACACCAGTGACAAAACCAACATCACCAAAAGGTCCCAAAATAGCAAGGAGTAATCTATCTTTTTGCGTAAACCAAGAGGTCCGACGCTACCGCACGCGCGCTTCGGAGTGTCCGCGCGTGTAACGCCACTACAGTGCACCACACGCCACACGCGCCAGCTGGCTGGGATCGTCTCAACGTCAAGAGTTAAAATTTGGTCTCCGTTCACAAAAAGGATGCCTAGTTTTGTCGAAAAATGGGTCAAAATTCTCTATTTTTTAGAGTTTTTCAATTTCTTCAACGATTTTGATGATTTTTCTTACCCCAAAGATACTAAATCCAAGCTTTGATACCAGTTTGTCGAAAATATATCACTACTAAGTGTTTAGGCTCAGATTTAAAGCTAAATACCACTAGAAACTACAAGAAAAGCTCAATCTAATAACATCTCTATTGACCCAAATAAGTTTTGCTCACTAAGAACTAATCTATCTCACAAAGAGAGAAACCAAAACAACCAACAATGGCAGCCACAATGAAGAAGTAAGAAAGCAGGAGCCGTTTTTCTTGGTTTCTCTCACAAGGCACTCACCAAATTGTTTTTTAAAATAAATGTTAATGAATATGGCACAAAGGTTTATTCCAACCAATTGGGCCACAAACCCAATAAGAATAAACACACACAAGCAACTTATTTTGAGCCTAAGTAATAGAGTGGATCATTGAGCAACTACAAGATAAGTCACTCTAAATGGTCCGTTAAGTTTTGGGTGGAGCTTTAATTGGATTCTTTAAGTGGTGTCGTTTTTTCCTTAATTTCAATCATCGGCTAACGCCTATAAAATTAATCTTAAATCAACATTGCTCATTTGAGGTTGTTTGGCAACAAATACCCAACAAGTTATTTAACCAAAAAGCCTCGCTCTAGTCATGCCTATGCTTGCCTAAGCGCATGCTTTTTTTTTCATCTTTTTTTAAAAAATATTTAAAGTAATATTAAAAATAGAGAAAGTATTTTTTCACGCCTCACCCTTGTAACGTCTTCACCTAGGTCTGAAAAGCTTGGAGTTTGATCTCCACGCCTAGTTACACTTTACGCTTTTTAGAACACTTTTTTAAAGTCTCAATTTATTGCTTTGTTTAACAAAACTAGAACACCTTAGTAATTCATGAATAGATTCTTTTCAAGATAGGTTAAATATATTGACATTACATTTTTTAATAATTGTATTAAAAGTCCATAAACTTTACTCATTATCACATTTATGTCTTCAAATTTTTTCCATTGCATTCTTATCACCATCTTTTTATTAATTATCAAATATTATTTGTGATGATGGTTTTTGTCAAAAAAATTTGTTAAGAGGGATAAAAAGACTTATTGTCCCTCGTATTATTAAATAGTAAAAAAAATAACCACAAAATTGCAACAAAATATTTCTTCTTTATTTTAGAGCACAATAATAGAATTTTGGATGAAAAACGTCATTAAGGACACAATATACTAATTAATGAAAGGTTAATGATAAGAATACGATGTAAAAAAATTAAGGACATAAATGTGACAATTAATAAAATTTATGGATCTTTAAAGCAACTAAAACGTAGTATATTTATAAAAATGTAGTGTCAATAGAACCACTCTCCAAGATATCATATTAAAAGTAAAAATTGTAATCGGGGTCCAAGACTTTTCAAATATGTGTTGTAGGCCTCAAACCTTTTTAGTGTATGTTTGGTAGAGTTTAAAAGTAGTTTTTTAGGATATTTTGAAAAAAGTTAGCGATATATGTTGTTGAAAAGTTGATAAAAGTTGTGGTCCCATGAAATATGTGATTGAAAATGAGTTTGTAAAAAAATTTAAAAAACTCTCCCAAACATGCTCTTAATTTTGGCTCTTTCATTCCAAGACTTTAAAATTCATATAGTGTAAGAACTTTTGGACAATTTTTGTTCAAAAGTTTATCAATTGACCAAAAGTCAGACGTGTGAGTTTTATCTGACTATTTTTAATAAGGACAAAATGGTCTCTCTAAAACATTTAAAAGAGAGAGAGAGAGAGAAAAACAAAAAAAAAAAGAATCACAAAACAAAACACTTTGGAGGAGTTCTTAACTCAGATTTTCAAATATTTGTTAATATTTATGAATTTGAATGAATTTCATGAATTTGAATAAAATTCCACGGAATTTATAAGATTTAAACATAATTTTATATTATAAATTTCAATATATTCTTATGGATTTCTATAAATTTTCTTGGATTTGTGGTCTTTTTATTAAAAATAATTATTACATTGTCTTATTTCTATATAGTTCAAGTGATTGTGTTACTTAAACAAATATTTTGAGTAGAATTTTAAAAAGAGAAAAATTCTTGAAATATAAAGAAGTAAAAATTCTTTTCAGTCAAAGAGATGAATGATCCGATGAATTGAGAGATATACCAATCCAACAATTTTGTCACCTAAGCTCTTAGGGAATAAACCGTTGTCTCTCGAACTCAAGCACAATTAGATATATTATTTGAAGGGATTCACATTACTATTATCAATTTCTTCATTTTTGAATTAAAAAATAAATTGAGTAAAGAGCAAGGTTTCTTGAAAAAAAAAATCGAAATAAAGTTTTAATTTTCACTTTCATATCCGGGACTAGATGATGAATATTTATGATTCATTATCTTCCAAAATCAGTTGTTTAACCATCTTGTATAAAAAGTTATTTTATGGCTTAAAAAGATAATTTACATGTGTCGCAGTTGACGAGTAAATCTTTCCAAGTTCAAAAAAGAATTTTTAGTGCTATATTGATCTTACAGTCCAATATTTAATTGCCATACATAGTATTAGACTAATTATCTAATTAAAATTTATCAATAGATTATTTATATTTTTCAACCCAATTGTTTGGTTCAATGAATGGTCATGAAGCATCAATAATGAAATTTCAAAGACGGTGTTTGACAATTGTACAAAAAAAATATTAAAATAAAAAATAAAATAATTCAATAAATTTCTATACTAATATAAAAATTGAAAATCAAGAACAAGAGTTTACTATAGAAACTTGTGACATAAATTGTGGAGAGATGTGAGACGAAAAGATGTGTAAGAGAAGAGTTGGATTCAAATTTTGAAAGTGGTGATGTAATTTCTAAATAATTTGGTATTCATATTTATGAGCTCGAAATCCATGCAAATCTGTTTAAATTGTCTAATTAATGAAATTTTTAGAAATCCACTAGTAATTGAAGACACCTAAATTTCTAAAGAATTTATTTAAATCTGAGTTGAGTACATCTAAATTTCAATTGAATTTATTAAAATCTGAGTTGGGGACACCAAAATTTACTTGAATTTTTAAAATCTATTCAAATCCAAGTTGAGGACACCCACTTCATGTTCTGAGTTAATTTCACTAATTGTCACTGAATTTGTGTAAAATTTCAAATTGATCATTAAAATATTTTTCGTGTCCTATTAGTCACTGAAGTTATTCATAAATCATAATTAGTCAATAGGTTTTAAAAATAGTTACTCAAGTTATACGTTAGATTTAAGAAAAAATGGAACTGCCATCCTAACATTTACCATTTTTGCATCATTGTCCTAAACATTTATTTATTGATAATCTTATGTCCAACTTTTTAATTTGTTAGTGCACTTAATCCTTATTGACTGTATGTCAAATATTCTATTAAGTGAGTGTTTAAAAGACAAATCTACCTTTAAATTCATTTAAAGAAGAAATATATTAATAAAAGAAGAATAACTAAAAATTATAAGGAAAAGAAAATCAATTCATGTTTCTTCCTCAGAAACCACAAAACTTAATGTTGTCTTCATCGACAAACCGCATAAGCCTCTCACTTCCTAATACACAATAACACACACAAGTACAACTACACTTCTACCCACCCGTTGAGCCCCCCCGCCATAACATTTCATGACGTAATGTTCTTACTACTATAAGCTTCCACCAATAGATAACCTTCTAAATCTACCGTAAGTTCTCATACCAACGAATAGTCAATACTCACCATACATCATATATCTACCACCTTTACACCATGGCCCTCAACCCCAAGTCACACCTATCATTTTGACTCTACTAACCACCTATCCTATTTTTCTCTATTTTCTCTTTTATGGATGGTAAAGATGATGAAGGAGGGGTTTAAAAGAGAGGTGACCAAATTAGATGAAATGTTATCAAAATTTAACCTGATAGTGAAGAATTTGTGTGGCCCATACTCGTTGGCCACCATAAACTGGTGGTACCACTGTTAGAGTAGAGGCTAAGACATTTCATTCTTAATATTGTTCTGACTTCCACTTATCTGATTCCAGGTTCTTCTTAAAATTAGTTTTGTATCTAATTATTATTTTGTATAATAGTTTTATCTACTAATTCTTGATTGAAATTTGGTGTTAATATAAATTGGTGGTCATTTGTTGTAGAGTTTAGAAGTTGTGGTGGTGCATAGAGTTTGCAAACGGGTTGGGCTGGCCCAGCCCACCAGAGTCAGGCCACACTTTAAACTGGCCCAAGCCGGCCTAGCTCGATTTTGTACAGGCCAACAATATACTGGCCCAGCCTACCCCATCGGGCCAACAGGCCAACCCGGCCACAATTTTATTTTTTAAAAAATATTTTTTTTACTAGAAAAATAAACAATACATTTTTTATGTTAAAAATGTGTGTTATAAAATAATTTATATATAACTCTTTATTCCTCTTGTTAATGAGAAATTAAGTTGAGTATTGACTAGAAGATATTCAAATATATAAAGTGCCCGATAATTCAACATAGTTGTAACGTTGCAACCACGCCGCATATATATTCATATATAGGCTCGATTGTGTTCGCTATAGTTATTTAATTGAATAGGCTTATATATAAATTATTTAATTCAACATAGTTATTTAATTGAATAGGCTCATATATAAATTATTAAATTCATCATAATTATTTATATATACTCATATATATGCCCGTGCATAAAATTCAACATACTTATTTATATATACTCATATACAGGCCCGTGCATATAATTTAACATACTTATTTAACAGTTTTCTATCAAACTTCAACTCAAATTCATAGAAGATTAGTATCAATGAGCCAAAAAATAATAATAAAAATCGGACGAGCCCGGTCCAAGCCCGTCGGGCTGGGCCATATAAGCCCAGTTTTGTTCGGGTTAGCCCAACCCAAAATTTGGGTTATACATGCTGGCCCGTCAGACCAGGCCGATTTTGCCACATCTAGCAATCCACGAAGATGATAGCTGGTTGTTAGCATGTGACTATGGTGGTCGTTGGTTGCTGTGGTATGTTGGTTATGGTGGTTTATTTTTGGGTAATGATGGGGGTTTGGATGAGGAAAAATGGTCAATTTCTTTTCTTTTTTTTTTATTTATATATTTTTATTTTATTTAAACGTATTGGCAAATTTGTTTTTAACACTCCAAAACTATTATTAGGAACTAATGGCGTCAAAAATTAAAGGTTGGGAGTAAATTGCCAAGAAATAAGAGTCGGGACAGAATACGAAGGGAGTAAATGTTATGGACAAAAACTGTAATTTTCCTTAAATTTACTAACCGATTGAACATTTGAGAAACCATTAATAACTTCATTAACTAATAGAATAAGAAAAATATTTTATTGATTAATTTAAAATTTAGCAAAAATTTCAATTATAATTGATGAAATTAACCCTCATGTTCTCCATTCCACCCCATGTCGTCGCCACTCACCCTATCCTACCACTGCCATTGTCACTGCCATCGAGGAATTAGGTGGATTTCTTTCCTAGCCACCTTTGCCACTGTCACCATAGCCTCATATTTTGGATCTCCATCTAGAAATCTGAAAATAGTGGCCGAATTCCCTTCAAAAATGTTCAAATCCTATATCTACAGCTTAATTATTTTTGTTCTCAGCAATTCACACACAAAACACACATTTCGATGGAAATTTATTGTAAAAAAAATAAATAAATAATGTCTAGCTAGCACAATCGCTCAAATGTGAATAGTATATTAGACATCTTCTATTTTTTTTTTTTTCGCTATGTAAAGATTTTAAAATAACGCGACATACTTTTTAACGATTTCACAGTTGCATCGGAGATGTTCTTAGAAACGGCAACTCTTTGCCTACTAATGTGAATGCATTCAGTTTTTTGTTCTCTTAATTTTGCACGTTTGATCTTTTCAATCATTATGAATCAAGATGCACTTCCTAATGATTTATGTTTACAAAAAAATCATTATCTATTTATTATGTATGCATAAATTTTAACATGAAAATAAATCAGCATTTCCGTTGCATCTCAACGTGGTACTGCAAATGGTGCATTCACACGTCTGATCAGAAATTGAATTGCAATCGGACTATACCGCTTCATGTAATGGATAAGAACTTATGAATCAATTCTAAATGAATGTGGTTTACTGTCTCATTAATGGTGGGTACGTATGATGTATCAATGTTATAACAATGACATGTTGCATTACTTCATAATCTTTCATTAATCATCTCATAAAAATAGACTTATTTTTTTATTTATTTATTTTAAATTATAATTTAATTTTTGGTGATAATATAATTAATTTTTAATTTTCTAATATTTATCTTGTTATTAATAAATATAAAATATTATTATATTAATGTAGAAGTATATTAGGAAAAATATAAATAAAATTTATTCTTTCAACTATAACAATTACATTTTCTTAATCTGTATGAAAATAGAAATAAGTTTATCTTTATAAGACGGAAAAAAAAATTATTTTTTAGAAAGTACCATCAATTGATCTTATTACTATATACATGTTTGAGAGTACTCATAAGTATTTATAAATTGGTCAAATATTATTTTAAATATACATTTCGTAGGATACACAATTTTTATCTATATATTTTATAAAATTCGCAGTTTATAATCTAATTTTTTTTACTAATATGTCAGAACTTTTAAGTTCTGAATTTTAATTATTTGTTCATGGTTTGATTAAATTGGTGTATGTTCTACTTTTTAAAAGAAGGTAGAATTATAAGCATGGACAGCAAGCATAAAATTTGTAACCAGAATGAATGTTTTCAATTAATCTCCAAATATTAGATAAATTGTTTATATAAATATGCTGTTAATGTAAATTAAATTTATATAATTAATGTTCGATTATTATTGTGGTTTGTTAGTCATTAAAATGGTCAAACTTTATGGTGTTGCGAATATTAAATTACATAATTTGATAGTCAAATAATAATGATAGATTGATGTTTATAAATGATTATGCGTTAGGATTATTGTTGTCACAACTACTTTGACGCTCGTGAGACTATAAAATTGTTAAGAATCATCCAAAAGTTGATCGGTTGATTTTATTAATCTTGAATACAAACATGGTTAATTGATATACTTAGTTAGATGTATATTTTATATAAAAATAACGAGTATATATCGATTACAATATATATAAGTACCAATTATGTTAAACTAAACTTAGCATTATTAAGTTCATTATGATGGTATATTGTTGTATCAGCTAAATGAGAAATTCGATATACATTTAGTGTTATGTAATCAAAATCTGATTTAAGTATTTTAAGTTAAAACTCAAAGCTTTGCAATATTAGTTTATGTTTATTTGCATTTGCATGCTTAATATACTCAAGTAGAGAAACTTGTTGATCTCACTTATGCAAGCAGTCTGACGAAATATCTTTCCCCATTAGGCCTGGGAAAGATCAAATAGATTGAGTCTAATGTTTATGCGAATGACGTTAGCAAAGAACATAAAATCTAAAATGCTGAGGAATTTATGAAGTTTATGGGAGAGCGTTCCTAAATAGTTGATAAGTTACTTGCTGGCCCCTAATAAGTACTTTAACCACCATGAAATATGATGCTTTCCGTACTATGTATGAACATGTCATTGAGATGACTAATACGCAGCAAGACTTAAGTCTACTAGTATTAGTTTATCATTAACTCTTTGCCTCCTATGTATGGTCCATTCCATATTTACTAAAATGCTTTGAAGGACAGATGGAATGTGAATGAAGTGCACAATATGCTTGTTTAAAAGGGCACAATGCTTAAGAATCAAAAAACTCATTCCGGTCACTTCGTAAGTCATAAAAGAGATGGAAGTAATTATAAAAAGAAGTTTGGAAAGGACATTCAATAAGGGCTACTAAAAGTAAATGAGTCTCTTGTCCAAATCTACAAGAAAGGAACACAAGAAAGATATGTGTCATTTTTCTCGCAAACGTATGCACTATCGAAAAGACCATCTCAATCGTAAGGCATTGTTCGAAAATAAAGGTAAGCCTAAAGCTTTTGTATGTTTTGAATCTAATTTCGCAAAAGTTCTTTATATACTTGGTGGATTGATTTCGGTTGTACCACTCATATTTCTATTACAATGCAAGGATTCATTTCAACCTAGATCATAAATTTAAATGAAAAGTTTGTTTTCATAGGCAATCGAGTCAAAGCTTCAGTGGAAGCCACTAGAACTTATCGTTTGATTTTAGATATTACAAATTACTTACAATAAAATTTGGCTAGACCTCATGGCCAACAAAAATGAGCCATGTCACCGTCCACGCGATGCCAACGTTCAAATTAGAATGCACGTTAGACTAGCGGTGGTCAATCCCACGGGGTGGTGCAACGACCATAGGCACTCCGACAATCAAGTTAGGCACCAGAGAAATATAAATGGATATGAAGGCAGCTAGATGTATTTTTGAATAATAATGTAAATGTGGAGAAACTTTGATTATCCTTAACTGAATGGGAATGACATATTTATACCCAAATCACCAGGGGTATATTGGCCATTTCTCTTCACTTTTCCATCATTTGATCTAAAAATGTTGCTATGTTTTTCTTCACATTGTCATTTACTTTTACCACATTTTGTGGATCCCAGATAGCAGA
Organism: Forsythia suspensa; assembly: GCA_023638005.1. Lineage (NCBI taxonomy): Eukaryota > Viridiplantae > Streptophyta > Magnoliopsida > Lamiales > Oleaceae > Forsythia > Forsythia suspensa. The sequence continues at coordinate 1,281,285 of JALRMA010000404.1, forward strand.
TGTCATATCTTAGAGGGGATGTCCTGTTAGCCAAGCCAAGGTGTGGCATGCTAGAACCAAGGTAGATCTTGTCAAAATCGTTATTAATGAAGATTCTCTCCGAGTTGAAGCTGTGTCGGAGCTACTACGATTTTGTTCAAGAGTATTGTCCTTTCATTACCAAGTCAAGTCGCATCGAGATGTAATATGCTTTGGTCACCGAGGCTTCAGGCATGACAGTTGTACATCGACCCTCCAACACGTAGGTATTTGGCTCACTAGCCTAATGGGCCTTATCTGATAGAATCTTCTAGCCAACTGTATATATGGGCCTATGTGGCTTGCCATATAGGACGTGTATTTTTTTTGGGTGTAACATCAGTCCCCAAGTCCGAGCTCATATTTATATGAGGTAGATGATTTTTGTTAGTAGATGTTCTAAAATCAAGTTTGTTGAGTTCTTTCATTAGCTAAAGCTCATACCTTTTAGACCTATATCCATACCGAGACATTCCATTGATCAGAAACTGATGCTTTCCAATTTCTCTTATCTCCGGTATTATGCCTATGGGAAGTCGAAATCAAGTATATTTGACCATTTGGGTTTTGTTTGAAACTTCTCTTTCTTCTGAAGCACTTTGTTGAGTGGAAACAAAAGTTTGAAAATTTGGTAGAGCTCTCATTTTTTTCTAAGAATTATGTCGAACGAAGACTGGAGGTGCACATTGAAATTAGCTATCTAGCTTTGTAATGTTCTAAGAAACCATACCGTGCAGAAGAAAGTTGAGGCTAGATTTAAAACTAGACTTCTCTTTCTTCTGAGGCACTTACGCCAAGCGGAAGTCGAAATTTGAAACAAATGTTGGCTGATGTAATCTGTTATTAGTCCCCCAAGTCCAAGCTTCATATTCATATGAGGTGGAGAACTTAATTGGATCAGCAAGAATCTTGCCCATGCTACTTGTCATAGATGGGTTGTGAGAGGTCGAAAGGTGTGACAGACCACTTGTAATTGTCATAAATGCATTGATTAATGTACGCGATTGTTGGCATTTCGAAGAATAATGAATGAGGTCATGTCATTAAGGTGTGGAACTATGCACCACAAAGCTTTGATGAGTGCGTGAAAGACGTTGTTCATCTCAGTCATTCATTCAAAATAGAATATTGCGCCCTTATAGATTCTAAGGCCCAGATCTAATCTCGTATCAACGGTTGAGATGTGTGATAACTCGATCCAACGAATGGGCTTCAGGGTGTGGTATCTATAAAAAGGGTGTAAGTTTGTAAACCATTCTCTTGCACTCTATGCACGATTTCAATCTTTTTCTTGCATATTTTGTTTTTCTAAGTGAAGAAAGCAAATTGAATGCCTCCCCGAGAAATCCATGTACATGCTTATAATGAAAGAGATGTACCATTAGCAGCAGTAGTGTTTTTCTTGAAGATGGCTGGAAGCGAAGGGGACTTTCCTTTGAAGGTCTTGTCGTCAAGTTTGTGAAACTTGTTGACAAAGATAGAGTCAAGGCGAGCGTGAATTTAATGTGCCAATCAAGGGTGGAGCGTGGATTTAATGTATCAATTTTTTTTTTTTTTTACCGAGCAGTGGTGGGGGTTTGGATGCCCCACCGTCAGATTTATATAAAAATGGTAGTACATGGAGGGGGATATGAACCCGACCTCCAAGCATACAACGAATGAAAAAAAAATTCCTCAAACTACACGACAAATAAAGAGATACTACTTCGGTGCATAATTCGAAAAGCAAAAGCAAAAGCAAATGAAAACCAAACTAACAAAAACTAAAGACCTCTAAGCGATGGAAGGCCATATCTGCTGGGTCAAGTAGTCCACGCGAACGACGTGGCAAGTCCGAAGATCCATACTCCCGATAATGTCGTTGGTCCCAGCCCGGTTAAAGAGTCACGACTGGTTTCCTCTCGAAAAATATGAGAAATTGTGTCTCGATCGAATGAAAGAAGATGTCGGATGCGCCTCGAGTATTGATCGAATCACCCACGGCCCCCACCACGTGAAATGCAATGAACAATGCCGAGTGTAGAGTCGGCCTCAATCCATAAGTCCACAAGACCCATCCGTCGGGCAAGCTCAATGCCCTGTAAAATGGCTCTCAACTCGCCTCCAAAATAAGTATGTCTCTCAGTAGCTGAGAGAAGGCCCCGATACAACGCCCCGCAGTGATCTCGATAACACCCCGCCACTCAAAATCCATCCCCGACGTATCCATCAAGATTGATCTTGGTAGATCCAACAATGGAGCACGCCAATAAACCAAAGTAGGGGGCTGGAGGTAGGAGAAGTAAGAGTAAAACCAAAATGTGGGCAAGATCAAGGTCCCCACGCCAATGAACAAATCGAAAGAGTCTTCCCATATGTAGTAAAGAAATAGTGTGATAGACCCGCCAGATGATACGATTGGGCTCCATGCCAATCCTACGACAAGTCAGATCATTCCTAGTCTGTCAAATGTACCAAAAGACCAAGCAAAGGGATGATAGTGCGAATATGGCCACCTCGACAAACCGGCTCGAGAATCTCCAAGTCACGAAATCTATGTCAGAGCATCTCTCCAACCACGAGGGGAATGCCAAAAATAGCCGAGAAGCTTGCCATACCGGTGAGCCACGGGCTATCAATAAAGACATTTGGATGGTCTCAATCTCGAACAAGATCGACACCTTGATGCCATGTGGGCCCGAATCCTCCTACGAATAATCACATCCACCGGTACCAATCCCATCGACGATGTTTCTCATATCGAATGGCTCCCCAACAACTTCACAATTGATAGATGGCTTCTCTTTGAGAACGACATCTAAAACATGTATAGTTTTATGTATGCCCACTTACCTTAAAGCATGCTTGTTTTAACCTCTTAGTTTTGTCTTCCAATGCAACTTTCCATCCGAATCTTAAATACGAATGCATAGTCGATCGCTTTCGGGCGGTTACAACTCTCGAAATAATTGGAGACCGAGAGGGTATAGACGAGGCGAATACAACAACTTGATTCTAAAATCGAGCCTCCACTCTAACCGATGCGTAATCATTAGTTTTTATTTTTCTTTTTATGCCAACCCTATGGAGGAGGCGTGGGTTTTTCTTTTCTTTTTCATAATGTAAAAAAATGTTGTAGTATCCTTCTTCATCCATGAAATACAAGTATTTTTTTTGCAATCCTAGTTCTTCAATTAAGTTGTTCAGTCGCACTTATTGACGTCGGGTAGTATGAACTTGAGAATAGACAATGCTTTAAAATCTAAGTATTCAACTTTGGTCATGCTCAAAACAAGTAATCCCCATTTCACCAAAAATATTAACACGGATGTAATAGATAAGAATTTGCCTAAGGATTTACAATGTTCAATATTTTCGGAGATCCTCACTATTCCAATAGTGAGGTTGTCCTCGTCCACCTAAGTCTTCAATTCTATAGGTTCTGGGTAAGCTTCATATGTAACCTAGTAAGGGCATTCCCTATTGGTCCTAAGGTTCTCGAAGTTTTTTATTTCGTTGTTGGGAAGACCTTTCTCAGAACCAAATATCCGATTTGAAACATTTTTTTTACTTTGAAGTTGTAACACTTAGCCATCTTTCTTTGGTAGACCGCCAACCTTGCTTTGCATCGTTCTCTAACTTTGTCTAGGAAGTTGAACACCGCTCGACTTGAAATTTTGTTCCATATTTCATTACACTAAACCCGTCGAGGAAATGGTAACCCAACCTCTATAGGCTTCATAACTTTGGCCCCAGACACATCGAGAGAAAAGTGTCTTACCGGTTCTCGTCTCGACTTGTGGTCCGATAGGCCCCACCAGGACATTAGGAAGCTAGTCAACCTAGGTTCTCTTCAATGTGTCAAGCTTTCTCTTTAATACGCACTTGGTAGTTTTGTTAACTACTTGACTTAACCATTAGCTCGGGATGGTACGTGCGCAGTAGAATTCTTTCTGGATTACGACTTCTGCAACCTTTTAGTGTCAAATTGCCTTATGTTGTCTATGACAAGGAAGTGGAGAATACCAAACCTACAAATGATATTCTTCCGGATGAAATTTGTAGTGTTGGCTTCGTAATCGATGCCGTGGATTTGGCTTCTACCCACTTTGTGAAGTAATCTATGGTAACTATCATGAACTAAGTTTCACTCATTGTCTCGGTAGAGGACCCGCACTTAGCAAAATGTCAGGGACTATTAAGATTGGTGAGCTCTTGAGAGTGAAGCCAATGTATATTGGCATATCTCTAACAGTTCTCACATCGTCAAACATAGTCTAGAGAGTCCATTTTCAAGGTCGACCAATAATACCATTGTCTCAGGATTTTTCGAGTCATTGATGATCCTCTTTTATAGTTGCCACATACTCCTTCGTGGACTTCTTAGAGGATATATTTAGCATTGTTCTCTTCAATGCATCGAAGCAATGGAATGAAGAAACCCCATTTATACTGGATCCCATCCATCAACATAAAGCGGGATGCTCTCACCTAAACTTTCTAGCTTGATTTTTTGAATGGGAGTTTTTGGTCGATCGAGATAATCATATATTTCTTTCATCTACGTGGTTGGATGGATTATGAACATTACCTCTTTCCACACCTCAATAGAAGTCCTTTCCATGTACTCAAAGGGTATGAATTTCATCAATTTGGAGTCCTTGCTGTTGGCTAGCTTAGAGAGAGCGTCTCGTTACAATTCTCGGATCGTTGGATTTGGAGGATCTCATATTTGTCAAAGTTGGGAAGGAGATCCATGACATGCTTCGAGATAGGCGGTCATGCCTTTGTTTCGAAAGCGGTGTCGAGCGGTGAAGTTCTCGTTTAATCGATTCACCACGAGCTAAGAGTCGTGTGGACAATGATGCTTTTTGCTTTCATTCCTTAGCCAATTAAGCTTAGCCATCAATGCATCATACTCGGCTATATTTTTAATGCTTGAAATCAAAATCTCGTGGTGCATTTGAGATGGTAACCCTCCGATCGATTAAGACTATACATGTCCCTAATTCTAAATGTCCCTTTGGATGGTTTCATTAAAAGTCCTTGTAATGCATACTTTTTAAATGTTTCAATTATAGTGCTAAAAATAAAAGGTTTAGGACCCCTGCTACAATTTTCCTTTTTAAAAGAGTATGACGACTCTTACATGTCTAATTTTATAAGGGTAAATAGCAGGTTCTCAATCTTTCATGTTATTTGCAAATATGTCCCCATTCTTTTTTTTTTTGGGACAATTGTGTATCTTTGAGAAATTAATGTCATTCATCTAAAAGAATGATTTCTATTCATTTTCCGTCAATCAAGTCATTTGACTAGCATATTCAAAAATTAATTAGGCCAAAATAGTCATTCCATTATTCTTAATTAAAGTATTAAAATAAATAAAAATGAAAAATTCATAAAACAAAAAACAAAAAAGGAAAAACGTTATCTAGTACCACTCCCATCCTTTATCCATAGCCACCGCCTTAACACCCTACCAACCGGACCACCACTACTCCATTACCATTAACATGGGAGATTTCTCCTCCCTAGTTAGCTGCCATTTTTTACAGAGTTTGAGGGAGAAATCCCACTGGTTTTCTGCAAAAACTGGCTGCATTTGAGAGGTGATCTCTTCTTGGTTTGCTGGTTCGCTACCATTTGACCCCTCAGTGGTAATGGCATGGTGGCGGTGCAATGGTGGTGAAGGCGTGGTGGTTTCGATTGGTGGGTGTGGGTGTGGGTGTGGGTGTGGGTGTGTGGGTAGGTCGGTGGCGATGGCTGTGGGTAAGGGTGGGAATGAAAGATGACCATTTTTCTTTTTTCCTTTTTTTAAGGGTAATTTTCACTTTTGGTCTCCAATCTTTGCAGTTTATTACTAATCTACCATCAACTAATTTTTATAGCACCGAGACATCTTCAACCTTTTATTTAAATACAAATCACGTCTCCATTGACATATTTTGACAGATTTATCATCTTCTTTAAATAAATAAAAATTAAAAAAGAGCTAAAAACAAAAATAAAAAAATAAAAAAATTGCAATTGAAGTCCCATAACTTTTAAAAAATACTAAGTAACTTAATCTTCCCCACAAACATATCACATTCCATGGCCAAATCACCACAACCCAACTCCGATCGACAAGTCCGTTCCAATTTTCGTCGCAAGTCACCGCAGCCTGGTGGGATCCGCCATAGAGAGAAGAAGAAATGATGACTTCATCGTCTGAATTAAACCTTGAATGCAAACCCTACAACCATTCCATGCTTCTTAAATCATTTGGAGAATAGATTGCAAATTCTAATACCAAAAAACTTGAAGAATTTCTATCTTGTCTTGAAGAAGAAAGATTCAAGATTGATGCTTTCAAGCGTGAACTTCCCATTTGCATTCAACTGCTCACCAATGGTATGTTTTTTATGTTATTCTATCACTCAAGTGTGAACTTCCCATTTGCATTCAACTGCTCACCAATGGTATGTTTTTTCTGTTATACTATCACTAGTTTCTTGAACTAGATATTCATGGCTTTTTGTTCTTAATCATGTGAGAAATATCTTTTATGGGCACACTTTAATTGTAGTTGAGAAAATATGATAACCGTGTACTTTAAAAAAATTCCAAAAAAAAAAAAATACCCATTTGTGGCTTTTTGGCCATGAGGTGGGGTAGGTTTTTGGGGAAGCTGAAGTTACTTTTTACTTTTTAAATTTGCAATTTTATTTTTATTTTTTGTTGTTTTTAGTTTTATTTTATTTTTATTTATTTAACAAGGATAGCAAATTCGTCAAAATCTGTCAACGGGGAAGTGATTTACAATTAAATGAAAGGTACTGGATGTCCGGTACTATAAAAATTGGTTGATGGTAGATTAGTAACAAATTGTAAAGGTTGGACACCAAAAGTGCAAATTATCCCTTTTTTTATAATTCTTTTCTATTGTTTTTTGTTTTATGAATTTTTTGTTTTTTATTTTTTTCAATATATTAATTAATAATAATAGAATGATTATTTTGCCTTTTTTAATTTTTGAACATGTTAATCAAATGAGTTGAGTAACAGAAAAATAGATGGAGATCATCCACTTTGACAAATGATGCAAATTTCTCAAAGGTTGTAGACAGTTGTCCAATGGGATTTTGGCGCAAATGTTTCCAAAAGTATGCACCATGTGCGTTTTTTGTCCTTAACTTTTCATTTTTTACGAAGAGATCCCAAACCTATGTCCTTAGGTGCGGAATTGGTCTCTGTAGATGGATTCCATCCAAAACCTCCATTAGTTGTGCGTGTGGATTGAACACTCTTTTAATTTGTTTAATATTGTAGGGGCATACTCGTCAAGTGACTTTCAATTTTTTATTTTACTTTCTGTTCACTCCCACCAATTTAACCTAAGCATACCTACCTATTGTATGCATTCAGACAAAACTACTAACATTAGAAGAAAATATTATTACAGAACTTGGCAAGAGAAAATAGATCTCAATCTTTGCCGATGTAGATTACCATTGGAGATAAAGATTTCCTGGACAAATCTGAACCCTAGTAGACATTTTCTTTCTTGTTAGCAAAGACGAGTGAACTATTGTCTTTATTTCTTTCTGGTAATGGGTTGTTTGCAAAAGTTATTAATTTTTTAATTTTATTTTGTAATTATACATGAAGTATACGGTTGTGGACTGTTTGTGTGGTGCGACTTTCCCACTTGCTCGATATGTAAAGATACAATACCCGGGTTGTTGAACTCCAATAGCAAGCTGCAAGAAGAAAACATGTACCTTAAGATCAAGAAAAATAATTTCCTTAAAAGATTTGTTTTTTGGCTTTATTTTCGGAGTTGGATATAATGTGGATGAAGGGTTAATGGTTAACATATTGTAATGTGTATTACAATTCTTGGTTGAATGAATGAAAATAAGATCAAATTTCGGGTTTCATATTGTGATTGTTATTGAGATATGCCTTTTTGTTTCATGATGTGTAATGTTTGAAGATGGTGCATAGACTATTCGTAATGTTTGATTATGGAGTGCAAACAGTCCCAAACCTTTGTAGGTATGTGTGAATACACTCTCAAACCTTTCTAAGTTAGTGCGCAGATGGTCCCTAACTTTTAAATTGTGGTGCATTGATAATCCCTAACGTATGTAAATTGGTGTGCATTTAGTCCCTAATTTGTTGAAAAATTTTCACGCGTATAAAAATCTATTCAATGAAATTTCAATCATGATATTCACCTTTAATCTAACACACCAGTAATGTACATTTACACACTAGCAACTATCTGCCAATCGTACTCAACAATCTCCCAACTCAAACCAACAATGAGCCAACTCTCAAATCAGAAATTCACTAATATCAAAACACTGAGAAATATATATGCAATTGAAACCAATAATCTAACAACTTAGAAACAATAAATTTACCAACAACAAAAATCAGAAGCGTACATTACATGCCATACACCAGCCACGTACAACACATATGCAACAACTTTTACACATTTCATACACCAACCACATACAAAATTATTAGACAACACTTCAATAAACCAAGCCAAAAATAATTTTCAAAAATCAGTTAGAACAAATAAAAATAAGTGTAGTTGTCACATTTATACATCTGCACATTAGAAAACCTAACCCATCTGCACACCAGTCATCAAAACAACCCAACACATGCAATCTGCTCCCACAAATCCAAAAGCGACAAATATTGGGATCCATTTTCTCTTGCTAAGTTCTTTAATGAATTTTTTTCTAATGTAGGTATTTTTGTCCGAGTGCAAGTAAAAAAAAATAAAAGTGACTTCAAAAGTTTGTCCCTACAAAAAAAATAAATTAAAAGTTCAAACTATGCACAAAACTAACGGTGAGTTTGGACGAAATTCATTCGCATGTACCAATTTCGCACCTATGGACATAGGTTAAGGACTTCCTAACCACAAATGAAAAACTAGGAACAAAAACACACTAGGAACATTAGTAAAAAACCGCTGACGCCAAAATCCTTTATCCAAAAAATAGATTGGGACCGAATTTGCAGATGACATGAAAGGTTGGAGACATTTGCTGTTCTTTGCCCATTTTTCAAAGATTAAATGAGAAAACATTTAATTTTGTATATGTTATAAAATAAAATAAAAATAAAAAAAAATAAAAAAAAAAAGACAAGAAAGAAAACATAATGGAAGAGAAATGAAATCGAAAAATAAAATATTATAAACAATAATGCTCAAAATTTCAAAGTAAACTCGTTTTCCAATTTTCTATTTTAAGAAAAAGTTTTTCAGATTATTTTCAGCAATCTTAAAACATAAAACTAAAAACGAATTCAAAAACTCAAAACTGAAAACTGAAACACAAAAAGAACAATCTCTTCCCACCTATCGCCAGGGCCAAAAACCACAACCTCTGGGAGAACACGTGCAAATGTACATGGATTTCTGGCATCGCTGAAACAGATTGCATGATTTTGTTTAACTCTAAATTTGTTGCATTAATCCACCATTTCATTTGTTGCTCATTCACTAGATGCTTATTTTTTCTTTTAATTTCAGAAACCTAAAACACAAACAAATCTACAAAAACTTTGATTCTTCCCGTCAAAGAAAATTATTTTTCTTTAGTTTCTTTCTTGGCATGATTAACAGTAAAAATTACGGCCTATACACAGTCAAATTCATCATTCCGTTCTGCCAAAATTCTTAAATACATAGCGATCAAAATTCACAGAGAGTTAAATTTTGAGTTGGAAAGTGTGGAATGATGCAGAGAAGTTGCACAGAACTCATTGTTTGCACTAAAAAATTCATATGGGGAAGGGCTTGAGTAATTGCAACCTATCAACATCAGATTCCAAGCTCAATGTTTCTTAGAAAGAACCAGCTGCACAACGAAAGGACCGTCCAGCTTGAGCATCATCAACCATGGAGTAGAACTCGAGGGAGTGCTTCTGTGTACCTGCTCTTAGTATACATGTTGCATTCATTAACAAGCTCCATTCACAAATGCCAACCAGAGATCAATGGGTTATCAAGAACTTATCACAAATTCCAGTAGTTCAGCTCAGAACCACGTCTTCATTCAAACCATCCTCAGGTCCCAGAAAGCATCGTGATTTGCACTCAATGCATGTTTGGTACAACATTCAAGTTTCTTTTTTCTTTCTTGATATTGTCCAGCATATTGCGCATCAAACATGCATTCAGTATTCAATTATCTTCCTCTTGTCTCTTCAAGCCAACTTCTTTTGGTCAATGTTTGTAGAACCATAGCCCTCAATCAGCACAACGGGGAGCTCTAATCAGCATCCTTGGGCCCCATTTACAGCTCAAGTGTATAACAAGATGCACAAAAAAGAGCTATTCTACCAAATTCTCATTTCTAATCCAGCTTGTCATCCGCAGCAAATATCAGTGTTGTATGACTGCTGGAGAATAAAAATCCTACTCTTGCATCTTATCAGGCTATGCTGTATTCAGTAAACAAAATCGGTTGATGCGACCATCCTTCCACTGATTTTAACCAGATCCTTGGAGGCGAGACACCTTCAACAATGGCTCGTAACTGTGAAAAAGAATTTAAGTTTCAGTCACAAACAAAAAAATAAATACCAGGAGGGGCCTAGTGCCTCCCCAAAAAACCAGTGTCTTTATGAAATAATATATACGACATGGAGGTGTATTATCCAACGACACGTCATTTTATATCCTTCACTTCAAAACTGATTGCTTTCTACTGATGTCCTAGATTAGTAGTATAACAATCTTTTTCAGAGACAACTGACATAAGAACCTGCTTCTGCTACTGGCATCCTACACCACCAAGTATCCTAATATTTCCTTGGTGAGAACATGTACAGAACTTTCAAGGTATTACAGATTTACTTGAGTTTTCTTTCTATGATGGAAAAAGCATATTACCAGAAAATATTGCATCTGTTTATACCAAGTGCCATATCAGGGATTATGAGCCACAGAAGAAATTCCAGGGAACTGCTGGTATCAGAGAATGACCACCCTCTTTAAATCATTCAGCAATACAAATCATGTAGCACTTGCACTACCACAACTGATCCAGTCATAACATCTAAATGTACAAATGTGGTAGACTGGGATTCACTTTTCAAAAAGAAGAATGAACCATAGACGACCACACAAATGGAGGAGTCAACCATAATTCCTGATTAGAAGCAGGCATTATACTATTTGAATCTGATTTCAATTACCGCACAAGGTGAATATTACCAAATACTCGAACAAGTATCAGTTTCCCCATTATCTCAACCATTTAAACTATATATTACATTGGTGAATGTAACATTTGACCTGTACTAGTATATTAACAATGAGCACTGAGTGTAACTAAAATAGTACTGGAAGATCTTACAAAGGCATAAAACATATGGCAGTCGCACTGTAACACTTCATGGAACATAATAAGCAATAGTTTGAAGCCAGAAAAGGGCTAAATATCAAGTTTAGATGGAAAAAATATAAAGTACAATTAGAAACAATCAAACAAGACTAACTGTCATTATGTCAAAAGTTCAAAAGAAAGCTTTTAAAGATGAGAGGAATTTTTCAAAATGGACATTTCACAATGGTCAAAGTGAAAAATGGCCAAGTTGTAACTTTTACTTCTAAAAAGGCCTCCTTTATAGGTCAAAAACTAATTTAACCTTATTAGAAATGATCGCCACTCAAAGTAGCAGGTCAACTCTCCAACTCTCCAAATTCGACATGTTGGGTGAGTTTGGAGAGTTGAGCTCAATCATTCAAAGCACACTTCTAATCTTCAAAACTTCCTCTATCCCAAACCCTTCCGATTTCACCAAACCCATTAATTACTGTAACAACTCTCCAAAATTAATGCCACCACAATTCTCCTTACTTATGGCAACACCTTTCGCGTTTTAATGGGACGAGACGACTATACCATTACCATAGTTATTTGGAGAAAATCCCATTTCGTAAACAAAAGAATTTGAAGTGATGACTGCCCTACCTTTTCCCCCTTCTTCTGTAATTCACAGTGTCCATTCTTTTTATTTTATTTGGTCTTCTTGTTTTTTCCCAACCTCTCATTGTCTTCTATAAGGAAGGGCGAGGCTTTAAGCCTGATATGTTGGAGAAGGAGAAGGAGAAGGAGAAGGAGAAGGAGAAGGAGAAGAAGATAAAGAAGGACAATTTAGGATTTCTGAAAATAAAGAGACATTTAAAAGTGTTACAAAATAATGGGGCCATTTTTCATTCTCACTCTCCAAACACGTACTTAAGAAAATTCCTCTTAAAGATATTTGATGCTGAGGAATTCATTAATAATTTTATGTATTTGAATCACCTTGTTGAATTTGTAACATCCAGCTAGTCTCTTGCACCAGTCATTACTCATTAGCAGCCTGGAAGGATGTTATAGTTTTGTCAGGCCAACTATCATAACCAATCAGAGCTGAAAGCATACTAGAAAATTAGCCATAAGAAACGACACATGTTATGTATGAATGAGATGATTACTGGAAAATAATGAGTACTGGGTGAAGCTTCCACCTATTTACATAAAATAACACTGTCATTGAGGAACTGAGAAGACCAAGCATCCATGGTCCCAACGCACTCTGATTTCTCTTCCTACATGGAGTCTCTCTCTCTAATGATTTTACCCCACTTGCCAATAAGATTATAATAACTCCCGCGCCATTTCAACTTCATTACATACAAATCACCACTGTCATCATCCCGAGCATTGATGGTAACTTGATGATCACTCCTCAACTGTTCCCGAGCTTGTTGTGTCCAGTAGATGAGTATATGATCCTTGACCGCTTTGCCTGGCAAAGTAAGGAATGGATGATTGGTATCAATGTCGGACAATGTGAGAGCTTTCTTAATAGGCCAATTATCGTGTCCAGATGCTGTTGCGACATAATGATCTTCTGGAACTGAGAAATATAAGCAATTATTTGCCCAACATATTCTGATTTCTTTGCCAACACCAAGTCCTTTCTGTCGAATTATATTTGCCCATCTCCCAATAAGGTTATAATAATTCCTCGCCACTTCAATTTCATCATATGAATATCACCCGTATCATAATCCCGTGCATTTATAGGCACCTGCTCTTCCTTTCTCAATCTTTTCTTTCTTGTGGTATCCAATGTGCAAGAATATGATCTTCAACAGCTTTACGCGGCAGTGGGAGAAAAGGATGGTTAGTATCAACGTCAGATGAAGTCAAGACCTTAGTAATAGGCCAGTGGTCGGGAACCAGAGGTGCTGTAACTGTTCGAATTGGTGGTACTAGAACCACCTGCTGTTGTGGAACTGAGAAGTGCAAACACCCATTAAGCCACCGCAATTTGATTTCTTGCCCAACATCAAGTCCCTTTCCGCATAACTTTTCCCCATTTGCCAATAAGATTATAATAGCTCCCACGCCACTTCAATTTCATCACATACAAATCACCAGTATCTTCATCTTGGGCATTAAAACCCACTTGGCCTTCCTCTCTTAAAAGTTGTTGCTGTTGACATGTCATATACACAATAATATGAGTTTCGACCTGTTGCCTGGATAATGTCAGGAAGGGATGGGTGATATCAACATCAGAGAGTGTAAGTGCTTTCTTAATTGGCCAATGATCCTGCACCTGAGGAGCAGCACTGTAATATGCAGTTCTCTTCATTCCTAGAACTCGAAATGAAAAATGGAACTGTAAGCTTTTGGATGTTCAACTATCAATATTACTAGAACTGAATGAATTGAGAAACATTCACAGTAGTAATAAATAGCTCACTAGCAAAAGTTGCAACATTTTCTAAAACTGAGCAATCAACTAGGCCACGGGCCCAGTCCATACGTGCACCAAAAATAGCAACTGTGCTGCTAGAGAATTTGGTATGACATACAGAGGATTCTTAACCACATACACAGGCAATTTATTAACTCCTTAACGAGAAAAAATAAGGTTGGAAACAACAAACTTCATCAAGTATACTCGCTCATAATTTTTTAAATCTAATTTTTCATGATTCAGAGTTACAAGATTAGCAATAAGTATAACTAGTATACCCATATCATTAACAACACAAACAGTTCCAATTCCTCCATTACTTTAAAAATCTACTAAAAAATTTGAATATGAGATGCAATTAGTAAACCAAAAAGCACCAGAATATTGAAATCTCACACTCTTGGAAACTTGAGCAGAAACCTATTAAATGAGCAGAAAAATAAGCTCCCAATTAATTCCAGTTAAAAACTGATAAGAAAACTTGGCCAACAACTTCACAGGCAGACTAAGTACAATGCATACAATCTTTCCAACCTCCTTATCATTTCTCAGGGGAGCGGATGACCAACCTTTCCCATCAAATTAAGTAAATATTCTTTTTCAAAACAAAATCAAATTTGATCGAACAGCAAAAACACATATCCTAAAGCATAAAACGACATCCCAGAAAGTCAACCACCAAATAAACACACAAAGAGGGGGAAAACGAAAACATAAAGTAAACTATATGTTGTACATAAGAGTCTTCTGTTCTACATTAATAAAATTAAAAAAAAAATGCGATTCTAAAATGTTATTATTACAAACTAATAAAACCCATATCAAAAAACTCAAAATCAAAATAGAAGAGGAAGAATCATACTTGGCTAAAAAGAGATGAAATTTTCTAGTGGGCAAACCCTAGAACCTGGACAGCTGAGATTTTAAAGAAATAAGAGCAAAAAAGTGCGTGATTTACCCAATAGTGAGAACAACAAAGACTGTGTTTTTCTCTAATTTGATGATTTGATTAGGGGTGAAATGGTGAAATCAAAGGGTTGATCACAAGGGTTTGGAGGGGAGAAAACGAGGAAGAAGAGGGGCAACGCATTTTCTATGAGTTGTGGAAAAGTATGTGCAAAAATGGTGGTTTTGAAGGGTGTGCAAGGCGTAGGGGCGACGTTCTGTGTGAACAAATGCAATATTATGGGTTACGGCATGGGGATTAAGTGCGTGTCTGCGTGTGTTTGTGCGAGAGAGAGAGGGGTTTGTGCGTCTCTGCGTGTGTTTGGCAGTCGTGTTTGGTTAAGCTGTAAAAGCTATAAGCAACTTTTTACCTCGTTGTTGCTTGTAGAATCGAAGCAAATTAATCCGTAAACCGACTCGAACCAAATCGAATTGACTCAGATTGGTTTGGATCGATTTTTCCTACTTTGGGTCGGTTTTCGGGTTGGGTTTTATCCAACCCAAAACCGATTCGATTTTTTTTAAAATTTTTTTTGGGAAAATTGCCAATAAGTCATCCATAGGTGACTTGTTTCTAATTAGGTCCAAACACTTTCCAAAATTGTGAATAAGTCATATGAATTTATCTAATACCATAATTACCCTCGTAATCTGTTAAACCACTTTAAACCGATTTCATCAATTCACGATTCTTATTCAAGTCGCCATTAACAACTTTCTTCTCCAGATCTCCCGCTGACGATCACATCACTGGCGCACCTCGTAGTCGACGTTATGTGAGCCGCCACACTCTAAAAACTTTTGTTTTTGCAATTGCTTATTTCATGAATTTTATGGTTTTTCGGTTTGCTTTCTTCTCAATCATGGAAGGTGGCCTAGTTTTACTTTGTAAGTATATTTCGGACACACTTCCCATAAAAGTTTCTTCGGTGGGGATTTTAATGGTGTTTTGCGAAAATTATGTGATAATTGGAATTCATTAGAAGTCGACACTATTTTATTACGTTATTGTATTCCGGACATGATAGGTGTTTTCTAAGGAATGAGGAAGAATTTAGGAACATGATTTCCTTGATTTACGCTTTTGAATTGAAATTTGTTGATATTAGTGTTTCGACTCTAAAACAAGATTCACTTGATTATAAAACAAGATCACATGATTGTGATATCGCTTGAATGAAGGATCTGCCGCCATAACTACATATTGTTCTTCAACAAATAGTAGGGCATTACTTTCATCAAGTTGGTCAAGCATAATCACTCATGTTGGACGAGAGGTTTGAGAGAGGTGTAGCTGAATTTAGAGATGCTTTATGCAAATTTTCGATCGAGAGAGGATTTAAGTTTGATTACATGAGAAATAACAATGGTAGGGTAGAAACTCAATGTTCAAACAGATATTCGATGATTGTAGGTGGTATGTTTGTGCGACAAGATCAAAGGTTAGTGGTTTTGTTACATACTTAAAAGCTTGTGAATGAGCATAGTTGCCCTATAGTGTTGAGGAAAGAAAAAGTGAGAGATTAAGTTGTAAGGTAATTTCTCGGTTTGATTGTTGATATATTGAGGGAGAAACCAACATTGTGTTCTAATGATGTTGTTTCACACTTTTTAACAAACTACTGTTACACGATAAGCTATGAGAAGGCTTGGAATGCGTTGGAGAGAGCGAAGGATTGATTTTGGCGACGATCCGAATCTTTCAAGCGATTACATTGGTATATTGAGGTTGCAAGGTCATTTAATCATGGAAGTCATATTGATTTAGAGGTGGACCAAGTTTCTAAAAGATTCCAAAGATTGTTTGTTTCTTACCATGCGTGCATTCATGGGTTTAATCATTGTCGTCCCATGTTGTTTATCGATGGAACATTTTTGAAAGGAAGGTTCAAAGGTATCTTGTTGTCTCTGCAATCGCTAAGAATGGCAACCAAGGTTAGAATCTCGATTTTCTTTTATTTTTGTGATCTTGTTTTATTTTGTGATATCTTGCTTTTCGTTATTGATCTTGATTTTCCGCTCTTTTGTTATAATCGTTTCTGTTATTTTTGTGATCATCGCTTTTATTTTTGTGACACTGTTTTTCTCGTTATTTTGTGAAAGCTTATATCCATTGGCTTATGCCGTTGTAGATTCCGAGAACTACGATAATTGGTTGTGGTTCTTGGAGCAGTTTATGTAGTATTGTTCAAAGTACGAGAGCTTACATTTGTGTCTCGATCGGAATGTTGGGTTAATGGAAGCGTTGCCTAAGGCATTCCCTACATCGAATCATTTTTACATTTACAACACCTTAAAGGAAATTTGAGGGATAAATTCGGTGGTGGTGGCTTCTCAAACAGCTTATAGAGCGTATGGTCCGGTTGTTCCGAGAATGTGCACATGCTCCAACAATTGCATTATTTAACCGAAGTTGGAGGTATTGAAACGTGAGGGGAGCTATTGTTCAAAGGTTTCTAGATGGGTTACCATTTGAAAATTGGTCGAATGCTCATAGTGTTGGATGTCGATATGGAGAGATGTCATCAAATGCACGGTTTAGTCTTTTAATGCATGGATAGTTGTTGTAGGAGTTTGCCCATAACCCGAATGGTTGATATGTTGAGGATAAAGTCGATGAACATGTTTGTTACAAGAAGAACCGATTCGGTAATGTTATGATATCGCTTTTATTTTTACGCATGATCTCGCTTTTATTTTACGCATGGTAACTGTTTTTATTTTCACCGTGATATCTTGTTTTATTTTGGATGTGATACTGTTTTATTTTCTATATGATACCGATGTAGGTGAGTGGACAGGGGTTGTCTGTCCCAAGATGATAGAGAAGTTGCAGGGATATGGAGATGAAAGTCGATCATGGAATATCAAGCGGTCTTCCGATACAATTTTTGAAGTTTTTTCAGATCCATCGGTTTGTGTGGATATTTGCAAAAGCACATGTTCTTGTTTCCAGTGGCAGTTGAATGGGTTCCCATGTGTGCATGCAGTTTTGCAATTAATAGATCCGGAAGGCGCATTGATGAATTTGTTGATTATTATTTTCATGTTGCCAAGATTCCGCAAGTCCTATGAAGAAGCTATACATCCCATCCCTACGTCAATGAGGTTGGAATATGAAAATTCTGCCAATTTTGACATTTTGCCTCCACCTACAAAGAGACAACCTGAAAGACCTAAAAAGAGGCGAATTAGATCAAGGGGTGAACAAGTGCGGATGATATATTGTGGTAGGTGTGGAAAGTTGGGTAATCACAATAAGAAGACTTGTAAGGAGTCATTGGTCTAAAAGATTGTTCCAATGAAGGATATTATTCATTCTTTTTTAAATATGTACGAACACAGTTGTGTTGTAATGATTTGTTGGTTGAATTAATGAAAGCAACATTTATTTTCACAAAACAGTATCACAAAAATTAACAAAACAGTATCACTAACAGTATCTCATTAAGAACATTACATTGCAATACAGTATCACAATTTACTATAATCCCTGGTGTTTTTGAGAATTATCTGTTCGTGTGAAAGATATTATTGTTTCTTTTTAAGTTTTTGATGGAGAGATATTATTTGTTGGTCGAATTAATGAAAGAAACATTTATTTTACAAAACAAGATCACGAATGTTTATCTTAATAAACATTTGTTTGACATTGTAAATATATTAACAAAACGAAGATCACAAACAAGATTTCATTAATTAATGCAGATGCTCACAATACAAGATCACAAATTGTATTCAAGATCAAAAACAAAATTTCAAGTACAATTACAAAACAAGATCACATAATGTTTATCTTAATAAACATTTGTTTGACATCGTAAATAGATTAACAAAACAAGATCACAAATAGTTTAACAACACAAGATCACAAACAAGATTTCATTAATTAATGCTAAAGATGTTCACAACACAAGATCACAAATTGTATTCGAAGATCAAAAACAAAATTTCAAGTACAATTTACAAAGATCAAACAAAATCCAGAACTAGGAAATCTATTCATCTAGAATGAAGAAAATCTATTCATCCATTTATTCATCTACAACAAAATCCTTGATGAATTGAGAAACCATGTTTGCTTTATATTGTCTAACTTCCTTCATTGTCATGGTTTCTTCTATCTCTTCATTCTTTGCCGCGGTCTTTCCATCGATGGCAAACGTGTATTCCACAATCGACATCGCAAAACAAAATTCAAAAACATGTAGTAAATGTCGGTGTCAAGATAGCCATTTAAACACAAGATAATACAAATAGGGAGTTTGAAGGATTAGTTGCTTCTTACGTCCCAATGTGTTGTTGCGGACATTTCTCGAGGAGATCAATGGATGATTGAATTCTTCTTCTTTGTACACAACAAGATTTGTAACGGAGATTTCATAAATAGTTCTTTTGTTTGCTCTCTCACATATTCTTTCTACACGTATTTGGAAAAAACAACAATGTAAAATGTTAGATTTGTATTTTTAAACTCACCGTGTAAAAAACAAAGATATGGTACTCTAACAACTCATTATCTTACCAATATTATAGCATCGTCCATATCTCTGTTTGAAGTCCCGTCTCTCAAGCAAATTATCTGTTGTAATGTGTCCATTGACCGCCTCAAAATCGAATGTGAGCAAAGTGTCCAATGGTTTGGAACTACGCCGCGATCCTCTTCCTCCGCTTTGAGTTCATTGGGAACAAAGAAAAGTCGAGGTCGCCCGGTGTTGTGGAGGTGCTCCAACACTATGTCGATTTTTGAGTTCTTGGAATTGCCATTTGAGGATTTGTAAATATATAGTCAGCAGATTCAAGTATAATATCAAGATAAGAAATTATTTTGTTGTTAGACCTAAGTTTGTAATTGAAATGTTTATGTTGAAATTGAATAATTTACCCAAAGACAACGAATCAAAATGACAAATCTTTTGTTGTAAGTCTTTGTCTACAATGGGTCTTTGGTATTTAGAAGTTCCCATATGCATCAATTACCGCATATAAAGTATCAAAGTTATGTTTTGTATAAGTTTATAATTTAGGAATACATTTTTGATTTTTACAATCTTCATCAGATTTGATATTGCTCGTCGCCAAGAATATCAAATAAATCCCCAATGTCATAAAATGTAATTCGCCCTGTTGGCATGTAATCGTCACTCTTGCAATAGCAAACGACCTTAAAGCAATGAAACAAGATCACAATATCACAAGTAAAACATTCAATAGTTGAAAACAAGATCACAATTTTTAAAACAAGATCAAAAATGTCTTAGTTTTAATCCATGTTATTGCTTTTTATCTCGAAAACAAGATCACAATATTATAAGTAAAACATTCAAGAATTGAAAGCAAGATCACAATACTTGAAAACAGATCATGAATTAAAACATCAACAATTATCGTAGTGAAGATACTTACGATGGGTCGTGGATTTTTCCGATCTTTGTGATCTTCTTCTTGTCATCTCGCAGTTAAATGTTTTGTCATAACCATTTTGCATTGATTTTCGTTGGTACTCTTTTTTTCTTTCCTCATTGGAAGATCGGGAAGGTCCTCAACATTGATGATTGTATTGTCATCCTCTTCTACTTGCTCCTTTTTATCCTTTGTGACTTTTTTTTCAGAGTAGCGAGTAGGTAAAATCATCATCCCTCTTTCTTTTCTTTCCTTTTTTCTTTTATTCTTTTCACCATTGAAGTTTGCTTTGTTGCATCCTTTGTTTTTTCGACCTCTCGTCATTCAAAGCTTCGAGTGACTTCATGCACTACCTTTTAGTCAACTCATTTACAAGTGAGGTATTCTCTTTTCCAATGATTTATTTTCACTTGTAAGAGATTCCAAAGTTTGTTGCAGACTTTTTGAGTTGTTCAAAGATGTTATTCTTTTCCTCCAAAACCGCCGCATGTAGAGCCATTGACTTTTGTAGTCGGTCTTCTATAATTTCGATTCTTGTGCTCATCTCGTTGAGCTCCTCAGATATTCCTTTCAATTTGCAAAGTATCAAAAGCATTAATTATCGGCATCAAAGTATTAAAATCATATTATTATCAAGATCTTAATTAAACAAGATCACAACAAAACAAAGATCGAGAGACAATGGTATCTCAATAAAAACAAGATTATCACAACAAAACAAAGATCGAGACAATGGTATCTCAATAAAACAAGATCACAAGAAAACAATGGCATAGATAAAAATAAAGATCATATCGCTTTTAAAATAAAAGCAAGATCATATAAATATATATTAGTACCTTTCATTACGTGAGACGCTTTCATCCAACGCACTTGCAAGATGCGCCCTTTCTCTAGAGTCATGTAATTCATCACGAGTCTAGATGAACTAGTTATGGCTTTCTTCTCGATGAATCCTTGATTGCAATTTTCGCTGAGACGACTCAAGGGCAAGTGTAGCCAACTATCATCCTCCTCTTCAAAACCTCCATGTTCTACTTCATTGACGTTGTCTTTCTCACTTTGTCCATCTTTGTTTTCTTACGTTGAAATGTTATCCTCTATTCGATTGTCATCACTTTCTTCCTTTTCTCGTATCAACTTTATCGATTCTCCATCTCCATCCGATTCATCATCTTCGTGAGATTTTTCACTTTCATTAGATTCTTCATCTTCATCGACTTCTTCAACAACCCGCAATGGTGTAGTTGAATAATAAATATTACGGATGTTTGTATGTTGAATAAATCTTCATGTAAGATAATCGTATCTTCGTGAATTGGTGATACCGCTATTACTTTTCTTTTGCTAGTTTGTGTCTTCGTCAGAGATTTTAGAATACAAGTGAGATCTCTTAAATCCCATTTGATGCATTTGGGTTACGCATTCTTCTTCAATAGTTTGCAGACTTGAAGATTTTCCAACAACCAATACTTGAATTTTCATAAATAAAAACTTATTAGTGCGAATATCATATTTAATGCAAAACAAAGATCAACAAATAAAACAAGATATAGAAATCAAATAGCTTACGGCTAAAACCATGACACGATCTGTTACATCGATCGGGTCTTCATTTTTGCATAGGAAGAAATTAGATATTCAAGATGTGCTTCGACCAAATTGTAGGTTTTGATCTTGTCGAGATCTTCAACATACTTGATATATCCCCAACTCAAAGTCGAGGGATTTATTTGGCACAAAGAACGATGCCATCGTGAAGAGTATCATTAACCTAGAAACATCATCGATGTCTTCTTTTTGTTCCCATTTGCCGCAGCTCTCAAGCGTGTAGATATTATTGTTTTGGTCAATCTGACGGGTCTCTCGAACCTTCGTTGGGAGAAAAGCGAAATCGATGTTGGCCTTTGTTTTTCAACCTCCATCGAGTTTTACCTTCGACGATACCAAAATACCCTTTACATCGTCCATCTTGAACTTTAGACGGGATTTGTTTATCAAAAATCCTTGTTTGACTTGTCAAAGCACTCGATGATCTTGTGCAGATCCATATCACTTTGACGACAAAGAATGTCCGCCAATCTTGTAAATCAAGATCAAATTGATAAGATTGAAAACGGCATTTTTTTCAACCCATCTGTTTGTGGTTTTGTTAGTGACAAACCTTTCACCTCCTCGATTCGCTTTGAGGTTAGAACGGCATCGTGGGTAAAGCTTTTATCCACGATTATTTTTTTCGTATGGGAATAGACTTCCTTTTTCCCATTGATTTATAACCAATTGTTTTGTACCCGTAAGTATTTTTGCTTTGCTACATCATAAACAAAAACGAAGATCAAACAAAGATCATTATATACTAATGCACATCAACTAAGAGATTAAAACAAGATCACATGAATAAAACAAGATCACGGATGAAAACGAAGACGTTGAAACGAAGATCACGTGTTCAAACCTCGCCATATTTAAACAAGATCACGGGAGTTCAAACTAAGAGTATCAAACAAAGATCATTATATACTAATGCACATCAACTAAGAGATTAAAACGAAGATCACATGAACAAAACAAGATCACGGATGAAAACGAAGACGTTGAAACAAGATCACATGTTCAAACCTTGCCATATTTAAACAAAGATCACGGTGTTCAAACTAAGAGTATCAAACAAAGATCATTATATACTAATGCACATCAACTAAGAGATTAAAACAAGATCACATGAACAAAACAAGATCACGGATGAAAACGAAGACGTTGAAACAAAGATCACGAGTTCAAACCTTGCCATATTTAAACAAAGATCACGCGTGTTCAAACTAAGAGTATCAAACAAGTATCATTATATACTAATGCACATCAACTAAGAGATTAAAACGAAGATCACATGAACAAAAACAAGATCACGGATGAAAACGAAGACGTTGAAACAAGATCACATGTTCAAACCTCGCCATATTTAAACAAGATCACGTGTTCAAACTAAGAGTATCAAACAAGATCATTATTTACTAATGCACATCAACTAAGAGATTAAAACAAGATCACATGAACAAAACAAGATCACGGATGAAAACGAAGACGTTGAAACGAAGATCACATGTTCAAACCTCGCCATATTTAAACAAAGATCAATGTGTTCAAACTAAGAGTATCAAACAAGATCATTATATACTAATGCACATCAACTAAGAGATTAAAACAAGATCACATGAACAAAACAAGATCACGGATGAAAACGAAGACGTTGAAAAACAAGATCGCAAAGGTTCAAACCTTGTCATATTTAAACAGTATCACAGGTTCAAACTAAGAGATTAAAACAGTATCATTATATACTAATGCACATCAACTAAGAGATTAAAACAGTATCACATGAACAAAACAGTATCACGGATGAAAACGAAGACGTTGAAACAAAGATCACGGTGTTCAAACCTTGCCATATTTAAACAAAGATCACGGTTCAAACTAAGAGTATCAAACAGTATCATTATATACTAATGCACATCAACTAAGAGATTAAAACAGTATCACATGAACAAAACAGTATCACGGATGAAAACGAAGACGTTGAAACAAAGATCACAAGAGTTCAAACTAAGAGTATCAAACATTTTGCATGGTTAAATAGCATGTGCTAACAAAAACAAAGATCCTAGAAACAAGGAAAAATTAAGCAAAAATAGAAACACTAACATAGATCGAAGGAGTATCAAGCATTTTGCATGGTTAAATAGCACGTTCTAACGAAAAACAAGATCATAGAAACAAGGAAAAATTCATTAAAAATAGAAACACTATCATAGATCGAAGGAGTATCAAGCATTTTGCATGGTTAAATAGCACGTTCTAACGAAAAAAAAAAAAAAAATCACCAAAACATCAACATATTTTATACAAGATTATCACGTATTTCAAAGCCCTACATCACTTGTTCGTGAAAAAACTAACCTCGGAAAATACATTATCAAAGAAATTACCTTCGCCATCGATGTATGCGGTTAGGATTTGTGGTTAGGATTTTCGGTGAGAAGAATCAATCACGAAGAAGATGAAGTGTGCGAAATAAATGGGAGGTTTTCAAAGTGCTGTACGTGTTTAAATGGCGGTTGGTGTAATTGGAGGGCATATTGGACTTTTGGCACTAAAGTATGACTTTAGTTGAATTAAGATTGGACCATATGACTTTTTAGCCCAATTTGGCGAATAAAATGACCGCCCAAAATTTTCCCATTTTTTTTTCCTGCTTTGGTTGGGCCCAAAACCGAAAACAATTCGGGCCCAAAATTTCCAACTTCAGGTCGGTTCAGTTTGGTTTTTGCCAAATCGAATTTTTGTTAGTTTAGGTTGGATTGATTCAAAAATCTACCCGACCCGACTCACCCCCTTTCTCATTCTTATTAGACGAAGTCCTCCTCCAACTCACTTCTATAGTAGTAAATTTTTGGGTAAATTATGCTCTAGGTGTTTAAACTTTTTACTTTGTCTTAATTTCATAGTCCTTTAATTTTATCATCTCCAACTTCATAGTATATTCAAGTAGATGGTCCTTTTGACAATTTCGTCATCTAATTTAAATAAACTAAAACACACACACAAAAAGAGAGAGAGAGAAAATTGATCTTCAGGACTCTAATTTCAAAAGTGCAAATAAATCTTGAACTTTTTTATTTTTTACAGTTTTTCACTTAAGGGAGATAAGGTTAAAGAGAAGAATTGGGGTAGAGTAATTGGTCAACTTATCGAGCTCATGATGCGAAGATTGTAGGTTCGAATCCCACCCCGCCTAAGAATTTGAGATGCTGAACTAAGATTCTTATATTTTTTATTTTATTTTAGGGACTTTAATACCGCAACAAAAAAAAAGGATAAACCACCTAAGTATAGAAGGCTATTCAATAGATAATCGCAAGTAGAAAATAATATTGATGACCAAGAAATCACTCCGCTTATAGCATTGCGTGGCTATTGGGAGGATCGCTCGCCAGCTAGGTCAGATTGGAGAAGCCGCTATCACTTTGAGTCAATCGAATCTCTGCTTGAGATCTCTTTGCGGAGGAAGAGAATAGATTTGAAAGATTGAAAGGGCTGATTCACCTTTCACCTAAAAGACCAAAAGCCCTGGATAATAAAATAATTTTTTGAAGAAAATAAACATTTACCAAATGATGTAAATTAATATTGTTGGAAAAATATGAGTGTATCATATTTTAACACTTATTTTAATGGATAAATTTAGAATTCGGTCATTATTGTTATACTTATGGGCTCTAAAGTGATATGGCTAAAACTTAATTCAATTAAAGTCACATTTAGCTACCGAAAAACTAACGCACTTTGCAATTGCAAAAAAAAAACGCTAAGTTAATGATACTATTTTCTATGATATTGTTTTATTATGATACTATTTTATCATGATACTATTTTATTTAGATAATGAGCATTGGAATATTTATACCATGCTTTTATCTTTGACAACTCGCTTTTTATTATGATAATGTTTCACCTATAATATTGTTATTGAATGCAAGCAAGATCAATGATTTTGTATTATTAATAGAGCATTTTAAAACACATTGTACCTAGTTTTATATATGATATTGTTTTCTATGATCTTGTTTCAATCTATGATATCGTTATTAAATGCAAACAGTATCATTACTTTAACCATTAAAACATCTTGTACTTAGTTTTATATATGATAATCTTGTTTTATCTATGATATTGTTTTATTTAGATAATGCGCTATGTTATATTTATATCATGCTTTTATTTTTGATACTGTTTTATTATGATAATGTTTCAACATGTGATACTGTTTTAATCTATGATAATGTTATTGAATACAAAACAAGTATCAATGGTCTTATAATAATAATGGAGCATTTTAAGAACAATATAATTACGTCAACCATTAAAATATATATCTACTTAGTTATATATATGATATTGTTTTATCTATAATATTATTTTATTTAAATAATGTGCATTGGTATATTTATACCATACTTTTATCTTTGATACTATTTTATTATGATAATGTTTCAACCTATAATACTGTTATTGAATGTATACAGTATCAATGATCTTGTACTACTAATGGAGTATTTTAAGAACAATATCATTACTTTAATCTTTAAAATATTTTGTACTTAGTTTTATCTATGATACTGTTTTCATTCAGAATGTCATCGTAGATACTGTTCCAATAAATGATACTGTTATTTTATTGGGTTGTAGTTTGTGCATGTAATACTGTTTTATTAAGATGCTTCCATGTATGATACTGATATAGTAAGATATATTTATCTATGATATTGTTTATTAAGATATTATTTTAGTATAATATTGTTAAGACATGACAAACTAAAGATTGTCGTTTTAAGTTAAAGAGACGACTTCAAACGACTAAAATTCATTGTAGGCAGTGGCAAATCGACTGGTCTTAACCGACTCGTTAAAAAGATTCCGAAAATATATTATAATAGAAATTCTGAACACGTATGTAAATTCTATGTTCATTTATGTTATGATACTGTTTTATTATAATACGGTATCTAACAACACAGAGAATAATCTAATGGCCAACTTTCGTCAGAACATGCCCACATCAAACTTTTTTATCCTTACAGAAATTCAAGCTACTATTTACAGCAACAAATCATGGTCACTCTACAGAAATTCATCAAACAAATCATCCCTACCGTTTTCTAAAATATAGTATCATCCATACAAAAATTCGAGCTGTTATTTATAGTAACAAATCATGGTCACTCTATAGAAATTCATCAAACTAAACTATTTACAGCAACAAATCATGACCACTTTACTCTACTTATCATTACTTTACAATCTTCTTCACTTCCCTTTGTCACACCAATGTCTATTTTTGGGAAGCTAAGGTAACAAAATTTTGAACCCGCTAAACTTCATAAACAATCTATGATTGTCCCATTCTTGTTGGAGTTCGTCATCCTTCGCAATTTCCTTGGATGAGAATATATGGGACCAAAAGTCACCACATTGTCCTCCATTTCGCCTCCGTCTCTCGCCGTGAGTCGTCGGAATTGAAGTTAGAATTTCCGACTACAAGTCATAGAATGAGTATGTTCACTCAATCTCAGAGCATGTCATATCATGAAATTTTGTAACATGGAGTTGTTGCATATAAATCCGTGTTTACAAGTGTCGAGAGTGACTGTTAGGGCAAAAGCAGTAGTCGAAGCTGTTGGTGGGTCGGTAAAGAGGGTGTAATACAAACAAACGGGGATTCCAAGCACTAATGAAACCCGAGGGGTTTGAGAAGAATGGCATTTTGCTTTCAAAAGCAGCAAGGCCTCCACCGAAACACAAAGATAAAGTAGATATTGTAGAGCTTGAAGAAATTTTATAGAGTAATTTTGTGGCGTTGTTGTCGAAATTGATATGGTATGCTGAAGAGCGGCAGTGGAGGTTTGTGTAGGTGGAAGAAGACGCCGATGGAAAACATGGGTAATTTTGGAATTAATTTAAAATATTGTTGAATAGTATGACTTAATTACAATTTTAAAAAATATTTTGACCAAATTTGGAACAAGTCACCTACAAGTGACTTATAGGCAATTTCTCCTATTGGCTTACTTAAATTATATTGCTGATTTTTAATGTTGAAAAATGAGGTAAGCGCGGCACGCTCGACATTGGACACATTGTTGTCAGTTCTAACTGGCTGAGATGGTAAGCAAAATCATATTCGAGATCTATGGGCTGCGATTTTTATTCTATTACCTTATATGATATAATTTAATCTCATGAATAATAGCAACAACCCGTGTATATATTCTCTTATTTTCTTATATTTGTTTAAGAATAGAATATTTAGGGATAATCTTGATTTTCCTAAATATTTTCTATCTACAAATCTTGGAAATCTTTTTGTATTTTTACTCATATTCTTACCACTCTTATTGCATAATTTTAGGTAAGAAATAATTCTTTTATTGATCTTTACTTTACGTATAAGTAAAGTTACAAATTAATAAGAAATTAATCTTTGAAATAATAAATATTGTTCTTGTTCTCCAAGCTCATAGCCAGCCAAATTCATGGAGAATGAACAAGACATAAAGCTTTATTGATTAAGTTTCAAATCAGAAGTTTTCTTCAAAATCATTGAAGAATCAAAACTATATTTGTGTTCAATGAACGATTCCATATTTTGATTAATCTACTTGACGTGAAGTTAAGAAATGCGGCTCTTAATCCAAGTGGTAGTTGCGACCAAGTACAATAGAAAATTGGTGATAAAGTCAATACCGGTGAGTTTAATTCCACTTCATCAACAAGTCAAAAGAAGAAGTATATAGGTGAAGTTGATCGAAGTTCTTTTGATTGTTATTTTGTTAATTTTGCAAAATTACAAAAACTGGATACTATTGTATTTTTAATCAAGATTTTAATTAGTGGATTATTTTATCGACGTCATAGGGTCGTGGTGTTTCCCTTCGGAGTTTACCATGTTACATCTTATGTTTGTGTATAAGTTTAATTCATTAATTTTCATACTTAACAAATTTCTATTAACGAACAATGCATAAACTGCGTGTATGAGTCAGAACTGTGTTTAACTATAACATGCTAATTCTAATTTCATTCTGTCCACTGCTTATTTAATTAAGATTAATATTTTTTTAATTTAATTAATCTAAATTTAGTTAAATCACATTATGATCGTTATGTGTGTATGATCGTTATGTGTGTGTTTTTTGCTACAATTTTTCATACATTAATTATCACATTTGTAGCAACAATTATGTCTAACTTAAAAGTATAGTATTCATATCGAACTAGATCACTAACTCGACTGAAGGAAAATGATCTAATGGTTATTTGTCCAATGTCCACTGGACAAGTGACAAGTGTCCAGTGGATCCAGTGGGCATTATATTTAATGTCCACTGTGGACATATTAGATCATCATCGTTCAACTGAAACATTATGTCATGGTTAATTAGTCAAATTGGTAGGTCCCTACTTAGAGAATTATATATATAAAAAATTCAATTATATTATTTGACTTAATTAAATTATTTAATTTTTTTTTTCATTTTTAAGTCATTAATGACGATGATAATTAATTTAATTTTTTATACTTTACATGCCAACACGCTATAAACTAATTTTGTAATATTACTAAATCAACACATTACCATACACTAATTTGATAATAAAAACTAATAAAATATGTTATTCATATTTTGTACTTGATGTATAAAGTCATATATCAATTAGTTAACCAAAAAATATTTAATGTACGGTAGAAGGATTTCTGGAGTTTGAACGGATTTTGTCTAAAATTTCGTTAATTGACCAAAAGTCATGCTCTTCACCTAAATTTGACTAATTTAACAAGGGCAAAATATTGTATCCACATTTAATTTTGTAAAACAAATTATCTATTCACATTCAATTATGTAAAATAATCAAGAAAAAAGGCATTCTTCTTCCCAACCCCCAACCAGATGTGCTCAACCGGAGGATTTCTTCCTTCGTTTCTAACCCAAATCCGCTGGATTTTGGTCAAAAACCCGATGGAGAAATCCCCACTAGTTGTGCGTAGGGATGGCAAATGGGTCGAGCTGCCGGTGGCCATGTGATTCGATCCGTAAAAGCTCGGTCCATTACGAGCCCGAGCTCGTTGAAGGACGAGCCGAGTTTTATTTTCAAGGGTTGAGATGGCTCGGCCCTTGAAAAATATAGGCTAACCCTTTGTACCGACTAATGGGCCAGTCCAAGGGCCAACCCGTATCTTGGCTCGTGGACCAGGCACACGAGCCGGGCCGTGGCTCGTGGGCCAAATTCCAGCTTTTTTAAAAAGATGGGGTCTTAAACGGTCACTTTGTGATCGTTAGGGGTCACTCTAGTCCCTGAATTATTATTTTTTAACGGCTATATTTTTTTGTCTAAAAACTCCCCCATCCACTTCCAAATTCATAATAAATTCACAACTTTCAACTTACTCAATCTGAAAATATTATATTGTCAATATTAACTCTTTTATTGTACAATTTACAGATGAATTTACTTATTTTAGTAACTTTTTTCTATTCAATTTCTACATTTCTACAATTCTATATTCAACAATTCTATTTCTACTTGGATCATTACACACAAGGAAGTACCGCCACCGAATTGATGATGATTTTAATACACTAAATGATATTCCAATTCCTGAATTTGGTGATGATTATGGGATTGGGAGCACTAATCCCATTGGAGGATATCGATGAAGAGTTAGGAACGACCAACACTCATACAATAACTGGGTCGAGTACTAAACGAAGAACCGCAAAACAAAATGCTCGAGTATTGGAATCATTTCAAATTAGTACATACCAGTACAACAGTAGACGGACAACCAGACTTCATGGTCATGTGTAATTACTGTAAACACAAATTTTAATGATAAAAGGGTAGTGGCATGAGCCATCTAAATCGACATTATCCAAAGTGTATGCAAAAACATGGGAGTTGATACAAATCAAGCTCAACTTCATTCGGATCTCTCAGTGGATCTTCTAGTTCTAGTCCAAATCTTAACAACTGGGTGTATTCGCTAGAGAACGTACGCTGGTAAGTTATGACTCAGTTGGTGACAAGTGGTGAGTTTGTGCTTAGCATAGTAGAAAGGCCTCACTTCCCAAGTTCGTACAAATATATCTTCAACCAAGGTACTTACCATTTGCCTAGAAACACTCTTCGTGCTGACAATATTACTTTATATAATAAAAAGAAAGAAAACATAATTCTTGATTTAAGTAAATATTTCGGTATTGTATCATTTACTTTGGACTCATGGTTCGGTAAAAATATAAAGAATATATTGTTGTCACTTTACATTATATTGATAAATAATAAATTATGCATAAAAAAATAATTACTTTTAAAGTAATTGACTACCCTCGTAATAGAATACACATTTTTAATTATTCAATGAATATTATTAGAGAATTTAATTGCGAATCTAGAATTTGTTGTTTCACATTTGATAATGCTACGCCTAATAATATAATAATAGAAAGATTAATGCGATAATTAAACTCGAATTTTGGTGACATTTAATTTCATGTTCGTTGTGTACGTCACATTTTTAATTTAATTGTCCAAGTTGGTTTAAAATTTATAAGCCCATAATTAGAAAAAAAAATAGGTATGCCATAAATTGTATTATTGTCTCACCTGCTTAAAAACAAGTATTTGATGAATTATGTGTAGAAAATTTTCTTCTAACAAAATATTTATGTACAGACATAGGTAATAGATGAAATTCTACCTATTTAATACTTCAATCATGTGAAGGTTATGCAAACTATATTACTACTTATTATAATGACCTACACTCACATGGTCTAGATTATTACTTACAAACATATTATTGGAAAATCTCAATCCCATGTGAGAAAATTTTTAAAAGTTTTCTTCGACGCTACAAATGCATGTGCTGGCATATATTATCCTAGCAGTTCATTAGTTCTAAATCATTTTTATTTTATTGCCAAAAATTGTATTAGGTATAAGAAATTTCTAGTTTTTTCTGATATTGTAATAGCAATGAAGATGAAATTTAGAAAATATTGAGAAAAATTACCTGTGTTGTTCCAATTAGTGTTAATTATGAACCTTAAAGTAAATTTAGAGGGTAAAAAACGTATTGTGTCGAAAATTTCTAATAAGTTAAGCTACAGGAATCCAATAACCTACGGCAATCTGAAAAAACCATTATGTGAAATGTACGAATTTTATGCAGAAAAGATCGATGAGAACGTTAGAAGACCTCATGTACCAATCTCTTATTCTTCATCAACAGACAATAATGATTATTGGAATTTCCACAGTTCCGTTAGGGGAACTCAACAATGCGCTTCTTCTTATTCACTTTTTCATGCTACGAATATAGAAACAAATAGTAAAGATGTACATTTAGAGTTAGAGACATATTTTAGTCACGACATGTTTAATATGTTGGATGAAGAACAGAGAAATAATTTTGATATACTTAAGTGGTAACAAAAAGAGCGTCAATATCCAATTGTTTCTATTATAGTATGCGATCTACTAACACGTCTGATATCAATTGTAGTATCGGAGTCTACTTTTAGTACATGTTGCAGGGTTTTGAATGATTTGAGG
The DNA here is from genome assembly GCA_023638005.1 of Forsythia suspensa. Classification (NCBI taxonomy): domain Eukaryota; kingdom Viridiplantae; phylum Streptophyta; class Magnoliopsida; order Lamiales; family Oleaceae; genus Forsythia; species Forsythia suspensa. The sequence continues at coordinate 1,313,583 of JALRMA010000404.1, forward strand.
TGAAAACTTAAATCAGACATATTAGAGCATCTCCAACAAGCTCTCTAAACATTGAATACTCTTTAATTTAAATAGCCAACTCTTAAATTTCTACTCCAATAGATTCTCCAATTTAACATTTTAATTTAGAGAGTGGGTTTCGTTCTCTAAATTTGGAGAGTTAAACCCACTCTCTATTATTAAATGCATTGAAATAATTTTAATTTTCAATACTTGATATATTGATTTTAATTAAATAATATATACAAATTGGGAGGGAAGCATATGATAAAAAGAAGAAAAAGACAAAAATATTAAATGTTTCTTGGAAGAAGTAAAATGAAGAGCATAGAGATAAAAAGACTACTAGAATGCTTAAAAAATTGTTTTAAATTTATGATCCTCTTTAAAATGTTAAAGATGCTCTTTAAATATAGCTGCTCAAGTGTTAGAAGAAAACTTTGTTGAGAATGATGAATCAAAAGTTTGATTTAATCAAACAAAGTTTTTCAATAAGAGATGTTGAAGATATAAATGCAATGAAGATTTGAATGAAGTTTTTCAATATGATTCTCTCTATAAATGTTCTTGTAAGTGTTGTTGAATGATAATAAATAAAGTGGTATTTATAGAGATGAATTTTTGTCACTTTCTGTTGAAATAGATGACCAAACGGTCGACCGATCAAATTGGTCGAACTAGCCGTTTGAAGCGCAAAAATCGTAACAGACACTTTTTAGAGAGTGACATTCAAACAATCGACCGGTTCGGTTCAAATAAATGACCGGTTCAACCGGTTTAGCAAACGGATTGTCCGTTTCTAGAGTTTTGAAAAATTGATTTTTAGCTTTGATAAAAATATTTTTATGCAAGTGATAAAAAATATTTTTGAGCTTTCGTTCATTTAATTGCTAAGAATTAAGGAGTTAATACCTTTACAATTTTATATAGAAATTTATTCTTCAATCTTGATCTTCGACTCTTGAATTATGGATCTTGAGATACTTGAACTCTTGTATTTGATTTTGACTTGATCTTGACATTGCATGATAGTTCAATTTGTAGCGCTTTGAATATTGCTTGAAAAAAGATTGTTAGAAAACACAACTATTTTGTTTGTTATAATCAAAACATTAATGTTTAAAGTTAACCATAGGTCAACAATTTCTCTCTTTTTGATTATAACAAACAATGTGAGAATATAGAATAATGAGATAAATTAAAGCAAATATATTCCACCTTTCTTTTTCAAGTGAACATGGTTTGATGAATTTGAATTATATGAAACCATTTTGTATTACATATTCAATGTCCAAACCATTGTGTATTATATATCAAATGTCCAAGTTGTTTGTCAAATATTTTCAAATTTTAAAATATTTATGTATCATCACATTCATCAAGTTCATCACATCACATACAATTTCCAATTCATCTCACATCACATATTTTCCCCTTTTTGGCATAAATAAAAAAAAAAAAAAAAGCATAATCGAAACACTAAGGTTAAAACATATTTTCCTTAAATGAAACAAGATATGCCATTCATTGATAAAATTGAAATCTAAAAAAAATCATAGTTCAAAGATACATAAATGAAAGTTAGAACATATGATTGTTTTAAAAAAAAAAAACATAGAGATAAAAACAACAAAAACAAAAGAAATAAACTAGGTCTTCGGCGGCGGATGCGGGGGAAGCACGGCATCAAGACGGGAGTGAAGAGCTTGAAGCAATGTAGTCATGCCGTCAATCGAATGTTGGAGAGTCCCCACGGTATGATGTAGACCCTCGACCGAAGAAGAAAGCGAGTCGATCCGTCTATTTAGTAAATTAAATTGGTCTTCGTTGAAGCCGGAGGTGGAGGACGACGGCCGTTGTGATCTTTGTTGAGGTGGGGATGGGGGAGGAGCATCTTCGTCATCGTGTATATCTTCACCCTCGAAGGATAGCGTGGAGGGTCCCGACTCATCGTCAAACCCTTTTGACTTTGCCACCCATTGTCCGTTTTCTTTGAAAATCTTCATCCGTTTGAGAGTAAGGACATTGATGGTGTCGGTGGCTTTAGGAAGAATGGCGACCAAATCACGGAAGGAGATTTCAAAATGTTGAAAATTTTTAGTAAGAATCATTCCGTAGGGAAGCGTCTTAGCTCTAGTGCCGCTAAGAACGCAGTTCATGTGTTGGATCATAATGTATGAAAAGTCGAGCTTACGCCCACGGAGGATAGAGTCGAGCACGAAGACATCAAAATGATTAACCTCATCTAAATGACCATTTCGAGGGAAAATAATGTGGGCAATGATGTTATGGAGGACACGACACGGAAGAGTGAGTTGATTCGTGCTTAGACGTACGGCAGCCTCAAAATGCTTGTCGGTGACGTGACAACAAGCCTCCACCGGATCATAATCGGTAGTGTGAAGAATTTTTTTGGTGGTATAGAGACACATACCACCATCCTCAAGATGAAGAATGGAACGAATAAGGTCTTGAGTGATCTTTATTCGTTTGTTCCTAAGAAAGCACGAAATACCCGGCCGGAGAGAAAATCATATTTGTGTAAAATTCTTTGACAATTGGGGGGGGGGGGTAAACCTTATCATTTAGGGTAAGAAGAGGAACCCAACCCATACCCATAAAAAGATTTTCTATATTGAATGAGGGTGCGTCGTGTGTGAAGGAAGCAAGGTCGACATTCTTACCTATAAGGACGGGACACCGATCTATTCGTTTTGTGTGAGGATCTTCTTCGGATGAGGATGGAGAAGAAGGTAGCCTTTCTCTCCTAGATCGCTTGGCAGCCATTTTAACTCGAGGCATTGATGGAGAACGGATGTGGAGTCTAGGGTTTAGGTTCGTCCGTTTGGGATGTATTGTGATGATTCTATGGATAGAAATTGGGGATTTTGCAGTTTTAGGTGTGGAATTGATATGGGTTTTTGATTGTAAACACTAATTTGAAGAATTTGAGAGAGATTTGATGAATGGGAAGAGATTGGGAGTGAAAAACGTGGGTTCGCGCGAAGTTGGAATGAAGAAATTTGAAAATTTTCTAACTTAAAACCTTGATTTCCGTTGATACGGACGACCGAAAACCTCAGACGATCGACCGTTTGAATTGAATTTTGAAATTGAACTCTGCTCGAGACGGATGATGTGGCGGTCGTCCATTTAAAATCATCTGAACGTCCGTTTAAGTAAAACGGTCAACCATTTAAACTTTTCAATTTTGGCAAAAGTCTCTATTTAGACGGATGATGAACTGGATTTAACAATGGTTCATCCGTTTGACATCAAACAGATATACATTTTAAAATAACGGTCGTCCGGTTGGACAATTTTACAAAAATTTTATGAAATTCATTGATTTGGTCCTTTGTCAAAAAATTGTAAAACATGTTTGTCACATAAAATGCAATCAATTATAGAAAACTTAAGAAGTTAGCCACATATTTCGCATTCATCAATTATACCTAAATTTCGTCGAATGTATGAAAATCTTTCGAGTGCTAATGGTTTTGTGAGAATATTGGCCAATTGTTTTTCGGTGTTTACAAACTCCAAAGTTATATCTCCCTTTTGTGTATGGTCTCGTAGAAAGTGATGTCTAATCTCGATGTGTTTGGTACAAGAATGCAAAACGGGATTTTTAGATAAGTTGATGGCACTAGTGTTATTAGGAACTTTTTCAAAGGAAATGTGATAATCATTTAGAGTTTGTTTCATCTATAGGATTTGAGCACAACAACTAGCGGCGGAGATATACTCGGCTTCGGCGGTTGACAAGGCAACGAAATTTTGTTTCTTACTAAACCAAGAAACTAAAGCAAAGCCTAGAAAATGACACGTCCCACTAGTACTTTTATGATTAATTGTGCAACCGGCCCAATCGGCATCCAAATAACTAAGTAAATCAAAATGAGTTTCTTTGGGATACCAAAGCCCCAAAGATCTAGTTCTACTAAGATAACGGAAAATACATTTTGCGGCACTAAGATGAGAATTCTTAGGATTAGATTGATATCTAGCACATAAGCATACACTAAACATAATATCGGGCCTACTAGCGGTTAAATAAAGAAGGGATCTGATCATACCTCGATATTTTGTTATATCAACAGAAGTACCTTGCTCATCTTTATCTAGTTTGATTGATGAGCTCATCGGAGTATTCATTGGCTTCAATTCTTCCATTTCAAACTTTTTGAGCATATCCAAGATATACTTGGTTTGACTAATGAATATTCCATCATTAGTTTGTTTGATTTGAAGTCCAAGAAAGAACTTGAGTTCACCCATCATGCTCATCTCAAATTCCCTACTCATGCACTTAGAAAATTCTTCACATAGGGAAATGTTAGTAGCGTCAAAAATGATATCGTCAACATAAATTTGAACAACAATCATATCATTCTTTTGGTTTTTATAAATAGTGTTGTATCCGCCTTACCCATTAAAAAGCCATTTAATAAGAGGAATTTACTTAATCTCTCATGCCATGCTCTAGGAGCTTGTTTTAATCCGTAAAGGGCTTTTCTAAGTTTGAAAACTTTGTCCGGATACTTATGATTTTTAAAATCGGGTGGTTGCTCAACAAAAACTTCTTTTTGAATGACTCCATTCAAGAATGCACTTTTGACATCTATTTGAAATAGAGTAAAGTTCTTATGACAAGCAAAAGCAAGAAGCATGCGAATTGATTCTAATCTAGCAACCGGTGCAAAAGTTTCTTCGAAATCAATGCCTTCTTCTTGATTGTAACCTTGAGCCACTAATCTAGCTTTGTTACGCACAATTATACCATTTTCATCTCGTTTGTTTCGAAAAACCCATTTTGTGCCAATTACGGTTTGTGAATTTGGTCTAGCAACTAAATCCCAAACATGATTTCTTTCAAATTGATTTAGTTCATCTTGCATAGCTAGAATCCAAAATTCATCAAACTCGGCTTCTTTAAAGTTCTTTGGCTCGATTTGTGAAAGAAATGCACAATTGTTATGAAAATTTCTAAAAGAATTACTTGTGCTTACCCCTTTTGATGGATCACCAATGATGAGATCTTTTGTGTGAGAGGGGACAAACCTCTATTTTTTTGGTAATGATGAAGTGTTGAGATCTTCATGAGGTTTTTCTTTGTTTTGTTGCATACTTGTTTCCTTCTCATGTTGAATTTCAATGTTATTTAGATTCTCTTTGTCTTGATTTTGAACAATTAGTTGTTCAAATGGGATTTTCAAATCTTCATTATCAATGACTTTTTCTTGTTCAATGGAGTTAGATTCATCAAAGACCACATGCATAGATTCTTCAACTATTAGAGTTCTTTTGTTAAAAGCGTAAAAGTTTTGCTAGTAGATGAATATCCAAGAAAAATTCTAATATCGAATTTTGGATCAAATTTTCCCAAATTTTCTTTCGTGTTTAAAATAAAACACTTGTAACTAAAAACTTTAAAATATCCGATATTGGGAATTCTATTTTTCCAAAGCTCATATGGAGTTTTGATTTTCTTTCGACTAACCAAAACTCTATTTAAAATATAACATGAAGTATTTACGACTTTGGCCCAAAAGTATTTTGGTAAATTGTTTTCATTCAACATGGTTCGAGCCATTTCTTGTAATGTTCGATTCTTCTTTTCTACTACACTATTTTGTTGAGGAGTTCTAGGAGCCGAGAAATTATATTCATATCCATTTGATTTGCAAAACTCATCAAAAGCTATATTTTCAAATTCTCCACCATGATCACTCCTAATTGTGGTAATGGTATATCATTTTTCATTTTGGACTCTTTTGCAAAAATGTTTAAATGCATTCAAAGCTTCATCTTTTAAATTCAAGAAAATGACCCAAGTAAATCTTGAAAAATCATCAACAATAACAAATGTATAATATTTTCTACTTAAACTAAGCGGTTCTAGAGGGTCCAAATAAGTCCATGTGGAGAAGTTGTAAAAGTCTTGAAGTAGAAGAGTGTTGTTTAAATTTGAAAGAACTCTTTACTTGTTTTCTAAATTGACAAGCATCACAAATTTTATCTTTTCAAACTTTATATTTGGTAAACCTTTACAAAGTTATTTTTGGAGCTTTTTGAAAGTAAGTCCATGCTAACATGACATAATCTCCTATGCCATAACCAAGAATCATCATTTATACTTGAAAGACATTTTATTTCTTTTTCAAGTTCAAATTCAATAGTTATGATGTAAACATCCTTACTTCGGCTTCCCATGAACAATACCTCTTTAGATATAACATGCTCAATGAGGCATTTGGAAGAATCAAATTTAATGAGATAACTTTTATCACACAATTGACTTATACTAAGCAAGTTATGTTTAAGGTTATCAACTAATAAAATATTTTCAATAGAGGGAGAATAACGATTACCAATATTTCCAATGCCTATGATTTTTCCTATGGCATTGTCTCCAAAAGTTACATGACCTCCATCTTTTCTTTTGAGATTTGATAGTAGTGATCGATCTCCGTCATGTGTTTTGAACAACCACTATCTAAGAACTAATTGCTCTTGACCTTTAGTGGTACCTACAAAATAATTTTAATTTTTGATCTTTGGTACCCACATAAATTTTGGTCCTTGATAGTTAGTGTTTGTGGATTCTTTTATCTACTTGTGTTTTCTTTTAAAGTATAGCCTCTTTTTGGTTGAACAATTATAAGCAACATGACCAATTTTCTTACAAAACTACATGTGATGTTTTGTTGAGAAAAATTGGATGATTTCACAAATATGGTTTCAAAGGATTTTTGTTTCAAGAGAGGTTTATATCCAATTCTCCCTTTGTTGAATACACATTTTTGCTCACCAAGCATTAATTCAAAATTTTTCTTTCCTTGGGTAAACTTGTGAATAATGGTTGTTAGATCAACCACTTTTTCTTTCAATAAAATATTTTTTTTTAATTAAAGATTTATGATCATCTTTTTCTTTTTCAAAGCCCTTTTGTGCAATAAAGAGTTTCTTGACAACATTTTTCAATAATGAGTGTTTATTGTTAAGAATATAGTATTTTGAAACAAGTTTCTCAAATTCTTCAAGAATTTCATCATAAGAAGTAGATAAGTCAATGTAAGAGTTATTGTTGTTTGTACTTACCTCATCCTCAATAGCCATGAAGCACATGTTAGGGATTTCTTCTTGAACTTCATCTTCATCAATATCATCTTCATCACTATCGTCTCAAATAGCTTGAAGAGCTTTCTTTTTGGTGAACTTCTTTTTGTTCGGGCATTCGATCCTCTTGTGACCGGGTTTATCACAATCATAGCATATGATCTTTTTACTTTTCTCTTCATCTTTATCATCCTTCTTTTGAAATCGCCTATTGTTTCAAAATCTTCTCCATTTTTTTTTACTAGAAGAACTAAGTCATCAAGTTCTTCATCACTCAAATTTGTGTTGGAGGATCCTTCATCGTTTGTTGATTTCAATACAATTTGCTTCTTGGGGGGCTCCTTTGTCTCTTCTTTGCTTCTTCTTGTTTTCTCTTTTGTTTCGACATTATTGAGCTCATACATCATCTGTAGAATCCCGATGTTTTTATTATTATTTATTATCAAAGGACTTAAGTGAAAGTAAATTTTAGAATCAATTAATTTATTTGGGCTAAATAATTAATTAGTGAAACATCGAGTTTTAGTATTTCAATATTGGGCTCGTTGGATAGCTCGTATTTAATCATGATTATCGCCTCAAGAAAAAGTGTTTTTGGATAAGCTAAACTCAAGATAAAATCGATTTTAAATTTCTATGGCAATTTGAGTTTAAAATGGACTCTCTTGTGATAATCCTTTTTTCGGCAGTTTACGTCATTTGAATTTTCCAGATTTTATTTATGTAGCTTATCTCTCTCTCTCTCTCTCTCTCTCTCTCTCTCTCTCTCCTATTTGCCAACAATCCTACTCAACCTATACTACTAGAGTTGTAGTTTAAAAACAATTCTCATGCTAAACCTATATAAAATTTATATAACCCTCCCCCACCCCCACCCCCACCCCCACCCCCAATGTCATTATCAAAAGAACTATCACATTAACGAAAAAGAAATTATTGCTATGAAAAGGCAATCTCAAAGTTCGAGACTCTACATTCTTTCCAACAAATTTCTGGTGAGAACAGACTCTTCAGTTTGTAAATCTTTCCTAAATTGCAAAATTCATCTTGACTATAAACAAGACAGATTAATCAGATGGCAAATGTGGTTTAGCCATTATGATTTTGACATTGAAATTATTAAAAGTAAAGATAATTATCTTGCTGATTCATTAAAAGCTTTCAGCCGACGGATAAATTGTAGCACCCTTTCTTTTCAAGCTTTTCATTCATTTTTTCAAGCAATAACATTCTAAGAACTAAGGTGAGATTCAAATGCTATTAGTTGTTTTCCACTTCTTTCTATATATTATTTTTGCGCATGTAAATTAAATTGCTTATTTCAGTGCTCCTTCGGGAGAAATCATGAACCAGTTCAGTTAAACTCTCAGGTTCAGTTAAACCTTTGAATTTCAGTTATTTGCAGCACTTGCATGAATTATCATTGTCATGGTGTGATAATTCTCAGTTCAGTTTAGTAAGATAATTTTATGCATGATTATAACATTTGGACTGTTCGTGGAAATAGCAAGTATCTCACTAAGTATAATTAGTTATACTCATCTCTCATTTTTAACAATTTTTCAGGTAATGTTTAATGTGATGGATGCGTGGCGGGTTGGTGAAACTGTCGTGCCAATGGTCGACAAATTAAATAATTTTGTTTATGATGCTTTAGACAATTTGAGTCACAGTTTTAGGGTTTATTTAGCATTGGATTATTTACTTTCTTTATTGTTTACGAATTAACCAATTGTTTGGCAATTGGGATTTTATAATTGAAGTCACTTTCTGCAATATTTAATGTTTAATGAATTTTACTAACTCTCTGAGACTTGAGAATTTTCGGGGCGTTACATCATCAATGTTCCATATAGCTCCTCTAATGGATAAGCGTTGACATCTTTTGTATTTTCTATCAACATCCTCAAGGAGTTTCAATCTTCCGATAGAGACCTAAGCATTTTGCTCACAAGTTCACCGTTAGTAAACTTTCTATCAAAGCCCTTAAGGCCATTAATAATATTGGTAAAGCGAGTAATCATATCAACAATATGTTCATCCTGTTTCATAAAGAAATTTTTAAAATCTTTTGTCAATAGATTTATTTTAGTTTCTTTAACCTTGTTGGTACCTAAGTGAGTTATCTCTAATGCATGCCAAATATCATATGCGGAATCACATATGCTAATACGATTAAACTCATTTTTATCTAAAGCACAATAAAGTAAATTTTTAGTTCTAGCATTCAAAGACAATTTTCTTTTATCCTCTTCATCATATTCTTCTCTAGGCTTAGAAATAGTTTGGTCCAATTTATCATTAACTTTAATAATTTTTGTAGGCACATATGGACCAAACTCGATAACTTTCCAAATGTTATAATCAATTAATTGAATGTAAATCATCATTCTAGTTTTCCAATAATTGTAATGGGTGCCATTAAAGAAAGGAGGACGATTTGTAGAGTGACCCTCAAAGTTTTGAAAATTTTGGTTAGCCATTATTCAAGATTGTATAATAAAAAAAAATGAGCACCTTGCTCTGATACCAATTGATAACCTAAGAATAACTAACCAAGAGGGGGGTGAATTAGTTTTCTCAAACTTTTTCGAAAAATATTCTAAATAAAAAGATAGTTAAGAAATAAAAATTAATCCACAAAAATATAAGCACAATATAAGTAAATAAAAGGGAAGAGAGAGTGCAAACGATATTTTTATGGAGGTTCGATCCAACCAATGATCTACGTCCCTCGTTACCAAGTTCTCCAACACGAGCACAGTCTTTCCACTATTTTGATTGACTTATGGTGCAATCTAAATCCTTACAATGTATCCGGTGACTTACAAATAAAGAGCACCGATCCTTATACAATATTGAGCTTTTCAAATGACCTCAATATGACCTAAAGATGTAAAGAGATTGATTTGATTATTTTTCTCTAGATGAATGATAAATACAAATTTAGTTCTAAGATAGACTAACACTTTAATGAATAACAATAGATGAGGAAAGCTCAAGTATTAGAAGAAAACTTTGTTGAGAATGATGAATCAAATGTTTGATTTAATTAAACAAAGTTTTTCAATAAGAGATGTTGAAGATATAAATGCAATGAAGCTTTGAATGAAGTTTTTCAATATGATTCTCTCTATAAATGTTCTTGTAAGAGTATTTGAATGATAATAAATGAAGTGGTATTTATAAAGATGGATTTTTGTCACTTTATGTTGAAACGGATGACCAAACGGTCGATCAAATTGGGCGTAACTAGCCGTTGAACTGTAAAAAATCAAAGCGAGACATTTTTTGAGAGTGACATTCAAACGGTCGACCGGTTCAGGTCAAACGGTCGACCGGTTCAATCGGTTTAACAAACAGATTGTCCGTTTTCAGAGTTTTGAAAAATTAATTTTTGACTTTGATAAAAATATTTTTATGCAAGTGATAAAAATATTTTTGAGCTTTCGTTCATTTAATTGCTAAGAATTAAGGAGTTAATACCTTTACAATTTTATCTAGAAATCTATTCTTCAATCTTGATCTTGAATCTTGAATTTGAATCTTGAGATACTTGAACTCTTGTATTTGATTTTGACTTGATCTTGACATTGCATGAGAGTTTGATTTATAGCGCTTGAATATTACTTGAAAAAGATTGTTAGAAAACACAACTATTTTGTTTGTAATAATCAAAACATTAAAGTTTAAAGTTAACCATAGGTCAACACATTTCCTAACAAATAGACTTAAAATTTAAATTTTAGCTAGAATTTTTGTTGTTTGTTTTGCTTGAAGGTCATGTGAAATGGAAATACTGTGATGTATGTAAATTAAAGCTGGGAATTTTTTCATTTTATGCTTCCAACCTTTTGATATGGTTGCTGGTTATGTGAAATAATGTGATTAATAATTTGATTTATTTTTGTTGATTAATTTTGATTTCTGCTTCCAATCTTTTGAATTTTTTCATTTTATCTGCTTGCTAGTCCTGTCGAAATTCAGATAATATTTTTGTTCTCCAAGTTTCTATAAGTCGAATTTCAAAGATTGGACAAGAGTTTGAATCGCATGAGAAGGCATATACATTTTACAACCAGTATGCACGTGAAGCTGGTTTTAGTGCACATATTGGCAATAGCAAGAAAAATAAAGAAATAAATGAAACTTTCTGGAAACTTTTTGTTTACTCAAACGAAAGTAAAACAGACGAGACATATAAGAACAAACATAAAGATGTTGTGGTTCGCAATGGAGAAAGAAATCATGGAAAGATGCAAGTCGGATGTAATTCTAGATTATCTATTGTATAAAAAAAAAGGATAGTTGGGTTGTCAATAAATTTGTGGAGGAACATAATCATGCTCTTACTACGCCAATTAGAGTACATTTGTTATGTTCACATCGGCATGTATCAACAACAAAGAAGGCATTAACACAACAGTTGGCAGAAGCTAACATACCAACATGTCAGCAAATTCGCCTAATAGAGAGAGACTCGAGTGGTCCATCATCGGTTGGGTATGTAGGGAGAGATTTGAGGAACAATGAGAGGAATATTCGAGAAGAGCAACAGGTCATGATCTTTGAGACATTGATTGAGTATTTCACATTTGAAAAAGAAAAGTCTCAATTTCTATTTCGATTACAAGATTGACTTGGTAAATAAGTTGGTTCGTTGTTTTGGGGTGACTCGTAGTCACGCCGATCGTACGCATTTTTTGGAAATGCGGTTGTCTTTGACACTAACTATAACACCAACAGTACTCGATGATTTTGGCACCGTTTGTATGAGTGAACCATCATAGCCAAACCATTCTATTTTCCTCTGGGTTATTGAGCGACGAGTCAACAGAGTCATTTGTGTGGTTGTTTTCAAAGTTCTTGGAAGCCATGCCTGATAAATTAATAAACTGAATATAATTAAGAGAATAATGAAAGTAATATGATAATTCTGTCTTACTTATTATAAAGTAGAAGACCTTATTTATAAGGTTACAATAGTCCGAAGACCTTATTTATAAGGTTACAATAGTCCTAAAAGGAAAGATTGTGTAATAATAACAAAATCAACTATAAAGGAAAGTAATCCCTTATAATCGGAAAAATATCAAATAGAATATTATCACTATCTTTTCATATCTTCAACATCCCCATCAAACTCAATATGGTGTTATACAAACCAAATTGAGTTTGAAAATTAAATTAATCCAAACAACTCGTCTTGTCCATGGATCAAAGGATACTTTAAATGCGTTTACTAAAGTGTCATGCTGAAGATGGTGATGAATAAGATGACAGTCACTCTCAATATGCTTCATGCACCCATGGGTCGACAACTTCATTACAAAAGCCATAACACCTATTTCGCGGAGAAATATTTGTGCACGTCAACAACACTAATCCGAACATATTAAAGTAATCAAATCAAAAGAATACAAACTTCGATGACCAAAATTCCAGATTAACTTGACCAAATATCAAATTCTAAATTAACTCGACCAGATACGAAAAACCAAATTCAGATTATTGGACCAAATACCAAAAACCAAATTCAGTTCTTTGGACCAAATTGCAAATCCAAATTATTAGATGTAAATACTAAGTTGCAAATCTAGATTAGTTGGATGCAAATTCGAAATCTAAATCATTAGATGCAAATACTAAATGCCAAAACCGCATCCCGGATCAACAAAACAAAACAAAATTTATATTATCACCGGATGCAAAACCAACCACATTCCAAAACAGAACAACTAGACAAATTCTAAATTCCAAACTGACTTGGACATAAATACCCCAAACAAACCAAAGAGTCCAAGTGATCTAATCAGTCAAGACCAAAATAACTAGACAAACCTTCAAGAAGACTCTAAAAAAACAAAACTTAGCCAGATAACAATATCTAAAAGAAAAATAAAACTTGGCCAGACGAGTGGCACAAGGTCACTCGCCAGAGAACGGAAGTAATTTCAAGTTTAAACCAAGTATGATTAAACCTGCTCTGATACCAAGATAAATTAATAAACTGAATATAATTGAGAAAATAATGAAAGTAATATGAGAATTCTGTTTTACTTATTACAAGGTAGAAGACCTTATTTATAGGGTTACAATAGTCCTAAAAGAAAAGATTGTGTAATAATCACACAATCAACTATAAAGGAAAGTAATTCCTTATAATCGAAAAAATATCAAATAGAATAATATTACGATCTTTTCATATCTTCAACAATGCCTACACAAGCGCCACAAATTATTATTATCGATTAGGATGCCGCAATAGCTAAAACCATATCAATGGTTTTGCCATTTACATTCCACCGGTATTGTCTGTGGCACATATTGAACAAGTTCTCTAAAAAGATGAATGTGATTGGTGTATATGTTGGTGAATATCATTAAACAATCCGAGTTACCCGAGGAATTCGAAGAAATTTGGGCTGCAATAATGGAAAACGCAATTTTTGCTGCAATGAATGGTTGTGTACCATATATGGTCTTCGTAGTCGATGGGTTCCAGCTTATCTCGAATCACCTTTTCAAAGGAGGAATGTCCAGTAGTCAAAGATCAGAGAGTGGTCACTCTTTTTTTAAGAGGTATGTTAATAAAAAGAATTTACTTATGGATTTCATCACTCATTTCAATATGGCACTATGCCATCGCCGACATGAGGAGTTAGTGGTTAATCATATTGATATCGTTGAACAACCTCGACTAACGCCGAAATTTCAAATGGAAAAATCAAATGGTTCATATATACACGAAGAAGATATTTTTGTTGTTTAGGATGGAAATTGTTCAAAGTCATTTCTACATTTGCACGAAGAGATCTACGCCTGTCAATTTGAACGTTTATGGGATGGAGCGAATGGAGCATGGAAAAACATTTGATCGACATCGACTTACATATATATGGAGAGTAATTTCATTTCATGCGGTTGTTGGTCATTTGAATTCGGTGGTATTCATGTCGACACACGTGATTAGCTATTTGAGGAAAACAAATACTACTTATACTAAAGAAGTACATATTACGAAGATGGACAAAGAATGCAAAAGTGGTTTATTGCGGTGATCCTACCTCGTGGTTGTCCACGAATGAATGTTCGAGTACGTCATTAATGGCAAGACATGGTTTGTTGGTGCACAAGGCCTCTTTGATTGTTGACGACGCAGCTTTGACGGATGCATGCATCACGTTTATTATGGGAGAATTCGAGTCATATCATTTACGAGTAAAAGAGATAAATGATGGCGATAATATTGGTTCTAGAAGAAACAAAATTACAAATCGTGAAGAAAATCACACAATTCAAGATCCTAGTGCAGTAAGGGCAAAAGGGTGCGAGAAACAATTAAAGTCAACAAAAGAAAAATAAATTGCGAAAGGGAATAGACAATGTCGTATATGTGGCCAACATGGACACGACAAAAGGACGTGTCCTAAACGCAATGAAAGGTTAGTTGTTAATGATTTTTTGTATGCAGCTTTATTATATAATTTTTCGAATTGTTAGCTAAACGCATTGTGGACATTCGTGTAGGACAAATACGGATACGTATCCCCGAGACGAAATTGACAACGTGGGAATGCAGGATGATGGAACATTCACGTCGATTGCAAGTAGTCATTACGATGTTGTCAATTGGTTTGTGTAACGTTTGTAATAACTAGGACGCAAGTTTAATTTCATTATTAGGTAATTTGGTATTTTCGACCAGAATTTGATTTTATGTATGTTCACATTGTTGTTATGAAAATTGGTTTTATTAAATTAACTTGGGTTTATGTATTAGTTTGGGCACCCTGATGTCCAAAACTTTCTTTTAAGCTTCATTTAAGAATGTTGTTAATGTTGTAATCAAAATGATTTCATAGAGGCAATATTCATCATTCTCTTGCTCAAATTTTGTACATGGATACGAATTTGCATAATTAGTTCAAAAAATGTTTAACAAACTAAAATAATTAACAACAGCAATTTTGTTTTGAAAACACAAAAAGCAGTAGTCCGCTTACATCATCAATTATAAAAATTTTATGACAACGAGGAAAATTACAATAACACCTACAAATGTTAGAACATCCGAGCAACTTTTTCTCATCGATGTATCACGCCGTATGGACGTCATACAACACTTTGTCTAGCTTCTCCAATAACTTCATCACATTAACCTTCAATTCATTCAAAGCTCTCGTGTGCATTTCATATACTAACAATTGGCTTCCCAGTTGTGGTTCGACCTCATCGGCCTGTAAACCCTTTACACATCACACCATCCTACTAACCAAATAAAATGTAAGTAATTATTTAAATACATAACAACATACAAGAATTGAAACTATCTTACGCATCAGTAACATTATGGAATCTCCAATACCTACGAAGAGGATTCCGTTCAATGTGGGATGTATGTATCTTCATATACGCACCACAACTACATCTAAGACGGGATTGCGATCATTCATACTAGAGGAAGATATCTTTTGTTACCTATATGTTTAACGTGATTCAAACCAATAACAAAAATCACCGTAGCAGAATTGAAGCTCAAAATGATAAGAGTTCATCTTTTATTACACATTAGCTACTTGAGGCTCAAATATGTCTAATTGCAGCAATAGAGATACGTAAACGCCATGGCTACAATTAACCGGTTGCATTTGATCTAAAGGTTGCAATAACCCATAGTTGCATGCCTTCTAGTTTGCCAAGCCAAGCTACGGGTCCAATTATCTCCTACCACAAATCATAATTTTTTTTTTTACAAAATCAAAATCAACAACGCCTCATTGCATCAAAACTACACATTAAACAATCAGTCTGATTATCACAGTCGACGACAATTTCAAGCAGGATCCAACACATAACAACAACACTAACATCTATAAAAACAATTGCACCAAGGGTTGTTAATGAAGTACAAATCATTGGGGAAGATGAAGGGGTAACAACCCTTGAAGAATTCCCAATCTTCCAATCCCCTCATTAACATGAATATCATAAATCAATGTATGTACTTACATTGTAGCCCAACTGATTGATGGTACATGATAAGTACAATTTTGTACTGATCGAGACTAACAAAAAGGGACAATTATTAGTACTCTTACATGTTTTCAGTATAATGGCGCAATGTGTTATTATCAATTTTGGAAATAATCAAATTCAAGTGTCGATCTAACGAAAATAGAGCAAATAGAAGAAAATGAGACTTAATTGCAAAGACAAAGAGACTTGAAGAGCTTGGCATGCAAATATCAAAAAAAAGAATCCAAGAAATCATCCAAAATAACCATGCGATCGCATGGTTATCCAAAGCTGCGATCGCAAAGCTAGCTTTTCAACTGCAAAACGTAAAGAGACAGAACCATGCGATTGCATGGGCAAGACGAACAGTTGGTTAGCAGTTTCCTGATACAAATAGAATTATACCAAGTCCAAGATAAAAAAAAAATTAAGTTAACTCATGTTTTGAAGAGTTCAGAGATGAGTATAAAAGCCAGAGAATAAACAAATCGCGACAGACGAATTTTGAGAAAAAAGATACAATAGAATAATCGAAGATCAAATAACGGATTGAAGATTCTTGAGCCAGAATCACAGGTTGTAATCTTATTTTCTTTTTTTTCTTTCGGAACATGATTTATACAGTTCTTGTATTGTTTTACAAAATCATGTCCAGCTAATTTACTTATTGCTAGGATGAACGATGAAACCTTATGTTTTTAATTAATTAGAAATTTTTCCGTTTTAGTAATTAATTGCTTATTGATTGATTATTCTTTATTCATTCTTTCTAATGTTTTAATCCTTAATCACCATTAGAATGTTTTGTGATCTTTATTGAAGTCGAAAGATTCAATATAGATAAACACGTGATTTTGAATAACACAGTGTCCAATAATAGGTATAAATTACTATTATACCTTATGAAATCCGATTATGTGTTCTTGTGATTTGAATGCATATTTTTATGTTCGAAACTTGATTAGAGATAATTAGTTTCGCATATCGATATAGAATTGATTGTCCATCGAGAGAGGCTTTTGATTATTATTGGATCACCGATTTTCAATCTATAGTAATTATAAGCTAATTTTAGAATTGAAATCAAAACGAATGTGTCTTTATATTGTTAAAACTCGAACTATAATTAATTAGTTAATTGGTAGCTAGTCCTCGTGGGTTCGACACTCTACACATCACTTTATTACTTGTTAACAATCCATCCACTTGCGGGATTAAAATCACACAACAGTACATACCGAATGGGCAGGAAGTGGGCTTACCTTGCGGTGGAGTCGCGCGAAGAGAAACTGAGTTTTTTCAAATTTCAGAGGACCGAAGTTACAACGGGAACGGGGCAAGCGAAAAATAGATTCTCCGACAGATTGGGTTCGTAGAAGCTAGGGCACGGACGGATATGGAGAGAATGGAAATGTGAAATCGCCACTGTAGAAGTAATTAAATGGGGCAGATTGGATTTGGTATGGGATCTGCCCCATTTTGATGTGTGTATTCAACGCTTAGGTGGATAGTTCCAGGTCAACAATGGATGGTATTTATCTTGCCCCGAGATCACCACTGCTATTCCATAATATTATATTAATTACATGTGTTAATATATGTTTTTTGACATTCAAAATTCGTAAATCAAACTTATGGAAGAAAAATTGGTTTGCAATTTAAAATTTTGAATAATTTATGGCATGCTTACACTATGTTCATGCTCAGAGAAATTTTATGCTTGCCTTGGTCAAATTTTATACTTTAGATCTTGTGGCATTAGAGATATAAAATTTGGAGTGGCAATGCTTTATTAATGGATGCTTTGTCCGAACATTGATCTATTCTATAGAAAAAAGAAGCAGAATATTGTTTGAGTGCCCACCGGTGCAACTACAAGGTGGCCTGCCGCCCACTTTGATCTGGAGGACGGCGGTGGCTAGTGGTTGGCACTAGGGTTTGAAAACCCGAAGCTGTGCAACATTTTTTTGAAAACAGGACCTCAAATGTAAATTTGATGAATTCAAAGATTATAGTGCAATTTTGAAAATTTAGGTTATATTGTACATTAAGTCCCTAAAGTTTAAAACTTAATTAATTAAATTCTCTCGAGTTATGATAATTTAAAACTAAGTCCTAAAGTTTTAAATATTAAGTAATATAACCCTATAGTTATGGGATTTTAATAATTTAGCCCTTAAAATTGAAATTTTTCATAAGTTGCCCACTAAAATTTTAATTTTTGTAATTTTAACCCTAAAATTTAAATTTTCTTTAAAGAAAGGCCATTAAAGTTTTAAAATTTAAGATTCAATCTCAAAACTTCATAAATCCTAAATTTTAAATCCCTAAAGTATTAAAATTTCAACCCTAAGTTTTAAATCTTAAAATTTTTCCCCTAAAATTCTCAAATTCTTGATTCAAATGTCTTATATTTCGAAGTGAATAATATTAATACGATATGTTGCCAAAGTAACTTCTTTTGTGTTGATTTGTTTATTTTGCGATATAAAGATGACTATATCTGTTACTTATGCGAACAATGACATGCTCAAATCAAAGTTATTGTTTGGCCAAATAGCAGACATACATGCGGTAGTAAATATGTGATAATTATAAAGATTTCATGTAGACAATAAGTCAGTCCAAAGAAAGACTTATTGTTTGACAGATTTATCATCTATATTTGATAACCGCGTAGATAATATCACTTACAATTGATGTTTCTGTCCAAAGACTAAATGTCAATGTTGCAAGTAGGTATCTTATGATGGGCCTACCAATAAAATACAAGCTTTTTGGATTTTCGATTTAGTCCTTAAAGATTTGGATTTTAAATCTTAGGTCCTTAAAGTTTTCGTGTTTTAAAATCTTGGGCCTTAAATATTTGGAGTTGTTGAAATTAAGCCCTTAAAGGTTTGGATTTTAAGATTTAGCCCATAAGGTTTTGAATTTTAAATCTTAGGTCCTTCAAGTTTTCAAATTTTAAAATCTTAGGCCCTTAAAGTTTGAAATTTTTGAATTTAATCCCTAAAATATCTTCACATCCTTGAATTAATCGTCTTATATTTCAAAATTAATCAATTAAAACGATACATTCTATCGCGTAGATTTGCTTATTTTAGAATATTAAGATGTGAGTGTCTATTATTTATGCGAACAATGACAGGCCCAAAGGAATGTTACTGTTTGACCAAATGACATATATACATATGATAATAAATATATGAAAATTATAAAGTTTTCATGTGCACAATAAGATGGTCCAAAGAAATGTTTATTGTTTGACAAATTAATTATCAATATTTGATTACTACATAGAGGGTACTACTTACAAGTTGATGTTTTTGTCTAAAGACTATATATCAATGTTGTGCTAGGTATTTTATAATGAGCCCACCTTTATATAGTTTGTCATATATATGTTATGACATGATCATTAATTGTAAGCTTGATATATTCTCTCGTTTTCAATTTCTACTTCGCTTCTACAATATCTGCCAATATTAATTTTATCAATGTGCTTAATTGTACAAATTTCAAGAATTGGAAAGAGAACGTTACGATTGTTCTTGGTCATATGGATTTTGACCTTGCGCTTCGGACAAAACGACCTCCTACTCTCACTGATGAAAGTTCCACTGAGGATAAAAGAGATTTGAAAAATTGAGATCGTTCTAACCACATAAGTCTTATGATCATGAAACATTCTATTTCAGAAACATTTAGGGGCGCTATATCTGAGAAAGAAAATGCTAAGTCGTTCATTAAAGAAAATGAAAAGTGTTTTGCCAAAAATGAAAAGGCTGAAACAAGTCCTCTTTTAGATCATCTTGTTTCAATAAGGTATAAAGGAAAAAGGAACGTAATGGAATACATTATGAAAATGTCTAATCTCACTTCCAAACTAAAGGCACTAAAGTTAGAGCTGTTTTTTATTTTCTTTCTTGCACAATACAGTCAATTTAAAGTGAGTTATAACACTCAAAAGGATAAATGGACTCTTAATGAGCTTATATCTCATTGTGTGCAAGAAGAGGAAAGACTTGAGTGTAAGACGACTGAAAGTACTAACTCATCAGCCACTCCTCAAGACAAGAAAATGAAAAGGAAAAAGTAAGTTGCAGTTGGGACATCACAACATAAAGTACAAAAAAAATAGGATAAGGAGTTCACCTGTTACTTTTGCAAGAAGGGTGGACACATGAAATAAAAAATGCCCCAGTTACGCTGCATGGCGTGTTAAGAAATGTATGATTCTCGCTATAGTTTGTTCTGAAGTTAATTTATTTAGCTTCTGTACCTAGACACACTTGGTGGATGAATTCTGATGCTACCACTCACATAAGTGTGTCTATGTAGGGTTGCCTGTGGAGGCGAAAGCCAAGTGATGCTAAACCTATATGGGCGACGGCAAAACAGTTGTAGTTGAGGCTATAGGAACTTTTAGGTTATTATTAAGGACATGGTGAGAAACATGATTAGTCATTCTTCTTTACCAAAATCCTTATGGAGAGAAGCACTAAAGACTGTAGCATACATTCTTAACAGGGTTCCAAGTAAAGTAGTAACTAAAATCCCTTATGAACTTTGGATCAGCAAGAAGCCTGGTATAAGGCACTTGCACATTTGGAGAAGTCCATCTGAAGCAAGGCTTTACAGGCCAAGTGAAAAGAAGCTAGACTCAAGAATTGTAAGCTACTATTTTGTTAAATACTCAGAACAGTCCATGGGCTATAAATTCTATGATCCTTCGACTATGTCCTTTTTCGAGACTAAAAATGCAAAATTCTTTGAGAATGTTGAGTTTGAGAGGAAAAATAAGGTTAAGAACATCATCTTTGAAGAGGAACTCGTTTCTCTTCTCATTGTCTCTATTGACAATTATCATATTACTCACATTGTTCAAGAAGTGAATCCGGATTATGAAGACAATGTTGACAACTTTTTTTATCCAAAATGAAGTTGTTCCTAATGAGCAAACTCAACAACCTCAAGAACAAATACCATTGTGAAGATCCACTAGTGAAAGGAGAAGGACGTTTCTGGATGACTATATCGTCGTTCTCCAAGAACATGAGGTTGACATAGGAGTGGTAGATGATGATCCAATCAACTTCCATCAAGCCAAAACAGAGTTCTTATTCTCAAAAGTGGATTGATGCCATAGAAGATGAGATGAAATTTATAAAAGACAATGACGTTTGGGATTTCGTCAAATTGCCTAAAGGTGAGAAGCCCATTGGATGCAAATGGATATTTAAGACCAATAGGGATTCCAAAGGCAATGTTGCGAGGTATAAGACTCGTCTTGTTGTCAAAGGTTTGACTCAGAAAGAAGGCATTGACTATAAAGAGAATTTCTTTCCATTTTTATTGAAAGACTCTTTCAGGATAATAATGGCATTAGTAACTTATTTTGATTTGGAGCTACATCTGATGGATGTAAAGAATGCGTTTCTCAATGGTGATATTGAGTAGAAAACTTTGTATCAGGTGATCCAAATAAAATGGTATGCAGGCTAAAGAAATCCATCTATGGTATCAAGCAAGCATCCCGTAAATGGTATTACAAATTTCATCAAGTCATTGTCTCGTTTGGATTTGAAGTAAATATAGTTAAAGATTATATGTACCATAAGTTCAGTGGGAGATATATCCATTGTTAAAGGAGAAGAGTTCAGCCTCAGTCAATGTCTCAAGAATGAGGTTGAGGTGAAAGAAATACAAAAGATTTCTTATGCGTCAGCTATAAGAAGTCTTATGTATGCTCAAGTATGTACGAACATAGTGGAATTATAGGGCAGATATTTAAGTAACCCCGGGATGGATCATAGGAAAACGACCCAAAAGGTTTATGCGCTATTTACAGAGAACAAAAGATTTCATGCACACTCATCTAAATGCATTATTTGGAGATCATTAGGTATTTCGATTCTCGATTTTGTTGGATGCCAAGAGGCGAAGAAGAGATCCATGTCGGGGCTATATTTATGTGCTGGCTAGTAGAGCTATATCCTGGAAGAGTGTTAAAACACACGCTCATAACTCGATTCATCATAGCAGCTGAGTTCATGGCTAGTTATGAGGCATCTAATCATGGGATATGGCTGCGAAACTTTGTCACTAGGCCGCGTGTTGTGAGTGGTATTTAAAGACGATTGACAATATATTGTAACAATAAATCGACTGTGCTATATTCAAACAACAATAGAAACTCTACGAAGTCGAAGCACATAGACATTAAGTTTCTTGTTGTTAAAGAAATAGTTCAGAGTAGTCAGGTGTCTATAGAGCATATTGGTACAAACTCTATCATTGCAGATCTGCTCACCAAGGATTTACCGCCCAAGGTGTTTTACGAGCATACAACTCATATAGGTGTTGTATTGTTTGATGATGTGCTGGTTTAGTGAGAGTTTATATTTTGATACTTTTTTTGTAGTAGACACACTGTATGATTATTTTCTACAGAATAAAGTATAATAATTTTTACCAATCTCTGAATTTAGTCTTTCTATTTGTGGTATAACATTAAGATTGGAAAGCTTTGGTATGATCTCACTAAAGAATAAAGTATGACCAGTTAGAAATAGACATGCGTTAAGATCACATTGCATGTAATTTCTATGATACACATACATACTCGATCTATGTCATTGAACATGTTGGTATGATGACCATTGATGGGTTTAGTTACGAACTAATGTGACGAAGATCGCTTTGATCTCATGCTGATATAGTAGTTGGACCAAGTTGTAATTATAGAGATGTTTCAAGGCAATATATCAATTTAAATGTACACATAAAGTTTAAGATATAATTGTTTTGGATAACATATGTAACTCAAGTGGAAGATTATTGAATTATTTATCTCTATAATGGGCTACATATTGTATTGTAATTATATGAGCTATCTAATTAATATAGCTATTAAATGATATGTTGATTGGCTATTGGAGACATTTCAACTGAGTACGGACTTTGTAATGTGTAGAGACCGGATCCTAGTCAAATTAGGATTGATGGACTTCTAATTAAATTAGTATATACAATAATATTATAAATAAATATTATGGTCCCCAAGTCAATCACAACTTTTGCTCCTCTTCTACACTATTATGACAGAGTTTCTATTGAACATTATTAAGGTGATTAGACTACGAAACATCTAACCTTCTCAATTTCAGCACCAATGGAGACATGTATTGTTCTAAATTAATTATACTTGATAATTTTAGCGTGATATATAAATTCTTTAACTATTAGTATGTAATGAAAGAATATATATTTTATTTCTAACACTTCATGTACATACTTGGGTAAAATATTCCAATTGCCAATAAACTTCTCAAAATGTTTCTCAATTGTCTGTTACTTTAAAAGTTTGTTGAGTTGCCATTCAAATTTCCCAAATATTCTCATAACTTTAAAAGTTTTCTGAATTTACCAAGATATTACCACACCCATCAATCCATCATTCTCTATTTTAAAAGTTAAAAGCACTTGATGAACTTATCAAAATATTATCACATTCGTCTATTTCATCTACAACATCATCAAGCCCGCTAACTTTTAAAACGTCACTCGAATGATGGAATAACATTTTGATAAGTGCATTAACAACTTAAAAAAATTAAAGTTCAATAGAAATTAAAAACATTTAAAAAATTCAATGACACGGAATTTTTAAAGTTCAATATCAAGTTGGCAACTAAGAAATATTTGAGAACGTTCAATGATAACTTAAACATTTGAGAAAGTTCTGTAGCAATTGGGATATTTAACCCTATATACTCTTACAACATGTGTTGGACACAACTGAACTACATCATGAAACAATATTTGCTTAGCATGTTTGGGTCTGTTTCCTTCTAAAAAAAAGAAGCCACTTGAAAGAAGCAGACCCAAACATTTACTTATTTGATACAGTCAAATCTTGTCCGAACTGTGCGCACCAAACATGTACTCAACAATGGAAAAGGTACCAAGTTCTCTATGGTACATCCCCTACTTGACAAAATGCCAACGTAAAGCCAATCGCTATTTAGCATTAACATTCCAACGAAACAAAGATTCAACAAATTGCGCAGTAGTATAAAAAAGACTGTGTAACAAAGATTTCCAACACGTATAACTTTCTTCTCTACTGTCTGTCCTAATAAATTTCTTGAAATACAAATAATAAACCAGTTGAAATCAAATTCAATGCGGATTGAGGACACAATAAACATTAGGTAAAGATAAACGAGGGAGGATAGATCCAATGGCCTAACATTAGGTAAACATAAATGAGGTAAATTTTGGCACCTTAAATGAGGTAAATTTTGGCACCCCATAACAGGCTGGCAAAATAAGAATACATTCTGAGAATGAAGTAAAGTGGCAGAATGCAGATCCGTAGCCATGGATGCAACTGTACACGCATTCGTGTCCATGTTTGTGTCCGTGTTCACACATGCGTGTGTGCGTGCAGCAGAAACATCATGTTCAGACGCAATTTTCCTCGTCAAACATCATCAATAAAAGAGTCAAAATCAGTTCACTGGCAAAATATGAACACAGACCTGAAACTGAATAACTAATCGAGAAGATGTTTTATGTTTACGTGCTAACTGTCAAACTTCATCAAGATATCAACTATGGTAAAGAAGAACTGTAAAACATAATATTATGAAATGAATAAAAGCGATCACTTTCAAACAGCATCAAACACTTGCACCGATGAGAAGAAGTTTAAGCCTTTAGCATTATGCCCCTGTGAATTAACATATTGACTATCTGCAACCATTTTTTTTTCAAGAGCAAGTAATAACAAATGAAACAGAAAGTTATCTCACTTGGTCAGTCGTTAAATCCCCAATTGGAGTGAAGTTTTAACGTTCCCACGCTTAAATGTTGCTCCTCTGATCAACCTGAGAAAACTTCTGATCATTTCCATGATTTTGTTCGTGTCTCATAAAGCCCGTCTGCTCGGGAGGTACACTCCACTGATTTCTTCGTGGCAAGTCCCTTTGTCCTTGGACATTATAATTCCCAGGCTCCCTTGCTTGTAATTTCCCTGGAATGAAGGCATTGGATCTCTTCTGCTGTTATCCCATCCTCCAGGGGTATAATTTGGTGGTGCAGGACCACTTCTTTTCCCTGCTCCTAGTGGACTGTAATTCTGTTGAGGTGGGAAATTTGGTGGCTGGCCATAACTCTGATGCTGTGGAGGCCCATAGTTTTGCCGTGGCAGTGGGCCATAGTTTGGCTGTGGAGGTGGGCCATAGTTCTGCAGCTGCGGTGGTGGGCCGTAGTTTTGACCATGATTCCTCGGTGGTGAGTCATTATACGATGTGTTTCCTTGCTGATACGATATTTGGCCTCTGGGACGACGGTCCCTGTTTCCTCCCTGTCTCCCTCTATAAACCGGGCGGTGGTCTAGGAAAAATTTCTCCATTGACATACTTGTCTCCTGAACAACGCAAGGGCATTTTTACTATCACGTAAACATGTAGACAGTCAACTAGTATCTGAGTTAGGTAGCACCCTTACCTCCATATTCCTTATTTACAGGATCGATGTAGGAATCTGGTAATATAAATACAACTCCAGGTAGACCTAATAACAGCAAAATTTTAAAAATTAATACTGGCAACTAATCCAATCTTCCTCATGAAGCAATGTAGAACACCTACCTTTAAACTTCTCTGATGTTTCCTCTGAACACTCGACCTGAAAGCCTTGATATGTAGTTGTACTTAGTGCATATATTTTCTTCTTCGCCTCTTCCACACTGAACAAATGATAGTTAAATGGAAAAAGGTTAAGTAATAAGGATTTGGTTCGAAGCAACTGAAATTAACCATGCAGAGGTAACACTTAATAAATGCTACAAGCCAGTCCCTCCTAATAATCATTTAACAAATGGTAGAAAGGGTGCTAAATCATAGTAAACATCCAAGAGAGAAGATAAGAAAAAATAGCTACGCAATGTTCGTGATCAGTCGAAGAATTACACTATTAGTCCAAAAGAAATCAAGCGACAAACAAGTATCAGAGATGTGCCCCAAAATTGCAAGCATGCTAGTTCAAAAATGTCCAAACAGTATTTTCATTGTTGAAGTTAGAAATTCTACCAGTTTAAGTTGTCATTCATATACGACATGGTAGTTGGTCATAATTATCCATGTCAATTTTCAGTTCCATGATAATTCGCATGAAATAAGGAAAGTTGAGTTTAGAATGACAAGTCGAGAGCAACAACAGACTCCACCCACAAACCATTTGTTCATTAACCAGAATAAATGTAAAGGAAACAATTTAATTCCTTTTTGTTTTTCTTCAACCATGTAAATCTTAATTAGTTTCCAACCAAGAAGGAAAAGGAAGAAAAGCGAAAAAAAATAAAAAATCATAATATCACAGTAACCAAAATTCTACAGCAACAGGGACAATGCAAGATTGAAGTGTAAAACTGACAAGACATCATTGACTCTTGGTCAAACTCAACCAAAAGTAAATTCCTTTATAGTTTATTGAAACACCTTATACCAAATAGAACTTAACAATTTGTGGATATAATCAAACACTGTACATGTGCAGGTGTCTAATATACTGCAACTAACACCATACTATTTATCCAACCCAAATGCAGACATCAAGTGCATGTTTCGTATAAAATAGTGGACATTAATGCCACATTATTTTGGCTTGTTTATCTTCCTTATTATCGTCTAGTGCTATCCCTTCCTCCCAATCACACATGTCACGAACGCACCATGCATTGCATTCTCCACTTCATGTGAGAACATAAAGTAAAAGGGGATAAAAAGGAAATGCCTCGGGTATTGCCATATTGCATTCCTCTTCCTCTGTTTCATGATCAAGATGAAAGAAATTAAAGATAAAGATCAGGAAAAGGGGGCAGTACTCGTACATGGAAGCAATGCCAAAAATGTGTGCATTATACATGTTCAACACGTTTTAGAAACCTCTGATTGTAATAATATTCTAGTCCAAGATAAAATGTGAACTCAAAACAGTTACTTCGCATATTGTTTCCCTCTAATTTTTGCTCGCTAAACTAACATCCAAAGGTAGCCTTTTCAAGCGGAAAACTACAAAGATAATGTGTATGCAATTAATCCCCACTGATTGAGAAAAGGAAAAGGAAATTCAAAGGGCAGAAGAAATTCATAGATGCACAATTTTCTCTCCTTAATTACTCACTGCTCAACAACAAAAAGTAAACTTCTACATGTCAGAATCCGAACAATTAATCTCAGCTAATCCTACAAAATAGAGAACTGAAAGACACAGAAAAGTAAGCCTGAAAGAGAGAACAGAAAACACAAATAAATAAAAAACATTTTCTACTTAGTTCCTACACAGTTCTCAACACTCACCGAAGGAAATAAACTATTTATTTGCAAAAATACACACATAGTACACCCAAACGATAGTATCAACTGATCCAGTAAAGGTAGTTAACTGGGGAAAAAAAATTAATGAGCCAACAAAACACATGCCACAAAATTTCATTTTCCCCTAAATTTCCACGTAGCTAAACAAAAAACAAAGCACTATAATTTAAAAACTCAGACGTTCAAGGCAGTGCAAAAACACGCACGCACGCTCGTCATTATTCGAGAGGTGTATAATTGAAGGTTTGATGAGGACCTTCCGAAGATTTTGGCTGCAGTCTGGACATAGAATTCTATCATTTCTTCGCGAGTGGGGTGGGGTCCTTGGGGAAGTCGATGGTGATCAACCAGTGATTATAGTCGCATCCTTCGAAGAGGATGGTGTCCGGCCCGATCTCGTCAGTCTCCGGGTCGAAGGACCGGTTCCTAGAGGATAGGGAGAGTGTCGTAGTGGAAATGAAGGACCGCCTTGATTGGGAGAGTGGAGTTTGAGTAGCGACTGTGATGATGCTATTGAGTTCAGTGGTGGAGGGTGGTGGGGAAATGTGTTTAGGGTGGAGGAGGGAGAGGGGGTGGTGGAGGAGGGAGGAGGAGAGGAAGCGGGCGCCGCGGAGGCGGAGTGAGTGGAGGGTCATCGGCAGTGGTGGAGGTGGAAGGCCGTGGGGGACTCAGGGTTTAGGGTTTTAGCTTTAATTTCTCAACTTTGAGACACCGATTTATCAGTAAGCTTGCAAAATCTAAATTAAAGTGAAAATAAATGTTAACTTAGAAAATAAAAATTAGTTGGATAGGATAATAGTTGTTAATAGTTGTTTACGTTAAGATGGAAAAATAGAAATTGTCAGAAGTTGGTAAGTAATTGGTGATGAATAATGAAAAGGAATAAGGTTGAGAATGAGATTTGAAAAATAATAGTGTATGGTGAAGAAAAACAAAATTAAAATTGAGAAATTTGAGGAGATTGGGAGATTGGTTTTAAAATTGTAAAGAAAGGCGTATCTCACTTTTTTGTCAGTGGTAATTCGGATTTTCTAATCTAACTATTTTTGCGCTTTGTTTTGGTATTCTTGTTTTTTTTAAGAGAATTAGTTTATCTTTGTCTACATAAAAGAATCGTGGTGGAAAGAATCGAGATAAGTGTTTGATAAATTGTTTCAAAATTACTATATGTTTTAAAAGTAGATTTAAGTGTTTGGTAAACAAAAGTAATTTATTCGGTATTAGATTACATAAAAGGACATTGATTATAATAATATTATTTTATTATAATTATTATTATTATTATTATCACAAGTGATAAAATTTATTTTTATTTTATTTTATAATAATATGTAATATTGTCAAATATTTTTTAACAACATAATGCATTCACTATTATTATTTTAAAATAAACATAATCAACATTTAACAAATTTCAAATTTTATAAAACTACAAAGTAAAAGCATATATAGTCATATAGTGCAAAAATTAAATAAATTTAAATTATTTTTTATGCATCAAACTTGCATCAATTCGTTTTCTCAATTTCTCTATTTTCATATAATAAGAAAAACGTCAAATAATTTTTAGGGTAATTTGTAATTTTGGTCCCTCCAACCTTTTCAATTTGTAACAAATATATCCATAATCTTCTTTTTTTTACATTGGTCATCCCCAACCTTTGAATTTTGTTGCAAATCACGTCATTTTGACATATTTTGGATTGAATTTTGCCTCTTACAAAAAGCTAAAAAAAAAAAAATAAAAAAAATAAATTGCAAATGAAGTCCTACAACTTTAAAAAAATATAAAATAAGTTTATATTCTCCAAAAAGCCACCCCAACAAAACCCAAATTGGTTATAGATCAACTGATTTGGTTGCCACTATTGCCTTCCTTTTGGATTCCATTTCTCATGTTCAAATCTTCAAGGAACAAAGTAACAAATACTCTATTAAACACTGAAATTATTTGCTCATAAATTCAAATCCTATATATTATATAATAATTTCATGATAATCACACTGAATCTGCTTAATAACAAACCTTAAGAATTAACCCCTGCTACTTCCAAATTCAACATTGTCGGTCGATTAAGCATGTTAAACTTGTGTTGGCGCCTCGATTATTCCTCTCGGCGCCGCTGTGTACATCACATGTCTACCCATTTCGCCGTCGTACGCCACCTGTGCGTAACCCGCCTCTGTCACCACCTAAACTCCTTTGTCGCCTGTTGTTGTTGTGGGTCTCACCATCCCGTAGCCTTCGAAATACCCAGTTGCCTTCTACGGCGCTGCCGCCATGGATGGCACGACTGACTGTAGTGGTACTACTGGCATGACATTGTCTACTGGTTGGTCACGGTAAGCCTCCGGTGGCATCCTTTGGACGGCGTAACATCCCTGGCCGTTAGGTAAAGTCACGGGTCTCATCATGAGAGGTGCGTAGTATGCACTCACTAGACCTGGAATTATGTAAACTAGTTGCTCTGTGTTCAGAGTACTTGCCCGATATACTCCGCCGCCGACCTGCTTTTCTGGCCAATACCCAGTAGGCATTGGCACGCCTCCAGGCACGGGGACTGGCGACCCTTTCTCCTGCATCTTGTAGTATTCACCTCCGTACAATTATCAATGATGGGAGTTATTTTGTGTTTTTTAAGAGTTATGGGACTTTATTTACAATTTTCTTTTATTTTTTGTTGTTTTAAAATTTTTTCTATTTTTGTTTATTTAAATAGGATGGCAAAATCGTCAAAATATGTCAATAGGGACGTGATTTGGAAAACATTGAAAGGTTGGGGATGTCTAGTGCTAAAAAAAATGTTATGGATAGATTTGTTACAAATTAGAAATGTTGGAGACCAAAAATACAAATTACCCTAATTTTTATTATCATCAATTAATGACTTGCAAAATCCAGGTTCTCAATTTCTCTACTTTCATATAATTAAAAAAATCAAGTCATTGAAATCACTTAAATGTGTAGAAAATAAACATAGGACATTAAAGAATTAGTTTAATTAATTAGAGGTAAAATTAGTATTTTAATAATATATAAATGAATATCTTAAAAGAAAATGAAAGGTGTTGTCGTTTTACTTCTTCAAAATTTGACTTAGGTTGAAATGATTATTTTATAATCACTTTTAAAAATTTCTTAAACACCTAAATCAACTTTTGATTGTTTGAGAATCGAATTTGGACTCCAAAATCAACCCCAAACAGAGCCTTAGTAATTTTAGATAAACAAGAAATTTATTAATTTATAGAGATAATTACATATTTGGTCCTCAACTTTTCAAAATATTGGAGATATGTCTCCAACCTTAAAAAATAACACCCGTAAATCTCCAACGTTTGAAAAACTTGACATGGTATGTCCTTTATGAAAAATTATCATTCCCTTTAAATAAACAAAAACAAGAAAAATGGAAAAATGATTGAAAACTAACCAAATTTACCTAAAAATAAAAAGTAAGAAATATACCCAAAAAATATAAAAGTAACAAATATATCATCTTCTCCAAAATTCAAAATCCACCCGGTGTGGGTTTTGTTATGCATAAAACCAAGAATATCTCCGAAAATGTTTTACTAGGAGTTTTTGATGGTAGACACCACAAGTGTTCGAAAAAAAATTAGGGGATCTCGCTGTTTAAAATTTGATTCAATCATTTTATTGAGATTTTTTTGTTATACATGATGTAGTTCCTGAAATTCACACTGCATGTGGGTTTAATTTGGTTGGTATGTGATAAATGTTCATTGTGATTGCATTTTAGCAGGAACACTAGGGAAAGCACATCGTGCAGTTGGATACGAGCCACCGGCACAATCTCAACTCCCACCTCAACAACAAAACAGACGAGTCCCGAAGCGGTTATTCAAAGGTCGCAGGATGCTGATAAGTTCAATTTTGTACTTATTGGAGTTCACAAAAAGGGACGATTATGAGTTATATTAATTGTTTTCAGTTTAATGGCATATTATTTTCTTATTATTTTAGGAAATAACCGAATTTCAAGTATCATTCTGACGAAAGGACGAAAAGAGAGCAAATAGAAGAAAAATAGATTCAATTGAACAGATAAAAAGACTTGAGGGACTTGACATGCAAATATCAAAGAAATGAACCAAAGAAAGCATCCCAGATAACCATGCGATCGCATGGTTGTCCAAGGATGTGATCGCAAAGTGTCCAAAATTTCTGCATTACATTAGTTGTAATAACTAATAACTATGTGATCGCAAGAAAGTATACTATGCGATCGCATGGGGTAAACGAGCAACAGCAGTTTGATAGTTTTCTGATGAGATTAGAATTCTACAACTCCAAATCTAAAACAACTACCTAGCACATGTTTGAAGAGTTGGGAGAGGAGTATAAAAGTCAGAGAATAGACATATCGCGGACGACGAATTTTGAGAAAGAAGATACAAACGAAGAATCAAAGATCAATGCACGGAATTGAAGATTCTTGAGCCGGGATCACGGGTTTTATTTACTTTTTGTTTTTTTTTTCTCCGAATCATGATGAATTCAACTATTGTAATAATTAATGAAATCATGTCCGGCTAAATTTACTTTTTCTAGGATGAACGTTGAAACCTCGTGTTTTTAATTAATTAGAAGTTTTTCGTTTTAGTAGGTAATTGCTTCTTGATTGATTATTCTTTATTCAGTATTTTAATATTTTAATGTCTGATCACCATTAGAATATTTTGTGATTTATATTGAAGTCGAGAGAATATAAATTTAGCACGTGGTTTTGAATAACATATGATCCAATAATAGATAGAAATTATTATTATGCTCTGTGAAATTCAGTTAGGTGTTCTTGAGATTTAAATGCATATTGTTATGTTCGAAATCTGATTAGAGATAATTAGGTTCACATATCGATATATAATTGATCGACCATCGAGAGAGGCTTTTGATTATTGTAGGATCACCGATTTTCAATATAAGGTAATTAACCGCTAAAGTGATTAACGAATAATTGATTATAGAGCGTGTATGTGGATTCGCAAATTCTAGTATTAGTAAAAACTTGAATTCATTCTCATCATTTAAAGTTGTTTATTGATATTTTAAATTTAATTAAAATAATTAAACTAGTTTAGAATCACACATCAAAATCAAATTTGTGTTTTTCATATTGTTAGAATTTTAATTACAAATTAATTGATCAAATTGATATCTAGTCTTCGTGGGTTCGACACTCTACACATCATTATATTAGTTGTAAACGAACCGTACACTTGTGGGATTGAAATCGCACAACAAATTTTTGGTGCCGTTACTGGGGACTAGTTTTATTAATTGCTACGTTAATTTAAAATTTAGCTTTTAACAATTCTTTTTAGTATTATTTATTTTATTTTTATTTTTATATTTATTCTAAATCCGTTGTCTTACTGTTGAATTCCAACTTTGTGTTCAAGTGTTAAGTGTGTATGCGTCGTACAAAGGATTTAGATCTATTTGATTTAGATCCAGAGATTGAACAGAGCTTTCACCAAAGACAACGTGAGCGAAAAGAAAAGAAACAATAGCAAAAAGACACAATAGAAGATAACCGAATCCAGAATCCGTTACCTGCAGATGTCAGAAATAATCTTCCACCAGTGGCTCGACCATTTGAAGTTAATGAACGAGATATCCTTATGGGTGAATATATGATGCCACCAATTTTTGAAAATCGATCCAGTATAATCTATTCGCTTTATGGACACGACAACTTCCAGTTGAGGCCAGATGTGATTAACTTGTTCTCAAATAATCTGTCGTTCTATGGTATGACAGATGAAAATCCTCATTATCATATTTCTCGCTTCGATAAATACTGTGGAAATTTCAAATACCACGGTGTTAATGAAGAAGCACTGAAGATTAGACTCTCCCCACACACATTGAAGGATAAAGCTAGAGAATTGTTAGATTCTTTACCACCTTGGAGCATCACTACTTGGGCAGATCTAATCCAAAAGTTCACATTGAAATATTTTCCTCCACCCGAATGAACAAATTAAAGTATGAAATTTCCAATTTCCAATAATCTGAGTTGGAAAACTTTTACGAGGTATGGGAAAGATTCAAGCAACTCGCCGTAAAGTGTCCAAGTCACGGTTTTCCTTTAGCGACTCGTAATCATTTCTTCTACTCGGGTTTAGTTCCAAGTAGTCGTTCTTCAATTAATTCTCTGACGGTGGCTCTATCCAAAATAGATCTGTCGGCGACCTCCATGACTTGTATGAAACAATGAGTGAACAGATTCGTTATATGGCGAGACGGAGGAGGGTGCGAGAGGAAAGCAATAGGGATACATGAGGTAGATACCAATTCGCTTGTACTAGCAAAAATCGATGCATTGGCAAAGCAGATGGAAGCAATGAAATATTCTCATTCAGCTAATATGGTTCAGATGTCTCCACCAATCTGTGCAACATGTGGGGCAAACTATCAATCATCAGAGTTTCCTTTGACAAAAGTTGATATATCATCTCCTGAACAAGTTGCATATGCTCGTAACTTTCAAATGACGTGAGAATAATCCGTACTCACAGACTTGCAATCTAGGATGGATAAATCATCCAAACTTCTTCTATGGCAACACCCAAAATATTCAGAATCCGCCAAATCAAGGGAGACCACAAGAGAGAAAAGAAGGGTTAGAAGAAACTGTCACGCGTATGGAATCGAAAGTTAAAGGAGATGTAGAACGAGACAAGATGTTGCGATAAAGAATATAGAAAATCAGATTAGACGGTTGGCTAAAGCTGTTGATCAAGCGACAACCGGGCATATGGCCAAGCAATACGAAGTTAACCTAAAAGAGCAAGCCAATGCAATCATCACGAGAAATGGAGTTGAGTTGCCAGAAATTCATGTGAAAAGACCGGGTGTTGAAAAGAAAAGTGAGTTAAGTAGAGAGAGAGATAACAAATCAGATGCAGAAGTTGATCAAGAAAAAGAAAGCTCTCCACCAGATTATATTCCGCCACCGGTCAAGGCTTATGTTCCTCCAATTTCATTCCATCAAAGGCTGAGAAAACATAAGGTAGACAAACAATTCGAGAAATTCCTCGATGTGTTCAAGAAACTACAAATCAACATACCTTTCACGATGCTCTAGCACAGATGTCAAGTTATGCAAAATTCATGAAGGAAATCCTTTCAAACAAAAAGAATTTGGAAGAGCACGAAACAATTATGCTTACCAAAAAGTATAGTGCTATCTTGCAAAACAAGCTACCGTCGAAATTAAAAGATCCAGGAGTTTCTCTATTCCTTGTCTTGTTGATAGTTCATTTTTGAGAAAGCATTATGTAATTTAGGTGCTATCATTAATTTAATGCCGATTCTATTTTTAGGCAACTAGGTCTTAGAGAAGTAAAGCCAACCACAATATCACTACAATTAGGCGATCGATCGTTTAAGCACCACGTTGGGTTATTGAAGAAATTTTGGTAAAAGTGGACAAGTTCATATTCCCATCTGACTTCATTATCCTGGATATGGGAGAAGACATAGATGTACCACTTATCTTGGGACGACCATTCTTGGCTACTGGATGAGCACTAATTGATGTGCAAAAAGGACAGCTAATGTTGAGATTGAACGAGGAGCAAGTCACTTTCAACTTGTTCAAAGCAATTCAGTATCCAAGCTCCTCTGACTTATGCTTTCAGATCGATATCATTGATCACGAGGCAGCTAACACATTTGCTTTGAAAAATCCTTCAGATCCATGGAAAGTGTGTATTATGCATTCTCAAAAAGAAAATTCTGACTATCCAGTTCTTGAAGAATGTGCCAGATATTTACAGGGAGTAGAACGGATGGAAAGAAGAAGTAAATATATGGATTTGGGTACCACACCTCCTCAACAGCCACTTTCGATTCAAAAGGCCCCAATTCTCGAGTTAAAACAATTACCTTCTCACCTTAGGTATGCTTATCTCGGTTAGTCATCTACTCTTCCAGTCATTATTGCAAATTCTATTAATCGGGATCGGGAAGATAAACTACTCCGAGTTTTGAGAAATTACAAATCGACCCATCGGTTGGACCATAGCAGACATCAGAGGTATCAGCCCGTCCATATGCATGGACAAGATTCTAATGGAAGAGGCATATAAACCAACAGTGCAACATCAACGCAAATTGAATCCTCATTTGCAAGAAATAGTCCGAGCTGAAGTGTTAAAACTACTTGATACCGGTATCATATATCCTATTTCGAGATAGCACTTGGGTAAGCCCGGTTCGGGTAGTGCCTAAAAAGGAAGAATTACGGTTTAGAAGAATGAAAATAACGAGATCGGATTGACTCTTGGTGGCGAGTTTGTATTGACTACAAGAAGCTGAATGATGCCACTCGAAAAGACCATTTTCCTCTTCTATTCATTGATCAGATGTTGGAATGTTTGGCAGGTCATTTTCATTATTGCTTTCTTGATGGGTACTCAGGCTACAATCAGATTCATATAGCACCAAAAGATCAAGAAAAGACTACATTTACTTGCCCTTATGGCACGTTTGCATATAGGCGTATGCCATTTGGCCTGTGCAACGCTCCTGCCACATTTCATCGTTGTATGATGTCTATTTTCTCAGATATGGTCGAAAAATTCATTGAAGTTTTTATGGATGATTTTTCAGTTTTTGGATCCTCATTCGACGAATGCCTCAAAAATTTAACCATGGTACTTCAACGTTGTGAGAAAACCAACTTGGTACTTAATTGGAAAAAATGCCACTTTATGGTCCAAGAAGGCATCGTGTTGGGACACAGGATTTCAACTAAAGGCATTGAGGTCAACAAAGCAAAGATTCAGGTTATAGAGAAACTGCCTCATCCGACAACAGTTAAGAGAATTCGGTCTTTTCTGGGACATGCGGGTTTCTATAGACGGTTGATAAAGATTTCTCAAAAATAACTAAACCGTTGAAAAGTTTGCTGGAAAAAGAAGTCAAGTTTGAATTTTCTATAGATGGTCTTAAAGCTTTCAACATTCTCAAGGACAACCTAATCTCAGCACCAGTCATTGTACTACCTGATTGGAATCTACAGTTTGAACTCATGTGTGATGCAAGTGACTTTGCCATCGGAGTAGTTTTGGGACAGCATAAAGAGAAAGTCATACATGTCATATATCATGCCAGCCGAACTCTCAATGACGCTCAGATGAATTATGCCACTACAGAAAAAGAATTACTAGTTGTAGTATTTGCCTTCGAAAAATTTCGCTCTTACCTCATTGGATGGAAAGTGATAGTGCACACGGATCATGCAACACTGAAATATATTTTTGCAAAAAAAGATGCAAAACTAAGACTAATTCGATGGATACTGCTTCTTTAAGAGTTTGACTTGAAAATTCGGGATAAAAATTAGAGTGGGAGCGTGGTAGTGACCACTTGTTAAGAATAGAGCGATCGAAGGGAATGAAGAAGGTGAAATAAATGAGAAATTTCGAGATGAGTGATTTTTATGATAGAAGCGGATGGAAAGTGCTCCTTGGTATGCAGATTATGTGAATTACCTTGCAAGTAATATCGTGCCGCCTGATTATGATCATCAACGCCGAAAAAAGTTCTTTTCAGAACTTAAATACTATTTTTGGGAAGATCTTATTCTCTACAGAATGGAAGCTGATTAAGTAATTTGGAGATGTCTACCTGAAGAAGACATGGAGACTGTCTTGGAGCAATGTCATTCTTCACCATACGGAGGTCATTTCGGTGCTACCAAAACAGCAGCCAAAGTCTTACAATTCAGGTTTTA
This sequence comes from Forsythia suspensa, assembly GCA_023638005.1. NCBI lineage: Eukaryota > Viridiplantae > Streptophyta > Magnoliopsida > Lamiales > Oleaceae > Forsythia > Forsythia suspensa. Next base: position 1,350,883 of record JALRMA010000404.1, read on the forward strand.
TTGGCCGACATTATTCAAAGATGCCTACAGCTTGGTAAAAAAATGTGACAGATGCCAAAGGACGGGAAATATATCTCAAAAGCAGGAAATGCCCCTTCGAAACATTTTAGAGGTTGAACTTTTCGATGTACGGGGGATTGACTTTATGGGACCATTTCCACCATCGTTCTCAAATGCTTACATTTCGATGGCTGTGGATTACGTGTCTAAATGGGTAGAAGCGTGGCCTTACCGACCAATGATGGCAAGGTGGTGGTGAATTTCTTCAAAAGAATATTTTTTCACGCGTTTGAGACTCCTCGAGCAATCATAAGTGACGGAGGTAAATATTTTTGCAACCGACAGTTTGAAACTCTCTTGGCAAAATACGGTTGTGAAGCACCGTGTGGCTACTCCATACCACCCACAAACTAGTGGTCGGTGAAAATCTCCAGCGGGAGTTGAAAAAAATCTTAGATCTTACAGTGAGTACCTCGAGAAAAGATTGGTCGAGAAATTTAGATGATGCTTTTAGGCATATCGAATCGCATTTAAAACACCAATTGGAATGTCACCATATCTCACGGTTTTGGGAAGGCGTGCCATTTACCGGGTTGAGTTGGAGCACCGAGCCTCTTGGGCATTGAGGAAGTTGAACTTTGACTTGAAAGAAGCCCGGTGAAAAAGAGCGCTTCAATTGAACAAAATGGAAGAATTCGAGTTCGATGCTCATGAAAATGCCAAAGCTGTACAAAAAGAAAACCAAGAATTGGCATGACAAAAACATTCAAAAAAAGTAGTTTGAGGCGGGATAAAAAGTTCTCTTATTCAACTCTTGACTCAAGCTCTTTCCTGGGAAACTACGTTCAAGATGGTTCGGGCCATTCACGGTAGTGAAAGTCTATTCACATGGAGCGATAGAAGTAGCTCATGACACAAAGGGCAGGATCAAAGTAAATAGACAAAGGCTAAAACAATACTTGGAGGGTGATTTTTCGAAAGAAAAGTCCTTTACCGCTTTGAGCAATTCGGAGTGATCACCACGACATAGTCGAGCTAAAGACTTTAAACAAGTGCTCAATGGGAGACAACCCATTTTTCTCCCTTTTATTTAAATTTCAACATCGTTTAAGTTTTAGGAATTAATTCACGTTTTTCACTTTTTATGCTTATAGGATTTTTGGAAGTAGGTTTTTAATTCCTAGGTAAAGAGGCAGACATCGTCATCTTGCATAAGCACGAGCACACACTTAGTTTTAATTAATTCATGTTTAGAGTTAGTAGGTAAAAAAATTAAAAATTAAAATTTTTTCACAGAATTCCCTATGCGATCGCATGGAATTCTCCATTGCGATCGCATAGACCCGGATGAGAACACATTACTCGCCTTGAAAATGGTATCCCCGCAATCGCAGAATTTACTTCCTTGCTATCGCAAGGAATACCAGAACTTTACAAAATCGGGGACTTGGCTCATTTTCAAGTTAACATAAAATTTCAAACTTCAAATGGTCTCTCTTCAATCCTTGATCTCCAAACCCCACACAATCATCACGGGCTTCAAATTGCACACAATTAAGCATTCCTAAACATCCAAATCCACGACTTCAAAGGTAAGTTCACATTTTTTTCAAGTTATTTTCGGATTTTGATATAAATGTACATAACTTTTACATTTTGATCAATGTGGCGTAAAGTTTGATTAGTTTAGGCTTGAATCGATAGGGTAAAACATTTTTGATTTGGTTTAGATGAATAGATTGTGAAAAAATTTGGTTTGATTGATTCTCCCAATTTGTTCAAACCTTGAAGAAAACTCAATGCATGCAAAGTGTTTGACGAAATGTATTAGGGAAATGAGTTCATAGGCTAGTTTATTGGACTAATGTTATCGTCTAAAGGCATTCACCTAGGCACAGGCACATTTTATCACAAGAAAACTCTAACCGTGACCATAGGGCCTGCGATGCGCCATAGCGAGCCACAACAGAAGATGCCTCCGTTAGCACTTTCGTCCCCAATCCGTTTGGCCCAAATGGCATCGAAATGCTATGAAATTTGAATATGTGATAGACCAAAGCATGCACTTTCATGCCACCCTCTTCCGTCTCACTTTTACACATTCTTAGGTAAATTTCTAGGAGCACGAAGTAGCCTAGTCGAACACAATTTTTCGAGAAATTTTACCTAAAGTTTAAAATAGTTTGGGGTGATGTATGAAACCATATATGTTATTTTTCGTATTTAACTTGTTTTTGTTCATTTTACGGATCATGGCTCCAAAACGACCCCCAACTGTCGTTACTTTTTATTTTTCTGGGTACATTTCTTACTTTTTATTTTTTGCGGTAAATTTGGTTAGTTTTCAATCATGTTTTTTTTATTTTTCATGTTTTTGTTTTTTAATGAGAAGGGCAATTTTGTCATAAATGACCTACCATGCCAAGTTTTTCGAACTTTGGGGATGTCGGTGCTATTTTTTAAGGTTAAGGGCATATCTCCAATATTTTTAAAAGGTTAGAGACCAAATATACAATTATCCCTAATTTATACTCCTTCCTTCCTTCCCACAGAAATGTATTAATTTCTTAATTTTCACACAAATTAAGAAAAAATTAGTTATTATAGTTACGCGTTTTTTAACATACCCTATAATTAATATAACGATAGTTCATATTTATTGATAAAAGTTAATTTCAAGCAATGGCCATTGAAGTTTTTAAAAATTCTAAAATGGTTATTGAAGCAATTTTATTAAACTAGTACTCACTCAAGTTTCTAATAGTTACACTAGTGATCACTCGGTTGAAAACATTAACCTAAAATCTTATAATTCCAACATGTAAACAAAGAATGTCAATTAATACGCCACGTTAGACAAAATGTGTTAATTGCGAGAAAAAGAGTAATTGTAAAACACATTTTTCCATATTTTTCGATTTTAATAGGTGAAAATTATATTTTTGTAGACGAACTTTTGATGGTGGGGTATTTTTACCTCACGTATTGTACTAGTTAATGCTGTTTATGTTCAAATTTGAATTTAAATAGTGTCATGTAGGATTTAAAGTTAATATTTCCAATTGAGTTACCACTACTATAATTATTAGAAACTTAAGTGACCAACGCTATAAGAAAATTACCTTAATGACTATTTTGAAATTTTTAAAAAACTTCAGTGACCATTGCTGAAATTAACCCTTATTGATAACAAATGATGTTAAATAATGACATATTAAAAAACTAATAAATTAACTATATAATCAACAAAAAAGGTATATTATAATTTGATATAAATAAATAAATAAAGGGTTAATTACACTAATAGTCCTCATTCTTATAAGTTTGTAACGATTTCATCCCTATTTTTTTAGCAGATATTATCTTCATCTTCTATTTATACTCACAGATGATCCCCAAATCACTATTTTTCACTATTCTGATAATTCTTAGACAATTTTGCCCATTGACTTAAATAAATTAAAATGATAGAAAAAAATACAATGAAAGTATTGCAATTAGGTTCTTAACTTTTTCAAAAGTACAAATAAATCCTCAACTATTTTATTTTATTTAGATAAGTGTTATTCCCCACCCCACCCCATTAAAGAGATGGAGATCTAAGCTGCCATTGGGCATGAATTCATATATAAGTAAAAGCTCTCTTTTTTCATGGCACCAACCAACAAGTTGGACAAGATTCTTGTGTCTTAATCGACTGATAATCTTCACTTCTGATGCATACTCTCGATGACATTGTTTGGAATCCTTTGACACTCTCTTCATTGCAACGCATGAATTTGAATCCTTCCATCAATGTCTCTAAGTACACACACGACGGATCTCGGTTGTGTAGCACAGGGACGCCTTAACCGATCTAAGGGGGTGCGAAAGAAGATGGCTCGTCGACAATCACGACCTCCTAATTTCTCTCGACACCCACTCTGTAGCACTTGTCAATCGCTCTCTAATCCTCATCCTTCGCTGGTCATCCTCCAACAATGGCGGGCCCGACCTTGACAAAAATTGGGTCATCAAGATTTGACCCGACCTGTCCCCAATTGAATCGAGTACATCTCCGTCGTCGAGTGCTCGTCTTCAATGATGAAGTCAATGAGTCCTCATAGTGGGAACCTCACATGGCTACCCTTGATATATTCTCTCCATAGAAATCTCATTCACAAACAGATTGGAAGTTTTGAATGTATATAAACTTTTTTTAATTTTTTAATCATGTTTCTATTTTGTGTTTGGAATTAGGTAACCTTTGGATCTTTAATTTGATTATGGGTGATTATTGAGGATTGGGTGGAAGAAAAGTTTTTAGGATTTATTTGTACTTTTGAAAAGGTTAAGGGCTCAATTGCAATGCTTTCATTGTATTTTTTTCCTATCATTTTAATTTATTTAAGTCAAATGACAAAATTGTCTAAGAATTGTCAAAATAATGAAAAATAGTGATTTGGGGACCATTTATGTGTATAAATGGAAGAATGATGATGATATCCGCTAAAAAAAGGAATTAGGATGAAATCATTACAAACCCGAAAGAATGGTTCATAAGGAGAAATTAGGCGCAAATGGTCCTCAACCTTTGCCCTTAGTGTGAAAATGGTTCATAACCTTTGTTTTTGGTGCGATGAGTCCATAATCTATGTGTTTTGGTGCATAATCGGTCCTAATTTGATGAAAAAGACAAAAATACCTTAGTTATAATTAAAGAAAATCATAATTGAATTTGTAATATTTATAAAATTTGCAAATAAGTTCGATACATTTATTAAATAATATTTAATTTAGGATATTAAATATATCACTATAGTCATATCAATTAAATTTTTCATAAAAGAAAAATATAAAATTATTGCACTTCAGGTATAAGTAATTGCTATGTGATATGAAAAACTTGAATAAAAATTAAATTAAATAAATAACAAAATAGCATATATAATTTTACGACGTTGAACGAATCTTATTATATTTTTTAACATAAAAATACTAACAAAAATTAGTTTACATATTATGTGTTCTTTATTTTTGAACGATAAATTAAAATATGAATAACACAATTTGAGCTCTAATATTTGTAATTTATTAAACGAATAGCTCAATTAAATAAAAATATTTGAGCATCAAGTTTGTAACCAAAAAAAAAATTTATGTTGTAACGATAAAATTAAAGTTTGAATTTTAAATAATATGATTATTTGATAATAATAAAATAATTTTAATTAACACGTTTGTTAATAATTATGAGCTTAAATTTTAGTTATTTTATAATAGTTTGTAAAATATACAAAATAATTTAGTATATTATCAATTTGTTAGTTTCTATTACTTTTTATAAAAAAATAAAAGTATCAGATTCATTCGCACTTTTGCAAAGGTTAAGAATCCGATTGAAATTTTTTAATTAAAAATAAGAGCATATTTGTCTTTTTTTCATCAAAGGTTAAGGACCATTTTCACACTAAGGACAAATGTTAGGAACTATTTGCGTCAATTTCCCATAAATAAATAAAACAAACATATCTTTGTGAGACAGAGAAAATAGTTGATTAGACATTACGAGTTTGGGACTTCTGCAAAATGCAGATCCCAACATTTATTTGTAATTTTAGAAAATTAAACAAAAAAACACTAAAAACTAAGAAAATAACTAGGCCAGTGGCCAATCCGACCCAGACCTAGAGAGACCATTGGCGGTGGTGGTGAAAGTGGTGGACAAGTACAAGAAGCTTGCTGGAATGGAGTGATTTGGAAGGTAAAGAGGATGAATTGCATGGCAACAACCTAGCAGTACACTTTTCATCTTCTTATCGAAGGTGCATTCAGTACAATCTGTTCTAGTTTTTTCAAATGTATAAGTTGGTCAAAATTCCGTTACACTCACATTTTTTAATCACATTATAATTCACAATTTCTTTTACCAAACATACATTCAGTGACTTTGTTACATGCATTACTAAAAAGGACAAAATAATCACAAATTCAATTTTATTCCCGATAAATTTAAAAATCCATTCGATTCACCTATACATCTATAGAAAACTCAAAAGCGCATTACTAAAAAGGAAAAGTAATCACAAATTCAATTTTATTCCCAATAAATTTAAAATTCCATTCGATTCACCTATACATCTATAGAAAAACTCGAAAGCATTCCATTGACAAGGAACGACAAGTAGTATGAACAGAAAAAGTAAAAACACTAAACATCATTGCAAGGAAACCCGATCAGATTTCCCATGAATTTATCATACACCAAAAAGGTGCTGCCAGCATTGGACCAGGCATACAACAAATTAAACCACTAGAGCCGGACATACAAACCACCGAAAACAAGCAAATGGCAAGCTGCCCAGCCAATTCATCGAAGCAGACTTTATACAACAAATTAAGCTTCATTCTCGATAAATTTAGTTGGTAACACGAATCCTTTCACGTCACCGAGTTTACCTCATTGCTTATGGAAGGAAGACCTTATGAAAATCATAAAATAATAAGATAATATTCACACAAATAAGTAGTTAAAATCTGGATTGTGCAAGAGAAAAATGAACATCAATTGTACCCGATATTTTATATTTATAATAATGTATGTATAGAATTGACTGTCATAAGACAAACTTTTCCCCATAATGTTCCATTAATAGTCGGTCTCCCAAGAACACCTACTACGCAATTCGCAAAAGATAACCAAGACAAGAAAAGCAAGTTAACATGCAGTACCTGAAAAGAGCATCCATGTCTTGAAAGATGAGAGAAATATAACTAAATACAAAACTAGTATCGTTCGTCCCCTTTTCAGTTCTAAAAACAATCACTCTAAACTATGTAAGTAGACTTGGTTTTACAACCCAGAGAACGGGGAAATATTTTTGGGCATTCCCACTAACCCGCATTACAGATCATCCTCAAATCTTGCACATCCAACATGGACATTACCGGAGACCTGACTGAGGTACTGCAGGCTTCTCTTGATTTCATTCCTGATGATGAGAAACATGTAGAAGCAACAAAGATTTCTCTCTCTAGGCTCATAAACTAGTCGATTTTGATGTTTCTATATATCCTCCTCACAAACAAATTAGAACCTAAGTAACCAACAGCACCTGAAATGCATGAAATACATCCTGTAAGTACAGTGGGAGAAATATAACGAGCAGAAGTTCTAATCCATATATTATCATGATGTCTTAAAAAACAAGAGTGGTGATATAGCACCCATAGTGGGCACTAATTATAGTGCCCACAGTGGGTGCCATATCACCACTCTAAAAAAGAGGATAAACCCGCCCATAGGTGGCAAATTCATAAATTCACTTTTTCTTTTTCAGCCCAAAACAAAATATCATAAATTCTTAAAAAATCAATTGCCCGCCAAATACTCACCACATAGAATTCCTAAGCCAAGACAAAACATTAGTGTATAGCCAAAGTAGAAGCTCGTCTGGAAGAATCCTGACATCTTTGTCTTTACATAATAGTAATATATTGAGTACAAGTACACATAGATAGCTGTTGACGCTGCCGAGAAGAAAGAAGTCCACTTCCAATGATAATTCTCGGCATTTAGTAGGAAATATGTTCCCACTATTGTCACGCAGAACCGTAACAATAATAAGAATCACAAAACCAGAAGCATAAAGCCATATCGTAGTACACCTGTCCACAAGAAGCGATAAAGAGGATAAATTAGCTAAACAGCAAAATGCGAACCTAACTTTTTTTTTTTTTCCTTTTGTTAGTTTTCAACGAGTAATCAGTCTGGTCAGACATAAAAAATGGGTCTTGTGCATGGATCTTAAATGAAAAGGGGGATGAGAGAGGCACGGATAAGTTAGAAATGCATATGCCAAACAAAAATGAAGTATATACATTTTTGTTAACAGCATATAAGGGTTCTCAAGAGACTCCAATTAGTATACAATTAAGTCAAAGATAAATAGTTTGTTCAAAACCTTCACTGCTCCTTGCCTCCTCATCACACACTTCCAAGACAGATGCATTTAATGGAAGTGCAGAAAATGCGAATCAAACGGGTGCATCAGCAGATTGAATTTTGCCAGCAGAAATGTATAGATAGTCACATTTTGCATATGTTTGTTTTAGCAGAATTTGCAAATTTGCATACTAAGTCGTGGTTCAACCCATAAACAATCTGCTCCACAAAGCCACTGGCGCCCATGTTTGCTTGGACTTAGATTTTCAGGCAATTGAACCCAATCCCAAAAATAAGGCGTAAAAAATTTAAGAATATTGAGTCAAGCAAATCCAACTATCTTAAAATTGTTTAGCCTAACAAAGATCTAATTCTAAATTACCCTGATTCCCTAGGGCATCAAATCATATCGAGATCAATCTAGAAATTTATAAAATGTCATGTTCGATGTAAAGATTGATCAATTTACTGCTAATAAAGTTTCTTTCATCTCTGCATCAGATACTTCAATTTTTTCAGATGATAATATAAAATAGACAAAGTAATGAAAATAAAAATAAAAAAATAGCATGATATATGGCTTTAATGAAGCCTTCAAAACTCAGAGAGGTCAACTATATTACCTTGTAATTCCAGAAGGAAGTGAAAACAAAGTACATTTCAATGAATATGCTGCCAAAGGGAAGCAGTCCTCCCATCATAGAAACTACAGATGGTGTCAAGTACCACTTCTTCTCAGGAATTGGCCGGGGAATGGTCTTCACTCGGCATGGATTGTTTGGAGCACCACTCCAGTTTCTTCCAACAACTGTACCAAGAAGTGCTAGGGGGAAAGAAATAAAAGCCCAGATGATGAAGACAACCACCATAGTTCCAAAGGGAATGGCTGCTAGAGACCCATAAAATATTGCAATAGTGTTCAACACGAAACCAATCCCAAAGCACAGAAAAGGAAAAAGTGAAGCTGTGAGAATCATTGATTTGATCCAATTTTTGCCTGCAATTTGGACAGAAGAATAATTTAGCATAAATTGCAGAACCAATTTACAAAATCAGTAAGCAAGGTATAATAATAGGCAAACAAAGAATAGCATGCCAAAAAGAAGGGATGTGTGGGTACAAATGGCTGCACTTACCACCATGGCGTGAGTACATTCCACCACTGGCGTAGCCCGAGATGAATGATGTAAAAGCATAACATATAATGAAAGTAGTGACAATTGCACCTCTCCTGGAAAATATATATGTAAAAACAACCAAGTGAGCAATCTGAATCAAATACCAAGAATATAAGGTAAACAGAATGGTGACGTCAAAAAAAAAAAAAAAAAAAAAAAAGATCTGCCAATCAAAAAATCCTAGTCTTGCAGAATGCTACTGATGAAATGTCAACCAAATTATAAATCGAAAAACGTGCATGCATGCTCTGGGAAAGGGATTGGAGGAAGGAGGGAGGGAACAGCTTACCTTTAAACTACAGAGAACAAAGATGCCTAATATATATTTCAAATAAATTAAAAATTAAGTTGCATTTGGCATACCCGATATACAACATTCCAACAATTGCAACTAAGATGACAAGGAGAACCAGCAATGCCAGTTGTGCACCAGTGCCAACAAGAGCACAGAGTAAAACTGAACTGCGGGGAGTCCTAAATACATCTCCATGAACAAGTTTCCAACCAGACTCTTCATTGACATCTCGTTCCTAAAGATGAAGACGTTATATGCTCTTCAACAGTGAATTGAAGAAATTATCAAGATTTATTTGATAATAAGATTATTACCAGGGTTTCCAAATCATCATCCTCTCGAGCATATTTTGCATAATCATTTCGCAGAGTTCGCATCAATATCATTGATACCAGACCGGTAAGGAATATAACCATCATGAAGGAATTGAAAATAGAGAACCAGTGTATCTACAAGATCCAGAAATTAAGTCAAAATCTTGTGCCTAAAATAGAGCAATTACTACAAAACAGTAAAAGCCACTAGTAATCATTTCGTAACTGACAAATTTGATCTCATTTAAGCAACAGGATTCGAATGAGCAAAAATTAGTCATGGCATAATGATAAATTTGAACTGGCAAATCTTTTTCTAACGATAACGAAAAACCCCAGGTGTACCATTTTATATTAAGTTGAATAGTATTGAAATCATTATGCGAAATAACAACAAAACCCAAATGTCAATTTTACCTGATGTTCAAAAAATGGGTAGTCCAGGTAAACATCAAAGCGACGAGCAAAAGATATGTTTGTCTGAATCCATTTCACAGAGTATGTCATATCCACTGTTTTTCCAACTTCCAGCGGTTTTGCACCCCTTGAGTAAGATTGACATGAATGATCTGTAAGGAAAAGAAATTTATCAACAACAGAACAGAAAGATCTGCACAAAACATAACATTAACAGGCACGAACTTGATCTTTGTTGTAATTCACAGTTATACTCTTATGCGTGTAGAGAAGGTGCTTATTATCACTATTCCTATCAGAATGCAGCTCACCCACAAAACCTGCAAAAAATGATGTATGTTAATTAAAAAATTGGGTAGCATGTATGGTGAGAAAATTTTGAAACATAGTTGATAAAAGAAAAGGGTTCAAGGCATACCCCATAAAGGCAGATCATCTGAATTTGTAGCCAGCCCAGCAAAAAAATACATAATAAAAATTATATGTAATTAGATAACAGATATAAAAACGAAACTCTTAAAATATATATTAATAATAATAAGTTCTGAAAGACAACGGAAGGCCAAAAACAGAAGACTGGCTCCTAGCTTAACATGTGTACAGACTGATAGACATAGACATAGACATACACACAGACACACACATGAGAGCAACAACTAATGAATGAGTTTATTCTCGTTCTCAAGCTAAATCCAATTTCGATACCAGTGAAGGCAGGAAAAATTAACCATCAGCAAAACCACTGATCAATCTTAATCATTAATTATCCAGCAGAGTACACGTATATTCTTGGGAAAAAAAAACCTCTACATCGTTTTAAGAAATGTTCATTTTTTCCCTAATGATGACCCAACGAGAGTCAAGAGATAAAGCCTCCTGACCATATAATTGGGGTAAAGGCAGTGTAAAAATGTAATACATAAATCCCCAAAATTTTGCATGATCTCTTCTAATAACATACAATATCAGTCATACTGTATAAAAATAAATTGAACTTAAATAAATCTCAAACCATGCAGTTTCCACTTTACAGTATATATTATTAGCTGTCCAGATAAAATTAAAAATGTCTTAGCACAAAAACGGACTCTCTCTCCACACACACACACACCCCAAAAATAAACAAATAAATAAAAGCTTGACAAATTTACTTAAAGTTAAGTTGCCCCTTGAGTTTTGACTAAAGTGACAGCGCTAGTGATTCACAAAAAAGTAGTGCTAGTCATGAAATCATGGTTTACAAATCATGAAATCATGGTAAACAAGATGTTGTTCTATAAAACTAATCTTACGGCATAGTTCGATTTGTAATAGAAACAAATTTATCAATCATCATAAAGTCAATAAAAAAATAAGCACGCAACTTACCAATGAAAAATTCAAACCAATAACTATTCTCAATAGCATCCTTGAATTGTTTGACCTTTGCTTCGTCAAGTTCAAGCTCACAAATAGTGGTTTTGTCCACGGGTTCTGCCAAAAGGCAAATGACAAATGTCATCATACAATAACATAATAATTAATATATTTAAGAGAGATCTATGTGTACATACTTTGGAATTTTATGTCAATCAGGCTATCAATAAGCTCATTTCCACCCAATACCTCACCAAGACCACCCCATTTGTGAGCAGCATTACCGAAGGATGACAAAAGGAAGACTATAGTAATTGTATGTTTCTTGTGGATTGTTGTAAGGCCCTACTTTATTCACCCAAAGGGTGACGGGAACATCCGGTTGATACTGCAGCGGAAAGAAAAAAAGGATTAGAGAGAGCATTTGCGTTTGGCTGAGTATATATCAATTTCAATTTGCTCAAGCATACTACAAGAAATCAATGTTTAGAGAGCAATCAGAAAGCTGTGAGGGCGAGGCATAGTCCCAAGGCATAAGTATCAAACAAACCAATCAAATAATTCAAAAGAACATAGAAATAATAATATGCTCGTAATAAATCATAAATCATCTTGAAAATCCATAATAAAACAGCTTAACAAAATTAATTATCTAACTTGCAAACAAATATAAAATAGATCAATAAAATAGCAAATAATAAATGCTCAAATTAGTCAAAATAAAATTATAATATGTTACTAGAATTAAAAACAACCTACTAGTTTCCTATAGCATTGATAAGTCCATGGTCGTAACTCATCACTAAAAACACGACTTCAAATATAAGATTTGCCTTCACCTTATACATTCCAAATTTCATTGCACGCAGCCAATGTGGGACGTGCTAACAGTACCCTGCACCATCAGGGCTGGAGCCATTAGGCATCTCCAAACAAGGTTATGGAGACAAACTCGACTCATCCTTGGCATATACCATCTCCAATACCAAGATAAAGTTCACGCAAATTGTAAACCAACTTACAATGTGAGCTATGCCTTCACCTTATACATTGCACATCTCTATTGTAACCAAGCGATGTGAAGCATGCTAACGATCGCCACTACTAAAAGGATGTTTTTGAGAATCGTCAACATATTTGATTTCTCCGTCATCTTCCTCAATACTATTAGTCTCTACTGTTCTTTTATCAACACCCTCTACTTATGATGGTGCCTTACTCTTTCCCCTTCCATATAAAGGCAGAAAAAATGGTAAAACATTTGAATGTATAAAAAAAATTTCACCAAAAAGTTGAAACTAGCAATAAAAAGTCAAAAAGGCAAGACAAACAAGTGCACATCTCTACTTCCCCAAGGCTTGACAAATAGCACTAAATGTGCCAGCTTTGAGGCATTAAATCAAAACATCACATAAGTTGGAACTCAAGAAACTCAAGGCCTAAGCCATTTTAAAACAACGCACAATAAAAAAAACAAAAAAACATTAAACTGCGTAAAAACCTGCATATTTTACCGTGCTACAAACAAATATGGGTTAAAAAGAAGAGTTCCTCATTCTTTCAAAAGGTACTAATGTCAGTGCTAACAGAGCACTTCTTTTAAAGGGTGTGATTATCGCTGAGAAACTGGACGGCATCCTATAAATTTACATTATTCATTTTCAACTTTTCTTTTGCTGGCTAAGAATGAGAGGATTATCACATAACTTGAATATTCCTTCAAAATCATGTCATCAGTATGTTTAAATAACAAATAGGTTCCAAAGGTTCTGAAATTACAAGAACCATCAACTTAGCAATTCGAGATATAAATACTCATTAATTTGAGGTGGTTAACTAACTCGATGCATATAATGCGCGGTATGATCATTACAAACTTGAAATTCGAGATACATACCCATCAATTGTAGCCATGAATCATGATATGATTTCCCGTAAAAAAAACAACATTTACATTAGCAGCAAATCGAATCCTCAAAAAAATTTACTCGCAACCCTCAGTCACCCAGACGCAAAAGTGAACAGTAAAAGCAGACAATTCAGAGATCTTTAAACAGATCTGATTAATCTGAGTACAATTCAGAACCAATTTAACCATTTTAAACCAAAACATCAGATACTATAAACACAAGGCAGCTAAAATTAGGGCGTTTTCCGCTGAAACAGATCGAGTGAGTGAAAGAATTTAATAAAGTATACCTTGTGATCGGACTCGGAGGCGAACGCCAGTGAGAGGAGGAGGAAGGCGGCGAGGAAAGGGAAGGAGAGTCGAACGGTGGACCGCATCGGAACGGTGGTCAGCGACGATATCCAAATCCGATATGGAAAACGGGTCGGATCGAGAGAGAATGAGAGGAAGCGAAATGCTTTTAATGCCGGTTTTTAGTTCTGGCCTCTGGGTGATTTTTTATTTAATTTTTGGTCTGGCCATGGAGGACTTTGCGACGAGACCACTTATAATTTGCGACTTTATTGAAAAATAATTTTCCGTTAATCCAACATTACTTATCCATTGATTGAGGTGGCAATAGGTCGAGTCGAGTGGCTCAGCCTATTGCCCACCTTTGATCGGCTTGTTCTTAGAACGAGTGTTTGGTGCGATCTAGTTGCTCGTGAGTGAACAACTCGAGTTGAGCGATCAACGATCTCCGCTGCTTTTTTTTCAACTTTGAATATTTTTTCGAAAACTTTAAAAATAAAAAGAAATAAAATATAAGAAATTTTTTCTATTACAACTTAAAAGTTAAAAATTCTTCTTTTCTCGGGGTTGGGACTGGCTACTTTGAATGTATACGGAGTTAAAAATTGTACATGAACAATTTTTTAGATGTATAATTTTTCGTAAAGTAAGACGCAGAAAACATCAAATATTTACATAAACAATACTTACTACAAATTTAAGTATTACGCATTCAAATCTTCAAGTTCATGGTTGGTTATGGATCGAGCGATTGAAGCATCCCGCTTTAGACCCAAAATCAAATGGGGCCATTTTCATTAAAAAATAAAATAAAATAAAATTATTTGTGATTACTAAGTTGTCAAAAAAAAAAAAAATTTGTACAAAAGTTTGAAGTCCAAAGAGAGTAAAAAGAAGACGATTCCACGAGGACCATGACTATTATTAAGTAATGTCTAAAATCGAAGACACATTTATTAAAAAAAAAAGCGTTAAAGCCCACCGCTCGCCCATGACTTGTCAAACTTTGCGCTGGAGCCTAATTTTAGACTTCGCCGGACCCCAAAATGTCGAGCGGCCTGTTCGGTGTTCTTGAGACATCATTCCGTCCACTCTATCTAGGATCCAAAGTTCGGCATCCTTTCATCCTTGAGATCATCAGAACTTTTTAATAGGTCGGATTTAAGTCTTGACCTCAAATCAGATAAAATCCTGCCACATGTACTAAAAGCAAACTCCAATACTACAGTTGATATCGGAGGTGTTAGTAGATCGCGTGCCATCCTTAAGAATTGAGTATTGAAGTTTACTTTGTCTCCACCATCGTAGTATATAAAAAAAAAATTTCTCGTCATTTTCTAAAATACTTAGCATATCGTACGCGAAATACCCAGCTAACTCTAAATATATATCACTAGAACAGAAAAGAGAAGAAATAGGAGAAGACTACCCCTAACTGAACTAAGGTAACTCTATAAGTCATTATCGTCAAGTGATGACGAAGCATGTGTTGAAACATGGAACATGGGGACATCTGATATTCCTACCGGCCTTTTCAGCGTAGACCTTACGCATTTCACATAAAGTTTTTCCTAAATTACCACACGTTAGTGGATTTTCGTCACGTTAATTTTTGTGAAATTGTCATTATGGTTACTTTTGTACCTTATAAGTTAAGTTTGAGATCTATAATAGATGCTAATAGAAATAACATAGGCTACTCTTCCCAATATTTTCTAAATTTAGCCTCCATCATATATATAATATTACAAAAAAATAGCAAAATCCTTATACCTATTACAATTGTTAGCAATATAATAGAAATGATTGAGAACTAGTAGAGTGGTCGGATACATCTGAACATGCATTTGTTGTGTGAAAAAAACTCTCAAAAATTTTCTAACATGAGCAAATATTTCTCAGTCATATGTTTGCAAATCATACTCTGGGTCGTGTGAGCTTCGGCCGTTATAATATGCAATAATGCAATCTTCGTACCATTTACAAGATTCAAGTATGAGATATGTTGAATTCCACATATGACCTACATCAGTACAATTTTTTTTTTTAAAGTCCATTTTCAACACATAGAGTACTAAAAACTTGTTTTCTAACTGGTGAGACTGTAATATAATTAATAGTGTATCTAGTTTTTTTTAATCGTACATCTATGAATTGTAAGACATCTTTCACAATTAAATTAAAAATATGATATACACAACGAATGTGAAATAAAATTCCATCAAATTCTAAATGGAAATGTTGAATTAATTTTTCAATTACAATATTGTTGGAGTCGACATTGTCAAAAGTAAAATTACGGATCTTCGTTTTGTAATTAAATTCACGTAAAACACCCAATAAAACATGAAAATATTAACTCCATTATGAAGATAGTCAATTGTTCTAAATGCTATTACTTTTTCATGCATGATCTAGTGTTTTATCAATGTAGGGTGCAATTGTAGCCATATATCATTTTTTTTTATTACCGGTCCATATGTCCAAAGTAAAAGATAATACGCCAGTATTTTTATTAATATCATGTATAATAACGTTTTTCTTTTTATTAAATAAAACAATAGTATCTTTCGAAGAATTTCTAGCAAAAGATACGTACCTAGGTTGGAGTTATTTTTGTATGAAGTTCGTGAAATGAAGATTTTCTACCAAGCTCAGTGGAAAGTCGGCACTTGCCACCAATTGCGGCATTCATTCGTGGCGCGTGCTATCTTGTAAATAGACCCATTTGTTTAGATCGAGAGAACCACTGAAGTCGGCTTCGAGAGATCCAAACTAGAGTTGTGCCTGATTTGATTCCAACCTTCAGTGTTTGAACACATACTTTTTGAAGTGTCTATTTAAATGTGCCGTGCATATCCCATTTTGCCACGCTAATGCTTTATGCTCAGGGACTCCGTCTATTAGTTTACCAGTGAGCATCAACTTAAAATATTGCCAGCACCTAGCCTTTTGCTTTTTGGCTTTTTATTTAGTGTTAGAACCGGTGGTTGTATTTGTATGTATGTCAACATCTTCTTGAATGTCATCCAAATCAATCAGATCAGTGCTACCATAATCATCAACAATATCGCAAGACATTGGAATGTCATTAAGACTACTAAAATTATCATTACTTCAATTGTAAGTCATTTCAAATTAATTATAAAGAGAATAGTATAAGAGATAGTAAAAAAAAAATAGAAATGTAGTAGAAGAAGTAGTAGAAATTTAGAAATATAGACTAATATTGAGATAATGAGATTTAAGATAAATTATTATAAACTACTATTGAGAATTTTGAGAATTGTTGTTGAATTTGAGTATATAATAGATAGGAAAATTGTAGTGTGAAAAAAATGAGTTCAGATGGAGGTATTTAAAGGAAAAAATTTCTGAAATTGAAAAAAAAAAAAACAACAAAATGCAACATCAAGCGGTTAGTGACCTTTTGATGCTAACGGTATGGATCATCCAACAATCACAAAAAGTGATTGTTGGACACGAGCTTCTAAGCCGAGCGGCTCGTGAGCGTTGGCAATGTCCACAAGCCTCGACGAGCCGGCTCGTTGTTGACTTGTCTTTTTTCGAGCCAAACATGCTCGACCCTATTTTTTGAGCTCAACCCATGACGAGCTCTCACGGCCAGCCTATTTTGCCACCTCTATGTATTGGTATAATTATATGTATGTGTATATACTAGTCGATGTGTATAGTGTTGGAATTAACTGGATATTATCGGGTTGAATAATTAAATGTGGTATATCGATGACATGTGCCATTACAATTACTTTTGGGTGAATTGAAAAGGTCTCCAATAAAAATACATAATTGGTGAATGGGTATGATGAATGGACATATTCATGCATAATTGGTAAATATGTATGATGAATGTATGTATTTATTCAAGTTTTATTCTGAACCATCAGATCACATAAAAATATAAAATGGTGCGATATAAGGACTTAAATTAATTAGACCAAATGGTACACCTATTCAAAAAGAGGCACACACTCATTTAAAGAGACACTTCAAATCTTATAAATAAGGACTTTTAAATTCATTTTTTTTACACCAAATCAATTCTGAATTATTGATTTATAAATTCTCACTCCTCTTCAAAATTTCATCTACGTAATTTTTGAGCAAATTTATGTTCAAATTAATTTTGTATAACTTTTTTAAAGTTCATGTTTTTCATTCTATTCGAGAAGAATACAATCAAATTTTGAGTTCGACCAACAAATTTGGTATAAGTACAATCTGACTTTAGAAGAAGCGTTGTATCTTGGGAGGCAGACGTCACTTGATCCTGTTAGCACTTTTGCGGTGTGAAATGTGTCTTAAGGAGATTTGCTACGACATACTTCGTTTCATCTCATTTCTACATTTCTTTTTTTTCTGTTTTTCTAGATTTTTCCGTCAATTTTGACAACAATCTTAAGACATATTCCGTTTACTTTTGCAACATAATTTATTTATGTGTTTTCAATATTAAAATATTGATATTATTTCCTGTAATTGTGTTGTTTCAGAAAGATGGCTAGTATAACTGAGCATATTAGTAGAGAGATTGGACATATTTTTGTCATGCCACTAGCATCTCAACATGAAAAAGCCAAAAAAAATTAACGGCACGGATTTCAAACGTTGGCAACAAAAGATGCTATTCTATATGAAGAAGTTGAACTTGGTTAAGTTTCTGCATGAATAATGCCCTGCTCAAACAAAGTAAAATGTTGCCGACAAAAATACACAGCTGGCCATTGAAGCATGGAAACATGTAGACTTCCTATGCCGCAACTACATTTTTAATGGACTGGTTAACACATTATATAATGTGTACTGTTCCTACAATATAGCTAAAGAATTGTGGGATTTTCTTGACAAAAAGTATAAAACAGAAGATGTCACGACTAAGAAATTTATCTTCGGCAAATTTCTAGATTTCAAGATGGTCGATCCAAAGATGTTCATGAGCCAAGTTCAAGAGATGCAGATTCTCTACCATAACATTGAGGCAGAAGGCAATACATTGAGTGGGTCTTTCCAAATTGTTGATATGATTGAGAAGCTACCTCCACTTTGAAAAGAATTCAAAAACTATCTCAAACACAAGCATAATGAGACGATGATGGAGGATCTGATTGTTTGACTTTGAATATAAGAAGACAATAGGGCTGTATAAAAGAAATATTATGTGCGAAACATGGAAGCAAAATCTAACATGGTATAAGATTCCGAGTCTAAAAACAAGAAAATGAATCATCTAAACTTGTCTATGGACAAAGGAAAAAGCAATGATACAAAACGGCTCAAATGAGACTTTTATAATTGTAGAAAACTAGGTCATCGTGCAAAGGACTGCTTTGGAAAAGAAAGATACACGTAAGAATAAACCCCCAAGCCAACATAAACAAAATGGATAACATATCTACATATGTTGCTGACATGAACTGTCTGCAGTTGTTTCTGAAGTTAACTTGGTATCAAATGCCAATGATTGGTGGGTGGACACTGGAGCCACTAAACACATTTGTGTAGACAAGGTATTGTTCACATAATACACAAATTTGGATCAGACGAGCATCTCTACACGGCAATTCAAAGCTGACGTCTAAAATTGAAGGAATTGGAAAATTTATTCTCGAAATTCAAACCCGGAAAGAATTGACGTTGAACTAAGTGGTGCATGTCCCAGATATCAAGAAGAACTTGATTTCTGGCTTTATTTTTAGTAAGAAGGGTTTTAAAATGGTATTTGAGTCTGATAAATTGGTACTTACTAAATAGGGCATGTATGTGGAAAGGGTTATTTACTAGATTGACTGTTTAAGACCAATGATGCTGTTGTGGACAAGAAGTCCAAGTATTTGTATCCACAAGATATTGATAAAGTTGATTCTTTTGTTTACTTGTTTGAGTCTTTTATTTTATGGCATAGTAGACTAGGACACGCTAATCGTGTTTCTTTAAGAAAGTTAGTAGGTTTAGGATTTATACCTTAAACTTGAAACAAAAGACAAACATAAATGTAAGATTTGTGTTGAACCAAAATTTGCTAAAAAGTATTTTAATTTAATTTAATTGAAATGAGTAGTGAACCATTATGTTTGGTACATATTAATATTTGTAATTTAAAATTTGTTCAATCTTGAGGTGGTAAAAAGCATTTTATCACATTTAGTGATGATCACTCTAGATTTTGCTATATATACTTATTAAGTAATAAAAACGAGGCATTAGATGCTTTTATCACTTAGAAAAATGAAGTTGAAAATCAATGGATAAGAAGATCAAGGTATTGAGATCCGATAGAGGCAGTAAATATGATTCGTTACTTTTTGATGAATTATGTAATAAGTTTGAAATTATTCACCAAACAATTGCTCTACACACTCCTCAACAAAATAGAGTTGTTAGAGGAAAAATATAACTTTAAATGGCATGGTTAATGCTATGCTTATTAGTTTTGGATTACCACAAAACTTGTGGGGAAGCAGTTATAACCGGCAACTTTATTGTAAATAGGGTTCCTCTCAAAAAAGCGGTTCGATACCTTATGAAGTTTGGAAAGGAATAATGACATCTTACAAATACTTGAAAGTGTGGGGGTGACTAGCAAAAGTGGTTATTCCACCTCCTAAAAGGACTAAGTTAGGTCCTATAAATGATTGATTATATTTTTATCGGATATGTAATGTATAGTAGCGCTTACAAATTTCTTGTGCATAAATCTAACATAAGTGATATTCATGTCAATACAAATTCTTTGAAGCCTAATTTACTTAATGAATTGTACAAAGCCGAGGCATAGCTTACTCGGTAAGTAAGTTAAGTCGATATACAAGTAACCATAATAATGAGCATTGAGATGCATTACTTAGAGTGTTGGGCTATTTGAAATGTACTAAAGAGCATTCATTCCATTATGAAAAATATTCTTGAGAGTTGAAGGATATATTGACGCGTAACCGGATATCAAATCTGAGATGAATCTAAATCCACTAGTGGCTATGTATTTACTCTTAGTGGGGGTGCTATATTTTGAAAATCTTCTAAACAAATATGTATAGCTTGGTCAACTGTTGAATTTGAGTTTATTGCTTTAAATAAAGCAGGACAAGAAGCAAAATGACTTAGAAACTTCTTAGAAGATATTCCTATATGGCCGAAGCTTGTGCTTACTATATGTATTCATTGCGATAACTAAGCAACTATAGCCAGAGTAGAAAACTTTGTATATAACTAAAAGTCAAAACATATACATCGTAGACATAATAACATTCGACAGTTGCTCTCAAATGGAACAATATCAATTGATTTTGTTAAGTCAAAAGATAACATAGTAGATCCATTTACAAAAGAGTTATCTATAGAGAGAATAGACTGCGTATTGAGAGAAATTAGTTTAAAGCCTAAAATCTAATGAGTCAACTTAATGAAAACCTAATCTGACGAATGGAGATCCTACGGACTAGGTTCAATATGAAAACTAGTTATGAATGACTTGACGAGAAGCACTTCGGAGTTTTAACTCCTTCCTTTCTATGACAAAAGTGCTACCTACAAAGATTGTTAAGGATATGCTTTGCTTTTAAAGATGATCATATCTTGTAAACGTATAAGTTGAGTATTGTAGTGTACTCTTTATAGAACATCACCTATGTTAGTGCAAATGTGGCCAATTTTTTTTTTTTTTAGAAATTTACTTAGACGTGTTCTCTAAAGCACTCGTGAAACCCAAGAAGTTCAGGGTTGAAATAATGAACACAATAGAGAACCAAGTTTGATATGAGAGATGATGTGTTTGAAATAACGGCTGACAGTTCAAAATGTTGCGTTCACTGAATAGCCAAGTGAGTTCAATAGATTTTTACTAAAGAAGGTTCAAAGCAAAAGTTACCTATCTTGATGCGTTATCTTTCATATAGTACTCTTCTTTTGTCTTTCTTGATTTGAATCGACTTCTTCCATTCATGTGGGAGATTGTTGGAATTAATTAGATTTTATCGAGTTGAATAATTAAATGTGGTATATCTGATGATGCAAATTTAATTTTGGGTGAATTGAAAAATCTCCAATAAAAAGTACGTAATTGTTGAATAGGTATGATGAATGAACACATTCATTCATAATTGATGAATATGTATGATGAATGGACGTATTCATTCAACTTTTAATCTGAACCATCAGATCATATAAAAATATAAAATGGAGCGATCTAAGGGCTCGGATTAATTATACCAAATGGTGCACCTATTCAAGAAAAGACACATACCGATTCAACGAGACACTTTAAATCCTATAAATAGTGACCCTTAAATTCAATTTTTTTTTTTTACATCAAATCAATTCCGAATTATTGATTTATAAATTCACACCCTCTTGAAAATTTCATCTACATAATTTTCTCGAACAAATTTATGTTCAAATTAGTTTTGTGAAACTTTCGTCAAGTTTGTTTTTTTTCATTCCATTCGAGAAGAGTACAATCAATATTTTAGTTCGAGGGACAAGGTTGGTATAAGTACAGTATCAACTTTAGAAGAAACATTGTATCTTGGGAGACAGACGTCATTTGATCTTGTTAGCACCTTTGCAGGAGTCAAAATCTATCTTAAAGAGATTTGCTACTGCATATCTAGCTTAATCTCATCTCTACATTTCTACTTTTTTGTTCTTCTCGATTGTTTCAATCAATTTTGACAACATATTGTTAAGTTTATTTTTCTAATTTTTGAATCTGTTTAATATGGTTAAATTTTTATTTTTTTGCATCCAGGTTTTCCCTTTGGTGATGGTTCCAAGCTATTCGTTCATCTGCAAAGAAAGATAGGGCTATGTCTCATGTTCTCTTCCGATATGAGAATTAGCACTCTAAAAAAAATTTAAAAAAACAAAATAAAATGACTAAAGAGATGTCATTGAATGAATTTACACTTTTATATACGTATCTATTAAAGACATGTGGCAGAAGATTCAAAAAAGTGGAGGAACATGTGCCACGAGATACGTGAATATCGGGGAAAAACCACACATATAATTATCTATATGAAAATGTAGGGATGCATTTTACCACAACGAGCTCACTCGTTGTTGCAATCGTCTTCCTTTGTGGGGATGGTCGTGCTCGACCGCTTGACCATCGAGGGACGGTCGAGCTCGATTGTCCATTAGTGTGTGATAGTCGAGCTCGGCCTTGATCACCCATTGGTGGTTTTGTGGTCGAAAGTCTAGCTCGTCCACTTGATCGACCTTCATCAACCATTGGCGGGTGGCGGTCGAAATCGTGGAAGTGGTTGTGCCGACCACTTCCGCCTCGCGTTTTATGGTCGGGGGACGATCAAGTATGGTTTATGCTTTTATTATTTTCATTCATTTGGATGTGAGGTTACTTAATTTGGTTAATAATTATAGTTAACTAAAATCATCTTTCATCATAAGCCCCTAATCCTAGTTGATTTTTGTTATCGAGGAGTAGTTATATTCACTTATTGTTGTACATAAATACATAAAACCTCTATGAGATACTTTACATTCATATTTACGACCTTGAGTATGGTCACCTTTGGTGGGATGGAAAAATCCATTAAATGTGTTTTGCCTTAGCCAATTTTTTGGCTATTTACACACTTAAATATTTTTCCTTAACCCGGTGTGTTTAGAATTAGTCGACTTTTGACTTTTTACATCTTGGGGTGTTTAGGCATACGAAGATATTTTGTGATAGCAAATTGTTGGCTTTTTATGCATTGGGGTGTATTTTGTCTTAGCCAATTTTGGCTTTTTAACCACTGAAAGTGTTTTGACAAATCAATTTTTACTTTTTATACGTTGGAGGTGTTTTGACTTAGTCAATTTTGGCATTTTATCCATTTTGGAGTTTAAACTTGATGATTTGGGTGTTAATCCCCCGCTCCCATTTCATATTCTTGTATATATTTGCTCATTTAAATTGCACTTCCACTAGTTGGGATGCTTACACATCAATGTATTTCTTTGTGTTAAAATGTAAGCAACAATTGTTATGAAATCTCCATAGGCTAGTTAGTTGGGATTAAGTGAGACACTTCTCATCTTGGCAAAATATCACCGAAAAATCAAATCAATTAGCTGTCTCTTTGTAGAATCAATTGGGACGTTTTCGAAATGTTTTAGGAGAGTTTCGCCAAATGGGGTATTGACTTTGTAGGTCCACTACCTAGGACGATCTAGACAAGACTATTTCACAAAGTGGGTAGAGACTAAGCCCCCGAAGTCGATTACCATACCAATACAATAAAGTTTATTTGAAAGAATATTATTTGTAGGTTCGAAATCTCTCACTCGATTGTCATGAATAATGGAAGGCAATTTGATAATAAAAAATTGCAAAAACTTTGTGATGACCTAGAAATTCTAAAAGAATTCTATATTCCAATCCAACCATCCCTAGACAAACGGTCAGGCTCGAGAAAACAAATAAACCATCAAGTATGCTTTGAAAAGAAACTTGATTCCTTGAAATGAGCTTGGATAAATGAGCTTCATAGTGTTATGTGCCGTATCGAACTACAAGTCAGACGGCTATTGGTGAGACTCCATTCTCATTGACATATGAGACCAAGGCTATCTTTGCTATGGTACCCGATTGAAGTTGGGTGTCATCACTTGAGCGGATTCAATATAATGAAATATCTAATGAAAAGTCGAGGCATCGCGTGACTTGACTTCCTAAAGGAAGTTAGAAATTAGTCATAGATGAGGCTTGCAACTTATCAAAGAAAGATAACTAAGTATTACAATCTTAAAGTAAAGAAGAGATTCTTCTGAGTTTGGGACCTAGTCATAAGAAAAGTTTTTCCAGCAACAAGGTAGACTAATTCGGGAACTCTTGGGTCGAACTGAGAATGATCTTATAAAACAACTTCCGTAGTTCGTCCCAGAACCTACAAAATTGAGGACTTGAATGGTCTAGACGAACCTCATGTTTGAAATACTGATTATCTACTATCAATAAGCAGGTTCGTTTGTTTGTTCGATGAATGTAATTAATGAGATTTATACTTTTATGTTTTTAA
The DNA here is from genome assembly GCA_023638005.1 of Forsythia suspensa. Classification (NCBI taxonomy): domain Eukaryota; kingdom Viridiplantae; phylum Streptophyta; class Magnoliopsida; order Lamiales; family Oleaceae; genus Forsythia; species Forsythia suspensa. The sequence continues at coordinate 1,375,609 of JALRMA010000404.1, forward strand.
TGATAATTGTTTGTCAATTCATTTTCTAAATACAATTTGCCAAGGTTATAAGTTGTTGTGGTTACTTAGCTATTATGTCAAAACATTATAAATAAACTGCAATAAAACTATATGAAGAGCTAAAAATAACAAGTATATTCCATTGAAAATGAATCGAAGATTTGAAGTACTAACATTTAGCTGAATTTTCATAGAAATGGCAGTGAGCACACGTGAGAGAGTTTATTGGACCAGAAAGTGTTGTAATTGACCATTTATTGATTTTTATAGTTAAATTCATTATTATATATGTATATGGGAGGTGGTATTTATAATTTATTGAACTTTTAAATTAAAAATAAAAAAGGGTATTATTAAAATTATGTCAATATAATTTAGATAAAATTGTCAATAATTTTTAATATATTAAAAATTAAAAATTATATAAATGAGAAAAATAGCATCACTCTAAACCTATTATTATTCGTGTAATAAGTTGACTGTCTGCATTTTCAAAGAAGCAACTTCATTTTCAACATTTCGTTACAGTTGCATTCAATCACCAATTTCGAAAAACGATAAGTCGTTATTTTGCTCCCATTGTTGAAATTTAAAAACAAACTCTCACCAAATAAAGTCGTACATGTGAAAGATTTAACATATAAATAGGGATACTAATGGGTCGAGAAGGGCCAGCTCGGCCCAAGGGACGAGTTGAGCCATGGCTGGGCTCGTCCCAAAAACACGGGCCGGTCCACGTGATTTTTTTTAAAGCTTTTTTCTTTGGAGTTTAAAAACGTAAAATAAAATAAGTTATGATGAAATTGACATTTAAAACCTTCATCCTTTTTTATGGACTTGGGATCGGCTACTTTTAGCATAGGAAAAGGTAAAATTGTACACGAACAAGTTGTTACGTGTACAATTTTTGGTAAACTTAAAATTTAATACTTAAAATTAAGAAAAAAACAAATAAATTTATACAAAACTATACTTACATTTTATGTAATCAGCTCTTGAAGATCTTCAACCAATATGAGTTCCACTTTATCTTGGATCAAAAGTTCTACATCCTCTCAATCTTTTAGACACATCAAACTCTCTAATATGCTTAATTTCAGTCTTGATATAAAATCATTCGTAATCCCGCCATCCGTATTTAAAAGCATAATTCGATACTACGAGTTGATACATGAGATATTAATAGATCACGTGGTATAATAAAAACAATTGGAGATTGACGCTCATTTTGTCTCCACCACCTAAGTGTATCGAAATTATTTTTCTCCTCTTTATCTAACATATTAAGCATATCGTGACCAAAATATATAGCTAACTTTAAAGGTGCGTCTTTACTACTTGTTTCTACATTCGTGGCACGGAGAAAGCGAAGAAGAACTAGATTGTTGAGTTCCCCTAACGGAACTAAGGAAACTCCAATAATCGTTATCGTCATTTGATGACGAAAAAGGGATTGCTATATAAGGTCTTCTAACATTCCTACCGATTTTTATCACATAAAAGTTGTACATTTCACATAATATTTTTTCTAAATTATCGTAGATTATTGGATTCTCATAACTTAACTTATGAGAAATTGTTGACATAGTATATTTTGTAATGTCTAAATTTACTCTAAGGTCTATAATTGACGCTAACGAAAAAACAACATAAGCAATTCTTTCTAATATTTTCAAAACTTCATCTCCATCGCTAATACAATATCGAAAAAATTGCAATGTCTTATACTTAAATTATTGGCAATAAAATGAAATTAATTTAAAACTAATGGATTTGGTAGGGTAATATACGCCTTGACACATACATTTGTAGTGTCGAATTTTTTTTAAAAAAAATTTCTTGCATAGAATGAGATTTTTCAATCATATGTTTACAAATCATATTCTAGACCGTGTGAGTATCGGTCATTATAATAGGTAGTTATACAATTTTTACATCCTTCACATACTTGAAGTTTTAAATAAGTAGAGTTCCATCTATTGCCTATATCTGTACATAAATATTTTGTTGGAAGAGAATTTTCTACACATAATTCATCAAATATTTGTTTCCGAGAAGGTAAGACAATAATATAATTTATGGAATACCTAATTTTTTTTTTCTGTTTGTGGACTTATAAATTTCAAACTACCTTGGACAATTAAATTAAAATTGTGATATTCACAATGAACATGAAATAAAATTCCACCGAAAATTGAATTTAATTCTCACGCTAATCTATCTATTACAATGTTATTAGGCGCATTATTATCAAATGTGAAACTACAAATTCTAGATTTGTAGTTAATTTCATTAAATAAGTAAAATTTGTATCTCATTATAATGGTGGTCAATTACTTTAAAAGTAATTATTCTATTTTGCATAATCCAAAATTTATCAATATAATATAAAATAGCAAAGAATATATCATTTATGATTTATAACGGACCATAAATCAAGTGAATGATACAATACCAGAATATTTACATACACTTAGGAAAATATCGGTTTAGATGGCTCGTCCTACCACTCTTTTGCTATGAAAATTTTTGTTTACAATATTTACCCATTGCCTTGAAGATTGGTTGTCCATTTGTTGTTGTAACGGTCTAATTTGAAATGATTCCAATCCGAGCTTTTTGTTTTTGTGGCTCTTCGTTTAGTAGTTGACCAAGTTCTTGTATTAGTATTTGTCGTTTCCAACTCTTCATCGATATTCTCAAAACCGACAATGGAATCGGTGCTTCAATCTCAAAATCATCACCAATTTAAGGAATTGGAATATCATTTAACCTAATGAAATCATCTTGAATTTGGTGGCCGTCACTTCCATGTGTGTTGTAATGATCCGTGTAGAAAATGAAAATGTAGAATTTAGAATTGTAGAAAACTAGAAATTTAGAAATGTAGAAATTGTCAAATTGAATAGAAGAAATCACTAAAACAAACAAATAACTAAAAATTGTACAATAAAAGAGCTAATATTGACAACATGATTTTTTCGGATTGTGTAAGTTGAGAAAGTTGTGAATTTGGAAGTGTAGGGGATATTTATAGAAAAAAATAGCTATTGAAAAAAAGAGTTGCAAAGACCAAAATGGTCACTTTTGTGACTGTTGGGATTGCAACGGTCACAAAAGTGACCGTTACATTAGTCAAAAGCTGTCACAAAAGCGACTATTTGGCACCCCAAATTTTTCAAAAGTTTGTGTTGGCCCACATGCCAAACACGGGCCGGACCAGGCTCACCTTTCGACGAGTCAGGACCCATAATGGGCCGAGCTTTCGGGCCTACGGATGACTCAACTCAATTGTCATCTCTATTTATAGATAGTGTTGGTCACTAGTCGAGAACCAAATTTCTATTAGTACGAATGTTAAAATGTTTGTGCAATATCCCGTATGAATGTGAAAAGTGATAAAAAGAAAAAATTATTTTGAAAGAGTAGTTTTAGATTATGATCCCCCCGGCCCCCGTCCCGTTCCGTTCCGTTCCGTTCCTGCGTTCCGCCCCGATTGTGAAAAGTGATAAAAAGAAAAAATTATTTTGAAAGAGTAGTTTTAGATTATCATTCCCCTCCCTCCCTTTTTTTTCTCAAGTCGAGTGAAAAATACATAGCTCAACACAATTAAGTGAGCATGAATATTTTATTTTATTTTTCCCTTACTCTACCCCTTTGAGAAGCGTATATTTATACTAGAGATGTAGGGTAGACAAAAGTTAAAAAGATAATTGTTTATTTCCCTCATCTCATACGGAGAAAGTAAAAAAAAAATGTCACTTTCTATTTCGCAAAAAGTAAAATAGTATTTTTTTTATTGCTTGGGGCCAAGTAAGGGGGGAAAAGGGAAAAAATGTATTTTAAGCTCTCTTTACTCAACTATAGACTCATGTAAAGCCACAAATGGTAAAATAATATTGTCTCTTTATTTATTAGACCATTGAGTCCAGAATGGCCTGCACAACCAATTAAAGAAAAGAATATAAAAAATTTATAAACGAAGCATAACTAAATTTAGTGTTTATTTGATAGAGTTTAAAATAAATTTTAAGAGATTTTGAAAAAGTTACTAAGATTTGTAGTTGAAAAATTGATAAAATTGTGAATCGATAAAATATGTAGTTGAAAGTGAGTTTGAAAAAAGTTCAAAAAGTATCAGTTTTGAGCATTTATGAAGGTTTCGATTTTGGATAGTTTTATTAATGTTTTTAAAAGTTTAGTCTATGCTTGAGAGTTTATTTTTAGCGGTTTTGAAGAAGGTAAATTGAATTTTTTTTTTTTTGAAAAATGGCAAAAACCACCGATTTATTAGGTTGAGAAATATACCATAAATTACACTACACCAATTTTGGGTGTTGTTGATATCCAATTCGATCCGTCACATCGCCTAAATAATTCTTCACTCGCTAAGGTCCGTAACTGTGTCGGATCTCATCCCGGTGGAACTCGATCCAAGTCGAATCTCATCCCGAGACAACGCCGCAAACTCTCTTAGGAAGCTCATACCAGCTATCAGATATTGTCAAATACCGTAGCTAGCCCCAGATGCGGAAAAGTTCTATTTCTCTGAAGAAGACGCGTCCCACGTATTGCAACCATATTCGGACGCACTTGTCATTACTATGACGGTCTTCAGAATCAATATTCATCGAACACTGGTAGATGATGGGAGCTTTGTAAATGTTCTATACTTGAGAACATTTAAGCAAATGGAGATCGACGAACAGCATGTGAGGCCATTCCCAAAGCCCCTCCAAGGGTTCATCGGAGACTTAGTAGATCCAAAGGGGCAGGTCGCCCTCGTGGTAGAGCTTGGACTACCTCCATGCCAAAGAAGGATAATTGCAGACTTTGTGATTGTGGACCTCCCATCCAATTACAATGCCATCTTGGGACAACCAATACTACATGAACTCAAAGCGGCAGCATCCATCTACCACTATGCTATGAAATTCTCCATTTCCCATGGAGTAGGAATAGTTAGAGGGAGTCAGATGGTGATATCACATTTTCTTGGGTAGGAGTAGACATGCTTCATGAAGAGCCTGGATGTCTAAGCCCAAGGTCCAACCAGAATAACCTAAAGGAAGATCCAGTCGAAGAGTTCAGACAACTTGACCCGAGGTCGGACCAACAAGATCAGAAGGCCGAGCCTGTGGAAGAGCTGGAGCTGATTCAGGTCGACCTCAACCACCCAGAGAAGGTCCTGCGCATCGGGAAAGAACTCGGTGAACCAATAAAATCTCATCTCATGGCCTTTATGAAGGATAACCTTAATGTCTTTGCATGGGAGCATGCAGTTATGGAAGGAATAGACCCAAGGTCACTTGTCACAAGTTGAACACAAGTCCGGATGTCAAACTAAGACAACAACGCCGACGTCTCCTTAATCTGGAGAGATACGAAGCTTTTGCCAAGGAAGTTGACAAATTGCTCAAATGTGGTTTCATTAGGGAGTCACTATATCCCCGATGGGTGGCCAACCCCGTTCTAGTAAAAAAGAGCAATGGAGCTTGGAGGGTATGCATTGACTTTACCGACCTGAATAAAGCATGCCCTAAGGACAACTTTCCACTTCTCCGAATCGATCAAATGGTAGATGCCACGGCCGGTCATGAACTCTTGAGCTTTATGGATGCATACTTCGGTTACAATCAAATCTCAATGCACGAAAGTGATTAGGAGAATACCTCCTTCATTACTGACCGAGGTCTTTACTGCTATCGAGGTATGCCATTCAGACTAAAAAATGCTAGAGCAACCTATCAACGGTTAGTCAACACTATGTTTTCCAGCCTCATAGGGAAGACCATGGAGGTATACGTTAACGACATGCTTGTGAAAAAGAAAGTATCGGATGAAGCTCAATCCTTCAAAATGTTCCTTCGATGTCGGATCAGGAAAGTTCTTGAGCTACATGGTCCACCAAAGAGATATCGAAGTCAACTCGAAAATAATTAGAGCTCTACAAGAAATAAGACCTCCTACCAAAATCAAAGAAGTACAAAGCCTAACTGGAAGAATAGCCATGCTAAGCCGTTTTGTTTCAAAATCGATGGATAAATGCAAACCCTTTTTCGATACTCTACGCGGTGGCAAATAGTTCAAGTGGAATGAGACGTGCCAGCTAGCCTTTGAAGGACTGAAAGCACAACTTGCACAACCTCCATTATTGTCAAAAACCAATGACCGAGGAAACCCTATCTCTCTACTTGGAGGTCTCGGAGCGCTCCATCAGTTCCGTACTAATCAGGTTGGACGAAGGAAACCAACACCCAGTGTATTATGTCAACCAGGCATTGCACGATGCCGAACTGAGGTACAACCCAATGGAGAAGTTGTCTATGCTCGATCATGTCAAGAAAGAAACTCGAGACCCTATTTTTTTGCAACATCCAATAGAAGTTTTGACAAACTACCTCTCGAGACGATGTGTCCTCCAAAAGCCGATACTTTTGGAAGACTTGTGAAATGGATTCAGTGAGAGCTCGACCGAGATGACCTCCACTTGGACCGGACTTCCATCAAAGGTCAAGCACTAGCCGAATTCGTTGGTGAGTTCAGTCTGAAACATGAGCTCAGCACCAAAGATGAAGATAGTTGGACTCTCTTCATAGGTGGATCATCAATAGAAACGCGCGTCGGAGCTAGAGTAGTCCTTATGAGCTCGAACTTGGAGCTACTCTTTTCAATCCTGCGATTTAATTTCCATGCCTCTAACAATATGGCCGAATACGAGGCCCTAATCACCGGTTTGAGGTTTGCAAAGGGAATGGGTGCACTCAAACTACTTGTATACAACGACTCCCAGCTAGTGGTCAATCAAATTAACAAGTCCTACCAAGCTAAAGATGAAAGAATGGTGTCTTACTCACAAATAGTAGTGCAAGAACTTAAATTATTCAGTGCCGTCGAGGTCAAACAAATCCCAAGAACACAAAACAGCATCACTGACGCTTTAGCATGACTTGCTACCAGCGAAAGAATAGAGGAGCTGGAGAACATCTCAATTGGAAGAATCGGTGGTGCATCAATCAACCGGCCCGAGCACATGCTCACCACGGCCAACTGGACTCTAGCTGGATAGATGAGATCATCCAATTTTAAAGGATGGTAAGGTGCCTCCAGATGGCACGGAAGCTAGGAAATAAAGAACTAGAACAGCCAGATATACAACCATCGACAACTTCTTATTCAAGAAAAGCTTTTCACTCATATTACTCAGGTGTCTTAGAGAAACCGAACCTCAATACGTCCTCGGTGAAGTTCACGAAGGAGTACGTGGCAACCATACTAGGGGGTAGTTATTAGCACACAAAATCTTGAGCGGGATATTTTTGGCCATGAGTAAAGAAATATTCCATTGAATTTGTTTGAAAATGCGACAAATGCCAAAGGTTTGCCCCTTCATTAGAGCTTTACCGGAAGGACTGACCTCAGTTCTCAACCTATGACCCTTCTCAAATTGGGGGATTGACCTAATCCGTCCAATGCCCACAGGAAAAATGTGGAACTAAGTACGCTATAGTCGTTGTCGACTACTTCACCAAATAGGCAAAAGCAGAACCGCTGACCTAAATAACAGAGCAAAAAACTACTTACTTCATATGGAAATCGATCATATACAGATTTGGAGTACCCTACTCGATTATCACAGACAATGGCAAGCAATTTGATAATTCCAAGCTAAGGTCATTTTGTGAAGAGCTAAAGATAAGAAAGCACTTTTCCACGTCGAACCACCCTCAGGCTAATGGGAAAGTCAAGCTATCAATAAGATCATCAAGCACACCTTGAAGACACGGCTAGATGAACTAAAAGGAGCATAGGCATAAGAGCTACCAAGTGTACTATGGTCTTACCGCACAACATGCCAGTCCAGCACGGAAGAAACACATTTCTCACAAGCCTTTGGAACCGAAGGCTTCATCCCAATAGAGCTCAGAATCCCGTCATTCGAGTCCAAACATTTGATTGAAATTCCACAAATGAAAGCTATGAGAGCCGAACGCCCCCTCTTTGGAAGAGTTAGGTTGGGAGCAAAATGAAAAACCTAATTTACAAACAAATAGGTGCAAGGTACTACAACAAAGAAAGTCAAGGATCGAAAATTCAAAGTCGGAGATTTCGTCTTGAGAAAGGTCTTCCTTGCAACAAGAGAAAACAACGCTGGAACATTTGCTCTAAACTGGGAAGGACTTTACAAAATCGTCATGATCCTCAAGAAGCAGGGCTTACGAGCTCCAAAATGTGGAAGGTCTTTCACTTATGCATCCTTGGAACGTCGAACATCTAAAAAGTACTACCAAGAGAACTTATCAACCACGGCTTAAGGCGTGAACTACTTTTATTAAAGAAGCCATGGTTTCCACGATTGTAAAAAGTTTCCACATGTTTATGAAATGAAAGAAACCTTTTTAAGTCGGGAATTACATCAAGACAATAAATCTAGAAATAGTTCGAACTAAGGATGTGATCAAGATCACAAACCTTTGGACACACATGTCTCATCACTGACTCGGACCCACGTGGGATGGCGTAAGTCTTGCGCTAGTGCGCTACCAACGTTAAACTAAAATCTTTACATCCAAACTAAGGACGTGACAAATGCCACAAGCCCCCGAACACAAAGGTCCACCAAGATTTGAAAAAAAAAACCGAGCTCGGCAACATTGGCCGACCTATATTGCAAAAACTTGGAGGCATTTGTAGTATCAGCTCGTCCAAGTAACCGACTTAAAGATGATTAGATGATGGAAGTTAGATGTCAGATATCAGTTTCAGCTTATCCGTTTGATCGAGCTACAAACTTGGAGGCATTTATGCCATCTAAATATAAAGATCAGATATTTGAGGTCAGAGGTCAGAAGTTTGAAGTTGGAAATTAGATGTCAGATGTCAGATATCAGTCTCAGATCGTCGAGTAGACCTAGCTACAAACTTGGAGGCATTTACACCATCCAAACACAAAAGGTCAGATGATTGAAGTCAGAAGTCAGATATCAGACCTACGAAGTCAGAAGTCAAGGTTTCAAATTAATTTGAAGAATTAAACACAAGGTAACAAAACGGATTTTTCATTGATTTTGAAGTTCAGTACAACTACCGTGAATTACAAACAAAAGAAAATTACATCAGACAAAACTAAGTAGCTCATTCCTTACTCTCGGACTAATCTACTTCATTGGGTGATAGAGGGTTGAATTTGGAATTCTTATTCAGCTCGGTAAGCTTGTCCGTCAGGAACTGAACATCCCGGTCAACGCGTTTTTCATTCTTTGCTCTATCAATTCTCCATCGTGAGGAAGTAAACCTTATCTTGGTCAGCCAGATAAGCATCTGACGACTTGAACTCCGCCATGACCGCGTCTTTGTCAGCCGACCTTTCCGAAAAAGTCCTCAGGTCGGCCTAAATTTTCTCCAAAGAGGCCTCAAGTTCGGCCTTCGCCTCTTCTCTACCGCCAATTGCTCGGCCAAGAACTTGAGCTCGACTCCTTTTCTCTAAGCTCTTTCTTCCTCTTCTTCAATCCCTCCTCAATCTCTCGGCCGGACCCTCTTCTCATCGGTCATTTCAAGAAAGACCTTTCGACCTTTCAACCTTTCTCTCTCATAACTTGGACATGAGATAACATTCTTCCCATCTTCTCGACGGTCGAAGTAAGCTAAATTTCCACCCTAGAAGAATTTATTGATGCCGCTATGACGAACTCGACTGTCTCCATGCTGTCTAAATACTTTTGTTAGACTGGGGTTTAGCTCTTCGCAATAATCTGTATTGCCTTCCTTGCAGTAGGGGTGACTTTCTCCCTAGATGGAGAGTTCGACTTGAAGAAGTCACGGGCTAGCTTCGGAAGAGATCCATGAAATCGTAGATATTTTTCGTCCTTCTCCAAGGTCGAGTCAAAGTATGTGGTAAGAATCTGGGAAGAAGACGGATGAGGTCGAGAGGGTTGGCCTAAAGAAGGTCCTCAACGAATCGAAAACGATGTTATCTCCTCGACACTGTGGGCTGGACTGGGAATACGTGGAGGCACTGTCTCCGATGGTGGCTTTGGTCGACCTGATTTGTCATGGTCCTCAGTCGGAGGCTTTCTTTTGCCCTTCTTGGCCTGGTTTTTCTTCTTCAAAAGTGCTGAGATGTCCTTCATTTCTTCTCCGAATTGACTTGCAAACGAACGAAGTCAGAACTGAGAAATCGCATTAAGTAATCACAAAGTATTAAGCTCGAGATTCAAATTAACTTATGAGGTTGGGCACGATCTAAACTGGTAGGAGAGAGTCGAGTCAGGCTGATATCATATTTTCTTTGGTTATCAAGGCGCTACAAGATCGGAAGTCCTCACTCACACCCGGTGCCCTCCGAGCTCGTTTTGAAGACTCCTCTGTTAGTTCATAAGAGCTATACCCTGAAAGAAGAAACAAACAAAAAATAGGTCAGTACATAATAAGCTGGACTAACCTACACAAACAAAGAATCAACGCTTACTTAGTTCGTGATAACGAACTAAAATGTTTACATTAGGGCTGGTGTCGTTCTCAGAGAATTGCCAAGAACCTCGGACAAAGAACTAAAACTTCTTCAAATTTTTTACAGAATCCGGGGTCTGTGTGACTACACTACCTTCTGTCTTGGCCTTTACTGACGCATACCACCAGCTCGACCTCTTCTCATCCGACTTAAAAGAGTACAAACTACTAAACTCCCTAACAGAAGGACGTGAAAAATCGAGCTGGTCCCATAGAATAAGGAAACCTATAATAATCCTTCAACCATTGTGGCAAAGCTGAGTTTGAGCTATTCTCCACTCCCGCAAAAACTTCCTAACTATCATAGGGAAAGGAAGACGGAGTCCAGCTGCCATCACGACCTGATTCAAGGCCACACAGCCCAGAGGTGGATCGTCAGCTCGGTCATCAGGACAGGGATAATGAGCTTTATATTGTCCGGGATCTTATACGTCCTATGCCAATCCCTAAGCTATTTTTGGTTGACCTCGAAAGGAAAGAATTTACATTTCCATATCGGAGCAGTCTCCCTTTCTCTCCGACCTAATGCTCTAGTCCATTTCCCCCTATCACCACTTACTTCAGCCTGTGGGGACGACCTACATGGTGAGGAACAGCCGTCAAAAGAGTAGGACTAAAGACCTATTCTTCGTCTATACCCTCAACTATCCTACCCGAGCTAACATCTTCTTCCTCCTGACCTCTCTCCCAGGACATAGCTTCTTTTTCACTATCACTTCCAACATCACAAGACATTCTACTGACTAGAAAAAGAAGATAGAAAAGGAATAATGCCAAAGGAAATGAAGTGGGTATCTAAGTATGGAATATGGAGCACGAAGTCCCAAGTAAACCGTTCTGACCCTCAGTTCGAAATAGTAAAACGCTCTGACCCTCAACCATTATGACTCTCAGCTCGGATATAATAATCTGCTCTGACACTCAGCTCAGACAAATCAACTCAACTGGAATGTGAAAATTGTTAAGGCAAGAGTGCAAAATGAATGTCAGCTTCCTCTATTTATAAAGGGAGAATACAGCAAGTGAGCACAATCAATGCTTTGCAATAATGAGGTGTCAACACAATTATGGCTTTCCATTAAAAAATACGCCTTCAAGCCACGCAAAAGCTGACATCCCCATTAAGGTTGTGCCATTTGTCAACAAAGCGGGATGGACTGCCAGAAAAGTTACGTCAACCACTCAAGTGAGAGTTCATATCAAGATAGATAGAAGTTGCGAAGCAATCAAGACTACCTCGACTAATTCAAAGACAGGTCTTGGGGGCAATTGTTGATATCTAATTCAATCTGTCACATCAGCTAAATAATTCTTCACTCGCTAAGGTCCGTAACCAGGTTAGATCTCATCCTTGGTGGAACCTGATCCAGGTCGGATCTAAATCCCTGGCAGGACTTGATTCAGGTTGGACCTCATTCCATTGCTGTTAAGATCATGTCATTAGTATGGCATGTCCTCTCATATGTCAGACGTTAGACCAGTCGTCATAATTAATGCATGTGTCATTTCACATTAAATACCCAAAAAAAAGATGTCTTGTAAGCATTTAATACTCAGTTTGTCATTAAATGCATGTAATCATCACATATCTTCCTATAAATAGAAGACATAAATGTCCAATAGGTCGGACATGAATTGTTGAAATAAAAGCACGCTTAGAAAGATTATACAAATAGGTCTTCCATTATATATTCACGTATCTACTACTTACTACTACCATAGCCGACCTACATACTTAACACTAAGTTGTCTTGGAATCAGTACTTACCATTTTCCAACGTCAACAGGTGCTTTTTTAAACCACTCAAAACCTGTGCTCTAAAAACTAACAAGCACCACTTTTTCGAACCGCTCATAAATAGTACCAACCAAAAAAATCAAAAACCGGTGGAAAAAAAACTCTTAAGCAAGTCCTAACCTTTGTTTGATTTTGTTTAAAAATTGATAAAGATTTGAATTGAAGAATTATTTTAACCACACATTTTATCGATATTTATCAAAATCGCTAAAAAGATAATTTTTAGTAAAATCAAACAAACACTAAAATTAAAAATGTATAAAAGTGCTAAAATCTGAAAAAGTAAAGTTATTTTAAAGCAATTTTTATTTCAAAACATATTTGAAAACTTTATTTTCCTTATTTTAATATAAAAATTATTTTTCACCTTTATCATACTGTTAATGAATTTACTTATCACCGATCGTAAATTTTACTCACACAAAAAATAATATATATATTTGTTTTTATCATTTCAAAAAAAAATTCAATTTAAATTTTCTCTTTTTTTACTATTGTTCTCTAATTTTTTTTTTTTTGTCAATTTTGTTCTTCTTTATTATTTATTATCAATTACTCTCTACCTTCTATAAATTTCTATTTATTTATTTAAGGTTTAATTTCATCTGATAAAGGGAATATGCTAAGCCTAACATGCGGTATAGATATAATTTGCTGTCTGCCTCAATTTCCGTTCCACGTACGACCTCTCTTGAGTTGCAATAAAATATTCCTCATTCTCCTCCTCTTGATCCCCAATAATTTCTCTCTCATGCACACACCTAACCTCACACCACACCCAACCTCACACCACACCCACTAGTGCCACAATATTCCTTTGCTTTTTCTTCAGATCCCATAAGTAAATTCCATCTATTTCTTATTTCTCGCTAAAAACCCATTTCAATTGCTGTAAAGATTATACTTTTCTCAATCTTTTTGTCAGTTTTGAAAACCCTAATTTCCCGTCAAAGAAAAAGAAATTTCAAGTTGCTTTATTGAATTCCAAGCGTCTTTAATCATATAGTTCATGAATTGGGCCTTCTCATACAGTGATTTATAGATCCCTTTCCAGATAGTGATTTGAAGCTTGATACATATATCTTATTTAGCTTTAATTTTGCGGAGTCTTACCGGAAAAAAGTGAATGATTAGTTCGAAGAAATCACCGGAAATTGAGTCTTGAATTTAGCTTTTGATTTATTGAACTAGGGTTTCTAGATTAAGCTGAAGTTGGGTATGAAATAAAGCTCAGGCTTTAGAAAGTTTGTACCGGTTTGAACTTTAATTTAAGGAGTCGTATAGTAAAAAGTGGGGGAAAAGAAAAAAATGGAAAAATACGAGCTTGTGAAGGATATAGGGTCTGGGAATTTTGGCGTGGCAAGGCTCATGAGGAACAAGGAGACTAGAGAACTTGTGGCCATGAAATATATTGAAAGAGGACATAGGGTATGCATTATTCATACCTTGTACTACAGATCACTAATTTTCTTGTCTATTGCCATTGGTTGTGATATTATATTACCGTCTGCGTGTGTTTGTGAATCTCTATACATCCTTTGTTATGTTGATCAACATTTCAGGGCCCTTTTTCTAGTTATGTAAATGAATTATACAACTGTGAAGTTGGATATGAGATTGTAATTCACATTTGAATTTTTTCGTTCAATTTGATGTAACTTTGGTTGTAGATTGACGAGAACGTGGCGCGAGAGATCATTAATCACAAATCACTTCGGCATCCCAACATAATTCGATTCAAGGAGGTGAGGAACCCAACATTTTCCAAGTTTTCTCTCACATCTTCTGTTTATAAAGTGAAACGTGGTTAGAAGGTTTATTGTGCTGAATATCAGTTTGCGTTCTGGATTTACAGGTGGTTTTGACTCCCACCCATCTTGCCATTGTCATGGAGTATGCGGCAGGTGGAGAGCTCTTTGAGAGAATCTGCAGTGCTGGAAGATTCAGTGAAGATGAGGTATTATGGCTTATTTTCAACTACCCCTCCATGCCACGGGAAAAGGGGTTAAGAAACATATGAGTTAGGTTTTGTACATTTTGAATTTCCATGTCATAGATGCTTTCACTTTCATTTTCAGGCTAGGTACTTCTTTCAGCAGCTCATTTCTGGAGTCAACTATTGTCACTCCATGGTAACTGAAACTTAGCTTTCAAATTGGCTTATATGTATCTATGAACTTGTGGGTATAAATTATTTTCGGAATCCCATGGCTCTTTTCATGTGCTGGAACTATTCTTCCTTGAATTTGTCTGTCCTCTGCAGCAAATATGCCATAGAGATTTGAAGCTGGAGAATACCCTTCTGGATGGAAGCCCTGCACCCCGCCTAAAAATCTGCGACTTTGGTTACTCAAAGGTTACACATTGTTATCTGATAATTTATAGATATGTGCACTAGCTGGCTTTGTCATGTGGAACAGAATGTACTTAGCGTGTTTGTATTTCTATTTGCTAGTCATCTCTGCTGCATTCAAGGCCCAAATCTACAGTTGGCACTCCTGCTTATATTGCTCCAGAGGTTCTATCAAGAAGGGAATATGATGGAAAGGTGAACACATCATTATGTTTTTTGGTATGTAAGCATGGCTATAAGCCCCATGATACCATAGAACACTGTTCGGTCGTACTCTCTCCTACGTGTGTATGTGCATAGCAGAAATGTAATGTTTTTTGCTTTGCAGGTGTTTCGTTTAACCCTTTTTTTTTTTTTTTTTTTTTTTTTTTTGCGTTTCTCAGTTGGCTGATGTATGGTCATGTGGAGTGACTCTTTATGTTATGCTGGTTGGGGCCTATCCTTTTGAAGACCAAGAAGATCCAAAGAACTTCAGGAAAACCATCCAAGTAACTTTTTCATTTTCGGTCTTTCAAATGCTACAAGGCCTTTGGTTATTGTTCCCAAGTAAATGAGGGAATTTTTTAATTGTTACTCATGTATGCTTTGATGTTCTTTTCCAGCGAATAATGGCCGTTCAGTACAGGATCCCTGATTATGTCCACATATCTCAAGATTGTAGGCACCTCCTTGCTCACATATTCGTTGCCAATCCAGCCAGGGTATGTATGCTCTTGATGGATTATAATTGTTGGAGAACTCACTTCATGTGCATTCAGTGAATGCTAAATGATTATAATCTAGTTTATTTATTATTCTTGGATACATAACTTGGGATTCATAGTACAATGAAAAATTATATGCGTTCCGTAATCCTCCACTTGTTGCCTCTGGCCTAGACTTTGTCTCTTGAGTTTCAGATAGTTCTATGTCATATTCAAAATGGAAGCCTTTGATTGTGCATACAATCATGGATTATCAGGAACCCTTTGTCTACTTATTCAGCCTACTCTCACTTCAGCATTTTGAATAGCACTTTGAAAAATGATGTTTGAATTGTCTCAAATCTGTGAGTAATGTCTTTGTATTGTCTACAAACTATTTGTAGAAATCATCTTCAAAGTCATAATAGAATTTTGATTATCCCTTTCACAGTTTGTTGTGCATATATTTAATAATTGCTGATATTTTAGTTTATTGAGAATATTTTATCATTCATCTTCCTAAGTTGTGACATAAGCTGAGCCGTTTCCTTGATTTTAATTTTGATTTTTTGATTACTTAAGGCTCTGCTATTTTTCTTGGTGGTCAACTTCACAAGGGGTCACTGTATTATTCCCTTTCAGATTTTGTGCTTGGGTTTCAGAATGTGATATGATTTTCTTGGTGCAGAGGATCTCAATCAGAGATATTAAGACACACCCATGGTTTCTGAAGAATTTGCCGAGGGAATTAACTGATGCAGCTCAAGCATTGTATTACCGGAAAGAAAACCCGACCTATTCCCTTCAAAGTGTGGAGGAGATAATGAAAATTGTGGACGAGGCCAAGACCCCCGCTCCGGCCTCCCGTTCTGTTGGAGGCTTTGGTTGGGCAGGCGAAGAGGAAGAGGACAAAGAGGAAGAGGAAGAACTAGAAGAGGAGGAAGACGAAGAGGAAGACGAGTATGATAAGCAAGTGAAGGCCGTGCATGCAAGTGGAGAAGTGCGTCTCACCTGAGGCCTATGTTCTGTGCTGTTTCGAAATCTGATGCTGTTATGGTTGTAAAAAGTATATTACTACTTGGAGTGTTGGTTTTAATAAGTTTGTAAATTCCTAGTGTGTTATGGTCAAGAGGCATATGCACTTTATTTAGAGGGTAGTAGGCAAAATTGCATGGTCAAGTTTGAGTGTGTGTTTGCATAGCACAGTTATGGGGTGGATCGAATTACTCTTTGGAGTTGTTACATATTCGAGTTTTATGGAACAGTCGTGTGCATTTAACCTGCAACTGTGTTTAGTCATAAGGATTTTGATGTGTTGTTGCTTTCATTCGTAACCCACCTCCAACCCATGCTGTGCTTAAAACGAACTTCTTGTGCTCATTTGTTGCTTTGACTGGAAATGATGCTATTAGAGGTCAGGAAGTGTTTGGAACAGAGAATGTTCCAAACCTGAAGATTGTTTTGCATTTTTGTGCTGCACTTTACGTGTTCATTCAGCAGAACAAATGTTTAGAATTGTTTATTTTCAAAAAGTGGGGATATTTCAACTTTACTTCAAATTTGTTTAGGAGCAATGTTATAAACTTATAATTTTAAGACCAAATAGTTGTTTGCTCAAAACTTTATAATGGCATGATTCTCTTCGTGGCAAAAGCAGAAGTTAGGCTGGCAATACCAATGCTTAATTGTAAAGTTGGTATTGCTAACCTGGCAAAAGTTAAGGGGCATTTTCCCAATTAAAATAAATTAAGCCACTCCGGCAAAAAAAAAAAAACAGCCACGGCTCACTCATTTTGATACATGGGTCAGTGGAATGTAAGAAGGCAACTCTAGCTTGCATGTGTGTTGAATTGATAATGGTCTATGGCCACGGTTCTCGACTGGCGAATTGTGGGGTAGTACCTATGGCTTTATCCGGCACAAGAAGAGCACGAGCAATGCAATCGAAATGCAAGCGAGACACCTGTTGTTCATCGAATCGTGATCGTCTTTTATTAGATTTTCTTTGCTTTTGTCTCGCATTAGTTGGTATCAAAGCACAATCTATGCTCCTAAAGATGCTATCTGTGAGAGCATTTTTTGTTCACAAAACCTTCTTGGATGCGATTCAATACCGAAAGGACATGACATAAATTTACTAGTGAGTTCATCTCGTTAGAGCAGCAACAGATGGAGATATTAAAAGCCCAAAGAAGCGGTATTGTATGGGTGTCATTGGAGGTGGTTGGTGAGAGGGATGCAACTATAGGGGTCGGCACGAATGAGTTGTGGGCACGGGTGGTACGACAAACGGTGTGGAATCGATCACGAATGAAAATTCCGATGACAACATTCACCTTTTCGCCCCTCTCAAGTTCGAGTGGCGAGCAGTGGTGGCAATGGGTTCAAAGTTGCCGCCAACTCGGCTCGTGCCACCACGAGCTCATGGGTTGAGCCGAGCTTGGGTTGAGCCGAGCTCGAATTTCTGCGAGGCAAGCCAAGTCGAGCTCGGCAAGTAAAGCCTGTGGGCTTGGCGGGTCGGCTTATTTTCTTATTTTATTACATTAAAATTCCTTGTTTTTTATATCTCTTATTTTATTATTTTTATATTGTTGTTTAAATTTTGTCTAAAGAAAAATAAATCAAAAAGCTCGCGGGTTCGTGATGGATATGGCCTAGCTGAGTTGAACTGAGCATGGGTGGCCAAATATGAATCATTAGTATTTAATTCGACATTTGGCTCGAATGAGGATTGCAATGGTGCTTCAATTTTCAATGAAGATATTGAAGAACTTTCATATTTAGACGATTACATTTATGAAGATGCCCCAATTTTCAACGAAGAACTCGACACCAAGATTTTCGAGGTTTGGTCCAATAAATTCAAGATGGAACCGAAGTGCATGGGATGTGCTGTGATTGAGCCCCCTATTTGGTGTAGATAAAAATTAGATTTTTAAGAGATTTTGATAAAAATTGATGAAATGTGTAGTTAAAAAGTTAATAAAAATTATGGGTGTCATGAAATGTGTAGTTACAAATAAATTTAAAGAAAAATGAGATTTAGAGAATAGAAACAAACAAGGACTGAATGTAAAGATAAAGTTGAAGTCCAGACAACATTCAATGAAGAAAGAATTGAGCAAATTCATGTTTATTTGAAGAATTTATTTCTTTAATTTGGACCCATCTTATTCTAGTGGGGTCTTCTCATATGTAGTCAAGGAGAGCAAGCTTATGCCAACCCATGTTTGGAGAAACTATAAACTCTAAGAATTTTAGTGAATGATTGATTTCAATTACTGCATGTACCTATTTTCTCTGACCAAGGGTTAAATCATTGCAGTCAATGGTTGAGCAAATATTAGTCCTGTTAGATTCACACCCTTCATCAAATCTGATGGTCTACATATAATTTGTGAAATGAAAGAGTTTCACAATAATAGAATTCTTGTTTGAAAAGAAAAACAAAAGTGGCCATATCGTATTTAATTTATTTGGTAGTTTTAAAGAAAATGACTTGCAATGAAATTAGGCGCTTGTTTGGTCACGCTTAAAGCTAAAAATCCAAAATTTTCTTTTGTTTTTTGGCCCCCTACCTACCAAATTCAGCATCTGCAAAAGAAGTTCCACCTTTTATTTTCTCTTTTTCCATATCATGTGATGCCATCAAGACCCATCATGTATATGCAATTTTTTGACCTTTCTCAAATTGTCCTATAAATTTAATACAGAATTTCTCATACATACACATGAAATGAAAAATAGAATTTAACAATTCTGAAATTCACATTATGAAACACTTCTTTTTTTTTTTGTACAACGAAAAATTTGATACGAAACAATATTTGTTTTTTTTAATTATTTAAGAGACCGCTATGTTACAAATTACAACTATTAGCACAATTGTATTTTTTGGATGAGATAAACATACTTCAGTCATGTATTTCTATCGCAATTATGTGCCATGTTATACTGGAGTTGCTCCCACGGCATGTCTTGAATGCCTTTGTGCATTTAGCTCTGTTGTTATTTTGTCTTCATTCTCTTGTAACTCAACCTCAGCAACCCGTTTCGACATGTTGTGATGTTCGAAACCCTTGGTCCACAATCCCTGGTCGTATGAGAAAGTTGTGAACAACTGTCGTAAATCGCCACGACAATGGTACATTGTGCGTAAAACGAGTATCTCGGCATTAGATCTAGGATCTGCCACCGCTGCTTCCACACATCGAAAGTTCTCTCAATAATGTTTATGCACAATGAGTGGTGGTAGCTGAATCGCTCCCGCACATTTCAAAATCGTCCTTTACGGTCGATGGACCCGCCACAGAACTCTTAGAAATGATATTTGATGTCCGATCCTTTGTACGGGGTCATGTACCCTGGTTGGCGCGCAAATCCTGAGTCCACTAGGTAGTACTTCTCGTGGGCTGGCTCAGGAAAATGAATGTTTTCAACAGAATCGCCCCTAGCCAATATGCGATTGTCATGGGTATTACCTATCTAGCCGTGTAGAACAAACGTGAAGCATTGGATGAAGTCACGGACATCTAGCATGTTCTGCAACGGAACACCTTTGCCTCTCGATGAAATATTAGTGTTGCTTGTAGGCAATCACCGATTTGACACGATTACCGCCTCCGATCCGGATAAAATTATGCATTTATGACAAAACACACACATTTTCAACGTCGGTTGATTGACTAAATGATCGTTTTGACATACAAAGTAAATACGCGAAGAATAACAAGCCACAAAACAAGTTCACTTTAAATAGTAAGTAGAATTACGAAATACGGATGATGTACGGATTGGGTTGGTGGTTTTCAAGACTCTGATTGTATTTTGGGTCGAGTTTAATGAGACGTCTGAAAAAACTAGCAATATCATGCAATATAGTCACGAAGTAGAGTCTAATTGTCTCGCAATGAATGCCCGAACAATGTTTGTATCCGCGATATCATTGATCGTCTGCAAATATGCATAAAAACATTCCAACTGTTCGTATACATCAATGTCGGGGCCACTCCTTAACTCGTACTCGTCCTGCAGAATGTGCATAAACTCCTGAAACACGATTTGACTATCACCTTGTAATGCTTATATCATGAACATGTGACCATTACGTGCCCTTGGAAATTGCCTAATACGATGCTTGCATTGACGGATATATTCGTTAACCACTTTGTTGAGTGACACGACAAAATTGTAGCTAGATCGTTATGTCCTTCTCCAACAATGCCAGGAAATCGTCATTCGCCACTCGTCGTTGGACCGATTTCGGTTGTAAAGAACAATCAAAATCTAATTCTATCATGTCGTAAGACGAAAGTGTTTAAAAAATATTAATGCTATATAAAAAGAAATGATTTAGAAATTACTTGTAGTATAAAATGAAAACATTTACAAAATTAGAAGAAATAAAGTGGAAAGAAAAGGTAGTTGGATTATTTTTCATATGATTTGTGGTGGGAGATGAGCACTTATAACTTGTCAATATATAGATAACAAAATTCGCCGTGCACATCCTATGCATTTTGAATTCAAATTGGAAGAATTTGTTCAACAGTGTCAATCATATAACTTTTTGAACATTTGGCAGTGTAATGGTTGCAGAGAATCTGCCACCAATCTCTCAATCAAACCAAAAGTTGGGTAAAGTAGTGTTGCATGAAATTATTTTTTTGAGAATTCCACATCAACAGATTTGACACGTGATTCGGTGGTTACAATTGATACTGTTGGTAGAAATAACAAGACAATACAAATAAGCTCACATATTTGTTCAGAAAATTAGTACACGCTACAAATAAAGTAACAAGACAATAAAAACAAACACACAATTATTTGTTGAGAAAATTAGTACATGCGACAAATAAAATAGTCTACAAATGTCCTTTGAAAAATAATTCTGGGCTATCCTCAAAGTGACCCACCGTTCATGTTTTATCCACTTGTTGAAGCTGAACTCCATCCACAAGTATTTCTTCTCGATGTCTTGACAAGCAACGTAACATTGCCTATTTCCCTTATTTGACAAGTGCGTGAGACAGAAAAAATGAAAAGTGGGTTGCCTCATTTTCCCGGCGTCTTTGAGCTCATGGATGCAATCGTCAACAGTTGGTAGCTCGGTGATCCTCCGCATACGACTTGACAAAAGATCTTCCCCGACACTTGCCAGCTGGTCAATGAAGAAAAAGACAATTTCATTTCTCCATATTTCTTTTTCTTCCCCTTGCCAATCATCCTTCCTAATTTTCGCTTCTCACCACTACGTTTAGCAGATATGTCTATCATCGAGGCTGTTGCACCTCTAGTCGGACCGTCACTAAAGTCGCTTATTTCTAGACCAATGGATATTTTGAGCATGTTCGTTCACCATTTAGTCATGAAAAATCCATTTATCAATTAATGTTGGTGGGCCATGGCAATCAATTCACCTGTACTTTTGAAAAATTTGTACAAATTTCCACTTCCACACGTTTTGACCATATTGGCTTTTTACCTATATGCCCTTCATTTGGGTTCTTTGTTGAATTGGTTTCTCACACCTATGAAAGGTAGAATGGTCAAATATGCACCATGTGATATATGTAATCAATGCAAAAGTTTTGTCCTCCTGTACAAACATGGCCCATTGCATTAAATGTAAAATGCATTTTTTTCTCCAAAATGGTCAACGAACATGCTCTTTATCGTTATTGTCCTCACTGGCACTGTCATTGTGAAGCCCGAAACCATGATGGGACAATTTGGCTGGGTCATAGCGTACTTCTCAGGGTCGAAGGTATATTCGAAAATGGCCCCGTAGTGGTAGTATATTTCGCAGCTATCTTGATTCTTAAATTTTGCATAGACGGATTTCTCTTGCACAAAATAAAATTAACCATTAAACAAGTATTTTAATGGCTTGAAAAAGAAATATATACAACTAACTATGGGCATATAAGTATCAAAAATTATCTCCAAGGTGGCTCTATAGCAGTCGATCCCATTTGTTACACCAAAGCCATGACAGCCAATACATTTTCTAACATATTTCTGCTTTGTTCTTTCAAAAATCTTCAGTTTCCTTTTTTTTTTTTAGTAATGACCAATCGTTTACTTCCTTATTACAATTCATTTTCTTTTGCCTACTTACTTATGTCAAAATTTATCTAATCACATGTAACCACAAGACAAATTTTAATACTTTGTATTTGATTTTAATTAGCCACCAAATGGAAGGTTCATGAATTACACACAAAAGGTGGACCACATTATGTGCATGAACCAAAATATTCCATATTCATTTATCTGTGTAGTGTATGGTGAACGTGGTGAAAATTAACCGCACTGGCCACTCAACCTCTATCTGAAATGGATAAATTATAAATCCAAAAGAAATCTGTTTGATACTTTTATTTAGCTTATTGTATGAGTTTGTGAGTAAAATGCAATTTTACAGTTACCATTATTAAATTACAATAAACTCCATCTTAGTAAACATAGAGGTAGAAATAGTATGTCATACAATAATTTGAATGAGTACGTGTTCTTGTTCTTAACTCATTTTCACAATTCTAGAATGGAAAGTTATTTGTTGACATCATGTTGATAGGAAAAATGGAAAGCTATTTAGTGCTTGTTTGGTGTTAATTAAAATGGGTTTTTGATTTTTCAATTTTTGACCACATTGCAACCGCCTGACAAAGGGAGAAAGAATATGAATTTTATGACCAAAATGTCCCTGTTGCTTTCAAAAGGAGCCGCAACTTTTGACTCAAAAAAGGGGCAATTGTGGAAGTGTTTATTTGGATTTTTTGGTTTTCATTGACAAAGGTAGGCTCCTTGTTTGGAGAAAAGTTGACTGACCAAAAAACACCCATTTTAATGTGTCTTGTGGTCTAGGTTGCACCAGGTAATATGGAAGGCAAATTGCACGCACGGGACAAAAGATAAGTTTCCTTTTCCTTTTATTAGTCTGAGTTCATCTTTTCCGCTTTCAAGCGTGTACATTCAATGAGAAAGGAGAATAATATCCCTTTCATTAAATAGGTAGCTCACTGGAGCAAGCAACAAAGTGCCATAAGGTTCAGGATAAACTTATACTGAAGTAGGTACAATCTCTTTGTGGATCAATCAATTTATAGAGTTCATAGAGAAGAAAAAACCTGAGATTAGAGTTGGAGAAAGCTGCATAGAATACGAAAAACAAAGGCAAAGGTTACTTTACATCTCAGTCGAAAGTGGTTAATCCAGATCCATTTCATTAGTGGACTCTCTCGAGGAATATCCATCTCAAAGGTCTTCGCTCGGTTCCATAGTCCAATCTAAAGCCTGTGAGGCTGGAAACTTCTACAACAATCTTACATATATATTCCCATCACCACAAAAAAAGTAAACGATACAGTAAATGGAGAATCCCCCTTTAAATAGGTTCATTCTCGGTTAATTTCATGCTCAAGGGCTAAAGCCAATCGTCCTTTCATGTTTGGTACACATTAAAATAGGGTTTTTTTTTTGTCAACTTTTCTCCAAACAAGGGGCCCACCATTGTCAGTGAAAACCAAAAAATCCAAATAAACACTTTCACAATTTCCCCTTTTTTGGTTCAAAAGTTGGGGCTCCTTTTGAAAGCAACAGGGACATTTTGGTCATAAAATTTCCATTCTTTTTTTTTTTTTTGATCGAATTCCATTCTTTCTCCTTTTGTCAGGCGGTTGTAGTGTTGTAAAAAATTGAAAAACCAAAAATCTATTTTAATAGATACCAAACAAGCACTTACTACCTCCTTACATTATAGCACCAATCTTCTAACACAATTGCTGGTTTGCAAAATATAGGAATCAATAGCTATTGTACTTCACTGGTAAAATTTGCCACACAAAGACATTGAATATATTGTTCAAATCAATCTAAACAACACACAAGCAAATTATAGCCCAAAAACGCAGATTCAATTTTAACACAATTGGATTAGCTATGTAATTGCAATGAACAAAATAACCAAAGCACCATGTCCAAAAGTAGTAGTAAACTCACAATACACTAGTATTACTTCAATTCACAGAAATAACATAAATAACACATCAATGGAAGTACAATGACAAACCTTAATTTTCCTTTCCCACCACTTTTCTTTTGCCAGAATGATCTCCTCACGGTGCCTGTACTCAATGTTGGTGCATCGCAGCAGTTCGTGCCCAATGGTTCTTCAGCTGGGTTCGATTCCAATTCTTCTCTGCTTCATTGTTGAAAACGCTAATGAGCAGCTCCCATCTGTGCTTCGTGAAACACTTACCATTTCGGTGGCCCTTCGTAATAACTAGTTCAAACGTGACAACAAACGTATGTTCGCAGTCAGTCCACTTTGCATTTTTTCGTGCCCGATGTTCTCCTGTACATTCATTTCACTGATTATCATATGAGGTATTGCCATGGCTGGATGCAGAGATGATGAAGGACACACAGACTCGAACAGATGTCAACATTTAACACGATAGTGATAAATAATCTAGGGACGAAAAGTCCAAAAAGCTTTGAGAATATCTCGCAAAGAAAACGATTTACAGAGTTGGACAATTTCAACTTACTGAATGGTGTGTGACACGACCCGTCCCGAGTCACCCTAGTGGACCTAAGATGTCTGTCGCAGATGATGATAGATACCAACCTGGATGTCGGACCCACCATTACGCTTACTTAGACTTTTTCATAACTTATTGACTTTTCTTGGACTAAAAAGACCTTATAAAATTTTTGGCAGAGTTTTCTCAGTAAATCGAACTAAACCAAACGCGAAAAACAATAAAATTTCCCAACAACATACTTAAAATAACCAATAGGGATCACCTGTCCCACAACAAACATAATAACCATGATCAAGTACTGCCAATTCTATCATCTCTAATATCTTTTACAAAATGACCCAAAGGCATATGAATTTACAAAATGAGTAGTGAGCCTATCCAACCATATACATATAATCCCAAAATAATCATCAAGAAGACCTAGAACAAATATCCCAAAAATGAATGATGACATGCTCAATAGAGATGAATCATACAACTAATCTTCGCGTGGCTCTGGCTCGACAATTAACAAGCTCTTCAAAAGCTGCTCAAAACTTAACTACTACCTGAGTAAAAAAGTATAGAAAATATGTGAGCTAATAGCTCAGTGAGGGGAGAGTTCGTAATTAATCATAATTTTCAAGAAACTGATTTCTCATGTTATATATACATACTGAGTAAATGCAAATCGTAATTCATAAAGAAACTGGATAATTTGATAATTTAGTAAACTTGCAAAGAAGTGCCATCTGATAACAATATACGTAAACATGTGTTTCTGTAAACTAAATAAGTCATCATATACCAAAAATTATACCGAGAAAGTGTCATGAATCACCGATAATCGCAATCCGTAATCAGTAATCTAGTCATACATCGTGGAAACAGATTCACACCGAGTGTAAAGCGGGTAAATCACCATATCTCGGTCATACGCCAGAGACCGGCCGAAAGCACTCTGCACACGGCCCAAAGCCCATCTACGGTAATGCGAAAGTGGGTCCCAAAGACCTCGAAATAAGCACCTTATACACGACCCAAAGCCCCCTCGTGCATAAGAGTTGATCATAAAGACCTCTCATAATACACCCTAGTACATGGCCCAAAGCCCCTCGTGCTAGAGTAGAGTAGATAACAAAGATCATCAAATACTTTTCGATGGTTTTGTAAACTCGTATCTAAATAATGGCATTTCTCATGATAAAACGTAATAATAATTTGCACTAATAGAACTGGATTTATTTATAAAATCTATTATATTCTGAAAATCATGCTTGTCTTCATAATCATTATGTAGCTAATACACATGATATTTAAATTCTTATATTTTGAAAAATAAGTTTTTCCCACTCACAGAGCTTTTGGCTAGGACTAAGTTGGTCGGTATGCAGCACCAACTTCCACGTCACCTCCTAAAATAAAATAAAATTGCTCGAATAAATAAATAACCATCCCAAGTAACACTAATAATTAAAAGCAAGACTAAGCTTGATCTACCCATACTTAAGCAAAACTTCTCCATAAATCATTTACTCACTTGATCTAATACTTGTTCTAATTTACCATTTTCTTCTTCACTTTAACCTCTATCGATTATACACCACAAAGAATAATTTTCTTAAATTTCATAGTAAAGTCATCAAGCTAGAAACACATTTCTATTTATTCAATGACATATAATACTCCTTAACATTCTCCAACATTTCTAAACTTCCATAAGGCTCATAAATAATCTCATTTACATTACATTCAGTTAAAGAACTCAAATAGAAATTCTAGGGTTTGCTAAAATCATCATTCTAAGCTTTTATCATAAATAAACCAATACAAACCTTAAAATGCTTAAAATAACTTAAATCTTTAATTAAATCCACTAAGTCAAGAACCCTAAAATTTCATCAATTCAATCCTTCATATAACATGCAAATATAGTTCATAACACTAAAAATAATTTATCTCCTTCTATAACATTCACATTTCAACCCATAAGCAAAAATCCTAATTATTTAAGCTTTCCTTAAAAAAATAATTTCTCACTTACCTCTTAAAATTGCAAACGAAATGGACAACTTAAGCCTTAGGATTGATTTTCCGACCACCTCAAGATTCGGCCGGCACCTTCTTCTTCTTCCTTTTTCCGTTTTCTTACTTTTTCTTTTCTTTTCTTTTCTTTTCTTCTCTTTCCTTTTCACTTCTCTCTCTGTGATTCCCCCCCCTCTCTCTCTCCCGTGAAGTTTACGGAAAATAGTCCCAAATTCATTTTTAAAATAAACCTAATTGCAACCCAAGTCCTCAACTTCCCCTGTGGTGATATTTAAATCTTTAACTTACCATATTTTACAAAATAACTCCAAACAAAATTATTTACTTAAATTAAGTCCAACTTTGACTATTTGACTTAGACTTGACCAAAATTCCATTGACTTTGACTAAATAAATTTTGACTTTGACTAATTTAAAGCAGTCAGTAACAATCTTACCTCCTTCAAAGAATTTTCGTCCTCGAAATTCAATCGACTAAGCTTGAAATAGATCATATCTAATATTTACTCTCTCATGTATCCTCTTCTATCGTATGATTCTTCCAAAGGACCTTAACTAGCGGAACAATCTCGTTTAGCTGAACTTATTCATTTTTGTCCAAATTTTCAATTGGCTCTTCTTCATAAGTTAAATTCTCTTTCTATTCCACTAGCTGAAATTCTAAAATGCGAGAGAAATGTATAATGTACTTGCAAAGTATAGAAACTTGAAATATATCATGAATTCTAAACCATCGGTGATAAGGTTAATCGATAAACAATCTGGACCAATTAGTTCAATAATCTCATTTCGACCAATATATCATCGACAACCATAAATTATTTTGCTCCTAAGATTTAAACATACATTCGAAGAAATACTTAGCCAAAAAAATATATCATAAAACATCTCATATTTGATCATCCCCAATCAAATGTAATGTGACATAATAATTCTAACAATGGTCATCGGAAGATCAATTCATTTCGTAATCCAAATACATTATCGCCTATTATATTGAGATCAAACCAAACATATATCATGTATATCATTATCTACAATGTCCGCTCTTGTAATCATATAATCTAGCTACATTAATATTATCATACCATATGGCCTCAATGTTAAACCACATACGTATTGTAAGATCACGAATAATTATCATCATTTTTATCTTTGTTGACCTTTAAATAACCAAATATCTCTAAGACTACGTGTACCCAATTCACAACCTTAAAAGATATCAACATATCTCTCTCTATTGGTTTCTTTCCTTTCTTATTCCTTAATTCATATGGCCTAACTCTCATCTACACAGTGCATGTATACAATTAAGATTAATCCCGTATCACCTTAATAAATTTTCTATGAAACGCATATCTGGCTGATCCATTTTTCTTGTCTTCTTATTCTTTGTTTCTTAATCTATCACACTTTCCTTCACTATACACTAGGGATGAAGTCAATGAGCTACTCCCTTTTCTCGGATGCTCAAAAAAGCTACCAACCAATTTAATTACTTGTCTTTCTTATCTAATTGTACTTTTCTCGACTTTCAAATCTTAATATACACGCACAGAAAGACATTATTTAATCCCATATTTCATTCTATTTTCTTCATTTAAGCTTTCTTAACTATTTTTCTTCTAAAACCTTTGGTTCATTTTACTCAATCTGAACATACAATGCCTACGCAGAATCCAACGCCATTTCTTTTCTCCTACCTTCAACTTTATACAACCATTTCTTACCTTCTTGCTGCTAGAAAATGAAAGTGATAGTGAAGGCTTTATATTAGAATACAATTTCTCAATCACTGAAGTCAACACTACCTTTCAATCCATTATTCATTTCATCTCTCTAATTATCATTTCTTCATTGACTTTCAATTTAATCTATCAATTGAGTAACCATTTTGAATCCTATCTGCAATTCTATTATTTCTACATAACTTAATTTACCTTCTTTTCAATCGTACCTGGTGCTACAACTATTTTCTCAAATCCTCAAAACCCAACATATACATTAACACCATGGTTTTCCATATATCAACACTCTACATACTCTTCATTTTTTTTTTTGGTCAGCAAGATTTTTATCTAATAATACACTATCGTGCTTTTCAATCATAAGCATCATGCTCTTATACTACATAGAAGTCATAAATTTCTTCAAAATTTCTCATAACACAACTACATTTAATTTCTCAAGACAATCATAAATATATCATGAAATCTTTCCAAGTCCACATGTATCAAAACCTTTGTCAGCACTTATCATACAAGACACCAAGAATTTTCTCATAATACTTGTAAAAGAAACCCATAATTTTCATAAACAACTTAGTACTTGTTCTCTCCTTTATGTCTACAAATAAGCAATCTCTGAGGCCTCAAAACTCTTGCTCCCAATTTTTTTTTACAATCAATTCAATCTCAACAACTTTGTCATATACTAGTTGTTCTACAAAACAAATTCTTCTATCATCTCAGGTTTCATGTCTTCTTTCCTTTCTCGAAAAGAAATTGAGTTTCAAACAAGAGATTGGAGCCTGTGAGTTTTGTCACCACGACATATGACTAACACATTTAAAATGCATGATATGCTAAAACATCCAATGCATGAACCATGTAAGCCCAGAGATTTTATAAACAATGCTCTAATACCAACTTGACACGACCCGACCCGAGTCACCCTAGTGACCCAAGATGTGCCGTGCGCCAATAATGGATGCCAACTGGATGTCGGACCCACCATTAAGGCTACTTGGACTTTTTCTATAACTTATTGACTTTTCTTGGACTAAAAAGATCTTCTAAAAAATTTGGCAAAGTTTTCCTTGTAATTTGAACTAAACCAAACCTGAAAAACAATAAAATTTCCCAACAACATACTTAAAATAACCATTAGGGATCACCTGTCCCACAACATACATAATAACCATGATCAAGTACTGCCAATTCTATCATCTCTAATATCTTTTACAAAATGACCCAAAGGCATATAAATTTACAAAATGAGTAGTGAGCCTATCCAACCATATACATATAATCCCAAAATAATTATCAAGAAGACCTAGAACAAGTATCCCAAAAATGAATGATGACATGCTCAATGGAGATGAATCATACAACTAATCTTCGCGTGGCTCTAGCTCGACAATTAACAAGCTCTTCAAAAGCTGCTCAAAACTTAACTACTACTTGAGTAAAAAAGTATAGAAAGCTCAATGAGGGGAAAGTTCGTAATTAATCATAATTTTCAATAAAACTGATTTCTCATCTTATATATACATACTGAGTAAATGCAAATCGTAATTCATAAAGAAACTGGATAATTTTATAATTTAGTAAATCTGCAAAGAAGTGCCATCTGATAACAATATACGTAAACATGTGTTTCTGTAAACTAAATAAGCTATCATATACCGAAAAATTATACTAGAAAGTGTCATGAATCACTGATAATCTACAATCTGTAATCTGGTCATACACTGTGGAAACAGATTCACACCAGTGCAGAGCAGGTAAATCACCATAACTAGTCATACATTGTGGAAACACATTCACACCAGTGTAGCGGGTAAAATGACCATATCTGGTCATACAGCGCGTGGGCGGGTGAGCACTCCGTACATGGTCGAAAGACCCTCTATGTATGCAGTGGGTCCCAAAGACCTCTCGAAAAAAGCACCCCTTATACACGACCCAAAGCCCTACGTGCACTAAAGTAGATAATGACATCATCAAATACTTTCTGATGGTTTTGTAAACTGTATCTAAATAATGGCATTTCTCATGATAAAACGTAATAATAATTTGCACTAATAGAATTGGATTTATTTATAAAATCTATTATATTATGAAAATCATGCTTGTCTTCATAATCATTATGTAGCTAATACATATGGTATTTAAATTCTTATATTTTGAAAAATAAGTTTTTCCCACTCACAGAGCTTTTGGCTAGGACTAAGTTGGTCGGTATGCAACACCAACTTCCTCGTCACCTCCTAAAATAAAATAAAATTGCTCGAATAAATAAATAACCATTCCAAGTAACACTAATAATTAAAAGCAAGACTAAGCTTAATCTACCCATACTTAAGCAAAACTTCTCCATAAATCATTTACTCACTTGATCTAATACTTGTTCTAATTTACCATTTTCTTCTTCACTTTAACCTCTATCGATTATACACCACAAAGAATAATTTTCTTAAATTTCATAGTAAAGTCATCAAGCTAGAAACCCATTTCTATTTATTCAATGACATATAATACTCCTTAACATTCTCCAACATTTCTAAACTTCCATAAGGCTCATAAATAATCTCATTTACATTATATTCGGTTAAAGAACCCAAATAAAAATTCTAGGGTTTGCTAAAATCATCATTCTAAGCTTTTATCATAAATAAACCAATCAACCTTAAAATGCTTAAAATAACTTAAATCTCTAATTAAATCCACTAAGTCAAGAACCCTAAAATTTTATCAATTAAATCCTTCATATAACATGCAAATATAGTTCATAACACTAAAAATAACTTATCTCTTTCTATAACATTCACATTTAAGCTCATAAGCAAAAACTCTAATTATTTAAGCTTTTCTTAAATAAGTAATTTCTCACTTACCTTTTAAAATTGCAAACGAAATGGACAACTCAAGCCTTAGGATTGATTTTCCGACCACCTCAAGGTTCGGCCGGCACCATCTTCTTCTTCCTTTTTCCCTTTTCTTTCTTTTTCTTTTCTTTTCTTTTCTTTTCTTTACTTTCCTTTCCTTTTCACTCTCTCTCTCTGCGATTTTCTCTCTCTCTCTCTCTCTCTCTCTGAAGTTTCCGAAAAATAGTTCCAAATTCATTTAAAAATAAACCTAATTGTAACCCAAGTCCTCAACTTCTCTGTGGTGATATTTAAATCTTTAACTTACCATATTTTACAAAATAACTCCAAACAAAATTATTTACTTAAATTAAGTCCAACACTTTAACTATTTGACTTGGACTTGACCAAAAATTCTATTGACTTTGAATAAAAATAAATTTTGACTTTGACTAATTTAAAGCGGATCGTAATAGTGTGGGTGAGACATTATGCTGCAAATGAACTTGAAGTTGAAGATCCGGTAGTGAGAAAAATGAAGAGAGGCTGGGTCATGGGAGGAATGGGCCATAATTCGTGGAGATGACAAAGATCTACAATATGCGTGGATTGGTGTTAAGGATTGGGACTTGCAGTGTTGAATGTAAAGAAACCATTTAGTCACAGCAGATGACAAAGATGACAACTCTGACAAGAGAAACATGTAATTTGGTCGTTGTTTTCTGCAATGAAAGCTCAGGCTTATCCAGAAAATGGTCGAACAAAGGAAGGAATTTGTTGAGGGCTTTGAGGAAGAGTAATTCACTAATTTGGGAGAAGTTGGTTTGCAGTAAATAGAGGGTGTCCAATGGTAATTTCACTGACTAAAGTAAGGGTATAATGGAGAAAAAATCTGGAATAGGACGATTTGTATTGTACTAGTGGTCCATTTGCACATTATTTTTTCTGGAAAAGCTTATTCACTTTAGCAAAACCTGCTAAAGTGATTTTTTTAGGGCATTCAAACAATCCCTATGTTACTTGAAAATTGTGTGTGTAAATATAAGTAATGATGGGTAGGAAAACATTATTCGTGTAAATATACCCAATAATACATGGATTCTGGATGTACAGGACAATGTGATTCATCCTACAGCCAAATTTTTCTTGAGCTCTAGTGAATTGGTGCAACCATTGCGTGAGAAAGAAATAAGTTTAGAGAGAAAAAACTAGAAACTGGTATCTTGCGAGTATCATTGAGCGTCCTAATTTTTGTGTAGGAAGGAATTGAGAGAGTGAGGAAAACATTGTATTGTAAAGTTTTTTGAGTTAATAAAGTCTACTTCACCTATGGTTCTTGGCGGTTTGTCGAATCACATTTAATTTGTTTTCATTTTATATTCTTTTTGCTTTTACTTTTCTGCATTCATTCACTTTGCACTTTTAGTTAGATTTTTTCCTAGAGATGGCAATGGGTGGAGCGGGGCCAACAAGGGCCTAGCTCGACCCTTATAAAGACGAGCTCAATCTGGCCCATGGCCCTCATCGGGTGAATCAGGTCGGCACATGAGCTCGCTCAACCCGTGCCAATAAGGACTAGCTTGGCCCTTATAGAGACGAGCCCAGTCCGGCCCATGGTCCTGTAGGTTTTAAACCTAGGTAACAAACAACCTAGATGGGGGTTGAATAAGTTGTTATTGAAATTAAGCAGAAAGCTTACAATTTTTTTTAAAATAGAAATTGTACACGAAATTTCACTTTAATGTTCTGATATTAATGTAAATTTGTTTAATGTCGAACATTACACTAAAGCGTTTAAATGCAGTTTGAGGCGATAACGAAAATAGAGATTAAGGCATTAAATGACAATAGATATAGCG
Source organism: Forsythia suspensa (assembly GCA_023638005.1). Classification (NCBI taxonomy): domain Eukaryota; kingdom Viridiplantae; phylum Streptophyta; class Magnoliopsida; order Lamiales; family Oleaceae; genus Forsythia; species Forsythia suspensa. The sequence goes on from JALRMA010000404.1 coordinate 1,408,978, forward strand.
TGGTAAACTCCTAAGGAAAATATCCACTGGCCCCCATATCACTGGTAAATATAAATCCACTATTTTAGAACAGATTACACACGTCTCAGTCTTTTTGTAATTATAATTTTAGACATAATCTAAAACTTTATCAGCAATTTACAAAAAGCAAAACATAGTTAAAGAAGAACAATAAAAATCTCTTGTTTTAGATCTTCTTAACTAGTCCAGAAATGTAGCCAACTTTCTCAGTCTTGATATTGGTTCATTCCACGAGTGTTTCCAGATTGACTCCAGAAATTAGAATAAGGACCATGTCCTTATCTAGCCACCGAAATACCGTTCTCTCTGTCAATGAATTTCTACGATGCTCAATTTTTCAGAGCCGTTCGCAAAAATAGAATTTTTGATCGAACTAGGATTTTTAAATGATTCTTTGGAATGCACAACTCACTTATTATTTTCTCATAGATGCTTGAGTATCTTTAATTTCAAAGTCCGTAAAAATCTTGGAACACCATATGTCTTATTTATAGCAAAAGAAGTTTAACTAAACTTAATGACTTAGTATTTATCTTATACAAAGATAAGACAGAATAAGTCTTTAAGTTTAAATAAATCTTATAAAAGATAAGGTGAGACCAAATATTTTCATTTAATTAGATAAGAAGAATGATAAAGATTCTTATTCGATATGTATAATACATTATCTACTTAGAAACGTAGTTAATATAGAATGTCCAATATTCATTTAACTCAATCACTTAATTACCAGATAAAAAACAAGTGTTAGAACAACTAAAACTAATAAATATATTGAATAAGTATAGCATTAAGATTTCCATTCAATTACCAGATAACGATTGACTCATATTTGGCTCACTTCAATACAAATTTAATTAAAATGGATTATTGTTGACCACGAATCCTAGCTGGATTCCCAATCAACACCAAATTGCTTTCCAATATCCAGCTATATAGATCTTGCACACTTAACACCAAGATTGTTAGCTAGCACAGCGACAGGGGGGTTCTTTGTATGTCTTCTCAACGCTCAAATTAAATTTTTACTTTAGCCGGACTAGTTGGGCCCGAGTATCATAATATGACATACTAGTTTAGAATTACTTACCTTTTTTTTTTGGCCTTTTTCCTCTTGGTATGAGTTAGACTTCAGCATGCGTGATTGACCCGTATCCCATCAAGGCATCGCTTCTTCTTTGTGGTCCTTTGCGTCTAATGCGGGTTTCTTGCGATCCATTGTATCCTTTTATACTCTTCTCTTGTGTCAGGATAATAGTGTTGCCTTACTTATGTCCCATCAATCAGTCATATTGGTTCGGTCCTTACTTAATATTTTGGACTACCTTTGTTGAGCATTCCGGATAGTTTTGTGGTGCTTTCCACATGTCATTACACAATTGGTCCTATGTGGAACTGATTTGTCAACTAAGGTTGCACATCATGTGTCACTTATATGTATTATTAAGGGGCGTAACATTAGTCCCCTAAGCCCAGGACTTAATCATTCATGTAAGTCTATGGGCTTATTGAGTTTGATTATGGTGCAAATAGGTGGTTCCGTGGTTGGATGGACGAGCGTCTTTGAGGCGGCGTCGTTGCACCTGCAGTGGCGCCATTGAATAACACAGTGCGTAAATATGCGACGAGTGGTTACGCTCAAACTTCAAGGGACCACGGAAATTAGTTGAGGTGTCGAGCGCTTGTAGGATGTCAATCTGATTTGCTCAAAGTTGATTGTTCAAAGTGGGTGGTGCGTTATCAAAATGTGTCGCGTACCTAGGCTTATGAAACGACTCATAATAATGGCTTGGGGACACGTGAAAGTAATGATTAAGGCTGCGTCAATTAATGAGCCTTCAGATAACTGTGTTTTACGCGCGCGTGCAGGACACCCATGAATTTGGGCCATTGGATGCGCGCGTGCATTCACATTCTCCATTTCCATCGATTCAGATTAAAGGGCACGTGGATCGTTTAGAGTCGTTGAATGTGGAAATGAGCAATGAGGATGGGGAGCAAGCGATTATAAATGATCTTCACCAAAAACCTTAGCCTTTTATGCTATTTTGAAATTCGAGTGCATCCGAGAGACAAGCCTTTTATCTTATTCTTCAAGTCGAAAGCGGAACATTTCCTTCATTATAGTAGTGCATTTCAACTTTGATTCATTCCGTCATTCATCTAATCGACTTTTGCTTGCCAATGAGGGAGACAATAAACTAGAAACTTTCTTAACTCGAAAGGTATACCCTTACCATGTATCAAATTTGTGCTTGGCTATATTGCATTGTGTTTCTTGTTTCAAAAATATTGTTGTATTCCCATCATAGTAAGATGGTGGATTGTGGTGATAATGATTTGGAGTAAAGCGGGGGAATGGTCCGGGAAGATAGTGGTTATGGCCGTGCGGGTGAGACCATATGTTCTCTTTCCATAGTGGCCTATAATGTAACAACCTAATTTTTTTTTTGCATTTTTAATTTCAAGTAAATATTTCATATTACACTTGGCGTTGCTTCAAACCTTATAGTTCATTTTAAATATTTTTGCCACGTTAAATGTTCTTTGCGTTTGCTTTAAATTTTAATTGACAAAAATGAAGTATTATTTTATCACCGAGCTTCGTTAATTTTTCTTACATCGAATAAATGTTCTTGGTTTAATTTCTTGATTTAATTCAAGCCAACCGATTAAAGTGAAAACTAAGCAAAACATTTAACTTTTATTTCTGCCTATGCTAGTCTAATTTTCAGCAAAGGAAACCGCCCCCTTATTATGCCAAAATTTGTAAACTTTAGCACAAAAAGTTTCACCCATAATTAACCCCAAACAACCCCTTAAATTATGTTATTTTCCATCAAACAAACAGTCCTTACAGAAGCAAAATAAAACTACCTCCCATGACAGTGAAAAAACCGTCCAGCAACCCCATTTGCAGCCATGTTCATTCCATTTCTTTTCTCACTCTCCCATCACCAAGTAACTAAATTTCTCCACCTCATTAACCTACCATAAGGTTACGGTTTCTACCCCCAACCGTCGGAAAAAAAAAAAACCACCCTGCGGTGAGGAAATTTCTCCCGATTTATTAAAACCACCGACCTCCATGATCAGCTAACTACTCCACAACATCCCACTTTCTTCCCCGCTTTTCCCCATTTTTCTGCCCTCAATACAACCTATTTATCCCTCCAAATCCACCCCAAATTCGTCCACACAGCAGCCCAGAAAAATCAGTTCCTAAGTTAAGCAAAAACTCTCTTTTTCCCTCTTCAAAATTCGGCCTTAAGCCCTAGCCATTTATTGTTTTATTTCTTCTTATTCTCCAGCAATATCCCCCTCATTCATCTACAAAACTTGGCACTAAAAGACTTAGCAAAAACTCCTATATCCTTTCTTCAACTTTCAAAAATTGCAGTCCCAAATTCCCAGCACTTTTTATTCACTTTTTCCTTCAATTTTTGGTCAGCAGTGAAATTGTTAACCCTGCCTTTTAATTCACAAAAGTCCCTTATATATATACATCTATATATATAGTACACGAGTCTTGTTTTTGGAAGCTGCATAAACGAAATTTTGTCCATCACAACTTCAATCGAAAACCATTTTTGAGGTAGATTTACTTACTGTTTTTACTGTGATTTTAATTGTCGTTTCGGAAAATTTTGATGTTATATAAATTCCATGCAAACTTATTTACAAAGGAACTTATAATAGTGATTAAATGTAATCACTTTAACATGTTTATGATTGAAGGTAATCAAGTATGACGTTATGTGGTGCCGGCTACCATTGTTTATGATATTATGTACGTTTCAAAAATCATGGCACGTCGAATTCATATTTAAGTAAAAATTTTCACATGTTATAAGTATTGCTACTTAGTCTTTCTTATGAAATACTCACCCCCAAAACGAATAAATTTTCAAATTGAACTGATCAACTTGATGCGATGACTGTAGGCTAATGAGCTTGTCATGGAAAGTCTTATTTAGTTTATATTTGGACGTCAAAATGATCAAGTCAATTATGACATAATTACTATATTTTAAGTATTTTATTCAGTAATTAATTATGTAATATATACGGAAACAAGATATTGGTTTATTTGTCGTTCAAAGTTTTAAATTAGAAATTTTCCTAGTTTTCATTTTCAAAATTTTAGTTGTTGTCCCCTTTTGAAAAATCATAACTTTTGCTACGATTGGAGTTTTGAGTGAAATTAGTGACTATGGAAATCCCTAGAGGTGTTCTAATAACAAAAATTGGAATCACTCAAAAATTCCATCGTATGAATTTATTATGTTCGTTTGAATGGACTGCCTTAAGGCAGCTGAGATAGTTTTCAAATTCAGCTATTTTTTAACCTATCAAACAACATAGTTAAGGTTTGAAATTTTAATATGTTGTAGTTTGTAGTCCCAAGTATTTCTGAGTTAAAGTTTCATAATTTTTGGAATTTGTTTGATTAGTCAAATAAATTGTGGCGACACCTATCGTGGTATATGAAAAACTATGAAATTCTAAAGTAAATTCCTCTTCCCTTGTACACTTATTATTTTTTTGCAACATCTTATTTTAAAATCATCCAAGGGCATGGAAAATAATTTTTGGAGTCGTCAAATATATTTTAGAGAGTATTTTAGTAACCCCCGGGATGAGAAAATTCGAGGCATTACATTTAACGCCAATTATTTTAAAATGTTTAGGAGAAAATGACTTGAACAATTGTATGGAGTAATAAATAAGTGATTACGACAATGAAAGTGAAGTGATTTTCTAATGATGGCAAAATTAGCGGCGAGAAGAGGTGGCGACTTGCAAAAGCGGTGGGAGGAGAGCGCGAGGCAGCGAAAAAACAAAGAGATAGGCTGGTCCTTGGGGGCGGTGGAATCTCGTAGTGATGGAGAATCAATTAGCTCTAGGACCCATAGGGTAAATCTCGAGTTAACCCCCAAGAAGTAGACTGGTTGAGGGCTGGGTTGAATATGTTAGGGAGTTGTTAAGAGGGCATGAAGATTCTGAGGCAGAGCCGGATGATTGGGCGTGCAGCGAGTACCCTTCAAAACTTAACATTTCTGATTTTACCAAGCTTAAGGACCAATATACGATTCCGGAGAGTGTGAGGCTAATCCATCCGAACAAAAAGGACAGACCTTACTCTCCAGTGGAAGGTTATGTGGCTATTATGAGCGATGCCCTAGCTTGCGAGATGAGATCGCCCCTCCTCCCATTCCTTAGGGCCATACTTAGGAGTTATAATCTCTGCCCATACCAGTTGTCCCCAAACTTTTGGACCCAGGCTATCGGGACCTGGCTGCTGTGGTAAGAAGTAAGCCTGGACTACCCTATGCCCTTATATGTGTTTCACACTTTATTTAAATTGAATAAGTATACAAGAAGGGACGGGAAGACTAAAAAATGAGTAAATGATTGTTATTACTTGACTCTTAGATGGACCCATAGCCCAATTATCACCGGTCATCCTTTGTCTACCAAACATTGGAAGAGCCAGTGGTTGTGGGCCACTGGGGACTGGCAAGGCCTTTCTTTGGATCCGGTCCCTGAGATTACTATTCTTCAGAATCTCTCCATTCAGCGTGAGTCTGACTTTATACTTATATCTCGATGTTGCAAATTGCTTGAGTGTCGTGTTATTTGCATAAGTGTTTCCTTTAAGTTTTAACTGGATATGTTTTTACACAAGGGAGGTTCTAGCCTCTTTCCTAACTGAGAAGGACTTGGTTGTGATCGGTCGACTTTATTTCTACAAAGGGGACTTCTACGGAGTTATTGGCTCAGACCATCTTCTTGTGAAGCATAACCTGATGAAGAAGTAAGATAACCACCTTCGTCTTTGATCAATTTTACTTATATATACACTACCGTTGATATTACTTAAGACAATCTTTTGTGGATATTGTATAGGATTAAGCTCATTGCCCAAGATTGGCTTGGCCGGTATAGCATTCAGGAAGATCCCTCCGGTGGGAAAAAAGAAGTCTTCTGACAATGATCAAAGAAAGACCCTCGTCGGGCTTAGCTTAAGGGCGGAGAGAAAAGCTAAAAGCAGCTCTTCACGCCCCTATTGATAGGGCAAAGATGTATGTGGCACTTGAGAACATGACTACCGTCTCTCCCTCGTATTTCTAGGAGGTCTACTCCTCAATTGGTCGAAACTTTGGAACCCTGAGATGTCTCTACGATTCTTGCGAGTGTCTAGGAAGATGGTTTGGGTCCCTATAGTTTTCCTCCACGTTATATCCCTGATATGGGTATTGGAATGGATCGATCCCCTCATTTTCCTGAAATGGGTCCCCTGGCCGGTCTAACAAGGCGTATAAGTAAGGGTCCTCCTCTTCTTCATTTTCTCGCTGACCCTCATAGCCTCGGGGCTGGTAGGATGGATACATAGGTGTCGCAGGATGTATGAATCCCTGTTGTAATTAAGAATTAAGGACAGTAGTTTGTGTTGTCTGTTGCTTCTGCATCTCTAGCATTTGTTCTGCCATAATTCTAAATTGCGTGCCATGAGCGCCCTGGAGCGCCTCTCTCTTCTCGGGGACTGGGGTACTTCAGGAGCCCCTTCAGCTCTCCCATTCAATCGTTGGTCGGGTTGCCTGAGATGGGTGTTTCTATCTTCGTCACTCATTTCACAAGTTTTTTACTCGAAGTCATGGATTGCTTTGGATTTGTTTCTTCCCAGTTGTATGCAATGTGGAGTTTTACTATGGTGTAACTTGAAACTAACTTCTTTTCCATTTCTCAAAGGAAATGTTATAATCAAGAGGTTAGAGGTAATTTCCACATTTTCAAGGGTAAATTTACAATTTATAGGATGTGGATCAGATTTTGTCTCTACTGTTCATGTAACGTTCCACAAACACCAAACTTGGGCAAGATTCCGCTTTTTTCAAGGAGAATTTTACAACTTCAAATCTTCAAACAAAAGTTTTGCCTTTTTTTCAAAGGGAATGCGACTTCAACTCCTCAAATAGAAATTCGTCCTTTTTTCAAAGGAAAATTTCGTAACTCCAAATCTTCAAACAAAACTTCTCCTTTTCTTCAAGGAAATTTTTGTAACTTCAAATCTTCAAACAAAACTTCGTCCTTTTCTTCGAAGGAAAATTTTTTACAACTTCAAATCTTCAAACAAAATTTTGTCCTTTTCTTCAAAGGGAAATTTTTTGAAACTTCAAATCTTCAAACAGTGAGCCTTAATTTCTTCCGCTTGGATTTAGATTCCCTTTCACTTCTCATTGGCCCAAGCTTTTCTATATGTTTCCTCGTGGTTTCCAATATTGCTTTCCCGAGGCGTTGCCATAATGTTGACCACGAATCCTAGTTGGATTCCCAATCAACACAAAATTACTTTCAATATCCGACTATATAGATCCTGCACACTTAACATCATGATTGTCACTAGCTTACGAGGCGACCAAAGGGTTTTTTGTATGCGCTCCGGCGCTCAAATTAAATTTATGCTTGATCGGGGTGGTTGGGCCCGAGTATCATAATATGACATACTAGTTTAGAATTACTTACGTTTTTTTTTTCCTTTTCCTCTTATTTATCTCTGAAATCCAATTGGTATAAGTCAGACTCTACGTGCGTGATTGACCCGCGTCCTATCAAGGCATCCTTTGCCTCCGTCGTCCTTTGCGTATGGTTACGGGTTTCTTGGCGCGGTCTCTTTATCCTTTTATATTATTCTCTTGTGTAAGGCTAATAGTGATGCCTTACTTCTATCCCATCAATCGGTCATATTGGTGGGTCCTTACTTAATATTACGGGTGCCTTTGTTGAGCGATCAGGATAATTTTAGGCGCTTTCCACATGTCGTTACACAATTGGTCCTCGTGGTGATTTGTCAACTAAGGTTGCCGTCATTCACCACTTGGATGGGCGTAACAATTATAATTAAAAATGCCGTCAAAATTGAATTCTCCACCACCAACAAAACCGGATTCTCAATAGTCCCCATGGGCGAACCGGGTTGGCCACGGGCTTGGTTCGTTAATTTTTTAAAAATGCAGTTTTTGGGACTTTAAAAATTAAAATGAAAAGGTATGAGAAATTTGACATTTAAAACCCTCATCCTTTTTGGGCTTGGAAGCAAACTATTTTAGCATGAGCGAGTTAAAATTATATCGAACAATTTTTACGTGTACAATTTTGGTAAAACATAAAAAGAAGAAAAAAACAAATAAATTTACACAAACAATACTTACAAGTTATGAAGTCGGCTCTTAAAGTTTTCGACTAATATGATGTCTACTTTATCTTGGATCCAAAGTTCTGCATCTTCTCAATCCTTTAAATACATTAAACTCTCTAATATATCTTGTTCAAATTTTGACTTGAAATCAGACAAAATCCTGCTACTTGTACTAAAAACAGACTTCGATGCTACAGTTGATACCTGAGGTGTTAGTAGATCACGTACTATAATTGAAACAATTGGATATTGACCTTTTTTTTTTATCTCTACCATCATAGTATATATAAAAAAATTCTCTCTTCTTCATCTAACATACTAAGTATGTTTTGAGAAAAATATCTAACTATCTTTAAAGGTATGTCTCTACTACATGTTTATACTTTCGTAGCACATAAAATGATTCAAGCATTTTGCAACCTTCACATGATTCAATGTTCGTAAGCTTCACGTGATTCAAGCACTAAATAAGTAGAATTTTATCTATGGCCTACGTCTATACACAAACATTTGTTCTAAGAGAATTTTATACACATAATTCATCAAATACTTGTTTTCGAGTAAGCAGGATAGTAATATAATTTATGGCATACTTAATTTTTTCTAATTGTTAGTCTATAAATTTTAAACTACAATTAAATTAAAAATGTGACATACACAACAAACGTTAAATAATATGCCACCAAAATCGGGATTTAGTTGTTGCCTTAATCTTTCTATTACTATATTATTAGGCGTAGCATTGTCAAATTTGAAACTACAAATTTTAGATTCGCAATTAAATTTTTTAATAATAGTCATTAAAATTTTAAAAATATTTATTCAATTATGAGGGTAGTCAATTACTTTAAATGCTATTATTTTTTATGCATTATCAATTGTTTATCAATATAATGTATAGTGACAACAATATATCCCTTATGATTTTCTTCCCTAATGATTTTTGTCCGAAGTAAATGATACAACACAAGAATATTTATTTAAATCATGTATTATGTTTTCTTTCTTTTCTTGAATAAAATAATAGTGTATGAACGAAGAGTGTTTCTAGAATAGGATGTGTACCTTGGTTAAAGATATCTTTGTACGAACTTGGTAAAGTGAACGCTTTCTAATAACTCACCACTTGCGACCAACTGAGTCATACCATTTCGGTGCATGTTCTCTTGCGTATACACCATTTGTTTAGATTTGGACTAGAACTAAAAGTTGCATCGAAGGTTTTGAACTGAAGTTGCGCTTGATTTCTATCCACCCCTCTGTGTTTTTGCAAACACTTTGGGTAGTGTCGATTTATTTGGCTCATGCTCTTACTCTTTTGCCATGAAAATTTGTGTTTACACTACCTTATGGTGCGGTTGTCCGTCTGTTGTTGTACCATTACGCACTCAATTGGAATGTTCCCAACACCTAACATTTTATTTTACGGCTTGTCATTTAGTGCTTGCACCAATTGTTGTATGAGTGTGTGTTTCTAAATCTTCATCGACATCCTCAAAATCAATTGGATACGTGCTCATATAATCATCACCAAAATCAGGAATTGAAATATCATTCAACCCACTGAAATCATCATATGTTTGGTGGCCACTTCCTTGAGTGTAATTCATTTGGGTAGTACAAGATGTAGAAAATAGAAACGTAGAATTTGAACAGAAGAAATCACTAAAATAAGCAAATTAAATTGTAGATTGCACAATAAAAGAACTAATATTGAGAATACAATACTTTGAGATTGAGTAAGTTGAGAGTTGTGATGAATGTATTGAAGTGGATGGGGGGGTTTATATAGAAAAAAAAATATATACAACCGTTATTGAAAAAATAGAAATTGTAAAGTTCCAGGCCGCCCCAAATGTCATCCTTATAATTTTTCCTAACAAGTTGTAGCAGAGCTCGTGGTTCGACGTCTGGGATTGCGCTGAAAATGATAACAAGTTCAAAGTTTGAGGTAGAGCTATAATGATGGACTGGCACCAATGTAGAGCTATGGTGATTGAGTTATACTGATTGAGTAATACTGAAGTGGAGATGTAGCCACTGGCGGAGGGAATGGGGACTTGGGCTCCCAGGCTCCCATGTTTTAGTAGAATGATTTTTTAATATTTTAAGAAAATAATAAAATAAATTATTTAGTTGGCCTATTCCAAAATTCAAATAACCTCAACCTAAAATAAAATGGCCCACGTCCAAGTTCCCCTTATTAATTGTTTTAATTTAATTTTATTTATTTCACTATATTTTCTCAAATTCAAGCTCCAATCATCCAAAATCAGTCTTAAATCCATTAACCCTCATCTATTTTCACTCCATTATCTCAAATTCATGCTCTAATCTAGAGGTGTCAAGACGGGCTTGCCAGCCGAACCCGTATCGGCCCGCCCATCTCGACCCGGAACCACCGGTCGAAGAGGCCGAACTGCGGGCCAACCCGTGAGCCGATGAGATCGAACCGCGGGCCAGCCCGTGAACCGGGTGGACTATTCACGGCTCGGGCGGTTCGGCCTATAACCGCTGGCCTATTTTGATTTTTTTTAATAAATGATAAAAAGTCGTTTAAAGTGACGGATCGTCTTTGTTTTAATCTTTAAATATATAAAAAATAGAAATTGAATTAAAAAATTAACAAATATGAATTTATCATTGTTATTTATTTTTATTTAGTAATTTAACACATTTTTGCTATATATGTAAGCATTTTTTTAATTACAATAGGTAACTAAATTTTTTTAGTAATTTCAAAAAAAAAAATTAATTTTTATTCATCTGAGTCGAGCCGGATTGAGCTGCGGCCACATGAGCTCAATCAGAATGGGCCGGCAGGTGGAATGGAGCTCGTATTCAATTTTTGTGTGGTTGGTTGACCCGATCCTTTGACCGGATTGACACATCTACTCTAATCATGAGAATTAATCCTTAAATCTGTTAACCAGTCGCGAACTCTGTTTATTTCTTCCTAGACTGACAACTGCAAAGTTTGAGCAACTGGGCGACTCAGACACTTCTCAGGTAAGTAATGGCTTGCTTTTATTTATTTTTCATTTTTTGGAATTGATTTGAATATAATTTTCAATTTTGTGAAAGCTTTTTTAAAAGTAAGTTGTTCTCATATATCTCTAGACTTTGTTGTTGGTAGGGTTCAAAGAAAAGTTCATCAATCTTTTTAATTCAAAATTGGCAAGATGTTATATTGGTGGTGCATGCTTTTGGGCAACAACAAGTGATGGGTTCTATTTTTTGGGTGAAGATGGAAAGTTTGATAAAATCTATTCTTGGCAACAAGGAATAGTGTATGATTTTTTTTAAAAATATATAATTTAAAAGTATGTATGTCTTCTTATTTATTTTTCATTTTACCCATTGTCAAGTATTGGCCTTTTGGCTTTCACTGCAAGAAATATGTTGAATGATTATAACCACATGACCTTAGAAGAAAAAAGGCGTCGCCTTTTGGATGTAGTGATCAAATCACATAGATGTCGTGTTGTGGTGATCGAATCATGTAGAAGGTGGTTTTCGCTGTTGTTAAAAGTTTTGAAAAGTGACTAGGGGAAAAGTGACAAGAAAATTGAAGATTTTAGTTCGAAGAAGTCGACTCTCAAAGTCAAGTTTGTGAGTCTTTAATTTTGTTTACATTTACTACAATTGATTGGGAAGCGATGGCACCTAACGGTAAAGGGGTGCGAATATGGGAGTTAAGGCATGCCATGAGTTGGAAATTTTGGGTGGGTCAAGGTGGAGATTGTTCGGTTTCGCCCAAATTTGTGAAATAAAAAATATCTATAATAGAAAGAAAAATAGAAATTGTTATTTGGAGAGAAAAAAGAAAGTGGCCATATGGTATTAGAAATCCACATGGTTTAGTTGGTAGTGTTATTTAAAGAAAAGGACTTGTAATGCAATTAAGAAAATGACGCAATGCAATTAGGTCACTTGAAAATTTGTGTATACTATAAACAATGGGTGTGTTTGATTCCTTTCATTTTCCATGGAAAATGAAAATTTTCCACCATTTTTAGAAACAGTACATTTGATTGGCAAAATTTTCCATGGAAAATGCATTTTCTCACCTATTTTCCATCTTTCGTTTGATTGGAACTTTTGCTTTTCCATGGAAAATATTTTCCATGTTTTCCACTTTTGGCCATATTTTCCTTGTTTTCAAGGAAAATATTTTCTTTAATAAGGATAGGAGAATTTATTTTCCATGGAAAATTTGTTAACCTTTTCAACCCATTTATTTTCCATGGAAAATTTGTTAACATTTTCAATCCAAATTTTCTTGGTAATTCATTTCCATGGAAAATATTTTCTTTCCACCCAAATTTTCCACTTGCAATCAAACACAACCTAATACATAGATTTTAGATCTGTGGTCTTGAGATTCATGGTGTGACCAAATTCTTCTTGAATTTTAGAGAGCGAATTGGTGCAACCATTGTGTGAGAGAAAAAGTTTAGAGTGAGAAAATTAGAAAATTGTAGGGCGTGTTTGTAGTGTAGGTTGAACATTTTAGTTTTATGTAGGGAGAAGTTGAGAGAGTGGGAAATTTTGTATTGTGAGATTTTACGAGTGAGTAAAGTTTATTTTTTCGTGCTTATCGGCGGTTTGTCGAACAAAGTTTAGTTTGTGTTTTCTAATTCTTTTTAATTCTCTGTTTTCTATTTTCGTTGCTTTCGCTACACATTACTTTTTATTTTTAGCTTGCTACATGCTTGATTGATAGTAAGAAGGAAAACATTGGGTCAAAGAAATTGAAAGATGATAACTATAACAATGTCATTATTACGAAACACTAGTTGAAGATACAACATAAGATTCGAGGGTGAATCTTCCTTAACCCTGGGTGAATGATGAAGATGACTTCATTTTAATGTTTTGTTATTTTCTATTATCTTTTTTATTATTATTAGGTGTCATTAGGGTTTTTAATATATGTTATGAACTACGTAGGGTGCAATTTTAATTATGGTTTGGAGTTAAGCTTTATAATGAGTCGACAATAGTGTTTGTTCTTGGTATTTTGGAGTTGAATAAAAAAAACTTTGGTGTTTTTGCTCAATATTTGGTTACTTTTGGGTATTCGTGTCTGAATTAACGAGTCATGATCGTGTGTTATTGTTCTTCATCACTTTTGTCTACATCACTTTAGCTTTATGTTCTCAAGCAAATGTGATGATCATTTGAATTTTACTCATGTTTGTGTTAATGTTATTTTACCATGTATCATTGTTATTATTTCCACATATCATGTCGAAGATTTGAAAAGATGGTGATATTATTCTCTTTAGTAATTTTTGGATTGTATGAGATTTTTCTTTATAGTTGATTGTGTAAGTATTACACAATTTTTCTTTAGATTATAACTCTATAAATAAGGTCTTTTACCTTGTAATAATTAGACATTACATACATTACTTTATAATTTCAACAAGGTATCAAAGCGGGTTTCATCTGATTTTGAGTTAAACTTGCAAGCTTTCGTCCTTGGTGGCTGACCATGTCGCTCGTTCCAAAAAAAAAATTTAGTTCTACTTTTTTCTTCTTGTGGTTGTCCTCGCATATTTACTGCTGCTGCTTTGTGGGTGTCTTGATTTATTTTTTGTTTTTCTTTTTCCTTCTTTGTTCACGATCCTCCCACCATCTACTAAATTCTCTTTGGGAGTCGGTCATCATTGTGCGTAACCAGGTCTAGGGCTTCCCCCCTTTGACCTCTTGCAAGTAGATTTCTCTTCAATTTTTATGCAATCCGGTGCTTTTCTATTACTTCTTGAATTTATTGTTGGTGATATTATATACTTGAAAGTCCTATGACTTTCAATCAATAGGTGGAGTATTAAAAATTAGAATACTTTAAATACATTTAATTATAGAAAGTAAGTTTGACTCTCTAAATTTGGAGAGCCAAAACACACTCTATTTTGAAAAGTTAATTTGGAGAGTATCTTGGAACATAATTTTAATGATTAACTCTTTAAAATATATATCATTTTATGTTTAAAGAGCATCTGGGGGATGTTCTTACACCTCTACTACATTAGCAACACCATTACTCTACGATGTCTTGTGCTCCACCTCACATTCCAACCCCCTATCCCCTTGTACCCCTTAAGAGCTCTAAAGCACATTCTCTAGCATTCACGCCTTATGCTAACTAATATCTATGTCAAACTCTAGACAAATGTGATTTTGAATGTTGAAGGTATGTAGATTATGTTGGGATCCTCAAACTTTGACATGATGTGTCTTCCAATCACCCAACATCTAGTTTATGCGTGATCTTTTCTGGTGAACTTCTAATGAACAAGTATGGTAGCGTGATTGCTTTGAATTTCAAATTGATCACTTTCCTTCAAATGCGATGCCCCATAAGCGCCATTTCTAAATTTTCACACCACAAACAACTACATATGCACTCTTATTTGACTTCCTCACTATAAATTCAAAATTGTTCTTTAAAGCATTCATTTACAATGATGCTTGAAGATCTTTCTTGTTGGAAATAGTTGGTCAACATGCATATCATCGTCGTCAGTAATCTTTGTTGATGTTCCACAAGGTTTTGAACAACTAACAACTTTTGAAGTGCCAATTATCTCATCTACCAATATAAAATATATAGTGTAACATTGTTTTCATTTATCACATGAAAATCATCTTCGTAGTTGTTGCGCACTATTTCCACCATATCCCAATAATCACAATTTTGATTAAATGGAGATGATGGTTGCGTATAATTGCCGTCATGTGCATCACTTTGAATATTGCATTTACCATTGTCTTATTCATTGCCACTATGTGCACATGTTTACATATTGCATTGATCTTTATTTTGTTCATTATCCACAACAATTTTGAATGGCATTGATGATTATCTTTTCATTTTCCACAAGATTTTGCTTGTCGTGTTGACATCAATCGAACTCTTTTTCACATGGTTACACAAAAGGAACATGAGCATGCATAGAGAAACCACTCACATCCATGTCATAAGTAATTTGTATTAGGCGGGCCGATAACTTTGTCATGCTAGGGATGAGATTTTTTATCTCCATTTCATATAGAACAGAACCTTAAGCACTTCTCATACTTTATCGTACAACTCTGCATATGAAATATTTTTTGCAGTGTCTCGATCATTCCCTATTCATTTCTAAATTCATCCACATTCATCACTCTTTTTAAATTTAATAAAATAACAAACAACAATCATAATGCCACAATTTATATATGCAATTCAACCAAAAATATTTAACAATTTAGTCTGCTCATGTATTAAATAAAGGGATCGTAAGCAAAGAATCCATTGTGTCAAAACATAAGAGTTTGAAGGTCTAAAAACAACACACCTTCGTTTGACAGTAGAATTATAACTTGTAGCTTCGATTAAAAAAAAAAAAAAGCTCCCCATTAATAGAAAATTTCTAGTTATAGAAAAAAAAATGCACCAGTTATAGAAAAAACGGTACCCTTCCAATTCTACATTATAATGCTTATTTTGTTCACCCATTTGATTATTAGAAATAAAATTGACGGTTTTTCAAAAAATAATGAAAAAATTCAAAAAATGAAAATGAATATTAGAATAAGTAAAAGGAGATGAACATGTCATTCTTAGTGTATGTTTGGTAGAGTTTAAAAGTAATTTTTTTACGATATTTTAAAAAAAGTGGATGAGATGTATATTTAAAAAGTTGATAAAAGATGTAGGTCCTATGTAATATGTGGTTGTAAATAAGTTTGAATTTTTTTTTAAAAAAAAAACTCTCTCAAACATGCTCTAATGTTCTTCTTTTGTAGAATGTTACCGCTTTTAAAATACAAATACTTAATATATTCCATCTTGGTGGATAATGCAAAGATAGAAGGAAGAAATTAGGGCTGAGAATGGATTTTGAAGAATGAAAGTAAAATGGTCAATGGATTTGTAGAATTAGGTTACAGGTAAAACTTTGAGCGTTAGATTTCAATTGGGACATTTAGAGATTTCAAGTAAAGGATATTTAAGACATTTAATGAATAATAAATGGATAAATATATTGGTAATTATATACACACTACAAAATTTATTTGTTGTACCACATTTTAATTGTATTTAAGATCTTCAATCTTTATTCATTGTAGTACTTATGTCATCAATTTTTTTCGTTATTTTTTATCCTCAATCTTTCATTAATTAACACATCTAAGTCTTTAATAAAAGTTCATGTCCAAAAGTTCGTTTGTAAAGAGTAAAACTACTTATTTGTCCATCATATATATATTTTTTTTAAAAAGTATAAATACAAAGTGTGACAAAATATTTTTATCTTATTTCTAAGCACGCAAAATAGAATATTTTAACAAAAATCATCATCAATGACGAGATGTACTAATTAATTAGAAGATTAAAGATAAGAATTTGATGGAAAAAAGGTTAGGGACATAATTATTACAATAGGCAAAGATTGATAGCCTTAAAATTAATTAAAATGTAGTGCAACAAAAAAAAATTGTGATGGCAATATAATCACCCTAAATATATAGGTGGTTATATACACACCACAAGTTGTTATAAGTGTATCACATTTTAATTGTACTTAAGATCTTCAACTTTTGTTCATTATTGCAATTATGTTCTTAACTATTTGTTATCGAATTCTTATCTTCAACTTTCATTAATTAGCACATTTCATCATTAATGATAGTTTCTATTGAGATATTTTGTTTACGTGCTTTGAAATGAGGAAAAATATTTTATTGTACTTTTGTATCTATTGTTTTTTAAAAATATAACAGACAAATAAATCTTTTTACGAATTTTCAACAAATATTTTAGATGGAAACCGTTATCAAACACAAGATATGCTAATTAATGAAAAGTTGAGGTTAAAAATGTGATAAAAAAAGTTAGGGACATGAGTGATATAATGCTCATAGATTAAGGATGTTAAATGTAATTAAAATATGGTGCAAAAAATAAAAAGTGTTGTGTGAATATAATTACCCTAAATATATTTACATTACATTTTTTTTTAACCACACCATACTGTAATTGTAATTAAGGTCATCCACTATTGCTTATTTGTGTGTGTGTGTGTGTGTGTGTGTATATATTTATCACATTCTTATTATCAACTTATTAATTTACAATCTTATTTTTGTCTTTGATGATTTTTTCTCTTCAAAAAGTTAATTAGGATGACGTAAAAAAAGTTTTTGCCTCTCGTATTTTTAAATAAACAAAATAAATAATAAATATAAAAGTTTGATAAAATATTTATCTCTTATTCCAATGCACATTAGTAGAATATTTGGATAAAAATCATCATCAGAGACAAGGTGTAAAAATTAATTGAAAGTTAATGATAAAAATACGACGAAAAAGAATTAAGACATTAGTGCCAAAATATCAAAAGTTAAGAAATCTTTGTTGTAATTAAAATGTGGTACTAAAAATAAAATTTATAGTTTGAATATAATTACCCATATTAAAGTAGACTTAAACTTAAACATTATATAAAGTCCTTTTAAAAACAAAAAATTGGTTGACTAGACATTTTAACCATATTCCACATTAAGTAATTAGAGCCAAAGTGCTCATTAATACAATCAATTAATTATTAGGGTCCGTTTGATATATGGACAAAAGTTAAAAATAATAGATAAATTTTATCTTATTTTGTTGGGCGAAAGTGATGTTCGGATAAACTTTTATCCATATACCAATTTAAAGCAAAAATAAAGATAAATTTTGTCCTCAGAAAGAGAATGACAAAAATTTTTATTCGGATAATGATTCACTCATTTTTTTTTAAAAATACAAACGTTGTTGTAAAATTATAGATAATGATGAATGACTATTTAGTTGTATCTAGATGTCTATGTAGTTATCTACTTACTCCAAAAGAGTGTATTCTAATCAGATTGTAACTCCCTTTGTAACCTTATAAATAAGGGACATTGTTATAGTAAATTTACACATTTGAGGTTTGACTCTTCCCATTCTCTTCTCTTTTTTTCTCTACTTTTCTAGTTTCACAACACGTTATCGATCTGAGATTCTAGCCAAGCGAGTTAGCAATTAGATATTATTTTTGATTCAAAAGAAAAAAGGAGAAGCAAAACTAGCAGTAAGCTGTGATATCAAAACACCATAAAGAACAAACAAAAGCTTAGTGGCCTAAAGTCCATTTTCTCAAGTGTCAATATCCCAAAAGAAATTCAAGCGGCACCAATTGATTAGTGTTCATATCTCTATCTTTGCTTTGATTTATGAGTCCGACTTATATTATATTTTTGTTATGACATTTTATGAGAAGTAATTAAAAGAAATATTCATACTTTAATTAGAGATAACAATGTTTTAACTTTTATTCAACGGAAAAGGACAACAAATCGGTGTTTTTATTGTTCTAAAATATTCTTGAACAAAATTTGTTTATTTTTTATTTTCTGAAGAATTATAATTCTACCAATATTCGAGGAAGAATATTATGTTATATTTCATAACATAAACATATAAATATTCTAGAAGAATATTTTATTGTTCTAGAAGAATATGAACTATTGTTCTGAAGTAGCGATGAGTCTACATATATCAATATCATATTATTGCTCTTGAAGAAACACAATTATATTTTATATATATATATATATATATTCAATATATATATTAATTTTTCTTGAATTGTTCTTAATTTTATAAGATATAATTTTCTATAAGAATATTATAATATTGCTCTTGAAGAACAAATATTTACATCAAAATAATGATTTGTTATAGCTCTTAAATAAGCACAACTTTATAATATTCTGACAAAATATTAATTGCTCTTGAAGAGCATGACATTACAATTTAAATATTTTAGAAGAATATTAAATTATTGCTACTCAAGTAGCAGTAGTTTTTACTGTTCAATCAACTATTATGTTATATTTCACGACCTGATATATAAATATTATATAAAAATATTTTGTTGCTTCAGAAGTAGTACAATTTTATATTATATTAATATTTTAGTAGAATATTAATTACTTTCGAAAAGTCTAATTTTATAAGATCTAACATTCTATAAGAATATTATAATATTGTTTTGAAGATCAAATATTTACTTTGGAGTAAAGTTATTTTAAAATAATTGGTTGTTGCTCATGAAGTAGCACGACGTTATATTCAAATTGTGACAGGATATGACTTGTTCACGAAGACCATAATTTATGTAATTTAATATTAAACTATTTGTTTTTGAAGAGCAAATTTTTATAAAGTTTAATATTTTAAAATAATTTGTTGTTGCTCCTAAAGAAGCACAACGTTATATTCATATTTTGGCAGAATATGACTTGCTCTCGAAGTGCATAATTTTATGTAATTTAATGTTAAATTATTTGTTTCTGAAGTGCAAATTTTTATAAAGTTTCGTACTTTAAAATAATTTGTTGTCGCTTTTGAAAAAGCACAATATTATATTAATATTCTGGCACAATATAACTTGCTCTCGAAAAGCATAATTGTATAAGATGTAAACATTTATTATGTTTTTACTCCTGATGAGTAAATTCTTAAATAATCGAATATTCCTAAATAACAATTTGTTGTTGTTCTTGAAATAGCACAACATTATATTAATATTTCAGTAGAATATTACTTACTCTCGAAGAGTGTAATTGTGTAAAGATTTAATATTAAGTTATTGCTTTCGATGAGCATTTTAATATTTTATAGAAATATTATTTTATTGTACCGTAGAATCATAAAATTTGTACATATCAATATTCTAAAAAAATTATCTTATTGTTGCTCTTGAAGAAGCACAACTTCACAATATTAATGTTGTGCTATATTAGAGTATTGATACCTTTAAAGAGGTCAATAAACTTATGAGACAATTCTCCATTATTCATTTTTTCATTTTTGTGAGACAAGGAACATAAACTTGTTCTCCAAATAAATGAAAAATATACTTGTTAGATTGTGTTGAACCAGAAGTTCAATACTTCAAAATTTTATTGATTGACAATATCGGTTAGACCATCCCGGATCAATATGATGTGAATTATGAATGAGAATATCTATTGAAAACCAGAAGATTTTTCAATATAATGAATTCTCACGTGATGCTTATTCTCATGGTATATAAACCAGTAGACCTTTACTAGGTAAATCGGAACTGAATTCCTTGTATTTCTGAAAATTATTTAAGGTGATTTATGGGACCTCATCACCCTCCATGTTGACTATCTATATATTATTTGTATCTAATAGATACATCTACTAGATGATTATATGGTGTTATTATTTGCAACTTGAAGTTTGCAAGATTACTTGCTCAAATTTTAAATTATGAGGATAATTTTCGGATTATACAACCAAAGGCGGTGATGTGTCTTGTTAATACTAGTGAGTCTAAATCTCAAACTTTTAATATATTAGTTGAGATGATATTAAATGGTTTAGCAATATTGTTTTTCAACACTTTCAATTAAATTCTAAACCATTACTATTGAGAACAAAGCGGTTCCCATTTTTGTCTAGATAATGCTATTTTATATGCAGAAATACTTATACGCATCATGCCAACATCAAAGTTACCCCCGCTATAGTTGGCTTATGGTCAGAGCCTAATATTATCCATCTAATGATTTTTGATTGTACAATATATGTACAATCGGTCCACCATAGTGCACTGAGATGGGCTTTGAAAAATATTGAAAATACATGTTTAGTATGGAATATTATAAAATATCTTAACGGGTGATATTTTATAATACGATTTTTCGAATGTCATTTTGATAAGACATTTTTCTCAATATTAGGGGAGAGAAATTAAGTAGCTGGAAAGAATACATGAAAATGCAATATATTATATTTTCTAGATCCTTGCACAAGACAATATGAACCACAAGTTCGACAAATAACTCATTTGTAAGTTATATAATTGACAAATGCATTTACTGACCAAAGAGATTAAATCAAATCTCATATACTAGCTCTAAATGCTCCAATTTATATTAATGCCCTTGAAAGACAATCCATTAACATTATATCTGGTAAATTAATGACACGCCTGAAGCGTGGTGACATTTGATTCCAAAAAATTCTCAAATTAAAAATGGAGCAAATTATAAAGATGGTCCTATTGATGAGGTGTATACTCTTGGAGAGTATATAGACATAACTAATTATAAAAACCCCAGAAGAGGTTCAACTAGCTGAAATAATAAAACGAAAAGATCTCGTTAAGTTATGTCGTTATGAGAAAGAAATGGATTCAAAAATAAATGTTGTTAACAACATTTTTGTACATAATGAAACGCTTCATATTATAAAAGGTAGCGAGGATATTAAAAGAAATCATCAAAGAATTAATTGGTCAAATGAAAAGATGCAATCCAAGTAAATTGAACTGACTAGAGAAACCTGAAGTTTCTGGACCTATAGTCGGAGCACCTAAAGGTGTATATTTATGAGGAAAAAAAATGAAAAAAAATGAAGTCGTAACATGTAATGCACGACTTTTAACATTATGAATTTCGCAAATGCTTATGTAAAGCAAACATAAGTTGATATCTTGTTAGTCTGTCAATACATGATATATATGCATATAATTAATATTGTTATAACCAACTAATCTGGCATGACTAATAAAACAATGTATATAAATCCCTGGAGGATTTAATATGCCTGGAGCATATAGTTCAATTTTTCAAGAACTTAATCGATCAAAGTACAGACCTAAAGTGATATTATGATGAGGGGGAGTAAATACGTGTTGTACTCTTTTCTTTGACCATGGTTTTATCCCATTGGATTTTTCTGAGCAAGGTTTTTAATGAGACAACTTTAATGGCGTACTACAGAATTATGTACTCTTTTTCTTTCACTAGAATTTTTCCCCACCGAATTTTTTTCTAGTAAGGTTTTAACAAGGCATATTTTTTCTGTAAATAACATACAATTGAAAGTTGTATAAATATTATAGTTATGGATATCCATAACCTACAAAACATTGTACCCTCATCATAACCATATGGTTATACTCCCGTGTATTATAAATTGTATATGAGATCCTTGAAGGAAACAACTACAAGATCTATTTTTAATATAATTGTATCACACCATCATGCTAACTCTGATCAACTAGAGATAGTGTAAGAAGATGATATTCTTTGGAGGTTATAACATGGAGCACATTTCACCGAGAATTGTTTTATACAAGTTTTAAAAGATGGTGGCATTGAAGACATTGACACACAAGATATGGATAGCTCAATACAAGTTTTTTTCCATTGGTTGAAATCAGGGGAAGTAGTTGTACTCTTTTTCCTTCGCTCAAGTTTTGTCTCATTGGATTTTCCTGACAATGTTTTAATAAGGCAGCATTTGAATACTCTAATTTTTGATAATTTTTTTTATTGGTATTTTTGTCCCATTGGATTTTTACCAAACAACGAAGCAGTTGTTGTATAATAAGTCATTCAATGGGGAGTATTGTAAAATTATAGATAATGATGAATGACCATTTAGTTGTATACAGATGTACATGTAATTATCTACTACTCCAGGAAAAGTATTTTAATCGGGGTTGTAATTTACTTTGAAACCCTATAAACAATGGTCGTTGTTATAGTAAAATTCTACACACTGAGTTTTGACTCTCACTATTCTCTCTCTTTTTCTATCTACTTCTCTTTTCATCTATCATTTATAATATATATATATATATATATATATATATATATATATATATATATATATATATAAATCTATCTTTGAGCATCCTATAACCTAAGATAATCGTTACCACCCACCCCCACCTAGGAATGACAAAATACTCTAACTCCTCCCCGCTCCGTCTTGTCTCGTTCCGTTAGTAATCGCGGACGAGGACGGAAATCATGGTCCCAACTCCAAATTCCTTGGACATATCCCAAACCTCTTTTTATTTTATTTATATTTATATTTTAAAATTTAAATCGTATTAAAAAATAATTAATTAATTAAATGGCAGTAAATAAAAATTATTTAATTCTCGACCCTCACTCCGCACTCCAAAAATTTCCGACGAGACGGGATTGGTAATGCCTTCTCGGCCCAATGCCATATTTACTACCGCCACCTCCGACCACCTCCTTCCGCCACCGCCATCGCCTCCGCCACCGCACCCAATTTTTTTCTTTTTAAATTTTTTATTTACTTTTTTTTATTTAATTAATAATAATAATAATAATAATATAATTGTCTTTTTATCAAAAGTTAACTTTTTAAAGTGACATTTTTATTTTTATACTTATTTGAACCAAGCAAAATAATAATAAAAATAATTCTTATCCATATAACTTTATCCGGATAAATAATTTTATCGCAAGCCAAACAGGCCATTAGAGACAATAATTCCATTCTTAAAAATTCTTGCATAAATAAATTATTCTGAAGTATGAAAACTTATATTCTTCTAAATCAGCATTATATCAAAACTTTGCTTCTCATTTGAATCAAGAACATTGTAATTTTCACGAATCTAAAGACGAGATAATGTACTATAATTGGTATATCTCTAGAATAACTTTTATCCGCCGAGGGACGACCCTTAGACCAAATTATCTTTTTTTATCCTCTCCTTTTCATTTCATACATGGGGAAAAAAATGTTAATCAACAAACAATATTGAGTAGCTAAAGAAAGCACCAGTATCTGTACAAACCTCCCTTTAACTGTTTTCAGGTTTCTCACAAAAGCACCACTTCCACGGCCAGTTATCATCTCTATCAACTTTCATACAAGAAACATTAAGTACATGCTTGGTGAGCAATACTAAATAAGACTGGACAGTATACTACTTAAACAAATTTTAGCTTCTTTTTTTTTTTTTTCATAGTACTAACGAGTACTATCCAACCATCCCTACCAAACATGCTATAGTAAATACAAGAAAAAGTCTGTCTTCTCCGCCTCTGTCTACCCAAACTCCTTTCCTCTAACGTGCCTTCAGACAGTGCCTTCTTAAGGAAATAACACGCCACCAGATCGAAATATTTTATCATAACGGTATTTCTATTCAAATGATTCCAGGCTTTCAATATAAGTAACCATCTTTGCTCAAATTTAAAAGTTCCTTCTGCTATCTGACCTCAGATCCTGGTTGTCACTTTTGTCAGTGTCTGAGGTCTCCGGCTGGGCATCCATATCTGTGCTACCTGCTCGAGTTTTTCTGTGCCTTGATCCTAGAGAATTCAAGTAAAATACTCAAAATTTATTCACTTGTTTGTGGCTAATACGAGAAAGTGTTGGCACAAAATATTTCTAGTGGAGCAAAGCGAAGTGGGATATGAACAAAACGGGGGTGAAGTACTAAACTGTATAAGAAAACAAGATGTGGAAATGAAGTGACACCAAAACACAAAGGCATATATGCACACACGATGTATTCAACAAGCAAGCAAAAACACACACAGTCCAGCGCATTCAAGCAGAGGAGATAATACTTTTCTATTATATTCCCATATTAATCAGTTTTGACAGCCTTGTTAAGTTTTTCAAGAACTATTGAACCTGAACAAATTTGTAGGTGGATTGTGGAACTTGTAAGTTATTTATTCCCCTAATTTTTATCTTCCTAAACTTTATATTCCATAACACCAATGATCACTGCCCTTCATAGACATCTTACTTTAGAATTTGCTCTCTCTGAACAGTAAATCACATTTAAGTAGTCAAACCCTACCAACTGTAATTCGTCTCCATACATACTTTAGAATCCCTCCTCTATATCCTAGTTTGCAAAGTGTTTCAGTTGAGGCAATGATTAAGAATGTTAAGCTTGGTGCAGGTGGGCTTAGAACGTGTAGTGGGAGAGAAGGATGAGGAAATTGACACCAGTATATTTTAAGACCGTTGACCCCAAAACATCAGTTCACATTGATTCTAACTACCTATTACCTTGCATATCCATGAGGAATAAATTTTGGAGTAGAAAAAACTTTTATCTATAAAGTTAATTGAAGATGTTAAGGTGGCTTTTGCATTTCCTGTTAAGTCTAAATGGGTGGCAATCACATGGTTAAGACACGAAGACACGTTAAACAATAAAAAGGTCTAGAATGTCAACTAGCAGATCTCGCTGCCCTTGAAAAGACATGCAAATTATTTCATGTCTAGTATGGTCAACCCGTATTATTTAATATTTAATTTTAGTTGCATCATTTAAAGGCAAATGTCATAAAAAAATAAGATAAATGTGAAAGAGTGGAAGGTAGCATCACCAATCAGAATTATCCCAAGATTCACTTGACAATTTGTAGAAGAGATCTTCCTGATGGAATATATAGTATTACGTAAATCTAAAGATCTAGTGAAAGTGAATTAATTGTTACAAGAGAAAGTAGCATAACATACAAAAGTTTTCAGATAGGTAAGTGGGTGTATTTATGCCTAGTGAAAGACTCCAGTGAGGTAGTATAGAAGCAATATAATTAAGGAAAATACTTAGAAGACTATAAATAAATTATTTTATCCAAAAATCCAAGAAATTTTAGGAATATCTTAAAACCCAAACAAGAAAATGTAGATAGTTCTTACACTGTCAAGTGTCAAGTACTCTTATATCTTCAATGCACAAACTTCATTTTTTTTCCAAGAATGTATGAAAAAGCAAATCACACAAGACAGTCTTGATAAAGTTTGTCAAGATCAATGAAGAAGGGGGGGGGGGGGGGGGGAGGCACCCACACCATTGTTTTGTTGTCACTTACGGGGAATAGTATTAAGTTAAAAGGTAAAAAAATCACTTCGACCATTTTAGATGACAGAATCATTATTGACTCGTTTTGCCTGTAGTAAATAAGAACCTCAAAAGGTATAGTCTTCTGCACAACCATTGGGACAGAGGTTATCAGGTTAAGAACATTTTCTGAAAGAATAAATTGATTGTTGTTTATCCTTGAGTAGTGAGCATAATTTTTGTTGAATTTGGTGGATGGCCATAGATGACATGATCTAAGGTGGCACAGCTGGGATCTTATTATTTCATTATCTATTTTTCATCCCATGTGAGGTTTTATGCTATTTCATTTTGACTTTTGAAATTCCAATCAACATTAAATTGGAAAACATAATCTCGTGCAGGAAATCATTTTTGCGCAATTGGAAAAGATCACACACTGACCTCTCTTTGTATTGGATATTCTTCTGATTCAAGCATTCGGACAACTTGGCTCATCCTAGGTCTCTTGTCAGAATCCGGATCAACACATCTTAAAGCAGTCAAGAGGGCTTTCTTGAGGGCTCTAGTTGACGGCCTTGTTTCAATGTTCGGATCTACCACCTCCTCGGAGCGCCTACTTCCAACCATCATTTTCAGCCAATCAACTAGATTTACCTGTATCAAATGTTCCACATTTGAATAAAATAGAAGCATAGAATGCACCGAAGAAACATAAGTGCAGATTTAAAGCACTTCAAACAAACATGCTTCGAAGGAAAGGTTTTGGTCTGCCATCAAGTGAAACAAATTTAGCAGACAAACATTACTAGCATTACATAAAATCCAAAGAAAAAACAAAACTGAAC
Source organism: Forsythia suspensa (assembly GCA_023638005.1). NCBI lineage: Eukaryota > Viridiplantae > Streptophyta > Magnoliopsida > Lamiales > Oleaceae > Forsythia > Forsythia suspensa. The sequence continues at coordinate 1,435,749 of JALRMA010000404.1, forward strand.
TAATTTCAAGGCTTCTAATAAATTTCTCGAGTACAATTACAACATAGCTAACAAATAACAGAAAAGGAGGCACAATTATTTAATAAAAAGAAATTAATTATAAATGGATTTATAGAAGAGCATATTTATAAGAAAAATCCTACCAGTTCCAGCTGCGTAAAATTCATGTGATAGTGTAATATCTGCATCTATCTTATAATATTGAGTGGTGCTCAAGTCACGAGGATTTAGTTAATATTTTCTTTTTAATTTTATAGCTATCAAACCACATCTAACACATATCCAGTATAAGATGCACACTTGATACCACGAATAAATAAAATAGCACCACCATAAAGGAGAACCTATCATGGATGTTGGATATCTAGTTCCTAAAATAGGAATGTCCTGCAACAGTAACATATTTCCAATTTACACTCATGTTCTCAAGTTGAGAGAGATGAGAAAGGGTTGGAACCTTTCTTCTTTACTGGAATATTCAACGAACTGATGGGACCAAGAGACAAATTTTATATAAAAGGTATTGAAATTTTATGGTGAACCCATATACTCTCTCCGTCGTATAAAGATAGACTTCTATTTTCACACAGATTAAAAAAATTTAGTTATTATAGTTGGAACAATAAATTTTATTTACGTTTTTCTTAATATACCCTCCAACTACCATCCATGTAAAGATAGACATACTTCAAATTTGTTAATAACAAGGCACATTAAATAGGAACATATTATAAACTAAGAAATTAACTATACTATCAACTACACTAAGAAAAGTGGAATATAATTTGGCACACGTAAATAAAGAAAGCAAGTATATTTTTATGAGACGAAGTGCCAGAAACAAAATCATGATTATTGATTGATACAAAGAGAAGTTTTATTTTATTTTTTCTTTTCATTATGCAGAAACTAGTGCTTCTTCATTTCAAATTCGATATCATCAAATCAAACTGAGGACTAAAATAATCAATGATAAAAGGTGGCTGAGGAAGTGACCTATGGACTTCACAAACATTGCATGATTTGTCCAGTTACATTAAATTCAATACAAAAGGATGTCACAATCATCATAACTTTTTTTTTTAATAGCGAACATACAAGAGAAGATCCAACATAGCTGTAAATGCTTAATTATGTTCGTAACATTTAATACCTCTTGAGCAGCACGGCCGTAGTCCACGGGATCTCTTCCTGTGATTGCCTCTAGCAGCACAACCCCGAAGCTATAAACATCACTCTTCTCATTTAAAAAGCCAGTATTTGCATATTCAGGAGCCACATATCTATACGATATTTGAAGCAAAATGAGTGAAAATGAAATATGTTTCTGGACAGACCTAAATTAAATGCATTTTGATCCTCTCATGAAGATCTAATAATGAAAAAGAAAAGGAAAGATAAAGAATTATTGTAAATTTCTTCATGCTCATTCTGAGTTCAAAGTACCAAAGTTAAGTGAAAAAATGAATTTGGATCATTGATCAAAACGTTCAGCATTCAAGAGCTCAAAACAATAACCATGGATGACTTCAGAATCACTGGAAACAACGCCAAGGGAAGGGAAGAAAAGAACTAACCGAAAGTACCCATGACACGAGTTGTAATGTGACTTTTCCCAGCACCAAGCAGCTTAGCCAGACCAAAATCGGAGACCTTTGCATTGAAGTTTTCATCAATCAGTATATTGCTGGACTTTATGTCTCGATGAACCACTTTTGGTTCGATTGCCTCGTGCAAATAAGCAAGACTGCAAGAAGTGTATCGTATGTATATTAGATCTATAATGTTGAGAAAAAATAACAAAAGAAATTTTAGAAAAGAAAAAAAAAAGCAGCTGAGCCAACTTACGCCTTAGCCGTGCCAATGAGAACCTTCATTCTGGCCTCCCAAGTAAGATATCCGTGATGGCGCATAGCTCCATGAAGCCACTGTTCTAAATTACCGTTGTTGACATACTCATAGACTAGCATCCTGAAATATTAGGAATAAGTTCAATAAGAATTGTTTTGGATGTTATGCAGAAGGGTAACTGATTTCAATACGCTAAATTTATATATTAAGAGCCTAAAATAAAATTTTCCTTTTAGACCACAGGCATATAGCGTAATCACATCTTGTGCCACGCAAGGAACAAGTGATCAGTGGGCTATAAATGTGATGACAGTGAATAAATGTGTTAAGTTTGAAAGCCAAATTACAAGTGCAAAAAGGGTAACCTGATTTTGATGGACAGTACCTATGAGTTCCTTCAATACAGTATCCCAGAAGTCGAACCAAATTTTTGTGACGCACGTGGCCAATGGCATCAACCTCCACTCTAAATTCTTTTTCTGCTTGACCTCTGGTGGAAAAGAACAATATGATATGTATTAACTTCACAGAACTGACAAGAAAACCATCCCATAAAGATTTCCACCAAATATCAGAAAAATATTATAAAACTCACAAGTTGTTGAGGAGCTTTTTGACAGCAACTGGAGTCCCATTAATTAACTGTCCATGGTAAACAATGCCGTATCCACCCTCCCCAATAACATTCTCCTTTGAAAATCTGCTTGTTGCAAGCTCAAGATCTCTTAGCGTAAACCAATGGCCCCAACCCAAGTGAGAAAACTCCGGCAGACCGGTTAACGGTGAAGGAGCAGTTATTGGATGAGAAGACGAAGGTTTATAAACTGCGGATGTTCCTGAACTTCCTTCTTCTCCTGATTGCGATCTGTAATGATCTTTATCGACATGACGGAATGAACCTGATTGACTGCTGTTATCTCCATTCTTCATTTTAGGCATTTCCATATGGACCAAAACCTTGTCCGATTCCTTATCACTGGATTTATCATGAATGGTGAGAAGAACCCCATCACGTGGAACAAATTCATTAGTTGATAATTGTTCTACCCGAACTTCTTTAATTTCTTTTGAAACAGTTGGTATCTGGCTAAGGGGAGCTTGTCTTGAGATCTTCTTGATTTCTTTCGGGAAGTAAGATAAATCGTTAATGCAAAGAGGATAGCCACAATCAACAACCCGACAATGATACCAATAACTTCCCAGACTTTTAGACCGAAAAGGCGAGTATTCTTTGAGAGTTCCTCATTCAGATCAGAACCCATCTTTCAGGATCCCCAAAAAATCTGCAGTATTAGTTGTTATTTGATCATTGGTATTGATACTGTATTCTAAACCTTTTTCACAATCCTTGGCTTGATTAAACCAATATACAAACTCTTAGGAAAAACTCATATTTGATAAATAGTTATTTTCTTAAAGAAAATTAAGAACTGCATAAGAGAATTATACTATGGAGACAAATCCCTAATGTCCAACAAAAATTCAATGAAACAATCTCTATATAAATAGGGACGGAGTAGAAAGACCAAATGAACAAAAAGGATAGTCCAGGCCATCAAAATTGATGAACTTGAGCATTCTGGAAAGTAAAAATAATTGCAGAAAACAAGTAAAAAATCATGCAGGAGGTCAATAACATGGAAAACAATAATAATTACATAACCAAGACGAACATGCCAAGCTCATCAATGAGTAGATACATAACACAATACAAAATAAGATCCATTAGCATAGAACCATTTCATAACACAATAGAAAATCTAGATCCATTAGCATGGAACCATTTTTCTTCTTGCAGATCATTTTAGCACAGAAAATTAAAAGGAGACCTTTTAATTGAGTATTTGAGTGCATTCTGTAAAAGAGTTTTAAAAAATAAATAAATGCAAGTCTCGAAAGGCTTCAAGCTGTTACCTTTATTGTAAAAGAATTCACAACAGCAGCCTTCAAATTTCAGATCTTGAAAATCCCATCAACATATAATGTTCAACAAAAGCATCAAGAACAGATCTCTGAACTAGAAACCCAAACAGTCCCTATCAAAATTCACACATTCAAGAAACCCCAAAAATCAAATTCTTTTTCTCAAAACACTCCTCAGTTGGCCATCCTGATTGAAATTCCTTTCTGGGATTTCACTGCATTACCAAATGCCAGTGTTTTTCATTTTTGACACGCAACTGACCCTTACCCAGATGACAACAATAAAAGGGATGTCTTTGTGATACAAGTACATAGAATGCTATATGGGGATAATAGTTAAATATTGATACAGGTAAGGAATATGAATATATATACACTTACATAGATATATATATATAGAGAGAGAGAGAGAGAGAGAGAAGGAAGGGTGGAGTTGTCAGTGGTAGGTTATGAGAAAATGCCTTAATAACAATCGACACTACAGTAAAAGGAGGACATTGAGAAAGATGGAAGGTACCCTTCTACAGTTGGCATTTTAATTTTTAATTTTTGTTGAAGATGACTGATTCTCAGACATTTTACCACATTTACTCAAGCAAATGCATGCTCTTCTACATTTAAAACTGTAAATCTTTTCTGGTTTTTTCAGGGATTAATTTATTGAATGAATTATATAGTATTTTCAAACTGTAGTTAACATGAGGTGTATGTATACACTGCACGTCACTAGCATTAAAAGTTGGAGAACTTTTTACCTTGCTTAAAAGAACAAAACGCGATCAAGCAAAAAGGGAAACAAAAGTTAAAAACAGAGTTTATAAGCATCTACAGTACAACTGTGAATTACATCACGTTATCTCAAATTGCTTATATGGCAAAATAAAAAATAGAGAATATCTAAAGACTTTGTTTTTTATTTATTTTTTTAAAATTAATATTTATTGAAATGTGTGATAAATCTCTTTTATTTAACTTTTTATAATTTATATCTATCGAAATGTGTGTTATTTATCATTTATTTAATTTTTTATAATTTATCTATCACGAACCACAATTTCTTCAATCTACAACTACATTGGAGATGTTTTTCTCTCCGTATCTGTTTTATTTATCACATGTACAATAATCTATATTGTTGTATTAGAAATGATCTAGGCGATCGAATATTATTTTTATCAACGTATTTATAATACTTACTATTTATATTTACCCAATTTAAAAAAAAAAAAATTCATCTAACAAGCACTAAACAAACCCCTGCCTGGCATTGCCAGCTTATAGTACGTAGAATTGTTTCCAATAGTAATTAAATGTTGATTAGGTGGACGAACAATATGTTATATGACTACTTATAAGTCATGTTACCTTTGGAATTTTTGAACAAAATTAATTAGAGATGCTTAAATTATAATTTTAGTAGTCAAACATATTTTTGTATCGCAGCATATTTCATAGGATCCATAATTTATAATATATTTTCTTATCAATATATATATAAGACCCACAATCTATAAACACTTAAAAAATAATTTCAGCATTATCAAATATAGAGACGTAACAAAGTTGAGTGATACTTGATATGTGTTTGGTTCGATTTTATTTTTTATCATTATTTTTAATACATATTTCGTAGGAACTACAACTTTTCAACTACATATTTTATCACTTTTAAAAAAAAAATCTTAAAAATTATTTTAAACCCCACCAAACATACACTAAATAATAATTGACTTATAAGTTATTGCTTTTAAATTTCTAAATTAAACAAATTTATAAATTATTATTGACGTACAAGAATTTAAAAGTTCAAGAGTAGCGCATTAGAAAAGACCCAAAAAAAAAAAAAAAAAAAGTTTAGACCATTCGCAAACTATTTTGCAAATCCCTTAATATTTTTTCTTGTCCAACTTTAAGTTGTACTTCTTTTCATATAATTAAGGGTTTGTTCGGTGATTTTTTTGGGGGAAATGGGTTTTGGTTATTTTTTGACTTTTCAAATTTTTTTATAGTGTAAAAAGGGTTGAAAAGTCAAAAATTGTAGGCAAAAAAATAGATTTTTTTTTAGAAATAACTCTACTAAACATGACCTAATTTTACACTTTTTTTATTAATCAAGTGTCAAACTTTAATCGACTAATCACGATGATTGGCACTTCGGCCGTCCTGATTATTCTAGTAATTTTGGCTCTTAAATATAATAATTTTTGTGTAAAATAATAAACGTTACGTCTCTTAGGCATATAATGAAAATATTTGAAAGATGACAAATTTATTATCACTTTCAAATAAATAAAAAATATAAAAAAGAATTTGTAACTATGTTCCACGTTCAAATCCCCCCCCCTCCCTCCCTCCCTCCCACGTTCATCAAATATTATTTCTTTATTTAAATCCACCTTTTAATTCTTCAATTATTATCATTTTACAATTATGGAAATATTGGAGATGGAAACAATTACAATTGGTGACGATACAAGAGAAATTTGAAAGTGATTTGATTAGTTTAAAGTTTAAACAAGTTGTCAAATTTCAATACTGATATTACACAATGGTCATCATCTTGCAGAGTATATTAAAAAATAAAATTTTACGTTTTCTCAAAATATAAAAATAATAAATAACATATAAAGAAATAAACGAAACTTGAAGGCTAGACACAACATTACTAAAAATATCATGATAATTTTACTTTGGTAGGGCAGCCCACTGCCATAATTTCTAACAAGCTCCATCATTGGAAAATTTTGGTTATCGAAGTTAAAAATGACCTAAGTTGGTAAATAATTTACAAAGAAAATTATATAGATATTGAAACTTTTTATTTTACCTTTAATAAAATCAAGTGGGCCGTAGAGGGTCTCTTCGTTAATGTCATTTTTTATCTTGTTCGTATATATAAAGTACATTTATTATAAGTCTATAAAATGAGCGTCAATTAGTATCATATTTGTCGAAATGAATTATATTAATCAAACTAAATAGCTCATTGGTCCATGTGATTTCAATTATTCATTTGTGATGCAATTTAATTTATACTATAGTTGAGTTATTGACATTGATTACTTGCTTCAGTATTCGATTTTAATTAAATTAACTATTTAATTTTAAATTGATGTAAAATTTCTGATTAGTATTTTTTTTTTGGGTGGGATGGGATGCTCTTGTATATTAGGATTCACTAATGGTCTATAATATTTATGAATTTTTTTTATTAGTAATATATATATGAAAATGTGACTATTAATGGTCTAAAATTAGTGTTCAATGGTCTATAAGATATAGATGGGATACTCTTGTAAATTAGGATTCATTAATCCATCGCAATCCTCTTTATTTATTTGAATCTAAGATGGATTATGAATAATTCAGACAAAAAAAGAGATGACTCTTATAAAATACATTAATCAATAAAACTAATATTTTTTATATTAACATGTTTGTGTCTATGTCACACACAACCTTTTTAAATATATTTTTAAATGGTATTACCTTTTCATATATATTATAGTGGTGGGAATTTAGACAAATTCTTCTATTACCCACAAGAATTTTATTTAGAAAAAATAAGGGTAATTAGCACATTTCGTCCCTATCTTTTGGATCTATTGTGCAAATCGTCTCTATCATTTGAATTTTGACATTTGGGTTCTTAAATCACCCATGCTTTGCTCAAAACGTCCTTACCATCTAATTCTATCAACTGAAGCCGTTAAACCAGCACGTCATCTGCAATCTCTCATTATTTGAAGGGCATTTTCATCAAATTACCAAACGGGCACGTAATTACCTATGGAGGCATTAAATGATCGTTTGCAATGTAAAATGGCACATGAATCCCATCCTGCTGCTGCAAAAGCGAGTCATCTCGCCGACTTGACATCATGTTCGCCTGGCACCGATGTCGAGGACTCAGAACAGTTTTTCCCCAAGTGTTTAAGAACCCCTTTATGCCCTGCTTGCAAATTATTCCTTGTTTCTGACTTTTCACATTATTCAATGCCGTCTCTTCCGACACCTCCATCATCCCCTCTCTTCCTTTCTCCTCCGCCGCTAATAAATCTTCTTCTTCTTCTTCTCAAAACCACCCATAATATTCTCGAACGACAAGCAATCCAAGTCTTTTGTTGTCAATAAAACCTGTTCTCGAAAAACCCAAAATGATGATGACGAGGAGTTTATAGAACTCGAAAATATAGAAGATTTGCTTACGCTCGCTTTTAATCCGACGAGGACAATGAAGACAACGGTGATGAAATTATTCGATTCGAGATACCAACTTGGAGAATCTTGGAATTTTCCTTGAAATAGAGGAGAATAATCTTTGAGATTACGAGAGGAAGAAGTTGCGAATGTTTTCAATTTGAAGCCATTGAAGGATTATATAGATCTTGATACATAGGTCAATAAGAGTTTGGGGGTGGTTACCGGGTGCGGCCTCAATTTTTAGTAAGAAATGGCAAAAGTGGAGGCGCAAGCAGAAAATGAAGAAACAGAATGATGGCGAGAACTCGGGTACATTTTCGGTGGAGAAACCGATGTCCAAGCGTTACAGAGAGACTCAATCTGATCCCTTTAACGAAAATGCACTTCAAATAATGAAAGATTGCAGATGACGCGTTGATTTAGCGGCTTCAATTGACAGAATTAGACGGTAAGAACAATTTTCGCAAAGAATTTGTGATTTAAGGACTCAAATGCAAAGATTTGGACGATTTGCACAATAGACCCAAAGGATAGGGACGAATCGTGCTAATTACCCAAAAAATAATGAAACATAAAAAAAATAAAGAAAAATTTATAGACTGTCAAAATTTTATACCATATGAAAAATTGTTATCATCGCATAAATTTCACCCATCCAAATCCTTCAACTATCGTACTACCATAAGAAAAATAATATGCTAAATTTTTTCACACCCACCAATTCCTATTGATGATTATATGTTTTCTTCTCCTCCGAGTGCAATGGCAGTAGTGGTGGAAACCTGCAAAAGATGGTGGGATTTTTTCCTCCGTTTCCACTCCGGCGTGATAATCAGTATGTGGTTAACTCAAATATGCAGAATAACAATATTGAGTATTTATGTTCTATCTTTACCTGGGAGGTCGTTTTCTATTTATAGGGATGACCTGTAACTTTAGCCTTCAATGATCATTTATGGCAGGTGTCTTTTCCTCTACCTCATTATTAGAATTAATGAGGGATGTTTCGTCCTTCCAACTTCTGGCGTTTCATCTTCCCAATGGCTGATGGTGACTGTCATTCCATGGGTTGCCTTACTGGCTAACTTGATGGCGGTTGGATTATAACTGTCTACCTACCATAGGCGAGTCTATGAGACCAGTGAGGCAGGCGGACCAACGAAGCAAGCAGGCATTTTGATGAAGGTGTCTGAAAGACAGCAGCAGTCATATACCGAAATGTAATCATATTTATCATCATAAACCCCTCTACTTTTTATGGACCATTGTCAATGAGAAGTAGAAATATTGTCTTTTAATTAGCTACTTTTGACCAAAAAATTGAAAAATAACACATGTAATAAATAATTCATTATTTATTTATAACGAAAATTATATGGTAATTGCCAGGCCAAATATAGAATAAATATTTTAGGCCTAATTTAAAATTGATATGGGCTTAAATCTTAGCCCCATTTAGGAATTTATATATATATATATATAAGAGAGGTAGATGGGATATTATTGTAGTATTCTCATATCTCCTCGCTCGACTGGAACTCTTTTCAGACTGATCTCCTCTTTCCTGTCTAAATTATAAAGGTTTTTTCTTCTTTCATCGCTTGAAGTAATATTTTCACTCTTGTCTTCTTCTTTTTTCTTTAATAAAAATTTTTGGTCTTTTTCTTAGATGCATAAGATGGTGATTACCTCTAGTAGTAGTTCTTCAACCAATAATTCTAACAGCAGTCCCTCTTATCGCACTCTATCTATAGGAATAGATGATAATTTTCCTTCAGTTGAAGAATAGATCTTTGTTAGTTCTTTAGGACGTGGTTGACCTCGATATTTAAATGAGCCCATTGATGACATTGATGTAGGATTGGACGAGAGAAATTCATCCTTAGCCCGAAACCATTCGATTTGGGACAAAAAATAGGTAGCCGCCGCCGCCCTCCCATCGAGGGCTTAACGCTTCCTCCATAGCCGCCGCCCCTTGTTGAGGCGGAGCCACACACCGCCCGCCCTTATTACAGGCAGGCAGCCTCGTTCGCCCTTGGTTGATGTTGATCCAATGTTTGAAATTTCTACCTCTATGGAATTTGTAGATTCTGACGTCAATTCTTCTACGGTATCCCATCCGCTCAATATTCAAACTGAACATTCTCCAAGTGGTAATTTGATAGAGTTAGATCTACCAAAGGAAGCTTGTGTTTACAATTCTAAAAGTTTTATGAAAATGTTGAAAAAATATGAATTACCTCCTGATCATTTATATCGAGTTTTCCATCCTAGTGAGCGAATTCCGGGATCAAACCCTAGAGAGGTGGTAGCTTACCGTGATAGCATAATAACTGGTTTAAGATTTCCTCCTCATCCCTTGTTTGTTTCTTTCTTCAACGAATTTCATGTTACTCCTGGTCAATTGACTCCTAACTCTTGGCGTATATCAACCTATTTCTTATACTTGTGCCTTACCAATGATATTTAGCCATGTCTGAAGCTTTTTAGAAGTGTGTTTGATATGTATCTTGTGCTCAAAGGAGTAATCATATGCTTAGATTCAACTTAAAATAAGATTGTTATTATCCCATTTTTCCAGTTCAAATAGCGGTTGGAGGAAACATTTCTTTTTTGTTCGACCTGAGGTATGACAGTTCTCTTTTAAAACTTGTTGGAGAACCCCTTTTTGTAAGCATTTTAACGAGCCCTTGGATCTTGATCACGAGTTGAAGCGCACGATTAGATAAGCTTTTATGATTGACACCTCCGGAATCACATATGAGCGAGGTGTTATCTAATGAGAACTTCTTGGCGGGTTCACATTGGATCACCCGAGGATATGCTACTTTTATGTCTTTATACTTGTTTTGGACTTTTCATTTTTGCATGTATTTGTTGCAACAACTTCTATTTTTCTTTCAGCTATGGATGATTTTGATTTTGGAGGCGTGATGGATATGGCAGGATTCGCCACTGATGCTGAAGACCCGTCTTTATCTCCCTTAAACAAAAAGAAAAGGCGGGCTGATAAAGAAAAAGCTCTACCGAGACAACAGTTGTGCCTCACTCCTCCGCGCCACGCACTACTAGGGATAATGATGCCCATGCTTTCAAGGAGTTTGGATTTCCTCCCGTTGATTCAACTGTTGAAGCTGAGATCATGTTAAGTTGCGTGAATGAGAAACTTATTGAGAATTTAAAAAGTAAAGAAGCAGCTGTCATGCGACGTATTATGTATACCAACCACCACATGGTAAGTTGTTATATTTTGATGACACTTTATTGCTCTCTCATTTAATTTTTATCCTCTATTTAATTTCAATTTCTTACATTTATACGGATCCTTGTTATGGAGGAGAAAGTACGGTGTGATTTGGAGAAATTAGAAATGTGCGGTGATAGAGACCATGGCAAGAAGAAAGTCAGAAAGCAGAGATGCAATCTTTGTTGGACAAGGCAAAGCGGCGGTGTGTCTAAGAAAAAGATAGTGAAATCGTTCATCTTCATAAAGAGGTAGACCAGCTTCGCAAAAAGTTGGAGATTGCGATGATGAGGCGGTAGCAAAATACAAGATGTCTGCTTTGAATATAAGGGCAACTTGCACATGTCTGTATGTGAGAATCTTTGAAAGGTCGCTATCAAAATGACTAAGGAGTGGTCGGCTAATGATCATTCAGAGATAAACTCAGATGAATTTGATAGGTATCTGAGGAAACGTCGAAGCTGCAGATTTAACTGCTCAGAAGGTCAAAGTGACTGATCATGGAGGAGTTGGATCTCAACCCGTTGGCTCTCTTGATAATTAAGCAGTTGTTTTACTTATTTTAGTTTCATGGCGGTTGTCCCGCTTAATCATGAAAAGTATAATATTCAGTCTATTTCATTTCGAATATTGTTGACTATTGCGAATTTCAGTTTTGTATGTTTGACATAAAACATACATCTTTAATAAAATTACTTTTCACGTTATAATCGTTGATTGCTTAGTTGCAATTTTTCACTTTATAATCGTTGGTTGCTTTTCACTTTATAATCGTTGATTGCGTGGTTGCAATGTATGATACTATACTCTCCTAAACAAAATTAGAAAGTGAAAAAATGTGGAAAAAATAAAAATGAAGCACGTGGCTGGGAAGGCAAGGCGGTGCATCCGTCCCTCTGGAGGCATGAGGCATGCGCACCGCCTGCATTTGGCGGGCGAACCGGTCCCTACCCCCTTGTGGGGTGGGCACTCCCGCCTCCTCATGGGGCATGCGCCCCTGCTTTGGGGCGGGAGGCGCATCCGCCCCATCATGGGGGACGGGACGGGACGGAGGGGCTGGGACGAAGGCGGGCGCACCGGCGTCTCTCCTTTTTTTTATTTTTTGAAGACTAGGCGTCTAGATCATTGAACCAGGGTTCATCACCTCGGATTTTTAAATACAGGCTTATTGCCGTAATTTTTGAGTTATAGGCTCATCGTCTTGATGTATTGATTAAGGCTCATCGCCTTAATTTTTGAGTCATAGACTTATTGCCTTGATCTTCGAGTCATAGGCTTATCACCTTGATGTGTTGATTAAGACTCATCGCCTTAATTTTTGAGTCATAGGCTTATTGCCTTGATCTTCGAGTTATAGGTTCATCGCCTTGATTTTTGATTAAGGCTCATCACCTTAATTTTTGAATCATAGGCTTATTGCCTTGATCTTCGAGTTATAGGCTCATCGCCTTAATTTTTTAGTCATAGGCTTATCGCCTTGATTTGATAGCAGCAGCAGTTGGATAAATACTTCGGTATATGATTGTTGCTGTCTTTCAGACACCTTCCTCAAAATGTCTGCTTGCCTCGTTGGTCCGTCCGCCCTACTAGTCTCGTAGACTTGCCTCTGGCTGGTAGACATTTATAATCCAGCCGCCATCAAGTTAGCCAGTAAGGCAACCCATAGAATGACAGTCACCATCAGCCATTGGAGAGATGAAACGCCAAAAGTTGGAAGGACGAAACATCCCTCATTAATTCTAATAATGAGAAAGAGGAAAATACACCCACCATAAATGATCATTGAAGGCTAAAGTTGCAGGTCATTCCTATAAATAGAAAACGACCTCCCGGTAAAGATAGAACATACATACTCAATATTGTTATTCTGCATATTTGAATTAACCACATACTGATTATCACGCTGGAGTGGAAACGGGAGAAAAATCCCCACCACCTTTTGCAGGTCTCCACCACTACTGCCACTGCACTCGGAGGAGAAGAAAACATATAATCATCACCTACTATTTGAAGAACCCACAAAGAGAAAAAACTAAGATGCAAGACTTACAAATTTTCTCTCAAAATCCATCAAGTCACTTACACAAAAAATGTAACATGACATCAATTTATGCTGAATTTTGATAGGATGCCGAATTATCAACAAATATTTTAGATGAAAACCGTTATCAAACACAAGATGTGTTATTAATAAAAAGTTGAAGATAAAAATGTGATAAAAAAAAGTTGGGGACGCTATAATGTTTATAGATTAAGGATGTTAAATGTAATTAAAATATGGTGCAAAAAATAAAAATTGTTGTGTGAAAATAATTACCCTTGCAAGAAAGATAATATTTCTTTTCTAATTGCAATTGATACCCTTTTGTTTCTTTGCGTGAGGCAATTTTCCAACAATTTCTACACTGTCAAAAAAGGAGCTAAGACTTTATAATCTCTTCTGCAATTCTTGTTGACTATAATTCAGGGAAAAAATATTGATAACCTTTGACAATCTCAATTCTCAAAAAGAGAATTAACATATTCTACCATATAAGTATAATAACTTAGAATTTTATACGCTTGTGTTGAGTAAGTTTAATAAAAAAAATTATAGTGTAACCTCCTTACTTGACTTACTTGGGAGTTCATCATCTATCTATATTAATTCCACCACACACCTTGCATTAATATCAAGTCAAATGTCCGTATGCAAATATTTGGACTTGCTAGTATCAGCACATCTTCTATCATGACTACTAACGACATGTCATGATGATGTAAATATCTTACTCAAGCGACATCATCAATTCCTATAAAGAAAGACACATTGTTCGTATCTAATTTCGAACGGTTAGCCGAGCCTACTCCACCTTTTGGACAGTTTTTCATCATGTGACCAAGTTGTCCACATTTCCAACAAAATACTTTCTTTTCATGGAGATATTTTTCTTTCATTTTTTTAGCAACAAGTAACGAGTTCTTCTTCAAAAATCAATTTACTTGTAACTTCTGCAAAATTCATAGTTTCTTTTTCATTTATCAAAATTGGTTTGATGTGTTTATAAGAAGATGTAAGAAACTACACGAGTCTTAACATTTTTATCCACATCATTAATTTTAACTCCAATATCCTCCTGATAAGAAACGATCTCATTGAGAACACTAGAGTGGTCTGAGATTTTCATACCTCCATTCATTTGCAAAAAATGATTTTTTTTTTCAAGTACAACTGATTTGAAATATTATTTGTTTTTCTGTTCAAGATTTTCTCAAAGTTCTTTTGCAGAAGATATTCCAAGAATATTTGCAAGAGAGACTCAGAGACGTATTATACTTGTGGCTTTTAAATCCAAATCTTCTCAATCATCATCGCTCATATAGGATTTTTTAGCATCTTTGTTGGAACTAGATGTTAGTTTCCCTTTTAAAGCATTGTGCAATCTAGACTGAATCAAAACATTATTGACTTGTACTTGCACAAGTCAAAATTTATTCTTCCATCAAATTTTTCCATGTCATATTTCACAAACATATTTTCTCTGTGCTCTAGTTCTTTGAACTACCTGACGCTCAGATACCACTGGTGGGATTTGAGATCAATTATTCTATTGCCCACAAGATCTTTGTTCAAATAACAACAACGAGACAAAAACGATATAAAATGATAGAAAAAATTTATGGATCGTCAAAACTTTCCTTTATATGAAAAATTGCTACAATCACATAGAATTTTACTAACTCAAATCCTCCAATTATCGTAAGAAAAATAATATCTTAAAGCGTTACAACACCAATCAATTCCTATTATTTGAACAACTAACAAAAAAAAAAAAACTAGAATACTAGACTTACATTTTTTTCTCTCAAAACCCCTCAAGCCACATACACTAAAGAAATAACACAACGTAAATTTATAGCACCTTGTGCTGAATTTTGACCTAAATTTGCTCCACTAATCGGATGGCAGAGTATGGTAAATTTGTCAACTGTTTATTCCAAAAACTCACGTAAATATATTTGCCACATATTTTTTAAAACAAAAAATCATAGCAATTTCTAATTTCCTTGACATTTATTTCTAAAATTAAATAATTTTCAGCACGCCAAATAAGAAAAGAAAAGAAAAACAAATTATTTCACCTGAATTGTCAGCTCGAATAATAAAAGAATTAAGCATGGTACGTGTTGGTAAATTAATGGCTATGACAAAAAGAATGTCAGCATTATTTGTTATGACACGTGGATGTTGTTTTATTGGGTATGGAAAAATGCAAAAGGGTCCCTTATCTTAAATTTATTAAAATTGGGTCCTTAAATGTAAAATTATTAATATTTGCCGAGCAATTTATTTGTGTTGATTTATAGAAATTATCTCATCAATCTATTGCTAACCACAGAAAAATGTATTGGGTAGACCATAACAGTTGGACGGTACAAAATTTATTATTTAATTTTTTGGTTAAGTTAGAGGTTAAAATTAACCTTTGTTAAGAAGTTAATGTTAAGATTTGATGGATGACAAAGTTAACTCATAGTTCGAAGAGTTAAAAACTCGTTGGTTTGTGATAAAATTATTTAGATAATAAAAATTTAGATTCGGTATGGACAAAAGAAATTCCTATGTTATACTATACAAATCTCTATTTGACGAATTGATTTGATAGTTTAGATATTGTTATTCATGATATTGATCCGATTCAAAATCTCCGAGAGATAATTCATTCATTGAATTTACGTCTTTAAAGATTTATCATCTCTATAGGACTATCTCTCATTTCCTCCTCGAATAGATTGTTTTTTCTCCCAGAGACTATTGTTATCTTGTTTTGAGGGGACATTAAGATATAAGAATGGAATAAGTAAGTCTTTTGTTAATATATATATATATATATATATATATATATATATATATATATAACTATACACTTATTCTTAATTAAATGAAAAAAGTAAATAAAAATAATTAAAAAAAAAAAAATGGGTGGAGCTACTAAAGCATCTCCAATGCACTGCCTATAATTTTTTGGACGTGCCACATAAGCATATATAGATGGAATTATAAAAACCATCTCCAATGCATGCCGACAAGAACTCAAATCTATCCGATGTGGCACATTAAATTATAGACTCAAATCTAGAAGTCTGTCTATATTTAGGCGAACTTTTAGACAGAGTGAGTCGACAAATTTAATTTTAGGCGAGTGCATTGGAGGTTAATTTTAATTTGACCGTCTATTCTATAGACGTAGTGCTACATGGATTGGAAGTCCGCCTATTTTACTTTACCACGTAGATCGCAATAGGTGGAGTGCATTGGATATGCTCTTAGAGCATCTCCAATGCACCAAATCTATCGCTTTTTAGGCTTTACATGCCACATAAGCACATATAGACAGAGATAAAAAATCATCTCCAATGCATGCTGATGAAGACTCCGTCTAGCTGATTTGGCACAAAAAAATAGACTCCGTCTAAACTTAGACGGACTTCTAGAAGGAGTGACTCAACAAATTTAAATCAATCTAAAGATTTTATTAAAAATAAAGCCAGACATGGAAAATATAAATTGAAGACCTGCCAATTTTAAAAAAAAATTAATGCCACATAAACAGTAATATTAATTTTAAACAGAACCCATTGGAGACGAATTTATAATTTGACCGTATATGCAATAGACGTTGTGTTACATTGACTGGAAGTCCGTATGTTTTACCTGTCACATAGACTACAATAGACGGAGGGCATTGGATTGCTCAAACTGCTTTCACGCTCTTAGAGCATCTCCAATGCACTCCGTCTATAACTTTTTAGACGTGCCACATAAGCACATATAGACGGAGTTATAAAAAACATTTTCTAATGCATGCTAATGAGGATTTCGTCTAGTTGATATGACATACCAAAAAATAGACTTCGTCTAAATTTAGACGGAGTGAGTCAGCAAATTTAAATCTCCACTGTTATGTGGGCTTTTTTTATTATTTTATAAAAAAATTAATACCACATAAGTGGTAGTATTAGTTTTAGACGGAATCCATTGGAGATAAATTTAATTTGACCGTATATTCTATAGACGTAGTGCCACATGAACTAGAAGTTCATCTATTTTACCTACCATGTAGACTGCAATAGACGGAATGTATTCGAGATGCTCTAAGGGCGGTGATGATTATCCTAGGGTGTAGATATTCAAAAAATAGATATGTTCTATATTATGAAGGATACGTTCGCATTTAAAAAAAATGAGTGAATAATTGTCCGGATAAAATATTTTGTCATCTTTTCGAGGATAAATCATTTTTTTTTAAATTTTTATTTGGATAAAAGTATATCCGAACATCAATTTCGTTCAAACATGATATGATAAATTTTATCTATTATATTTATTCATTGATCATATATCAAATGGTTCCATATAAAGAAAAAAAAAGGTTGAAAAATGGTTTGTATAGATCTAAAAGTAATTGGTATCCCACAGGATAATTAGCACAAAAAATCCCTACCTATTGAAGTTATTGTGGAAAACGTCCATACCTTCTAATTTTTGGCAATTTCACCATCACCTACTCAATTTATTGCGCAAAACATCCTTCAATCCAAAAAACTGCAGTTATCTCACCTGACCAACACGATTTGTGATACAACTTAAGGGTAAATTTGTCAATTAACATTTATTCAATTCTGTGTCATCACCATCAATTATCTCTCCTCATTTTTCCCTCAAAAACCAAAAATATATATATATTTTCAGCTTAACCCTTTCATTTTCCATGGAACCGCCGAAAGTTAGCGCCTTCGCCGAGTCCCCGGAGAAGATAATCCTCCGGTGGGACTCTATGGCGGTGGATGAAGCCCATGAGAAAATGATCTTTGATAGTGACCGCCACGAGATCGATCGTTACCTCCACGCCATAGACAAGCTCCAGAAGTCCATGAACTCCACCACACTCTCTGATTCAAACTCTTCCTCCGCCCTTCAGATCGCCATGGCTCACCTTGAAGACGAGTTTCGCAACATCCTCCTTTAAGTAGAAAAGAAAAAGTAAAACCCTCAAAATAAGCTAGAAATTGCTTCTACTTACAGGACTTGAGAGTCATGCACACTCTTGGGGTCAATGGCGGAGAAGACGGTGTAAACAAGTACAAAGGTACCAATAATTTCAAGACCCAAAGTTGTGCGGTGTTGTACCCTAAAGCCACCGAGTTAGCGAGCGCCCCTAGGCGGTTGTAGTAGCTCTTCACGAAGGCCTTCACCAGCCCAACTCCACGGATGTCACCCAAACTACGTGCAACCATGTACATCATTTGACGAATCAAGGACACCTTCCTTGCCAAGAATAACACGAAAGTCACAGCCGGATTATGTGACCACCGCAACACAAATAGAGAAAAACATCGTGGAAATTTCAAGGAATAAATGGTGTTCGGTAGAGGAATTTGAGGTAGTGATCCGAGTATATCGAGATGTCGGCGGTGCAAGAAACGAGGATGAAGATCATGCCACCAAAGGCCCAGACGATACCGAGAGTGCCAACGTCGTCGCATTGGTCGGCAACATTGAGATTCTTGTGGGTGATTAAGTGAAAAATGTTGATGACAAATTTACCCTTAAGTTGTATTACTTAATCGTGTTGGTGAGGTAAGATAACGACGCTTTTTTGATGGAATGACGTTTTACGCAATAAATTGAGTATGTGAGGGTGAAATTGCCAAAAATTAGTTGACGTTTTACAATAACTTCAATAGGTGAGGGACGTTTTGTACTAATTACCCTATCTCACAAGTTGCTACTAACAATTTGAAAGTAGTGTTTGTGACCGTGCCAATTAATATAATTTTCAGTACATGCAGATGATGGTTTTGAAATATATATATATTCATATACCTGTATTTTTTGTCCATGGAACTATTTATAATTTTTTTTATTGTTTAAAATTAATTAATGAATACAATAAAACTTGTACGTTTGTTCAACTTAAAAGACGCGCACAATATTGAAATATAATTTAATATATGTATCAATTATATTATTTTAATTTAATATTATTAGGCAATAAACCATCGACAAACACAAGCAACAAAGAAGTTGCTTAGTCTCTTTTAATAATTGCCACTGGGACCAAAAACCCTTCATACGCAAGATTGTCTGGAATTTATAAATAAACTATTTAAGGAAGCACTAGACGAAAAGAAAAAAAAAGAAAAATTACAAAAGTTTTCCCCTACACGTGGAATCAAAAAGTTGGAAATAGCTTTCCTGGAGGTTTCAAGTCCTAATCAATAATATTAGATATAAGATGTGTTCAAGAATTCAAAGATTTGGTTTCTAAGACAAAGTAAAAAAAATATAAGAAAGAGAAAAAGATTAATAGAGCCTGACTAGATACGTAGCGATGTCAATTTGATTTGGCGCCCTGCCCCGCTCAATCTTGATTATTCGGATAATAGAGACAGGTTCAGAGTAGCACCCATTCTCTCAATTTTTATTTTTTATTTTTTAAATTAGTTACAAATCATAATTTTTGTTAGAAATCTGCTGAATGAGATTCCAATCTGAATTGGAGTTGTTAAATTATAAATTTTAATCACTACACTACAACTCAAATCTTATATTTTTTCTGCTTTGTTTGCTACAAATATATAACAAATTTCTATTTTATTTTTTTAATTATTTATTTTCAATTTTTCTTAAAAAAAATTATTAATTGGGATATTGGCGGGATAGTGGAGACCCCTCGCCCCGCCCAATGATTTGGAGGGTCATGCCGTCATGGTGTGGGTGGGGGCACCCCGAATTTTTCGCGGGGTGGGTCATTGCCATCCATATAGATACGGGTTGGGATAGTTGTCACAATCTTAACTATGTAATCATCTCCAATACAAACATTAAGAAATTATATATATCTTATTATCACTCGAGCCGTATTTAAGTTTTTATTTTGATATATTTAGAAATTTCTTATAAAAAATTTCTTATATTTTCGAGGGATGGGTCATTGCCATCCATATAGATGCGGGTTGGGATAGTTGTCACAATCTTAACTATGCTGATTTCGCTCATGTTGGAAAGAATATCATTAAAACTAACGCATCATTTGAAATGAAGTATTTCATAATTGCTAAATTGTAAACTAGTACTATTTTTTATGAAGACAATATTTAAATTTTTTATTTTTTTGAATATTGTCTAATTCTCACAAGTAATAATAATAATGTTGTCTATCATAATATGCAGAGGTGGTTCATGCAATTCAGAAGTTCTAGGCAAAATTTCTTAAGTGCCTTTTTAAAAATATTAATAAATATATTAAAAACAAATGATCACTAACAAAAATTTCATAAATGATTGTCGAATGTATTATTATTGATTATTGTTGGCGTAAATCAATATTTGTTGGTGATTTTCGGACTAAATTATCAACATTATATCATTGGTTATTATTGACGCACATCTATCGTGAAGTTACAACAATAGTGTCGTCGATAATGTTATTGACAATTATCGACGATATTTAGGTCTACGGTCGTCGATAGGGATGGCAATGGGGGGTCCAGTAGTTAGTCGGCGCCGCCCCCGCCATGTGAAAAAATTTTACTCGCCCGCCCAGTAATTCATGGCGGGCCGCCTTTGCCCCACCAACCGCCCCGCGAATTTTTTTTTTTTTTTTGAAAACTGAAAAAATAAAAAAATAAATAAATAATTTTTTTTATATATATTTGTACTAAACAAAACAAAAAAATTATAAAATTGAGGTTATGGTGTAGTGGTTAAGATTTGTAGTTTACAAATTTCAACCCGGGTTCGATTCTTCTTTAGGCTATTTGTAGTGAAAATTATAATTTCTATTATATATTTATATTTTATGATTTTTCAAAAAAAAAAAAAAAATTCTAGGGCCTGCGGGGGTGCCCCGGACCCCGGACCCATGGGCAGATTTTTCTGCTTCAAACCCGCCCTATTGTCCGACGGTGGGCGGTGCTTGGCGGGCGGGCGGGCGGGGGTATTTTTGCCATCCCTAGTCGTCGATAGAAAAGATGTCGGAATCATTGAAAAATTTTATTTATTTATTTATTTATTTTAATGTGTCATTGATGGTATATTATGTTGATAACTGCATATATTTTTTCGTTTTTTCATTTATAATGCCAGATATGTTACTTTCCTAACTTTTATTTCGTTATCAATTTTGTTTCTAACATTAGTATTAAATTTTGTAAATTTTGTATTTTTATTATTTTATTTATAGAAAAAATTTTGGTCGATAAATTAAAATTATGAAAATATTAATTTTTTATTATTACAAACTAAAAATTTGTTCTTAATCTTAAATCATATTTTAACTGGTATTTAATTACTGACTTAATTTTTAAAACTAATATTTAATCTTTTTATAACTTTATTTTAAGACAATTCATTAAATTTGTTAATCTTAAATTATTATTTTCTTGCATATAGACTTTTTTTTGTCGATAATACTTGTTTTTAATTTTGATTACTTAATTTTACGATGGAAATTATATTAATAAATTTAAATTATGAAAATAAGTGTACTGTACGTAAACACTAGCGGTGAGCATGGCCAAATTTGGTTATGAAGAGAAACTTACCAAAACGAGAACTATTGAATATTTTATAAATAGAAATATAATTCTAAAATTATTAATTTATCATATTTTTAACTACTATTTTTATTAAACAACACAATAATCTAAAAATCATAATTTTCAAACTTTAGTATATTCACATAATCACAAAAGAACGATGATTAATATTATTCATGGATTGCTCACTCATCGATATTCGTATCTTACGTGACATTACTCAATATGATGAATTATTCATAATTAATGATTATAAATACATTCTTTCAATTAGAGTAAATAATTCATCCAATTGAAAGAATACCATATAAGATATT
Source organism: Forsythia suspensa (assembly GCA_023638005.1). Lineage (NCBI taxonomy): Eukaryota > Viridiplantae > Streptophyta > Magnoliopsida > Lamiales > Oleaceae > Forsythia > Forsythia suspensa. Next base: position 1,457,871 of record JALRMA010000404.1, read on the forward strand.
ATCAAGAATGAGCATATGAATAGCGATTGTTCGAAGAATATATCAAATTTTTAAACACAGTGTTCAATCTCAATACAAAATAACATATATTGAAATAAAAATTAAAAAATAATAAGGTCAGTTCGGTTCTTCAATTTTGAGTCTAGAAATGATAATCGAAACCATAAATGGTCAATTCTCCGTTTTAATATCTATTATCCAATTTAAACTTAAGAAGAATCGAATCGAACTCGATTCAGTTCGATTCCGATACACTTAGATATTTTTGTCTACTCTTAATAAAAACGAGACAAGTCAAAATAATAATGTTTAACATAATCTGCACAGTTAATTATCACGTGGACCTACCATTAACGCCTCATCGACCAGTTGTATTTTGTGATTAAAAGTGCATTTGGCAGAACATGGATGTCAATGTCCCAAAAATAATTCAGCCATGTGTCATGTACTCCTACGACGACGACGTTTATACAGCTATTAGATCACGATTGAAGTAGACAGTAGGTATTTTCTTGGTCAAGTTTAATAGTAGAACGATACGGCACTGTGCTTGAAATCTTGACTAGTGGAATGTTCTTTAAAATCTGATATTGTAGCATTATTGTATATATCTTGATAGAACCTTCTTCATCCTTGCATAGTCATTTTAACTAAAGATAGATGCCCGCAATACAACGAGACCCTGATTCCAAGTGCTGAGTGCATCCCGTAATTGAATTTCATGTGTCACTATGTTTTAAAATATACGTTTGACAAAGTATAGTAATATATAAAATTCACTTTTGAAAATTTAATAAATTCCAGAAACGTTTTTAAGTATAATGACACTGGAGTATTTAACTCTAAATGTAATTTGCCGTAACAAATAAGAAAAAATAAAATAGATCATGACATACTATTTTTTATGTCGACAGAAAATTTGAGCAATTTTAGTTGAATGAATAAATCACATAAAATTTAAATATGATAAAGTCATTAACACTAAAAATGCTCACAAGCGCACACACAACATAGAGTTAATCCTTTAAACATGTATTAAGCTTATAAATAATTTTAATTATTTTATAACACAAAATTATCAGAAAAATTCAATTCTTCATCCATATTATTTGAATATGTACCAATTATAATACAAATTCTACCAATTAACACAATTCATGATTTCTGAGATTATTTTCTAAATCAATGACTTTTAATTTCCAAAGAAGTTTAAAATAAAATAAATATTCCAAAAATTATTTTATCAACGACGTTAATTTCATTGTTTAAAAATTCCCAGAATCATTCTGTAATCCACGAAATCACAATTTTTGCTAGAAGAATCGCGATAACTCGTATAATCTAATAATTTGTAAGATGTTTTCAAAACTTAGCCTTCGATTTTTTTAAAACTAGCAATTGGTGTGCCCTGCTCAAGAATCATAAGCAAATTGATTACACACAAGTATGCATCAGCAGAGGTGCCTTAAAGATGTCAACAGGGCCACCCTCAGCCGAGCACTGGTCAATTTTGTAGGTGTGTCGGGCTACTTTCAGCCTCGGTGTAGGGCTGGGTCGGGCAGGGCCTCGATGGCCGGAACTTTTTTGACACCTCTAGAGATGCCCAGCCAGTAGAAACAGATCCAGCCGAGGCAACTCAAAGGAGTTTCAACAAAATCCTGAAAACATCTAAAGATTGAATTGAAGAAATCCTGCAAACATGATTCTCGGCTAAAATAATCAAATAACAAGAAACCAAATTGTAAGTTCCACTTCATACACAAATTTATAAGTTAATCACAAAAGGCAAAAGCAATACTTATGTTATTGTTGATGAAACCAGATGACAACAAACGAAACGACTAATTAAAAGGGTTCTGCTCAGCACGAGCATCAAATTAAGTTGCAAACAATTATCTACATAATTTAAACAACAAAACAAGTTCAAAAACTAGCACAGCACAAACCATAAAACATTACAGGTTTGTCTTTCCATATACATCATTAGTAGAAATTCAACCTTGATTGATCCCATCATTTAATCCCATATGTTTAATAAAAATATCGATCGCATTTCTGTCGGAAGATCACGGGAAATGTGTATAGTCTTTTGGTCTCTAGTCCCGTCATATTTTAATTCACTTTGCAAATGCGAACGATCAAATCTTGATATGAATCTCCATTCAAAGCCATGTTATAATCTGCACATAAATATATGCCTCTTTATCTGGCTGTTGTGTCGGTGAACATCTGCTTTTTCTCCAATCAGGTTTTGGTTGCTCTGTCCCTCGTGCTTAGTTACTGTGATCTTTCTGTCTTATTCCTGAAACACCTTGATTAATGTGAAGAATTTATCACATAAAAGAACGATTCCTTCAGACTCGACCATATTCTATATCCACCTTATTGCCCAACACTATGGCTCTAAGTCATCAAACACGTATTTCTTGCTGACTTGTACAAAATATGAACCCCCTGGTTTTCCTCATAACTGACAAGCTTGAAGATTCATACCATGAATTAGGAGAACAACTATTATAATCCCAAAATAGTTTTCCAAAAAGTTTAATCCATCAATATGTCCAATAGAAGCTCCACAACGAATTAAGCAAAGCAACTACGATTCTCCAAAATGCTTCTCTTCAATAACTTCAATCACCGAAAAGCCATATAAAGCAATTTCCAGGAAATTTCAATTTTCAATAATATAGCCAGCTTATCAGATAACACGTACCCACATCTTCCTGTAAAGGTGATCTATCTATGCCATAACAACAGGCAATTTACAACTCTACAGATTCAGTGTTTTTTCTAACCCCAATCAATCTCTCGCCAAGCCATACTTCATGGATTTCTGAGAAAAAAAAAACTACAAAAACAAATAACTACTACTCCATATTATGCCAGGCTACACTCTCCACCATACTCAATTTCAACAGAGCTACTTATTGTGCTGCTAATATTTGAAGGGAAGAAAGGGCCATGCTAATTATAACCAGTGCTCAATTTTAAACCAATTTGCATGGCATGCAGCAAATTGACAACTATCTACAGGCCCCTCTACCCTACCATACCTAGTTCTTTGGGAGCTTAATTAGCAGTTGCCAACCCTGAATTAGGGTTGGACTCTGTAAGAATAACCTTAATTGGTTGCCATCCTGACTGATAATTATATAGAATCCACTTTTTCATGTTTATTACCATGTGCAAAATCTGTAGTATTTCACCAATTGCAAGCTCTTGTAAGCACATCTTTTTCAGTACTGTAGCTGCCTCGTACCTAAAGAGCAGACAAGGAAAATTGAGGAACATGAGATGGATTAACTATAAAATAATTCCACAAACTAGGTATAGATTACAGGCCGATCAAAATAACATATAAGCAAAATGTAACTTGATGCAAACTGCAAGATTGTAATTTACCTGCACTGAGTACCCTGTATTGCAGATCGTCCAGCAGGAGATGACAGAAATTTCTGGATTTCGTCCCACGTCGCCTTTGGGTACAGCTTTGGGTTACCAGCCATTGGGTTCACACATTGCCAAAGTTTCTCATTCTTTCCAACATACAACTGCAAAGATCCTAACTTCTGCTGTACTACCATCTGCTGCTCAACGGCACTCGTTAGAGCCTTCTTAACATCAGTATTACGATGTCGGGGGTCTCCATATCTAATGCAATCAGCAATGTTTTCCTCTGTTGGTACAATCTTCTCATTTTTTAGGGTGTTCAGAGCAAGCAGGATGACCCCAATAAGGCCTTGAATATAATCAGAAGGTTTTGGGCATCCTTGTGTCCCCCATAGACCATTACCAGATATATTAGAGGTTCCCATCCCAAAAGACGGTGGCGGAATTTCTTGACTGCCACGTGGGTACCCGTTGGTCTGTGCCTCCTGATAAAACGGAGGGTTCTTTTGCGCATTATATCCTTTGTGGGGACCGTTTGAGTTTACGTGGTTGGCAGACTCAATAGAAGTTTGTCTTCTCTCTCCTCCATTCCATGGTTGCGAAGGAGGGGGATTGTGATCATTTCTGGTGTATTCAGAAATGTTTAAATTACCAATATCAGGTGCATATGTTGGAGGACCTGAGGTAAAGCTGGATACATCAGGTCTGTGGGACGCTAAATGAGGCAGCAAATGCTGATTAGATGATGGCAAGCTAATTGGTGGCTGAGGATAGTGGTTTTGATAAGAACCGTGCGGGTGACTGCTGTTAGACCAAGAAAATCAAGATTACCAGATGTGAAATTAGGAGTGGATCCTGCTCCACTTACAGGAACTTTTGGATTATAAGTACCAGAAAAATCCTGGGAATCATTGAACTGCATCGGGTGCCCATATGTCGTTGGTTGACGGAAGTTGGCCTTGTTATGATCTTCTTCATTCCCTATTGCACTTGAAGATCTTGATATATTAGGTTGACTCATGTTTTTACGAATCTGTTTTCCTTTATGTTTTACGTCAGTCCCTCTTCCCATATTAGAGAACTTTTGATTTCCCAATTGGGGACTTTCATGAAAAGAATCCATGGGCTGGTTTGCATGAACAGAATTAATAACTGGAGCTTGTAATGAGTCAGAGCCAGAGCCAGATGAATAACCGTAACCATTATTTACAGACTGGGCAGAATCACCATTCGTAAGTGGTGGCCCTCCAGCCAATAGACTTGTCCAGAGCCATACACTCTTTGCAGCAGCAAGAAGTGGTGCGGACGCTTTTTGAGGTTGTGCTAGAAGAATGTTATATCGACGCATGCGCAACTGGTGAAGAGCATTTGAGAAATCTCGGTCTCCAGAAATTAACAGATAATTACCCGGTGCAGGATTGTCGACTGCCCAAAATAACATATCCACCAAAATCTTCTTGTCACTAGCATCTTTAACACCTAACCATGACAAATCAATAATTTAATTAAACCACATTTATGAACACTCGAAGAAATTCATAAGAACAAAAAGATCTATTGCAGTTACTAATTTGACATAAAAGCTCTGATGTATCACCCATGAACCGTGAACGGTGAACGGTCTTCACTGAAAATATTCAATCATATATAACAGTTGCAGGAGGCAAACTCACAAAGACACTGGATTGCACCAAGACATGACCAAAGATCTAGTAGCCACAAAAACTCATGCACCCACACAAGTGAACAGAGAAAGAGAGAGTATTAGACCAGATCATGACATCAGATTAACTCATTAACACTTGTAGAATTCTTCAGGCGCGATTTTTCTCCCAACATCATCATAACTACACTAGCACCGCAAAAGTCAACAGATCTACATGCTAAAAGAAAAAAACTAAAATTTAACGTAGGTAACCACATAAGCAAAAAAAAAATGGCTGCCCAATTTCACTCTTTTCACTACCGTCCCCGATCTGACACACAAAATTCATCAAGATCCAATCTCTGACACAAAGCAAACAAAAAACCACAATTCCACTCGATCAACAAAATTAACAAAACCCAAAATAAAAATTGATGAGACTAATCACTCAACCAGTAGATAACAACTAATTAACCACCAAACACTAAAATTTAACTAAATTAATCTCCTCAATATCATTCTTTCAACCACTCCATAGCAAAGCGCGCTCCAATTCCACTCGATCTCAACTCCTCTCCACAAAATTCATCAAAATCACAAATCCACAAGACATATATGCACATACGCAGACTTTTTTTGTAGATAGGTACCTGCAGGGACGTGATTGAGGGCGATGCCGGTACTATTAAGCGCCTGCTGAACGGCGGAAGATATTCTGGTTGTATCACCATATGCTGATATTGAGAGAGGCCCGCAGTAGTTTATCTTAACAAGAGCCGAGCTAATGTTCTGCGCAATTGTGTGTGGATCGCAATTCTTGGGCACCTGGCAGTTCTCGATGTCCCACCACACAGAAACCTTGGCCTTCACATACTGCTCCTCCGCCGCCTCCGCCTGCTGCGACTGCGCTCCGCCTCCACCCATTTTCTTCAGTTAGATTAAACTGAACTGTGTAATTTTTTCAATTCGATCGATTTATTTACAGTGGAGTGGGAGTATGGATTGGGTCAGACGTTTACTTGCCGGAGAAGGCGCACGATAGCATTGGAGAACGCGGTTTCCACGGTGCGTACGATTGGAGAGACTTTGTAATTAGTGTTAGGTAGTTTGGATTTGGTGCCAGGCGTGATTGGCTGATTTTAAATGCTCGTATAGTAAAGATTTTTGTAGTATTATAAACAGTAGGTTTTATGAAATATTTGAATAAAAAATAGATAAAAATTGTAAATCGAATGAAATGTGTAAATGAAAGTAATGTTTGATCAATTTAAATACTTATAAGATACACAGACATACTTATAAATACTTAAAAACTTTACCAAAACTATATTCTCTATTTAATTTTGCTAAAAATCATATTTTTTTTAAATTTTATTAAAGTTGCTGAAATTTGTAACTGAAAATCTGATAAAATTATAGATCTTATAAAATGTGTAGTTAAAATTAATTATAAATTTTAATTTTAATATTTTAAACAAAATCAAACAAAGCCCATATATCCAATAAATCAAATTTTAACACATAATATCGTTCGAAATTTGAAAATTAAAAAGTTATTTTTAGACTCTGTTTAATAAAAAATTTAGAAAATTTTAATACAAATTGATATAACGTGTGTTTAAAAAATTGATAAAAATTATAAATTATATAAATTATGTGATTAAAATTAAAGTTTGATTAGCTAAAAAGTCGTTATAATTTTAAAAAAAATCTTTGTCAAATAAGGATTTAAAATTACAAAGCGTCAATAAGTGGAATTTTAAATTGTACTTGTGTGACTGTGTGAGAGGGTAACCGAGTCACCGTGATTTGACTTGACCAGTTGGATGCTTGCCTTTGGACTTGACCTGACTTCGAAAAAGGCAACTGGCCATGGACACGAGAACACCACTAAAGCTTTAACTAATTTTATAGGTCTAATTGATTGTTTAATGTTTAGGGTATGTTTAGTTATGATTAAAATTAGATTTATTATTATTATTATTATTATTATTATTATTATTATTATTTTTTTTTTTTGTAGAAGTTGATAAAAAATTGTAAAGTCTTATAAAATAAATAGTTAAAATTAAGGATAAATTGAAATTTAATATCTTGTTTTCGACATCATTTTCAGATCAGATCATCAATATTAAATCTTTAAGATCCATCACTCAACTTTTTTATATAATTAACGGTCCAATGCCAGAGTGTGTTTAGTTATGATTAAAATTAGATTTATTATTATTATTATTTGTAGAAGTTGATAAAAATTATAAAAGATTGTAAGTCTTATAAAATATATAGTTAAAATTAAGGATAAATTGCATTTAAGTGTCTCTACAACGTTTGACTTCATTTTAGACTTCAGATCATCAAGATTAAATCTTCAAGATCTATCACCTAAATATTTTATATAATTAGCGACCAATGCCTCGCCACACGAGGCATTGGTCGCTAATTATATAAGGGACATGGCGACGACATTTTGTTAATTATATAAAAAGGTTGTGGTGATGGATGTTAATTAAATCTTCGAGGATAAGTGCAAAAAAGTTAAAAGTTGGGGACACTAGCTACAATTTACCCTAAAATTAATTGTTGACTTTAATTTTATCTTCTTCTTCTTTTTTTCAAAATTTGAAGTGAAATCAACGGACTCTTTAAGTTGAAAAGAATATCTAAATAAATAATTTAACGTATTGTATTTTATTTAAGTTTAAGTTTATATTCTAAGTGTTTTAATTAGTCATTCAATATTTAGAGTATGTTTGTATGTGATTAAAAGTACTTATAAATAGGTCAAATATTATTTTCTTCAACACATTTTATAAGATTAATAACTTTATTCATATATTTCATATGCTTATAATCTACAAATTATTTTATCAAACATACTTTTAATTTGGTGCAAAAAAATAGCTTGTCTTGCATGATTAGTGTCAAGTACATTTAGAGCAGTCTCAACCAATTAAGAGGCATTAGGCAAAATTATTCAGGGCATTTTCAATAAAAAAAAATTAAATTAAGAAATAATCAACAACCAAAATTTCGTCAATGATCGAGGTGGTTTGATAAAAATTAATACTCTATTTGTTAGTGATTTTGGATGAATTTATCAATGCTCACATCATCAGTTATCATCGATGTACCTCCGCTGACTATTATAAACAACAATTATGTGTTATGATTGTAGTGATTCGTGATGTGTTTTTCGATTTTACATATAAATTTTGTAATGATGGAATTTTTACCATTTCAAAATAAATGAATAAAATTAAATCCTTATATTAAAGTTTCTTTCAATACACATTCATGTATAATAATTATATTATTTGTAATGAATTACTTTAGCTCCCTCTTGTGTATAATTGTTTAAAATTCTTTATCATCTTCTAATGTTTGATTTTGTTTACTTTATTTTTGATGGAAATTGCACCCACTACTTAACATTTCAAATATACTTTTAAATTACTATGCATTTATTTTAAAATGACTGTGTAATATATAATTATTTTAATATATTAATATTATAATAAAACAAAACTAAGTCAATACATCCCAAAAATTTTGCAAACCAAAATCAAAACACCCCAAAATTTTCAAAATCAAAATTTCAGCTTTACAAAGTCTCCATTATGGGGTTCCTATAGAAATCAACCAATCCAATTTCTACTCAACCTTTGGTGAAAAATCCCTAGATTATTGGGTTCTTTCCTCTATGTAAGGCACATTCGCAAAACCCTAAGAAGGGATTTTCAAATTCTAGTAGTTTTTCAAAACATCCGAAAGTTTGGAGTTGGAAGCTATTGATTCATCGTTATTGAGGCTAAAATTTTACGCATGGATACTCTAATTCATAAATTAAATCATTGATCGACAAAAATGAGTCACCGGAAGATAGGAAGAAGTCTCTGCAAGGTGCATTTGAAGTAGAATTTCATTTCTCTGGACACATCCACTTTTAACAATAAATCGACGTTTGAACAAAACAGGTATAATGTTAATATTGTCACTCGTCGGCGAATGAGTTCGTTTACAGTCAAAGAATCACCTAAAAATCAAAATACTGGCAAAGAGATTTCAGGAAAGGTAGCCCAAACTTTTAGCTTGAAGAAGATTAACAAACGTCAAATTCTTTAATCCAGACACCTCTATTATTCATATTATGATATCTATTACGACTTCTATTATGTGTGAATTATTGATTTTCTATAGTGTGATCAGAAAAGGTTAGCACAAAAGTGTAACATTTTTTCATCAATTGTATTCGCAGTGTAACCAATGCACCTATAGGTCTGGGATTGGATTGCAGGATACCAATTGAATTTTTGTTTTCAAGGACAAGAAATGAAGATATGTCACAACATCTTTTTTTTTTTTTTTTTTTTATTTGGAAGCCATAACGATAAGAAACGTGTATTAACTATTTGTTCTCTAATTATTCTCTGTCAGGTCTTGATAGTTAATTGATATGAGAACATCACCAATATAGAATCAATTTACGAATAATTGGTAAATTTCATATTTGAGACTTATTTAGAAAATAATCTCAACAAGTTTACCTCTTAAAATTAAGAAAATTTGCATTATTCATCCCCAATATTTGTAAAGTGTAATAAATCTATTCTCAACTTTTTAGTATAATACATCTCTAACCTTTCAATTATGTAGCAAAACTCATCATTCCTTCTATTTTGGCCATTAAATAACAAATTTTTCCTTTTCTTTACATAAAATAAAAAAGAAAATAACAAAAAATAATTAATTAATTACTTTCTAACATTATTTTTTTTAAATACAATTCAAAATTTTAAACATAAAAATAAAATATAATAAAAATATTCAGGACATGTTCGAGAAATTCGGGGCGGGGACCACGATCACTGTCTTCCTCCGATTACCTAACGAGATGGGAATAGTCAGAGACGGAGTATTTTTCCATCCTTAACTGTTACTTGGATTTATTTAAGCTTATCCCATTCTCCTGCCCACTATGGGCAGAAGATTTTTTACTCAATGCTGACATGGCAAGTTCCATGTCTACGGAGCTCGATATCGTTGATGAGACCAATTTAATTCAAATGGGTAGGACTATTTTCTCGACCCCATTTGCACCATCCACTAGCCCTCTTTTCCTTTGTCGCCGTTTTTTCTCGATTACGCTCTCTCGTGCCCTAAATCCCCTTAAATTGCTACCCATTGACGACTATTTGCTCACGCCCATTAAAATTTGGTCATTTGCTCTTTTGCTTCTCGTTGAAAGCTATTTTTTGCAAGCTTAAATCATATTAATGAATATGATAATTTGGTTTGTTTTTTTTTACAAGCCTAACAAAACTGGCTTTTGTTTTTTCAATTGTTGTTCATTTAATTTGGTAATTAGTGTTAGAATCGACATTCTGATTATACAATCTCGTATTTATAATTATTTCATTTGTTCATAAGAATGAAGGTTGAAAATGCAGACAATGTCTTTGTTCCACAAGTTTCCATATGCAGAATTCTAAAGATTGGACAAGAATTTGAATCACATGATGAGGTATATAATTTTTACAATCAATATGTACGAGAGTCTAAATTTAGTGTACGAAAATGTACCTGCCCATTTGAATTAAATTGGTCTACTATTGACATAGAGCTCCGCTGACATGGAGCTTGCCATGTCAGCAATGGGTGAAAAATCCCCTGCCCACTAGAAGGAGGAGAATGAGACTGTCCCATTAATATGGTCATGATATGGATCCTTATCTTAGATTTGTTAGTCATGATTCATGAACATTGGGTAGGGCCCATGAAAAGGAGTAATTAAATCAACCATTTAAGGACATGTTGGCTTTCGTTGAACTAAGTGTTTGTTTGGTTTATTTTTTAAACTAGTTTTTCAACACAAAATAGTTTATTTGACCATAATTTTGTCTTTATAGTATGACATATTTGACCATTTTATGTTGAAAAATTAGTTTTAAAATTAGAACAAACGAATATTAGGTAGAGCCCATGAAAATGAGTAATTAAATCAACCATTAAAGGACATGTTGGTATTAAGTAGAACTAACTACTTGTTTGGTATAGTTTTTAAACACAAAATAGTTTATTTGACCATAATTTTACTTTCATAGCATGACATATTTCCCCATTTTGTGTTGATTTTTAAACTAGACCATATTATATAAAATTTACAATTAACATATTGCGAAATGTAGGTGTAGATTTCAATTTCAATCAAAAAAATTAGTTAGTTGCATCTTAAACATATAGACTATAATTTGTCATTATTTCATTAATATAGTGGTGTGTGTGTCTGTTTTATGGCTTTTGAAAATCTATTATAGATTATAATTTTTTGTGTATAAAAAAGGGTAAATAGCACTAGGGGTCCCGATCCTTTGAACGTTGTAACGATGAGGTCCTGAACATTTGTTTATTAACAGTTGGAGTCCATAACCTTTCAACGTACGTACCAGGGGTCCTTTTTGGACGAAAAACGTCAAAAATTCTGTTATGTCATCACGCGCTGAATTTTTGAAGGGTAAAATTGTTCAACACTGCTCAATTATCAAACCAAAGAGAAATTCATCAAGAAAGAGATTCTACAGATGAAGCCCATAAATCAAATCTCAATTATCATTCAATCAAAGGAAAAAACAAATTGATTCCATCTACACTCGTGTTCTCTTCAAAGAAAATCCAGAAAGAACATTCAATTCATTCTCTTCCATACTTGACCATTCCATAACAAAACAGTAGTTGGAAGAAGCAGAAGACAATGATTTAAGAAGATGAACTTTTACGCTAATCTCAACAAACCCTTCTTCATTTTCTTGGTTTCAAATCCAAATCCAAATGATCGCTTTCGGACCAAATAAAATTTCCATTTTATTATTATTATTCAAATATTTGTAATCTTCTTCATCTTCAAATCGAATGTGAACAATCTCTTTGTCATTATCCTTGACGGTAGTAGATGAGCGGTTGTCGGGAGGAAGTGGAGGTGATGGGAGCGGTCAAGAGGTTATGGAACTAGGTGAGGGAAAAGAGGCCTAAGCTAGTATTATAGAGACATGTGATTAGATTAGGATTGTTCGTGGGTGGTGCCTCCGTGGAGGAGTGGTGGTGGGTGATAGTATTGGTGGTTGCGGGAAGGAAAAAAGAAGGAAGCGGGAGAAATTTGTGGTGGTTTGATATTTTGGATTTGTATATATGCTTTTAACACAATCATATGATAGAATTTGAATTAGGATTTTTGTGGGATGGATTGAAAGAAGGAAAAAAATGGAGAACAAATAGTAGATGAAATCAATTTGTTTTTTCCTTTGATTGAATAATATTTGAGATTCAATTTGTAGTAGATGGATTTGATTTATGGGCTTCATCTGTAGAATCTCTTTCTTGATGATTTTTTTTTTGGTTTGATAATTGAGCAGTGTTGGACAATTTTACCCTTCAAAAATTCAGCGCGTGATGACAATAACAGAATTTTTGACGTTTTTTATCCAAAAAAGTCCACTGGTGCGTATGTTTGAAAGGTTAGGGACTCCGATTGTTAGTAAACAAAGGTTCAGGACCTCATCGTTACAAAATTCAAAGGTTCAGGACCACTAGTGCTATTTATCCTATAAAAAATGACATTATGTAGCAGAGTGATTCGTTCTTCGTGATCGGTGTTGTTAATGCACTTTAGTATTTGAATATTTGTTCATATAAATTGTAAGAACATTTTTGGTTGAATTTTTTTAACTCTTTTTTTCTCTAACTCATTTGTAACCATATATTTTATGGTACTCACAACTTTTATCAACTTTTCAACCACTCATTTTATCAACTTTTATTAAAATCTCCTAAAAATATACTCTTAAACTCCACAAAACAGACACTAAACATTGTCATGTATGTAGATATCATCCGTTTTATTTTAATTTTAATTTAAGGTATGAAATTATTGCATACACCCTAATGACATGCTTGGTTTGAGGATAATGGTGTCTGTACTTCACGACGTAATTCTAATTTTGAATGAAAAGATGAATTATGCACTTAAAGTTTTATTCGGCATTACATGTTTTGGGAGCTTCCTTGATTTAAATAAAATCCATCTTCAACATCAACTGATACACAAAATGATGTTGATAAAGGTGAATGAGCCAAAACAAGATGAAATATGGTTCAACATATCTGAAAAACTATCGAGATTCTTATAAGGTGTATTTAAATTGAGACTTTTAAGACTTTTAAGTTTTTAAAAGTTTAGAGAAATTCATTGTAGACTTTTTAAGAGTCTCTAAAAGTATTGTTGTATTCAATTGAAACTTTTAGAGACTTTAAAAAAGTTTTCAAAAGTTACGGGGTATTCAATTAAAACTTTGTAAGAGTCTCTATAAGTCACTGGGGTATTCAAATTGAGAAGGACTTCAGGGATTCTCTACATATCGATTTTTGGAGACTTCTAGAGATTTTTAGTGAAAAGTATAAATAGCGAATCTAAAAAAGTTTTCCGTCACCATGAGATTTGTAAAGACTCCAGAGCCCCAAAATAAAGAATGTCTATTTTCTTTCACTTCTAGAATTTTTTTCGTATCTCTTCCATTTAGGTAAAAATTTGTTGTACTCAATAATTTATATGCAATTGTATCTAAAATTTGCATTAATCAAAACTTTGATATCACAGTACATTGCCTTGTGTCAAAAATTGTGGATATTTAATTTGCGTGATGAATTTGCAGTATATTGATTAATGTTTTGGTGAGAGTCAAATTTTTCACTTAATTATCAGAAATTATTCCATGACGATAGTTTGGCATTGTACTCGAAATCTTATGTCGTACTTTGATTATTTATTAATGTAATTTAGCCAATAATTGATTTGGTGTTTAGTTGATTATCTTGCATAAGTTTTTTATCTAATAGGTCAAGAAATAGGTGTGTCATTAATATATAAGAGTCTTTGGGTGAGAAAGCCATTAGAGAACTTACTAGAACAAATATGCTAAACACCGAGTGATGAACCGAAACTCCAAAACCACCATGCCCAATGTGAATTTTCAATGCAAATATTTCAAAAGAACTTGAAAAAAGCAAGCAAAAATGTAATCTTGGAGAGATTATAAAGAGCCCGAGATCAAGAAACTAGAAAACTTAATAGATGAATTAGACAAGATTAAGGATTCGCAATCTTGTGACCAAAAATATTCGCCTCACATCATCAAAAAATGAGCAAAAGCCCGGATGAAGCGAGAAAAACACATGGATAATAAAACATAGAACACAAGATGCACGAGAGAGATAGAATGAAGAGATATTTGATGATTAGTTTCGCAAAATCTGTAGAGAAATTAGTGAGTCAAGTGTGTATATCCTATGTTCGCTAAAGAGTTTTTGGTTGTGTTGTCTAAGTCCCAAAAACTCTTTTCATAATTGTTAATAAATATTTTTATTGACATGAAAAATATAATTTATTACTTTGAGTTCTTAATTACATGTGTTGTGAATGATTTACACATATGAGAATTTACTATATAGAAATTTATCTTAACATTTAAAAAAAATGAAAGTCTATATAAGTCTGAAGTCTTTTAATAAAAGTCTATAGAAGTTTAAGGAAGACTTTTATTAATTCCTAACAAATTCATAAAAGTTACTTAAAAAGTCCACGAATATCACAAAAGCCACCCATTTATAAAAATCTGAGTTGAATACACCCCCTTAGTAGAGGAGTTCTGTGTTTTTACTAGGTTAAAATACGTTGGATGTGATGATCTGTCAAAGCTCTTTACATGACGTTCTGTTTTGAGGCAAAGATACTTCAGTCATATGAAAAGTATATACAAAAAATATATCAAGAATATTTTTAAAGGTATGCCTGCGAACTCGAATGATGAAGACGTCGTGAAAATTAGAATTTTTTATTTTATAACTTCGTATCTCTTCACCACTCCGTATAGGAAAAAGTGACAGATGCCACGTTTAGCCTCGTTGAATATATGGATATTCAAAGGTATGCGTGGGAAAAAAGTTGTTCGACACTACTTTTAGTTACTTGAAGATTGCATTGACGAAGCGTATGTATGACGAAGCCATGAGGAATGATATATTCACATATAGGCTACACAAGTTTTCTTTTGCATTCCAAATTTGGATATACGAATCCATGAGTTCGATAGATTGAAAATATGTATAAGGTTACATCATACATGCCTCGTGTAATGAATTAGACCAATACTGCTACATGTGTAACAACTGTTCAACTAGAAAAGCTCGACTTTGATATACCTGATGTGTGTTAATTCTGTTTATACTTTTGGTATCTAGTGTTGAATAACATATTTTTAGTGCATGCATTTTATTGTCTAATCTATATTATTTTAGTTTTATTTTCAACTATGCAGATGGAGGTTCGGGGCATTCAACCCAACAAAGATGAGAGAGGTTTCCCATATTTGGTCTGATTTTTTGAAAGCGATAGAGGTGCACCAAAAATCGGCGATGGCATTAATTTTTCGATCATCCTGTTAAGCGCGAAAGCAGTTTCAATGCGACAAGCGTGTTGAATCTCGGGCTTGTTTGGGGTTGCAATGACAAAATAAAATCCAAATCAAAGTGAATGAGGTATGGCTATATATTAGTTTTGTTACAATATCTTTTATTGTTGTATATATTATTCATTTAATGTGTAGGTGTTATTTTATTTCTCATTAACTCGTGTCTATGATGAACGCAACGACTATATGGAAAAATAAGTAATCTCATGATAGATATACGATTGCAGAAAGATCGAATAATCTCCTAGCAAATTAATTTGAAGTATGATACCGAGAAATATAATATTGTGTTGATGAAACAATTGGTGGATTCCTTGAGGAGTTGAGGTAAAACTTTCGAGGAAGTTATATTATGAAGTTTCTCGAAAATGATTCCGTTGTTTTGAAAACAAGGAATGCCAAATTAAAAGTGCAATTGTACTCATTGATAACATATTATAGTTGGAAGATATTCTGAATAAAAAGGGTGGGGACGAAGAATGCAAGTTCAGTTATGTCAACAACTCTCTTAATGCTGAGATCGGTTTTGACCCTCGTCACCAAGAAAGTTATTGCAATCTCTTTGATGATACATTTTACATAGAAGATATGATGAAACAGGTAGAGAAGATCATAAAGAGTGCTGAAACGGCAAAACAATATGATACTATAGATGTAAACTTTCAATTTAGTAAGTTGTATCATTTCCAACATGATATAACTCCAAATTGAAGATTAACACTATCTTTTGTTACATTTCCAACGTTCTTAGGTAGATTGACTCTGAAAGAAAAAGTGTTGCTCATGATGAGGCCACAATACAAATATCGATAAAGAGGCAATGAAGACCCGACATTTTAACTGGATCACCAAACCTCGACGGACACTATACTATTGGAGAATCATCATCAAATTATTTTTTTGACGTCTGTGCTTTTAATGCTATTTGGTTCAGCCCGTTATTAACGATGTTCATTCTTTTGATGACTGATTTCATGATGATTACATGCCTGATAATGTATAAGACAATATCCCATCGTTATATCTCGTTTTTACCTCATTATTGTATTTTACTATTATTTTTCTTATGTGGAGAAAGAGAAAATTTTGGTCAAAAAGATTAACATCAATCTCCCGTTTAATTTTGGTCATGTCGAGGTTAGTGAAAAAACATGGTGGTACGTTGAGTTCTTATGAGATATGGTAAATTCTTAACTACTATTTTTCATGAAATCATGTATGTTATTATAAGTTATTAAATAGCTTCCTTGAATCAATTTCTTGAGTTTATTATATATTTTTGTAGCACGTTGATGTATGTTTTTACTATCTTAGAAAGATGGTCATGGTCAACCGAGGAAATTAGATTAAAGATTACGACGATCGACTCCTTCTTTTCATGGTAGGGATGGCAATAGGAGAGGTCACCCCACCCGTGAAAAATTGGAGATCCCTACCCCGCCCCGCGACCGCCAATTTGTAGGAGGGGGACGGGCCCTATTGATCTGCTCTTGCCCGATTAATAATTTTTTAAATAAAGCGAAAACAAACAATTAAACAAATCCGTGTAGAAGAATTGGACTAAGAAGGATTACGAATGTAGAATGTTAGGGTAAGAATTTGTTATAATATTTATAGCGAACAAAAAAGAAAATGCAAGATTTATGTTGTGGTATGGTGGTTAAACCTTATAATTTAACAACTCCAACTTAGGTTCAAATATCGTTTAGCCCATTCCTAACAAAAATTGTGAATTGTATTTCTATTTTATGATTTTTGAAAAAAAAAAATTTGAGAGACGAGTTCGTCCCTATTACACGAATAAGCTGGGGACGGACAATGAGTCAAATTGCCATTCCTAGGCCATTGGTCTATACATGGCTTTAGTGAAAGACAAGAATACGATTGCTAAACATATGTCTTTAGTTGAATATCCTTTGGGAGAATACATGCATTGTAACACACCTTGGGATCATGTATTGATGCCTATCAAGATGGGTACCGTGCCCATTGAATACTTGGATATGAGAAAAAGATGTATAAACATTTATAACTCACACTAGGATACGATAAGAAACATAAATCAGAAGATATTCAAAATTTTGCTTTTGTTATCCCACAAGTGATAGCCAAAATTGATGTGTGGCAACATGTAAGCGTTGACGGAATACAACAAATTGAACATTTACTGGCAACCTTGTTCATGACATCCCTCAGCAAAGTAACACATGCGTATTTTTTTTATTCTTGTTTTTTGAATCCGATCTTCTTCAAGCAGTTAATCATATTGTTAATGTTGTACAATTCCTCTTGTCAAAGACCCACTGCGATGTATTTGTGATAAAGTACGTTGAATATATCATCAATGACAATATACAAGAAATGCCAAATTTTTTCAATGCCACACTTTGAGGACACATTTGATATCTTTATTGTATAAACACAGTATGGACAAGATGAGTCAGGAACAAGAATCTGATCCTCATTATTTTACGAGGAGGGCAACGAGGGTAGCCATTAAAAAGAAGCTAATCTTGATTTATTTCCAATATAATTTTTTTGTCTATTAGATTATGATCTTTGTGAGTACGCCACCTTATCTTAGCACTTGGGATTTAAAGTTGTTTTGGGCATTTCTTAATATTGTTTTAAATTATTGACTCCCATTTCAAATACATGTAACTAGTAATCCAACACAAGTTAGAAACTTTTTTAGTTTTTGTTTATGTTCTATAATGGCAGCAGTGATATGGTGATCGTGTTGTAGTTTTATTTGGTAATTCGATTCTATGCAACATTTGTAAATAAGTATTGATATATTTTTGTTACATTATAGCGTTGAGTTTGTTATCATGTAACTGATTGCATCGTACATATTTTGGCTATATTGAATGAAGATCACCATGTTTATTACATACTACACCACCACTCATTTTGATGAATGGAGTTGTAGGATTTTTTTTTATTCTCTAGCTGCCATGAATGATGCCATGAATGAGCGGATGGCATGAGAAAACTATTGCCACCGAATTGTATGTCGGGACATAGATTACCATGTTGTGAATAATGGGATGACGACTTCATTGGACATGCGAGTATCTTGTGGGAATGTGGTCTTTGGAAAGTTCATCATCAACAAATGACCGTGTATTAAGATGTATTTCCTAATGTTGCAAATGAGCTGATAAATACTTATATTTATCATCTTATTTCTGTCATAATTTTTTACTCGTAATTGTGTAGTTTTCTTCATTTCAATATATTCTTCCGATAAAAGAGCAAACCATACATATATAAAAATCTAAATCACAAACTGGTTTTGTCATTCTAGTGTTCAAAGTTAGATCCAAAAGCTATAGTTCATAAATTAGACGAGAAAATTTTAACCGGGGAACTACATTCAACACAAAATGCACTTGGCCAATAGGAGTTAAATATATATGCAAATTATAGAGTTGAACTACTACAATGTTAATTCAAACTATGGGATAAAAACCATAGTATTAAAAGTACTATATCACGATTTGATCTATAAGCAAGATTATTCATGACCACGAACCTTGAGCCCCATGGTTTTACCCCTGTTTTGTTGGTTGCTTATTCAACCACAATGGATGCTTTCATGTTCTCTTATTGTGCCTGTGTCACCCATATTTTTTACACATTGTAATGTTGCTTCGCTTCCCTGCCGATCAATATCTCTTTTCTTTAGGTCTCTCGATTTTCTAAAAAATTAAGAGCCAAAATTACCATTGTCTTTACACTATTCGGCATTGTCCAATCGGCATGGTCACTAAGGGTATAATATTTCCGTCATATCTTTGCAATATAAGCTTTCCTAATATGATACCAAAAATAATATTTGTATGTTTCTATTTCATTTTACGTAACGGACACGCACATTTTGCACGGTTTTTCATTTACTTTAAATCATCACATGTAATAATCGACATTTTTGCATGTCGACCTAATGTTGCGTATTCTTATTGCTAACTTGATATAAGGCGTCGCTTGAACACGATATCGGCATATTGTATCAAAATTGCAAATTTAACAACTATAATAAATGCATTCTATCTAATTCAAGCAAACTATTTACAATAATTAAAACACATAGTTACCTTCATTTTCATTTTTTTTATTTCGCCCTCAACATATTCTTATTTTTTGTTGCAAGTCTTGTAAATGTGGAACATGCTTTTTTTTATTTATTCTTGTATAACCATTCTTACAAGATATTCATCAAACATTCTAGCATTGTCACAATAGGATAATTTTTAGTGACTTTGTTACGGCGTTCACCGCCTCAACAATATTGAAGTTATTGTACAATACACATTAATTGACATGTGTACTCTAGATCACCTATAATATTTGACATTATATTCATGTATAAGAAATTGATAAATTAGAACCAAAATTTATGATAAAACTTTTTCTTATTATATTAAGGCTATTCTTTACTTACCGGATATGGTCGAATTCTCTCATATATTTTGTCTAATTGTTTCATTTGGTACTTAAATCCAGAAACTGTATAAGATCTAGCAGCTGCATTAAATGGCTTTGTAATGTGTTTTGCAACCTTTCCAAATCTTGTGTTCACGTTCTGCAACAAATGGTATGAACATAATCCAAGCATTAAATTTGGATATACCCGGTTGATTATGTTTTCTATGCTTCTATATCATCACATATTATACACTCCATAAGCCTCTTTGAACCTAATTAAGAACTATTTTCATGCATTGTCATTCTAGGTGCCACCAGTCCCAAATGCGAGCACAAATATATTGTATTTTGCATCTTGCGTGCAAGCAATGATTAAAAATGCGAGCATCGAGCACAACCACATGTTTGCAGTGTTTCCGATCTTATAAGGATGCCCCCAATGCCATGAACATATATTCCCACTGATATTTTGCATTAGCCTCAATCCATGTTATAGTCTTTGGATTTTTCTTTCTTAACATGTATAAATAACTCGGGAGCTTGCTGTATGAATCTTTTGGATCTCCCAATATTATCTCCAACGCATATTCACAGGGCCTTTCGGGCTTTTTCATATTATCTCCAACGCATATTCACGGGCCTTCCGGGCTTTTTCATAACTCGATGTCGCACCATATATTTTTCTTGCATCATTTATAATGTCTTTTGGAGTGTAGATAGTTTTCACATCTATATACTTGTACTTAATGCAATCTCCCAATAGAGAACTTGTTGATTGTCTATGATCTCCATAATAACATCTATTGAGTAGTTCGTTTTTTATATTCTTTATCTTGAGGAGGTTCGTGTCGCCCAATCTTGAAGCTCTAACCTATCACATGTAATTATCATCTAGACATTTTAGAACATATTTACGTTTGCCGGACTTGTACAAGATATCTTGAAAGTTCTTGTCAATAACATATAAGGAGATAGTTTTCTTCAAAACATTTTTATCTCAGAAAAGCCTCTCGATTGAAATGCCGTCAAAGTTGGGATGCTCAATTACCTTCGTTGTCAACTTTGAATTTCAACTTTTGGCAAATCTAGAATTATTTTATATACTCTAGAAGCAATTTTATAAAGGCGACACAAGTGTTAGATGAGTGTGATTTTACCACCTCTATCTAGCCAACTAGTCCTATTTGATCTAAAAATGCAACCTAGAGAAACCCTCTATCTCCATGCCCTCTACTAGGTTGGGCAAGCTTTGATGTCCCTAATCCCGATAAGTTACATGAGCTGGTCGATCTAATCTTCCTAAGAACTTGATACTAAGCAAGTCACACAAAAAAAAGGTCTCGATCATGAACCGACACTTTTGATATGCTAATTGAACCTTCACTCGATCGTACTCATCCGAAAATGAACAAGAACTTCACTCATATTGAAATACTTCAATTGATGAAATCCTTCTTGCGCGTCTATGCTCGGAGGAAGTTTTAAGTCTGACGAAGAAGTAAGCGACTTATTCAAAGGATTGATAGAACCGTCATGTCCCACTCAAAGTTGTAAGTGAGAATATGGGTGTGAGAGAGACAATCAGACAAATATTTGACTAGAGTTTATGGTTGAGAATAATGCGTACCTTTGGAATGAATAATGAATTCGTATTTATAAGGGAAGAGCTCTAATTAATTTAGGGGAACAATCAATTAGATCTCTGATATGATTCTCCTTCCTTATGGGATAAATCAGAATCCAATATTAATGATCTCAGAGATTACGTTTGCTGACTTTTAGGAGATTGATATAAGATTTCCTTGTGGGAATCATCTTTCCAAATAGATACAATCATTTCCTAAATTACCACTCTAATTATCCGAGCGAGAGATTGCTTGGGGGTTTTGTGGGGACGCGAGGAAGTTGGCGAGGACATAGATTCGTCAGGAGGGCGAATCTTTTCCTAGACTTCTCTTGGCAAGATATTAGAATGCGAAGGCCTGTTTTTTCAATATAAGGCTTTGATTATCACGTGTGGCACGCGCGAGTGCCTAGGTGGCCTTCGTTGGAGTCCTCCACCGCTAACGCTTGAGCCCTCGCCAAATTTATGTGGTAACAATAGTCCTCCAAGTCCGTGTCTATTATTTATAATAGGTGTATGACTTAAGAGAGATTGTTCTTAAAGATTTTTTAAGGCGATGACCTTTATGATGGCCTGCATGGTTGAGTGAGCCTTGAAAGAGATTCGCCCATGAAAAGAGGCATTCACCGTATTGGTGAACCGTATGGAGGATTTGGGCCTTTGAAAGGCATTTGCAGATGTATATAATCCTTCAAGCCCGCATGCGAGGACTTTGACTTTGTTGTTTGGTAGAAGTTGTGTGGGTGGGGGTCCCGTGGCGATTTCCTAACTGGAGTTACTTGTACATCTAAAAGGATGCGTAGTAAAGGTGAGCAATGATGAGTTGTGCGTTTCATAACTTAAAACGATATCATCATCATTGCAGCTGTTGTTAACAATGTAATTAAACGCTATTAATTAATACACTACAATGTGATAACATGTTCACGTCATACGGACAACACACATAATATTATCATATTGACAAATCGTTTTATATGTAACAATCTAACTAAACATTTTCATTAATGTGTATGGGTTCCAAAAAGACAAAGAATATTGATATAATTAAAATCAAAACCTATGACAATAAATGCACTTACTATGTAGAACTGTATTTGAAATTAGTAGTGTAGTTGTCGAAAAATTGATGGGAGATACTGTATTTGAAATTAGTAGTGTTATTGTTGAAGAATTGATGGGATATAATCGATAACAGGATAAATATGGAGGACGATTTCGCTCTTCCTATAAGAATTGATCAGAAATGTAAAACGGTGATACTCATTCAATGCGTAATAATAAAGGTAAATTAAAAATTAGCTTTAATTACTAATTAAATCTAGTAATGATGTGGCTTAATCTATATATATATATAAACAGAAATGCCGTTAAAATCTATTTTCCCGCCTAAATGTACTTTCCTATTTAGAATTTCTATTTTTTTCCCCAATTTTTGGAAATAGATTTTTTTAATAGCAATTAAATTTTCGTTCTAAATACTACATTTAATAGCCATCGGATTTTTTATTTTTCCGACTAGAATCCCTCCATCTACCTTCTAATTTAGTTATCATTGCAAAAACTAATTTAGTTTTGCTATCATTACAAAAATTAATTATCCAATGTGTTTTAATTAAATTAATTAAATATTTTCTATATTTAAAATATTTAATTAATTTAATTAATTAATCTTAGCTTTGTTTTGGTAAAAAAAAAAATGCATGAATTTTTCAATACTAATTAAGATTTAAAAGATCGCATTTTCAAGATTACTTTTAAGATTATTATGAAAATAATCAATACAAATTGAAAGAAAAATAAGTTCAAATCTATATTTTTAAAGTTTTGTTATTATTGCAAAATTAATTTTCCAATGCATTTTAATTTAATTATCCATATTTTAAATACTTAATTAATTTGATTGAATTAATTAATTAATCTTATCTTCATTTTGGTCAAAATATGCATGAATTTTTCAATGCTAATTAAGATTTAAGAGATCACATTTAAGATATTGCATTTTCAAGATTATTATGGAAGACAATCAATGCAAAGTGAAAGAAAAATAAGTCAAAATTCATATTTTCAAACTTTTGTTATTATTGCAAAATTAATTTTTCAATGCATTTTCAATTTAATTATCTATATTTTAAATACCTAATTAATTTAATTTAATTAATTAATCTTATCTTCATTTTTGTCAACATATGCATGGATTTAATACTAATTAAGATTTAGTGTTTGATTTTATTATAACTAATTAACTTTCATAGATAACTATTAAAATTTTTTTTGTGTGACTACACCTCCCGTATATCGCACATGTACAACACTAGTTTTTAAAAATGATACTAAGCGGTTAATAAATGATAATGATACTAAATTAATTAATTAATTTGTTTTTAAAATATTAAAAAATATAAATTTTATAATATATATATATATATATATATATATATATATATATATATATATATATATATATATATTTGAAAATTTGGAAAAAAATTAAGTGGAGAATATAATTTTCCCATTAAAAAAGGTACGTGGCCTGATTTTCACCAAGACAAAGGCTTTTGGGCCTGAACCACATTGGCGTCGACAAAATCGACCCAATTCCTGTAAGCCCATTTCCTTTGAACGCCACGTGGATGTCAATTCAACCATATTTCGAAAGTAACCCAGGCTAGGTTCGAATCTTGTCATTTTCGCAAAACCCCAGGCTCGGATTCCGCGAACCTCAGATTTCGCCTTCATACTATACACTCGCTGACTCGCACTTAAAGCTCCGGATCTCAGCCCTCTACTTCAATTATAATCATTTTCCACCGTTAGATGATTTGGCAAAATATAAATCATACAAAATCTCTAGGTTACTGTAAATTAAATTAAAATTTATATTATGAAATGCTTCACATTTTTATATACAGATATTGAATTTGAATTTATTCCTGTGTTGTCACTTCATCTCTCCCCCAATCACTCTCTCTCTTTACCCTCGTGTTCATATTCCTCTCTCTATAATTACTCTCGTTTTCCCGATTTGAACCGTTTTTGAACGAATTTCTTGCGAAAGGTTGATGTATTCGGTGTTTTTGTACTGAAAATCCATGGAGTCGGATTCACTAAGTGTGTGCCTGTCTCTCTCTCTCTCTCTATATATATATATATATATATATACAAGTATATATATGTATATCAGTATATGCATCTGCGTGCATAGATGTGTGCTGTGTGCATGTATGGAGTTTTTCTTGTTCTGTATTAAAAGCGATAAATGTGTGGCTGGAATCAGTTTGAACTGCCAAGTTTTATTTAACCGTCTCTCTCTCTCTCTCTCTCTAGGTTGAGGTTGAATAGTGGTATAATATAATATTCCATACAAACACGGAGAATATTGTTCGTCGTTATCTGCATACTGAAGTTCAAATTGAAATTTTGAATTTGAGTATAAAACTCGTCAACTAAGCTATTATATATTATTCGTAAGAGTGTATTAAATGCTGTACGCAACGGGTCACATGCAGTTCGTGATACGTATGGGGTAGCTTTGATCCATTGTAAAGGGGGATTGAGTAACTGTCATTAAATTAAATTCCTCTTCAATTCCTGACTCAGTGCATCTGCGGAGCATCAAACAAATTTGAACTTCTGCTGTTCTGGAATTTGTATCGAAGTGATGACGTCAGTGGCGGAGAAGCCGACGTCATCATCGTCTTCCTCGACGGTTACGGTGGTGCGTAGGGAGGTGGATCCGTTGCTGAAGGATCTGAATGAGAAGAAGCAGAGCTTCAGGCGGAACGTGGTGTCGTTGGCGTCGGAGCTCAAGGAGGTTCGCAACCGCCTCGCTTCTCAAGAACAGTCTTTTGCTCGCGAAACCCTAACTAGACAGGTATGACAAAATTCAAATTTGCCTCCTTGTGTTTGTGCTTTTCTGGAATTTTCAAATAGTTGTAAAGTTATAAATTACAATTAGTGTGTTCTGGGAAGTGAGATGAGATCAAATGATTTGTACCTTTTGTTTTGCTTTGAAAGGGTGACTGAGAGTGGCCCACTTATTATTTTCTGAAATTTTTGTACCATTGAGAGAATTGATTTGTTTTTGTTTATTGTTTATTGTTTATTTATAACAGGAGGCAGAAACCAAAGCGAAAATCATGGAGAAAGAAATTATTAGATTGCAGAAAAGTTTAGAGGAGAGAAATGTCCAGCTTCAGGAGTCCACATCTGCTGCTGAGATGGTACTAATATAATCCTTTTGTTTTAAACTTTTAATGCCTGCCAAGATTACTGTTCCATAAAGATTAGTGAATGTTTGGTGGAGTTTAAAAGTAGTTGTTTAAGTTTAAAAGTAGTTGTTTAGGATATTTTGAAAAAAGTTGATAAAATGTGTGGTTAAAAAGTTGATAAAAATTGTGGATCCTACTAAATATGTGGTTAAAATGGGGGGAATAGGAATAGTAATCAAAATGTTGTAATATTTTATTGTCTCACTTTAAAATAGTTATTTAAATTGAATGGTTCAAGGAATTTGTCTCCTCATAGATAGCACTTAACATTTAGCCAGCAAAACTGGAATCTTTTGACATTTACTAATGGAACCATGTGTTACTGGGGGTTAATGCCTTCAAATGTTGACACTTTGATAAGCAATATTTTGTTTTTTCATTCTTGTCTTTTTCCAGTTGTGCTATTCAAATGTATATACATGTCTTTTTAGACATCTTTATTTTCCTCACACTCTTATTATTGGTGTCGGAGAACTAGTAATGAACTTGACAGTATTAGGAAATCTAGCAGTCTATAGATATGTAATTTTCAATTGAATCACCGAGTTGATTATGATAAAAAGTTGAAAATGTGTAATTGGAACTTCTCAAACCTATGCAAGGGGATGAATGAAGCTCTCCTCTTTTCTTCCTCCCATAGCACTATTATTGGGTAACATTCACAAGCGCCCAAAGCAGCCCAAAAGCTCACTATATCCTTTACCTTTTTTTTTTTTTGGAAACTTGTACTTGACCCATTATTCTACTCATTGGCCATGCAACTCACATAAAACCCCACCACAAGATCCACCAGAAGAGGCTCTATGGGACTTTTTACAGCCGTCCTACATCAAGTTGATTCCCTGTGCTAGCAGCTGAAGTTATGATTGTCTTGTGCATCGTGAGATAACAAGTTGCTTCCAGGCACATGTAAAACTTGCTCAGCATTTCTCTTCTCACTTGAGAAACTATGCATATTAGTTCATCAGTAGCTATGTTTCACTAGAGGCTAAATTAAATATAAGGTTAATGTTACTTGGCCTTGTAAATGAGGAAAGATAAGACTACTGAGGTTGTTTATGGATCACTTCTTCCACTGCCATATCAGCTAGTTGAATTGTTGGTTCATAATAGTAACTGTGGGATGCTAATAAAAATTTTGTTTATAAATTTATTCTTTCAATTGCCCATATGATAGAAGAGCATTATAAATATTTCTAAACCGCTACTATTTTATGAAAAAGATATGCACATGAGATTAAGGATATCATAGGGAATTTCTTGTAAGATTTATTAACAGAAAGTTAATGAATGAAGAAAGGCATAAAATCAAAAATCTATTATAAAATTCTAAGAAAATAGCACATTGTTGTTTATGATATGTCAGTCTAATCAACGAAAAAGTTATTGCTAATGATAATGTTTGAACCGAAGCTTGAAAGCTATAGTTGTGTAATGCTGTTTCAAATTCGGCAGATATTTCACATCATTTTGTTTCCAGTTGTTGCTAAATCCAAGACTTCAAATTGAAAAATATGAAAACATAGTAATAGTATATCGTGGCATAATACGAATGACAACATGTCATTGGTTCTATGGTGGCCAGGACAAATTAAGTTTGTTCAGATCTCAGGTACCTGATTCTGCTTTGGTAGTAGATAATCTGGTTTACTATTGTCAGTTAAGCTATTGGTTCAGTTCAATATTAATGTCTCTTTCAGGTTGGTTCTTCCTAGACTTTCATCTTAAGATATCAAATGACTGAAAAATTGTCACTGGATCTCTTAATTTCCACAGCAGTATCTGGTTTTCACCTTTGCAAAAATTCAACATTATCTAACTATTTTTGGAAAATGTGAAAATGTTTTTCTGGAGATCCATTTTTTATTATTTATCCAGTTATTCATTTCATTTGTTGAACTTCTAAAATAGTATATAATATACACCTAGAATTTCAAATTTTCTAGAATGCCGTTTAAAACGGAAAAATGGAAATTTGGGATTGGAGGAGTCAGCAATGTGGATATCAGTGACATACAAGCACAAATGTGAGCCTTTTGGTTAACAGCTTGGGTTTCTCATTTATAGCAACCAATAGTGATGGAAAATAATTTTTCATCTAATATTATTTTTCTTGAAAATGTAGATCATAAATGATTCTGCTGTATATTTACAGTATACACCACAAATATTTCCATCACTATTCTATAGTAACTCCATGATTTGTGATACTAAAAATTCTATTGACCCGCTCTATGGAACCTTGATTAAGATTTGAGAATAATGATGCTAGAGCAGTTTCCAGATTTTCTACCAGGTATAAGCTTGAAGCTGGCAATGTATTTGAGCATAATGCTTTATACTTCAAAGTTCATAAGGTACTGAGGTAGAATGAACTGACTTGATATTAACAATTACAAGCCACCGACCTAAAATTCGTGGTTAAGATTGAAGCTACTTAAGCTCTATGTTGATTTTATTACTTTCATTACATTTATATAAACCTCAAATGAAAACAAAGTGGAATTGGACTTTTTAAATGATGTATAAAAATTTTTGTTTACTTTTTTTTTTTTTTTTTTGGCTTTCTTAATGTATTTTGGCCATTACTACTACCCAAAAACGCTGCTTCATTTCATAGGCCCAATATGAAATTGATTTGTTTTTTCCATTATGTGGATCTCTTACATTCGCCTATCTTTTGTCTGGATTTGCATATTATCTCTTCCCTCTTAGTTGTAAACTTTATCCTGGTTATTTTTATTTCTGATGAACTGCAGTATGTCAAGGAACTGGATGATCTGAGATCACAGCTTTCAGCAACTAAAGCTACTGCAGATGCAAGTGCACAGTCTGCTCAATTTGCAGAATTACAGTGTTTGGCACTTTTGAAAGAATTAGAGGAGAAGAATTTTTCTTTGAAGGAGCACGAGAATTGTGTGAATAAACTGGGAGAAAAAATAGGTCTTCTTCAGAAGAATCTTCAAGCTAGGGATCTTTCGCAGATGCAACTGAAAGATGAAGTCATGAGAATAGAGCAGGAGATCATGCAAGCATTAGCAAAGGCTGGAGCGAATAAAGATTGTGAGCTTAGGAAAATTTTAGGCGAGGTTTCCCCTAAGAATATTGAAAACATCAACAAGCTGTTGACTGTAAAGGATGAAGAAATATCTAAGCTGAGAGATGAAATTAGGATTATGTCTGCTCATTGGAAGCTTAAAACTAAAGAGTTGGAATCTCAGGTTTGTTCATCTTAACTCAGTCCTTTAAGGTCGTTGGCTCTGTGATTACCTGCAATATCTTTATGTATGTAAAGATTTGTGCGTTGTTTGTTTGACAGTTGGAGAAGCATCGTAGAGCAGAGCAGGAGTTGAAAAAGAAAGTTCTGAAATTAGAATTTTGTCTTCAAGAAGCTCGTGCTCAAACTCGCAAGCTCCAAAGAGTAATTATCTCTCTCATGTTACTAGCACAGTATAGGTTTCTTGATGCAACCTTATTAGTTTGCTTGCACGATATGTTTGTTTTCAGAATTTGCATTACTGCAAGACATAATACTTACAATTGTTATCTTCTTGTTCACCTACTGTTCTTGCTGTGCTATTGCTCTGATGGTGCAATATATGATGCCATTTGCCAGATTCAATTAGTCAGAGAACTGTATCTTTCAATTAGAACTTTTTGTGCATAATTGGCACGTAGTATAGTAGATAAAATTTTACCAAACATACGACTTTGTAATATTTCCAGCTGATAAATTCCGCACGGCCGAATGCCATCTGCTCCTCAGGCCTCAACCCCCAACACAAAAAATAAGAAGGAAAATCAACATTCGCTCAAAGGAAACCAACATTTCGGGCTTGTTGACAATGGTCGATAAATTGTCTGCACAATCACGAATGAAATTTATTGATTAAGAACACATTTTTGCAGAGTAGTTATGGCTCTAATCCACGATATTTACATTGTTACTTATGACATTATTCTTGCTTGGCGATCATATTAATATTTAACTATTTCAATTCTTATTCATATTCGTTCCACAGATGGGAGAGCGAAGGGATAAAGCTTTGAAAGAACTCAGAGATCAACTGGCGGCAAAACAACCCACGATTACTGAAAAGCCAAAGTTCTGGGAGACATCCAGTTTCAAAATTGTAGCTTCAATGTCAATGTTGGTCTTGGTAATATTCTCGAAGCGCTAAGGTTATGGTGATATCTATATATTATTAGCATTGTACAATAGGATTATATTATAGAGGTCAAGTTGAGCATATAGGGTATCAGCAGGTTTTGCCCTTCTTTGTAAACATGTGCATTCTAGAAGTCTTTTTCCTTTTCCATTTCATCAGACAGCAAAGCCCTATTTATGCCTCAAATATTAGAATGAAGCAGGCATTAATTGTATGGCCGAAATTTTAGATGAAAATATGGAATCTTATCTTCTGTTGCTAAAGTATAAGCAGTGCAGTTTAACAATGATTTTGCTTCTTGGCAATTTAACTTTATCTGTTTTTGTTTTTATTTTTATTTTCAATTTGTGGTTTGTGGTTTGTGTATATTCTTGAATTTGGGTCCATTATCGAACTGCTGAGTTTGTAGGGGCCGACTTGAGGGTCTAATACTACTTGATTGTTTTCTATCACTACTTTGATCCTTCGCAAGAGATTTTTTCGTTCGAGAAGAAACGAGACAAGAGAGTGCTTTTAAATTTTAATCGACAAAGACATTGTTTAATGAAAATTGAGTTGTATTATGAAAGGAATTTTCAAACGGCCTTTAAAAGTCAAAATATGAAAAATTCACATTATTTTGTAGTTGTTAAAATAACTTTCTTATTAATTAAAAGTTAACAAAGATATCTATTATACACTTATTAAAGATATATATTCAATACTAAGTGTATATTTAATAGTGTTTTAGAAAACGTAAAATATGATTAAATGTGGAAGTCAAATTTCAAGTTTTTTTGACTTAGGCGAGGATGAGATAAAAAAAAGGTGATGCGAGACGTTGATAAGCGTTGAAGCGAGACTTTTTAACTTAAGATGCGCACATGCGAGCTTTTTCGAACGATGATATTTAGTAAATTAAATTATTTTAAATATTTATAAATTGTAGATAAAAAATAAATTATAAGTTATAGATCTTACAAAATATGTAAATAAAGAGTACATTAGACCAGGCAATTTGGAGTTGTAATTCAAAAATTTTCAAACAAGCACTTAATTGACTTGTGAAGTCTGCCTGATCTCCTCTTTCTTCTTAATTTTCATATACGTACAAAAGTTTGAACTCTAGAATGCAGACGTATTCACTCTTCCAAAATCGTGTTTTGTGCAAAGTAGTTAAATGAAAATTTTCATCAACAATTATGAAAAATTCATTAAAGAATGTACGTCTATTGTGAAAAAAGTTAGAAAGAAGATATACTTAATTTTCTCACACAACTTGGAAACTTTAGAAGTTTTCAATGGTGGGGATGCATTTGGTCAAAAATTCAAAATGCCATTTTGCTCCTTAAGTTTTGGACACAATCTCACTTTCGTCCCCCCTCCTCCCAAGGGCATACTGTCAATGGACCAAAAGTGACCAACAGCCTACTCTCAATTACCAATCCGAGCACATTAATATTTAGCTCAAGTCAAGAGAGCAAAGAACAAATGAGTCTACACAACCTCACCTATGGAAAATTTAGGATGGCTAAAGGACATAGGATACAACAAGAAATACACGATAATGGAGGACTACATATTTGGCTAAGTGTACAGGACTGAACAAGACAGTTCAATGGCCAAATTTTAGATTGTACTTCTTCTTTAATACTTCCAAATACTGTCGAGTCCACTTTAGTAATCATCCCAGGATCATATTTGTGTTCTAGTGTGGAATTATCCAACAGCTGAAGGCAGAGTTAGCAGGCAACATAAAGATCACATGCATATTTCTGCAAGTTCTACATCATACAAGCAAGAAAGTAGCAACAGAAGTTTGTTACTATGTACATACCATCAGCCTTCTAAGAACTAAAGAACATGCCTGAAAAGAATGCTGTCAAATAGCATTCGGTCATCCATATGACAGACTTCTTCCATTATCAACATCATTTTGACTACGTAGTACCTGAAGTCAGATATATTTGATCAAAGGAATGATAAACAACGAAAAGACTTCAATTAAACACATCAGAAAATATGGCCAGTCGAATAATGTTGATTCACCATTCGAGCAATCCTGAGAAGAAAACAGATTAAATTGTTAAGCCGCACCGCTCCACACCACACCACACCACACCACACCACACCACACAATTGAATAAAAACATAATAAAAGCTGATCAAACAGCAAGCCATTACGAATACATAGATGGATAGAAGTGAATACAAAATAATATCATCTTTTGATAATCTAATGGCAAACACCAAAACCGGTTTGAAACTAGACTCCCCATCCCAAGATTGCTGACAAAAAGCAAACACGCTCCGATCTCGTGTAGCGTTCAAGAAGACAATAGTTAGATCGTACCAGTTCGCCCTAGATCTCAATATGATTTAACCACGTTAAATGTATTTTCAAGGACATTCTTTATCACCCCTTCGTGTGATTATTCACCAGTACTTGTCAAGAAACCATTTTGGCAGAAGACATATTTTATTTATATGATTTCATCGCATAATTCAAATAAAACCGCATAAGCTGCCATAATAGTCTCGTATCTTTCCAACTAATTTTCCAGAACTTGACTTTCCTACGTAGGCATAGATAGACAAAATGATTGCTTTAGAGCATCTCCAAAAGATTCCTTAAACATAAGATCTCTCAATTTTCGAAAGTCAACCCTTAAAATTATGTTCAAAGAGACTCTTCAAATTAACGTTTTAAAACAAAATGCATTCAAAAAATTTCAATTAACTAAATTAAATAGTATATACAAAATAAAATAGAGAAGAATGAAAGAAAATCATATAATAATTAAGAGGAAAACATGTCAAAATAAATATAGGAAAAAAAATAAATACTTATTGAGAGAAGCAAAATAAAGTGTTTAAAGTAAATAAGTTATTGGAGCACTTTTAAAAAAATCTCTCTCTAAAATGCAAAAGATGCTCTATATAAATAGAGAGTCCTGGAGATGCTCTTATGCATAGCAAGCTAGTGTAACACGCATTAATCACATAGGGTATGAGGGTCTATGCTAAGACTCGCTCTTTTGTGGTAAAGTTAAAAGAAAAACAAGTAAAAAAACTAAGCCAAAAAAGATGTTCAACGTCTCTAGTTATCAAAAGGTGTTCATTAGATAGTAGTAGAGTATCACATGCTCGAGCTGGAATATTTCTTTGTGCAATTTGAGATTCGAAGTCTGATATGAAGCCAACAAAAAATAAAAATAAATAATAAAAGTAGCCAAATTCCTCTTTCTTTGTTGCTACAACCACTGATGTTCTTCACCAACGTGAACATGAAGGTGAACACTGGACTAGGCAAGGAGCTGGTATCATAGATGGGCTTAAGACCTAGAGGCTGACCTCAAAGTTGCAACTTAGAGCATGTTCATGTGCTTAAAAGTAACTCAAACTTACTTTTAAGTTGGTTATTTTTTACATAACTTTCAAAGTCACATTTTTTACTAACAAAACTTACTTTTATAGAAAGTAAATCCTCTCCATAAAAATAGTTATTTTTCCAAACATTATTTTCAAAGTCACATTTTTTACTAACAAAACTTACTTTTATAGAAAGTAAATCCTCTCCATAAAAGTAACTTTTAAGCACAGTCAAACATGATCTACTTTGTTGGGGGAACAAGGAATATGAGTAGTTAAGGTACGGTCTTGATTTTATTTACTTAGTTGGAAATAAAGGGGCGGGAAATCTTTTCTTTGTATTAGACCAATTCTTTCTCCTCATCCTTTGAAAGCAAGAAGATTCACGTAGAGGAGTATATGTATTACAATAGCTCGTCCACTTATGACTATATGATCGATGCAAAGGATGGATAACAAATCGAGAGAAGATTCCGGCAATAGAAGGAACTATCGTGCATTGATATACTCCTCTATTTGCTAAAACGGGAGAATGTGTGTAAACTCTATAAAGATGCTAGGGTCTAAGAAGCGCAGACAAACACACAACACGAGTTAGAAAGTTCAGAAGTAGCTGCTCTCCTAGCTGCACTATAATAACTATCATAGAAGAGTATGGCATCCTTCAATCTTCTTTGCATGAGCATTGAGGTAGGAAAGAAAGAAAGAAAAACTAACAACGTTAGAATTCTAGCTCTTCTAGAGTTGTATCTAACCGAAGGCACGGGACCCATAGAAGGCATTCTTCGCCTTCCACCTAACTTTAGCTGCGTAGAAAAGGCCTAAACCAAATCCCACAACAGTAAATCTTCATAGGGTCTCTCTCCAGGTGTAGAGAGTCTGACACGTAATTTTTCAAAACAATCTAACACTGACACATGGGAGAGACATCAATTTCGATTCTTTAAAATTTCATTCTATACATTACATTTTCATTTTATACTTTTCATATAGGACACAACACATGGAGTGACTGACACTTGCCTAAGGATTGTCCATAAAGTATCCCTCGAGTGTTGGAAATTTAAAAAATATAAAAATTGGACATGACACGAGGCTTTTCGGACATATGTCATGAAGTGTCTAAAGAGGGTCCGTGCTTCATAGGCTAGGGTCAACAAAAAACTACTCTAAACCATTCACAGCGAACGTGAATACAAATATGGCACGTTATGATATTCCTGGCTACTCACTACAGACAAATGGTATTGTGATAAACATAAAAACTATTCAGTAGTATTGTTGAATAGTAGGGCAATTAGCAACTGCTCACAAAAATGTAATCTAGATAGCATATGAACATGTCATGAGTCAAATTTGAATCAAAGAGCATATAACATACTGAAATAATCAAATCAACATGCCAAATGCAAATCTAACAGACTAACACTAGCCAGAACATCTACATTGGTATAGGAGCGGGAATCCAAGAAAGCAATGACGGAAGATCTACATAGATCATGCATGAGTTATGGACAAAAGTAAAGGAAGTATAGATGCACATATTTTTTCTTTCTTTCGATTCGGGTCGATACAATGTGCTAATGAATGGAAGTCATCTGGTATGTTAAAGGACGTTAAATAGATAAACGTAAACAATGCTGCAAAAAACGTCATAAATTATACTTACATAGTTTCTCATTCCAACAAAAACTCTTTACAGCTTGATTTGTTGTGCCCACTACCCTTGCATCTACTGCATTGAAGTTGACGCTTCGCTGCATCCTGTGAGCCAATTTTCTTAGTAGTAGGCCGGCCTGGTGGACGACGAGTTGGAGGAGGAGTTACAGACACTGCCAACTGAGAAGAGCCCTTAAGCCAGGGCCCATCTATATTTGAAACAGGATGGATTGACTGTGAATATGTTACTCTGTAGTTATTAGTTGTGAAGTATCTAGAACAATAATCATATGGATCACGGGCAAGGCAACTAATGACAGCAATTGCATGGCAGCAGGGCAATCCAGTAAGCTGCCAATCCTTGCAGCTACAAACACAGTTATCCACATCAACAGTTTCAATGGTATCCCCACGAACCTCAAATCTGTTACCAGCTGATATTAATACCTGAAGTGTCCTAACTTTAATGTTTTCTTTTTCGAGTTTTTCCTCCATTGATGGAGTTAATCTTGTCTGCCATTGGTTAGATTCTGTCTGCGGGTATAAATCAACTCCATAATCTTACCTCGGATGGCATCAACCATCTGGATTATTGGCAATTCATGTGCATCTGATAACCAACTCTGGAACAGCTCTCCAAAGTTTGATGTCATATGGTTATATCTTGCACCTCGGAAGAATGCATTTGCCCAATGAACAGGCTCACTTTGCATGACCCAATTGTATGCTTCTATCGAAATATTTTTGATGCTTTCCACACACCTTTGGAAGCCTTCAGGTGTCGGGGCATGAGCTGCACCATAAAAATCTTCAACCATAAGGCGCTTCACTTCATGAGAAAACTGCCCCTTCAAATCTCTAATAAATTGCTCAGAAAGATGGGTCAGACAAAAGCTATGGTAAACATCATCATTCTGAAAAATTTCAGCAATTGATTCTTTTAGTCCCTTCTCTCTATCTGCCACAAAAGTTATCCCACGACACACTGACAGAGCGGTTTTGAGTTGTAGCAAGAACCAATGCCAGTTGTCATCAGATTCAGTATCTACAACAGCAAAAGCAACAGGAAAAACACCATCATTCCCATCAGCAGCTGTAGCTACCAAAAGTGTGCCTTGATATTTGGACTTCAAAAATATGCTATCTAGGAAAAGCAAAGGACGGCAGCCTTGCTCGAAGCCATATAGGGAAGCATGGAAAGACACAAAGAGGCGATGGAAGCTTGAGTCTTCTTTAGTGGTGAAAGTTGCTAAACTTCCAGGATTTGTTTCCATTATCTTCTCACAGAAAAGTGGTAACTTACTATATGCCTCTTTATAAGAACCCTGGAGCTGCTCCTTGGCAATTTCTTTACCCGCCATGCCTGAAAATAATTTAACTGTATCCCATATTCCTCTTTGATGTCTTTAACAATGTCTTTGGGCTTATAGTTTGGAAAAACTTTCAACTTCTCCTTCACAATACTAGCAACCCAACTTCTTGTTGCCTGAATGCCAGTTGTTAGTGCAGACCCTTCACATGAATGTGTTGGATTCATTTTCTTAATACAAATTAGCTGGGTGGTCACCAACCTTGACGCATAAATTCTCCATGGACAACCATCGGCCTTACATTTTACAGACACACGATGACTATCATTCTTCTTGTACTTGAAAGCAAACTGATGTGCGAGGGCATATTTACGCAATGCCTCATGAAACTCATTTACACTATTGAACCTCTGTCCCACACCAGTAATAATGTTCAGCCACTGCTCTGCAGCTTTAGCATCTTTTTCATCAAAACTAACAAAAGAAATTGGCACAGGCATTTTAGTACGTGTGGGCCTTTCAGTTGGTACATCAAAATGAGCCTCAATGTGGTTAGTATCAACAACTACGTCAAAAGTAGGATCAAGTGGCAGTCCAGGCTCGTTTATGTCATTTACAATCATATCTGGGGAAGCATCAGCTGGAGGGGCTTCTGACAAAGTTGTTCTACTGGACCTGCAAGTTAAAATGTCCCTAAATACATCATCCACAGAAGAAAACAATTCTATACTACTAGATAGCAAGAGAACTACCTACTGCCAGGCATGTTGGAGACATCAGGAGCAACAATTTCTTCAGTCATAACATATATCTCTGCAGTGTCGGAGTTACCATAGAATTTAATCATGCGCTTGAGATCTTTGTCATTGGCGATAGAGATAAGTGTCTTCTTGTTTGCGGTAGGAAATATTTGATGCACATAGTAACAAGATTGCAGTTGAACATCTCTGCTACCTCCAACTTGAAATCTTTAAACTTCATTTGACCATCGATTTCCATAGCATGAGCATCACCACCTTTGTAAGAAAGTACACCTTCTGCATCCGTCTCAAATTCACCGCCCGACTGACAAATGGCGATAACTTTCTTTGCAACCATGGTTTAAGTTGCTGTTCAACAGAACAAACTTCAGGAAAGGTACACAACTTATTCACATCAAACAAAAGAAAATGTACATTTCACAATCTCAAATTGTGAAGCATGCCACAATCAGAATTACTGGACCCTGTAGTTACCAATCAACTTGATGTTGATGTATCCAAACACTTATAGGTGTTTAGTAGGAAAGATTGGATGGCACTGGATGTTTATTATTCCAGTCTATCCAGCATTGCATACCAACTGCACTTAATATTCATTTAAACTGCAAAAGACTTCCTGAGGTTAACTTACAAATCATAAATTGGGGAAAAGTTCAGATGTTTAGGTGCAAATTGAAATGGAGTAAAGCTGTCATGCAAACGAAAGTCCACAAACAGCTCAATAGAAAAAAGAAAAATGACAAAAGAAAAAAATGGAGAAGTAGTCTTTTTTCCAAATAGCTATCAAATTCAAACCCGAGTCTGTGTATCATATCCACTCCTCTTGGTGGATTATATTGACAAGACTAGAATTGAGTAAAAACCATTACACGGCCTCAAGAGAAACATCAAAAGTGTAGCATACTTTCAAGTGCAAAAACTGAAATAGAAATCCGATTATATAACTTAATAAAATGGTCCCTTCTGCATCTTGCTCAACATTACCCCACAAGCTACTGTAAATTATTTAAAACGTCTACAAAATGGGAATCCAAAATCTTAAATCCCAACTATTTAGAACCCAAATAACCACAATACACGTACAGACACAGAATACAGCATTCACGTTGAAAGTAAACAATAGATTCAAACAAACTAAAAATAACCCATAAAATTTAAACTATTTTCTCGAAAAAAATCCAAAACCGAACCCAAAATCAAAAACCCTAAAACCTCAAACATACACAACCTGTCAAAAAGATTATACCATGGAAAAAAAAACTAAATCTTGTGGTAAAATACTGTACCTTCGGGCGGTCAGGGATAATAAATTTAATCAGGGGTTTCCCGAATGGCCTCAATTTTTTTTTTTGTATGGGGATAGGCAAGAGGAAGGGGAAATAGTGGAATTTGGGTGCGAAATCTAGTATATAAAAAGTTGATAACTACAATTTCGAATCCAAAGAGAGACGAGAGTGATGGATTTGATTCGATTCGATTCGATTCGATTCGATTCAGAGGTTCACACCACAAATCATGAAAAAAACTCAATTTCAGAGAAGAGGCTGAAAAAGTGAATAGGGAGTGTTGAAGGGTATATCCAGTCACGGAAACGCGACGACGAATTGGATTGCTGTGTTGGGCCCAGTTACCGCTGCCCGAGATCTTTAAGGAGCAGGCCCAATATCTCTTGTCGCAGAGGCGATTGAACCCAATGGGCCTGTCTGGCCCTCAATTTCCTACATACATAAAATAGATGCAGTTTGGGAGCACCGTAGCAAAATGGTCGGTCAAATTAATTTCTTTTTGATTTTTTTTTTTAATTTTTGGCGGTTAAAACGGCATCATTTTGACAGGAACAAGGCCTACTTAGTGCACGCGCTTCTTCGTCATTTTCACAGGAGTGGGGCCCACTACACGTGCTCTTTTTAACCATGAGTTTGTTTTTGAATTTAGTTTTTTATCGTTGTCTGTCAAAATATCGTAAACAACTTTGTTTTGACAGGAATGGAGCACACTGCACTCCTCACTTGTTTACATCATTGGTTCGCTACTAAAGCCAATAAATTGTGTACTTTTTTTTTCTTTGTCGTTGGATGTCAAAACGACATTGTTTTGACAAGAATGGGACTCACTACACTTGCTTCTTCATGTCATCAAATTCAATATTCTAAAAGAAATTACCAATATAATATTTTTGGGTCATGTAGCACTCACTTCCAGTTCCAATGCCTCCAATTTGAAGATTAGAGCATGCTTAGGGTTTGGCTCTGAAGCTTAGCATTCTTCACAGACTCCATTGAAACTAAGGAAATTCCTAAAAACATAAAAGAATTTTAAAATCTTCGGAAAGATTCAAGGTGACCTTCTAATATTGTTTTGTGTGTGTGTGTGTGTGTTTTTTTTTTTTCACAAAAATCTGTGCATATATTTATTGCTTTTGTTGATGAAGATTATAGTTACAGAAATTCACATTTAGAAATGTATATCTAATGAATGCTAATGGTGCTATGATCATTAGTTATACTATAAGGGACTGTTCCTCGTATCAATGAATTTAACAAATAATCATGACTCTTTATTTATGTCAATTTGACCGCCTAAATTTATTAAAACCTTTTAAAAATTTTATACTCACATCCAAACACATATTAATAAAATTTTAATATATTTAGACCGTTAGATTAGTTTAAATCAAGGATCGTGATTATTTGTTATATTCATTTGTCAAATTCGTTTACACGAAAGAATGAGTCTCCATACTAAAATAGTGTGCTAGAGCTTTAACATCTTGTCAACTTCTCAAAATGGCATTTTTACTTTATTGTTTCCAAAAAAATTGTTTCTTGGATTATATTTTCACTCTTGGAGAATAATAAAGTAAATTAAACTGCAAGGAAACTTTGTGACTTGGGGAATAATAAAATAAAAGAGGAGGAGTTTTTATTCGAGTTTTATGTGTGCGTTCTAGAACATAAAATTTATGTGTTGGTGTCGGGAGTTTAGGACTTGTTTGATATAGATTATAAACCGCTTTTTCAACCAAAAATAGTTTGTTTGGCCAAGAAGGGTCCAACCTTTGTCATCTTGTGAAAGCAAATTTTTTAGTCAAATAAATTATTTTTTGTTAAATAAACTATTTTGGTCAAATAAACCAGTTTATAAACTACACCAAACGGCACTTAATATTATAGCTTGGATTGGTTTATTTTAGTTTTTGTGTTTTTTGTGCTAAGAGTTAGTTTGATGAATTGTGTTGAGATCATTGATTTCAAATGAAATATTTCTGTATAATTTGATATTTTTATTCTTAAAACAGTCAAGAGGATAGCAATGTCATTAATTTGCAACATTAACCACTTTTTTGTTCTTACCCATCAATCGAAGAATTTTCATAATTCAAAAGAATTTCTGACGTTCGCTTTCCTCCAAAAAATTATTTATAGCAAGCACTACTACTACTACTAATTCCAGTTCAATATGTTCCTGTTGGGGGGCTTCAATCAGCATTTCATCCCGTACATCGGGAATAGGTCAAAATCAATTGCCTCTTTAAGCTTTAGAATTTTGCTCCTGAATTGACTATTGAAAAGGAAGGGATGTTGGGCTTGGGCAGAAGATTTGGATATTTGTATAAAGGAGTAAGGGGATATCGATGGCCTTTGTTGAATAGAGAGCGAACAGATGGCTAGTGACTTTGATCACACGCGGGCCTATGCTTCGGCTGGGGGGGCTTTGACATATCAAGACTGGGGCTTCATTTAGCCGCCTATGTAGTAGACAACTCAGAGTTCGACGTTGAATAGCCATAGCAAGTTCATCACCCGTAGCATAAGCAGATGAGGTATATGCGGTGGGAAGAAATGAAATGTACGGAATATGAATCTTCGAGAGGGCAAAAGATGTCCTTTTGCACAAGAAATTGTTGCCTGTGGCTTGTGACCCTCACACCACACCTAGAATTGAAGTTCATCTTGTGAAAGTACGTCACACATTACATTGTTCTCAGTTTATTGCTCATAAGCTTTAATTTTTGTTGATAGCCATGATGTTGATATTAATTT
This sequence comes from Forsythia suspensa, assembly GCA_023638005.1. NCBI lineage: Eukaryota > Viridiplantae > Streptophyta > Magnoliopsida > Lamiales > Oleaceae > Forsythia > Forsythia suspensa. The sequence goes on from JALRMA010000404.1 coordinate 1,499,042, forward strand.
TTGTTACTAGAGGCTCGATTATTTTGATTTATTTCCCTAAATGAATGACAACGTACGATGTATGTAAAATAAGATTCTTTTGTTATCAAACTAGATGTTGGACATAAACCAAATTTATTATGAATTAGTCTAATTTTCTTGTTAAGTATTATTTTTGGTAGATGAAACATATCAAACTATGCATCTAATATTATTTTATATGTTTGTTTTTATTGATGACATTATTTTTTAAATGCATTTTCACTACTCATTCAAGTACAGTTGTCGTTTTTTTGACTATTTGTATTTTCCTAGTTGTTGCTAGCCAGTATTTAACATTTTCTAAATGAACAATACACAACAGATATGGAAGCCAGTTTGTCACTTAAGATATCAATTAGGTGAAAAGACAAGATGGAATATGTCCTTTACTTTAAGTAGAAACAACTAAGAAACCATCATTAATTTTTTACCTCGTGTTGTATAATAATGAAGAACTATTCGTAGCAAATGTGATTGCTTTTAGAAAAAAGAGATATCGTCTCTTTCTTTCGTCACTTAAGATATCAACAAGGTAAAGAGACAAAATAGAATATGTTCTTTATTTTAGGTAGAAACAAATAAGAAACCATCGTTAATTTTTTACCTCGTTTTGTATAATGGAGGAGAACTATTCGTAGCAAATGTGATTGATTTAAGAAAAAAGAGATATCGTATCTCTTTCTTTCGTCGCTTAAGATATCAATTAGGTGAAGATACAAAATAGAATTTGTTCTTTACTTTAGGTAGAAACAACTAAGAAACCATTGTTAATTTCCTCGTTTTATATAATTGAGGAGAACTATTCGTAGAAAATGTGATTGCTTTTAGAAAAAATAGATATCGTCTCTTTCTTTACAGTAAAAAAATGTAAATATTATAATGTACCACATCGACAAATCATTAAGATCTCTTTAGCGCAAAGGCAAATGCGGTACATTAAGAGATCATATATCTTTAAGGATCACAATCTTGATCAATATCTATTAATATTAGATCAATGCTTCAAATCAAGTATACTACATCTTAAATATTCTAGGACTATCTCTTTTTTCTCCCATGAATCAAATAGCCAAATTTTAAAGAAAATTAATCGTATTTGAAGGCAAAATCTAAGCACCTTTTTTGTGTTTCGGTTAGATAAGATAGGGTTGGTTTTGGTATAGTTTTATGAATTGTCGACGTGCTCATGCTTGGCTACAAAATAATATTATTTATAACGTATTATGGTTGAACATAATTGTCGTTGTTAAGGATTATACTGATAGCACAATCATTGTAAAACAATCTGACTTGCACCAATAAAGTCTATGACGTAGAGCTGTTTGTGTTTACAATGTTTGGCTATTATGGCAATAATTACAATTACCTCCAACCATAGTAATGTAGATTACTTTTAAAAAGTAAATATTTGGACCATTTGCTGCAATCATATATCATAGTATTCTAAAAAAGAAGACTTCCACATGATCGATTTTTGATAAATTTTAAAAATAGTTCAAAATTATTTGTCCTGAATGAACAATTGAAATTTTTTGTACTCAAATCTTTGATAAAAAAATGTACATCTTCATATGCACTCAGTTGTTGTTAGATATATGGTGCACGACCCTTGCGGTATCGTCAATCCAAAGAATGTTTGCATGGATAATGGTGCAATACGTAAAAGTAAGTTTCCAAACGAGTATATTTGTGAGACATATTTAGGTGAATTTTTAACCTAAAATATATGATGGTGAATAAGAATACAAAAGTCAAAATTAGCGAGCACTTGTTAGATAACATATGGGTTGTACGCTATAATCTATACTTATTAGCTAAAATTGATTGTCATATAGGTGTAAAAGTTTGTTCTATGATCAAGGCTGATACATAACAAATATGCTTACAGAGGACACAATTGGGTTAGTTTTGTTGGATTTTTTATCTCTATAATGGGCTACATATTGTATTGCAATTATATGAGCTATCTAACTAATATGGCTATTAAGTGATCTATTGATTGGGCCCTTGAAACATCCGAGGCTGAAGACGGACTTTGTAAATGTGAGATCAGATCCTACTCCAATTAGAATTGATGGACTTCTAATTGAACTAGGGTATCTGAGAATATCATACATAGGGTTATGGTCCCCGGGTCAATCACAATTTTTGCTCTCTTCTTCTACACCATTATAGACAGAGATTCTATTGAGCATTATTGAGGTGATTAGACTGCAAAAGATCCAACCCTCTTAATTTCAACACCAATGGAGACAAGTATTCTTTTGAATTAATCATACTTGGTAATTTTGGCATGATAAATGGTTTCTTTAATTATGTGTATGCAATTAAAGAATATAGATTATATTTCTAACAATTGGTATCAGAGCCAATATCATGTTGAATTATCGGTATGATAATTATTTTGGTCAATTTTTTAAATGCTCAAACCGTACACATTAAGAAAAGTTTTTTTATTCTTGCGAAAAATTCTTGAATCGTATGTGTATTGCATTTTTTTAGCATGCTTAATCCTTCTTTTTGATGTTGGATTGGAAATAAAAAATTTAAGAATTTCTTGACTTTTTGTTTGTTGAGGAAAAATCTAGATATAAAGAATTAAAGAATTAAAAAAAGAGAGAGAAAAAAGGCTTTGAGCGAGTGGCGGCCACCACCCGTGGCGTTCTTTGGAAGGGAAAACAAGCAACGCCGCTGGAGTCTTTGTTGGAATATTGCTATGTTGTTGGTTCTGCAGTCGGTTCACGCACTTTTGGGTGCCGCGCCTGCCCCCACCGAGTTGGAGGGCGGCGGTGGCTGGCAACTAAGGTCTTGAACCCTAGCTACAATTTTTCAAACGGGACCTCAAATGTAAATTAGATTAATTCAAGGATTAGGATGCAATTTTGGAGATTTAGGTTATATTGCATATCAAGTCTTTAAAGTTTAAAACTTAATTATTTAAATCCCTCAGGTTATGATAATTTAAAACTAAGTCCTAAAGTTTTAAATATTAAGTCATCTAACCCTATAGTTTTAATAATTTAGCCCTTAAAGTTGAAATTTTTCATAAGTTGGTCACAAAAATTTTAAATTTTGCAATTTTAACCCTAAAGTTTTAAAATTTATTTAAAGAAAGGCCATTAAAGTTTTAAAATTTAGGATTCATTCTCAAAACTTTATAAATCCTAAATTTTAAATTCCTAAAGTATTAAAATTTCAACTTTAAGGTCCTCAAAATTTTAAATCTTAAAGTTTTTTCTCCGAAAATTCTCAAATTCTTGATTCAAATGTCTTATATTTCGAAGTGAATAATATTAATAAAATATGTTGCCAAAGTAACCTCTATTGTGTTGATTCGTTTATTTTGCAATATAAAGATGAGTATATCTGTTACTTATGCGAACAATGACCGGTCCAAAGAAAGGTTATTGTTTGGCCAAATAGCAGACATACATGTGGTAGTAAGTATATGATAATTATAAAAATTTCATGTGGACAATAAATCGGTCCAAAGAAAGACTTATTATTTGACAAATTTATTATCTATATTTGATTACCGTGCGAAGAGTACCACTTACAATTGATGTTTCTGTCCAAAGACTAAATGTCAATATTGTACTAGATATCTTGTAAAGGGCCTACCAAATACATGCTTTTTTAGATTTTAAGATTTAGTCCTTAAGGTTTTGGATTTTAAATCTTAGGTCATTCAAGTTTTCAGATTTTAAAATCTTAGGTCCTTAAAGTTTAGAATTTTCGAATTTAATTCTTAAAATATCTTCAGTTCCTTGAACTAATCGTCTTATATTTCAAAATAAATCAATTGAAACGATACGTTGCCAAAGTAACATCTATCGTGTAGATTTACTTATTTTGAATTATTAAGATGCGTGTGTTCGTTGTTTATGCGAACAATGGCGGTTCAAAGGAATGTTACTATTTGGCCAAATGCGAGATATACCTATGGTAATAGATATGTGACAATTATAAAGTTTTTATGTGGACAATAAGTCGGTCCAAAGAAAGACTTGTTGTTTGTGATTAATTATCAATATTTGATTACTACGTAGAGTACCACTTACAAGTTGATGTTTACGTTCAAAGACTAAATATCAATGTTGTGCTAGATATCTTGTAATGGGCCCACCGTTATATAATTTTTCATATATATGTTATGACATAATCATTAATTGTGATCTTGAAATATTCTCTCATTTTCAATTTCTGCTTTTGCTTCTACAATATCTGCCAACATTAATTTCATCTATGTGCTTAATAGCACAAATTTCAAGAATTAGAAAGAGAACATTATAATTGCTCTAGGTCACATGGATCTTGACTTTGTGCTTGGATGAGCGGCCTCATACTCTCACTTTGTTAAAAGTTCCACTGAAGATAAAAGGGACTTAAAAATTGGGATCGTTCTAATCGCATGAGTCTTATAATCATGAAATATTCCATCTCAGAAACATTTAGGAGCGCTAAGTCTGAGGAGGAAAATACTAAGACGTTTCTTAAAGAAATTAAAAAGCGTTTTGTCAAAAACAAAAAGGCTGAAACAAGTCATCTTTCGGATCACATTGTTTCAATAAGGTATGAAAGAAAAAGGAACGTAATGGAGTACATTATGGAAATGCCTAATCTCACTTCCAAACTAAAGGCACTAAAGTTAGAGCTGTATGAGGATTTGCTTGTGCATCTGGTTTTAATTTCTCTTCTTACACAATACGGTCAATTTAAAGTGAGTTACAACACCTAAAAGGATAAATGGACTCTTAATGAGCTCATATCTCACTGTGTGCAAGAAGAGAAAAAACTTAAGCGTGAGAAGACTAAAAGTACTAAAATATCAACCACTCCTCAAGACAAGAAAATGAAAAGAAAAAAGTAAAGCTGCAGTTGGGACACCACAACATAAAATGCAAAAGAAACAAGATCAGGAGTTCACTTGTTACTTTTACAAAAAAGGTGGATACATAAATAAAGAATGCCCCAGTTACGCTGCACGGCTTGTTAAGAAATGTATGCTTCTCGCTATGGTTTGTTCTGAAGTTAATTTATTTAGCTTTTGTACCTAGACACACTTGGTGGATAGATTCTGGTGCTACCACTCACATACGTGTGTCTATACATGGTTGTCGTGGAGCCAACAACCAATTGATCTTTGAAAGATTCATCTTTGTGGGCGACAACAAAGATTTGCGATTGAGACTATAGGGACTTTTAGGTTATTATTAAGGACACGGTGAGAAAAATGATTAATTATTCTTCTTTACCAAAATCCCTATAGAGAAAAGCACTAAAAGCTGAAGCATAGATCCTTATGAGGTTCCAAATAAAGCAGTAACTAAAACTCCTTATAAACTTTGGATCAGCAAGAAGCTTGGTATAAGGCACTTGCACATTTGGGGATGTCCAGCTGAAACGAGGCCTTATAGGCTAAGTGAAATGAAACTGGACTCAAGAATTGTAAGCCGCTATTTTGTTGGAAACCCAGAACGGTCCAGGGGTTATAAATTCCATAATCCCTCGACTAGGTCCTTTTTCAAGACTATAAATGCAAAATTCTTTGAGGATGTTGAGTTTGGAGGAAAAGATAAGGTTAAGAACATCGTCTTTGAAGAGGAACTCGTTTACGTTATCACTATTGACAATGATCAAATTACTGACATTGTTTAAGAAGTGAATTCGGATTATCAAGACAATGTCGACAACTTTCTTATCCAAAATGAAGTTGTTGCTTCTGATGAGCAAACTCAACAACCTCAAGAACAAATGCCAGTGCGAAGATCCACTAGAGAAAAGAGAATGGAGTTTTTGGATGACTATATCGTCTTTCTCCAAGAACATGAGGTTGACATAGGAGTGGTAGAAAATGATCCAATCAACTTCCATCAAGCCAAACAGAGTTCTAATTCTCAAAAGTAGATTGATGCCATAGAAGATGAGATGAAATTCATAAAAGACAATGACGTTGGGGATCTCGTCAAATTGTTTAAAGGTAGAAGCCCACTGGTTGCAAATGGATATTTAAGACCACAAGGGAATCAAAAGGCAATATTGAGAGATATAAGGCTCGTCTTGTTGTCAAGAGTTTCACTCAGAAAGAAGGCATTGATTATAAAGAGATTTTTTCTCCGATTTTATCGAAAGACTCTTTCAGGAAAATAATGGCATTAGTAGCCCATTTTGATTTGGAGCTACATCAGATGGATGTAAAGAATGCGTTTCTCAATGGTGATATTGAGGAAGCGATATATATGGTGCTGACGTAAAACTTTGCATCAAGTGATCCAAAGAGAATGGTTTGCAAATTGAAGAAATCCATCTATGATCTCAAGCAAGCTTCCCGTTAATGGTATTATGAATTTCATCAAGTCATTATCTCGTTTGGATTTGAGGTAAATACAGTTGATGATTGTGTGTACCATAAGTTCAGTGGGAGTAAATATATCTTCCTGGTATTATATGTCGATGATATACTTCTAACTAGCAGCGATATAGGCTTAGTGCACGAAACCAAGAGATTTCTAACTAAGAATTTTGAAATGAAAGATCTTGGGGACGTCTCTTTTGTATTAGGCATACAGATACATCGAGATCACTCTTGAGATATCATTGGGTTATCACAAAAAAGCTATATCGAAAGAGTACTTAGCAGATTCGATATGAAATATTGTAGAGCAGGAGATACGCCCATTGCTAAAGAAAATAAGTTCAGCCTCAGTCAATACCCCAAGAATGGGGTTGAGGTTAAAGAAATGCAAAAGATTCTTTATGCGTCGGCTATAGAGAGTCTTATGTATGCTCAACTATGTATGGATCCGGATATAGCGTTCATAGTGAGATTATTAAGCGAGATATTTAAGTAACCACAGGATGGATCATTAGAAAGTAACCAAAAGGGTTATGCAATAATTCTGAAAACAAAAGATTTCATGCTCACCTATTGGAAGTCAAATCATTTTGAGATCATTAGGTATTCTCGACTCAATTTTCATCGATACCAATACTGAGTAAGAGATCTACGTCGGGCTATATTTATGTGCTGGTTGGTGGAGCTATATCTTGGAAGAGTGTTAAAGCAGACGCTCATAGCTTGATCCATCATGGGCGGTGAGTTCATAGCTTTGTTATGAGGTATCTAATCATGGGATATGGCTACGAAATTTTGTCATTTGGATTGCGTGTTGTGGATGGTATTGAAAGACCATTGACGATATATTGTGACAATAAATCGACTGTGTTATATTCAAACAACAATAGAAACTCTACGAAGTCGAAGCACATAGACATCAAGTTTTTTGTTGTTAAAAAGAAAGTTCAGAGTAGTCAAGTGTCTATAGAGCATATTGGCACAAATTTCATAATTGCGGATCCGCTCACCAAGGGTTTACCACCTAAGGTGTTTCACGAGCATATAGCTCATATGGGTGTTGTATCGTTTGATGATGTGTTGATTTAGTAGGAGTTTATATTTTGATGCTTTTCAATAATAGACACACTTTATGATTATTTTTTGCAGAATAAAGTATAATGGTTGTTACCAATATCTGAATTTGGTCTTTTCATTTGTGGTTTAACATTAAGATTAAAAAATTTTGGTATGATCTCACTAAAGAATAAAGTAGGACCAGTTGGAAATAAACATGTGTTAAGATCACATTTCATGTAATTTCCATGCTACACATCCATACTCGATCTATGTCATTGAATATGTTGGTATGATGACCATTGATGGGTTTAGTTACCGATTAATGTGACGAAGGTCGCTTTGATCTCATGCTGATATATTAGATGGACTAGATTGTACGGAGATGTTTCAAGCAAGATAGCAATTAAGTGTACACATTAAGTTTAAAATATAATTGTTTCGGATAACATATGTAGCTCAAGTGGGAGATTATTGGATTTTTTTATCTCTATAATGGGCTACATATTGTATTGCAATTATATGGACTATCTAACTAATATGGCTATTAAGTGATCTGTTGATTGGACCCATGAAACATCTGAACTGAGTACGAACTTTGTAATGTGTAGAGACCGAATCCTAATCCAATTAGGATTGATGAACTTCTAATTGAACTAGGGTATACAGAATATCATAAATAGGGTTATGGTCCCCAGGTCAATCACAACTTTTGCTCTCCTCTTCTACACCATTATAGATAGAGATTCCATTGAGCATTATTGAGGTGATTAGACTGCGGAAGATCCAACCATCTCAATTTCAACACCAATGGAGACAAGTATTCTTACGAATTAATCATACTTGGTAATTTTGGCATTGTAAATGGTTTCTTTAATTATGTGTATGTAATTAAAGAATATAGATTATATTTCTAACAAGTTTCTCTATAAATCCTGATATTGATGAGAAAACTTTCGAAATGCAAGACGAATTTCTCATCGTGGAGCAGTGTGTAGGATTTATAGATTTATTTTGTCAAAATGAATCCTTTTGTTATTTCTCTTGTATTACATTTTGAAAATAATTTCATTCATTCATATATAGGAATTTTGACATTTTCCAATATTTATTCAAAGAGATTTTTTCTAAAATACATGTTAACGGACTACTTTTGTACAACTCTTGATGAAAGAGCAAAAACGTAGTTGTACAACGAGTCCAGATTGTGGAAAGCAATAAGATTTTACATCGAGTAAAACTAGGGATATTCTAGTTTTGCATAATATATACCTAGCAAGTAGTAAGCCCATTAGGAATCTTTAAGCATTTGTGGATTGAAAAGTTTGTGGAATTTCTCAGTTTGTTCTTATCGGCATTTGATGTGTTTTCAGTTCAAAGACAAGTTAGAGCATTATGTTATGGATAATGTTGGCGATTTCACATTGATTATTACACACAAACAACCAAGGACGAATTGACCTTTTCCATCTTGCTATTTTCATTGCAATGATCCACGATTGGTTTTAAGTGTCTACGGAATAGAGATCTCATGTTTGGAGTCGATGTGCCTCTTAAGATTTCATTTGCAAGCTCCTTCATAGACCCAATCGTCACTCATATAAGTATTCTGTGTAGTTGACGTTATCACAATACTTGGTCCGTTTAGTTCATGTTTTAGGTTGTTTAGAATTTGTGTTGTGTCATGAAACTGAGAACATTTTAACAACTTCAATAACTTACTTCATTCTTCAGATTTTATTGTTACTTCAATTAGTACAGTTTGCAGTACTTCATTTATATTTTATTTATGTTTTCTACCATGTTCTTATCTGAAGCCATTATACCATTGCCCCATTTTATATATATGTATAACAATACATTTAAATATATTATGCATATTATCTTCTTATTATATTTGATTTTGCGAGATAATATGTATTTCTTTCGTATCTTGTTTTTCTTGTTTATATTGTCGGTACACATAATCTTAAGTTGAAGTTAACACTGTGTTTATAGATAGCCCACTTGCTTGTTGGGAGGGGATTGCATTTTCGAAAATTCTGGTCTTAAAATAAAGGACGATTGAAATAGTTGAGGCATTTTGCAATGTGTTATGTGCGAGGAGAAAGTATGTTTGTTGAACAAATAATGAAAAAGAAATGACTCTAAAACAATTAGAGAAATTGATTTTCAACATAAAAAGAAGTTTATGGCATATTCTTGGTACAAATGGTGAGAGACCGCGAGTTTTTTTCCCTAGATTAACATGTTCTTGAATTTGAATTCGAAGATCAACAAGGAAAAAAAGTGCGGTGTCTTCTAAATTATTTGACGTCTCGCTGTTTTTACCCAAAAATATAGTACGAACTTCGTTCCAGGTCAACCCTCTTCCGATTGTTAATTCGAAGATTTTTCTTCTTTAATGAGCTATTTCATTTCTTCTATTATCTTTAGTTTGTTTAGCAAGACTGTTTTCGGGGTTATTCAGTGGCAACTTCATTGGTGCTCTCTCTGTGGTAAGTATTTTATGTCACAATACATAGACACATACAACTGGTAATCCATTGTTGACGTCTTTCGAGTGCATGATTCAAATTCTTATTGTATGACTACAATTTGTAGTTCACTCAGAATTTGTAGTTCCATTATATTACTATTTATCTGTATATTTTGTTTCATAAATATAACGACTTATTCAATATATTTTTGCTTCTAACTCTTTGAACTTAAAAGATTTATTCGATTGGAAATATAATATAACTCTAGTTAATTATATGTTCAATATTTATATGGTAGGCAAACATAGAACTTTTTTAGAACAAAAATTATGACCACATGATCATGCAACTTATTATAGCCTCGAAATCAAGGCTCATCTTCTGATGTTCAGAAGCATAGTTAAAGAACTTTCGAATTCCAATTCAGATTTTGATAGTAGTATCACAAGTAGTGGATGAAAACAATGACAATGAAGTAAACTTGGATTCAGAAAAATATAGAGTGTATTTTGTTGTGCCAAAAACTTTGTGATATTTAAGATTTTTTGAAATATAAATCTTTGGTAAGAACACATTTTAATTTTGATGATGATCATGTTTAAACTCAGTGATATCTACTTTAAATATTAAGTACTGCAGTAGAAGTGTATGTCTCTGTTAATTTATACTTATTAGGTATACAGTGTTTGATAATTTTATGGATAATTTTCATAAATAAACTAATTCTTAAAATATTTTTCAATCTTTTCTTTTACCAAAATGCTGTTTCAATTATTCTTTTTTTTTTTTACACCAATATTTATTCTTTTTTTTTTTTTACACCTGTATCTAATTTTTTTTTGCAACGAAATTCCACTTTTTTTTGTTACACTTGTGTAACATTGGTAACAAACTGTGTTATGCTACCACCACCGTCAACACCACAATTACATAAAGTGTAACTAACAATCTGTACTATGCATCTGTGGCCACCACCACCACTATTGTTGACACAATTATACAAAGTGTGTTACGCTGCCAAAACCTCCACAACTGCCGCAATCTATTTTCACCACCACAACCTAAAAAACTACCAAAAATCCAATCTCACAAAAAAAAAAAAAAAATCAAATCTGAATTCGATTCTCACAAAACAAAGAACATATTCGATCGCATTCCACCACCATTTCCACGGTGATTGTGGGTTGTGATACCATATCCAAATCCAGATTTGGTAGTGACGATAGTAGGTGTGATACTAGTCTAGCAGCGGCAACGATGGTCTTTATATCGGTGGTGGATTAGAGTTGATGTGGTCTTTTGCATGATTCTGGGCCGAGGTAGATTAGTAATGATTTTCTAGTTTTAGATTTGGTGGTGTTTTTTTGCAATGGTTGGTGACTGATGATGAATTTTAGACCGAGTGCTTTAATGAGTGGTAGTGATTGGGTTTCTGATGGTGGTTTAAATGGATTTTTGGATCATGGTAGTGAGGGTTGTGGTCGGAGTCTAGTGAAGAAGGGGGATGAGAGGTGGTGATGTTGGAAGTATTTTATTGGGTTTAGAATTAAAAATGTGAGTTTGTTTAATCTAAATAAATAATTACACGATATTATTAAAATAATGCATACATATAATTTTAAATTTATTTTTAAAGGTGTAAGTATCAAGTGCAATTTCCTCTAATTTTATTTTGTTGTGGACACTGTCAAAACTAGTAGTACAAAAATATAAATGTCCGATAATGACCTTGGGATCAACAAACAACCCCCAAGACTAAAAATAAAATAAATCGAGAATATTAGGCTATCTATTAAGTTATAACTAAAAATTGAAATATACGGAATCGTTTTAATATTTTGAAAATATTGACCACCCTACAAATGTATTTGAAAAGTAGTGGATACTTATAATTTTATTTTGCTAATTTTACATTAATTACGAATTTAAAAAAGTAATTAACATAAATTCCTTAAATTAAGCGACAAATAATAAAATCACCATATTTAACGTACATTATCTCTTAATTCAATTTACATTATCACCTCTTTCATTTCTCATGCTCTATCAAACTCTACTCTATTTACAATATTACATTTTCGATTCTCGGCTGTTTATTGTAAATCTCACTTAATCTTTATAAGTTTTTTTTTAATTATATAAGGAGATAAACCCTTATAGAAAGGTAAAGTTCACATTTCTTGTTTTAAGCCAGATCGTGCAAGCTATTGAATTCGCTCATTTTTGTGTTATAATATTTCGAGTGTTCTCTAATTTTTGTTCTTATTTTGTATTTTCTCAAGTTTTTATGATGTCGAGTTACTCGAAATGGTAGCAACTAAGATCCAGATTAGCACTTTGTTTCTCCACCCTAAAACTACACATATATGACCAGAAATAAGTCACTAAATACCAGAAGAAGAAACAAACTATCACTGTCTTGATATTAGTTTTTGCTGCGAAACATTGTTAAGGCATACATATGGATTGTATTTTGTGCCGTGTTAATGTTGTCGATATTTCTATATAAGGACAGACAAGTTGTTATATTTAATCTAGTAGCAGCTTGCACCATCAGACTCCGAATTATAATTTGTTGACAATTCTAGTAAATTTCAGCATATTTGTTTAATAAAATAAATTTATATTGATTGTGATTTTGTTGAACAAAATTTAAAATTTGAATTTGGATAACAAAAATAAAATGGCCGAATAAATAATTTGGACGATAAAATTATTAAAATCAATGTTTCATTAAAGACCCAGTATTTTTATAGGTATCTTTTAATTTTGTTTGGAAGTTAAGTAAATTTAAGTGACAAATTAGTTATATATGTAATTTTTCCAAAATAAATCATCAAAAGCTCAAAAGTAAATTGGTCAAAAAAAAGTCGAAAATAACCATACTATTCAAAAAATAAAAACTAAGGGGAGGGGGTGTCTTCAACTCATATTTGAATGGATTTTAAAAATTTATATAAATTTAGGTGTTTCCAATTCATATTTTAATAGATTTAATTGAAATTTAGATGTCATCAACTCGGATTTAAATAGATTTTTAGAAATCTAAGCATCCCTATTAACTAGTGGATTTATAAAGATTTCATTAATTGATAGATTTTAACATATTTAAATAGATTTGAAACTATAATTATAATTACTAATTTTATTTAACAATTCTAGCTTCAAACTTCAAAAATTCAATCGGCTTATCTCTCTCTCTCAAACCTATCACCTTTCACGTACGATTTTGTTGAAACTATTTTTAACAATTGACTTCTCTTTTTTCCCCTCTCTCAAGCTTCTCACATTTCGCATAAGATTTTGCTAAAAATTCTTTGGTACAAATTTATAATTCTTCACATCCTTATTCTATTTTTTCCATATCTGTTTGCCATATTTCCAATTTTATCAATTTTTTATTTAAAATGACAAAATTAAGAGTTTCTTTCTAATATACCATAATGTTATACCTTATTCTTAAAAACTAATATTCTGTTTTGTACACAATGAGTGGTTAAAATATATATATAAAAAAATCACAAATACATTCTTGTTACTTATTTGTAATATTTCAAAAGTAAATTATATGTATCAATAGATCTTGAATTAGTTTTCTATTTTTTTTCTTTTTTTCCTATTAGACTAGTTTATTTTTTTTAAAAAAAAAAATTGTGTGCTTCTATGGTTGACTTTTCAACATTAATTTTAGAGCAAATTTTTCGTCAAGACGTATTTTGGTTTGAAAAAAATTAGACTTGAAATGGTATGGTATAATTTTAAAGTTTTTTCAAAAGTTACGGTTGACAAGTTGCTTTTATCAATTGATGAGATAAAAATAAAATTTTTAATAAAAAGACTACAAATCCATTAATATCAATAAAATTCATGAGAATATATTAAAATCTAGGGTAAATTCAGGGTCGGTCACTGTTGTTGTACTTATGGGCTCTAAAGTCATATAGTCAAAACATAATTCAATTGAACTAACAATTTATCGCTAAAAGGCCAACATGCCCCTAAAATTTTCAAAAAAGCGCTAATTTAATGATACTGTTTTATTATGACACTGTTTTCTATAATACTATTTTTGTATGATACTGTTTCATCTATAACATTGTTTTGTTTAGATAATGTGCATTAGTATATTTATACCATACTTTTATCTTTGCACCTATTTTATTATGATAATGTTTCAATTTATGATACTGTTATTGAATGCAAATAGTAACAATGATCTTGTACTTAGTTTTATATAAGATACTATTTTCTATGATATTGTTTCAACATATAATACTATTATTGAATGCAAACAATATCATTATTTCAACCATTAAGAACAATATAATTACTTCAACCATTAAAATATCTAGGATACTGTTTTATTTAGATAAAATGATATGGTATACTTATACCATGTTTTTATCTTTGATACTGTTTTATTATGATAATGTTTTAATTTGTGATACTGTTATTTTATTGGTTGTAGTTTATGTATGTGATACTATTTTATTAAGATACTTTCATATATAATACTGATAGATTAAAATACATTTATCTGTGATACTATTTTAGTATGAAAAACTAAATATTTCTGTTTTAAGCTAAAGAGACGATTTCAAATAGTTAAAATCTATCATTAGCAGTAGCAAAGTGATTGGTCTTAACCGGATCATCGAGACGATTTCGAAAACATATTATAATAGAAATTTTGAGCACGTATGCGAATTCTTTGCCCGTTTCTATTATGATACTGTTTTATTATAATACAGTATCAAACAACACACATGACTAACAACATCTAATGGCCCACACCAAATAAAACAGTATCATGATTTCTCCTACATCAAACTTTTTCATCCCTACAGAAGTTCAAGCTGTTATTTACAGTAACAAATCATGGCCACTCTATAGAAATTCACCGGCTTCTTCCACCTCAATACCGTGCTTTTATCTTTAATACTATTTTATTATGATAATGTTTTCAACATATAATATTGTTATTGAATGCAAATAGTATCAATGATCTTGTACTACTAATGAAAATTTTTAAGAACATTATCATTACTTCAACCATTAAAACATATTGCACTTGGTTTTATATATGATACTATTTTATTTATGCTTTTATCTATGATAATCTTGTTTTATTATGACAATGTTTCAACTTTTAATATTGTTTCAATAAATGATATTGTTATTGAATGCATACAATATCAATGATCTTGTACTACTAATGGAGAATTTTAAGGACAATATCATTACTTTAAGCAATAAAACATCTCTACTTAGTTATATCTATGATAATTGTTTTATCTAGATAAAGTATTTTATTAAGATACTTTCATGTATGAATCTTGATATGTTAAGATACATTTATCTATGATTCTGTTTTAGTATGTATGATACTATTTAGACAAGAAAAATTATAAATTGCCATTTTAAGTTAAAGAGACTACTTCAAATGGTTAAAATCCATTATCAGTAGTGGCAAAGCCACTGGTCTTGATCGGCTCGACGAGACCATTCTGAAAATATATTATAATAAAAATTCTGAGCACATATGCAAATTCTATGCCATTTCTGTTATGATACTGTTTTCTATAATACAATATCAAACAACACATACGACTAACAACACATAATAATCTAATGGCCAACTTAATACAGTATTAAGCTACTATTCTATAATAAATTATCAAGCTATTTTCTATAATACAGTATCAATCTGCTATTTATAACAGCAAATCATGGCCATAACTAATATAATGGTACTATTTTACATGATACTGTTTTTATTATAATACTGTTTTCTATAATATAGTATCACCCATACTGAAATTTAAACTGCTATTTATAGAAACAAATCATGACCACTCTACATAAATTCATCAAATTAAACTATTTACAACAAGAAATCATTTTGAGGCACTTCTTATTCTGCTTCTGTAGGGATCTCTTGTTCAATTGATACGCTAACATTTTGTTGAGGAATTTAATCATCCACTTCATCTGCAACTTCACATTCTTATACGTGTAATTGTTCTTCAATATCCTCAATATCTTTATTAATATTTTCTCTACCTTCATCGGCATCTTCTTGTTTAGAAGCAACATTTGCATCCCAACTAAAGCGGTTAGCAAGAGCAGCTATTTTCATATGATCAAATCTGCACCACATCAACAAAAGAGCATTATTGGGAGGTATACAAATACCCACTCTCCCAGCTTTTTCTTCAACTTTATCATCTTTAATGTCAATATCCTCCAAAACATGCCTTCTTGAACTCATCATTGACATCCTCTCTTTCAAATTTGTCATAATTTCTTCCTTATCTCCGCCGCCCACCACCGGTTCAATCTCCATTTTCATCACTCCCTCATCATTGTTTGTCGACACAAGCTATTTTGCAAACACCGCGATGATTCTTCTCGATTTTCCGAGTGAATCTCCGTGATGGTTTTGGATTTTACCTACAAAATAAGAGTAGGAAACCACATGGTCAACTTTGCAAACAAAAAGACCATGAAGGAAGGCACATATATGCGGGGAGAGCTTGCCTATGATGTGATCGAGATTTTGCGTCGGTAATGTACATTTTAAATCGGTTAAAAGGATTACATAGGTAATTATGGCATTGGGCTGAATTAGTATAACTTATTGATAATTTTGAAAAGTGTTTAGACCTAATTTAGAATAAGTCACTTATAGATGACTTATTGGCAATTTTTCCTAAAATCTATAATATAGAAATTTATTGAAATCTTATAAAATCTGTCAAATTATATTAAATTTCATAAAATTTACGAGAATTTATAAATATTAAGAAATCTATTAAAATTTCAGTACAAAATAAGAATAATTATGCTTTGGACCAATAATCACCCATACCAAAGCCTAACTATCAAAGCCCAATTCAAAAGCTCATTATTTACGATAACTTCAATAATCGAACCATATTATCCTAATCCTCACCAACAAGTGAAATTTTGGGCACTATTCTCTACACAATTATAGCAAAAATACGTGCAATGCACGTGCTCCCATTAATCATATATAAATTCTTTAAGTTATTTACATTTTTTTATTTTGTTACAAACAATTTAAATTAAACCTAAAAGTTTAGTATTGTATCATTAGACCTGATCGTCAATAATAACTTCATCTAGTTAACCTAAGTCAAATAAAAATTCAAACACAGTAAAGACTTAATCCAAGTTAGTTCGCCTAGAAGAACTGACTTGAAGGTACTTATTTGAAGATTCTAATTTTTTTTCATTTTTTTTTCTTTCAATATACTTTTTCTAGAATTTTTCCTCATTACTTTATACATTAAGAAGGATCTAGAATAATACGAGATCTTTCATTATTTTAATTAGTACTAGAACTTCGAGCCTTTGTCAACCACTATTAATGGATTTCTCTAGAAATGTTGTAACTAACATATGGGTAGTATAAATAGGGAGTGGATATATTGTATTTATAGTTATGTGAGAAAGTATAGTAAGTGAGAAGAGATGCAAGAGTGTTAGAGCATTGTATATCACACCAACAATATTGTCCAAGTGTCATATTGTATAAGTGTTTCTTTCGCAATAAAATAATATTTTCATTGGTGCTGTTAAATTCAACAATTTGGTATCAAAGCTGGTCGATTGAGGTCTAGGAGTTTCAGATTAAGGTAGTCGAGTGGAGATTATTGTCAAGCTTCGAAGATCGTGCACAATTTGAGATTGTAAAGCTTGATAAAATTTGCTTGGTAACAAAGGTTAGCCAAGTCACGATGGCCGACATGTAAGTGGTAGGTGAAATTAAGAAGCTCAATAATTAAAATTACACCACATGGCAAATTTGTATAAAGGCATATCTTCAAGGGCAAGACTTGTGGGACGTAGTCGGCGGCAGTGATGTGACACCTCCAGAGGACGCCAGGGCTATGAAGAAATAGACGATTAAAGCATACAATACTATGTTTTCTACAAAGACAACAATCAATGAAGCATTATTGGAGCATATAAGGGATAAAAACACACCAAAGAAAGCATGAGACACGTTTGCAACACTGTTTTCAAAGAAAAATGATTTAAGATGTAGCTTTTGAAGAACTAACTACTCTCTATCACTCAGTGAAAGAAGACAGTAAACTAATATTTTAACAAGGTAAAATCTCTTTTGTCGCATAAAATATCTAAATTAGATTCTCTGAGTAAAATTTGAGTCTAGAATGAAAGGATAATAATACATGGATTGAGACATGAATTTAGAGGTTTCATTTCGCAATACATGGTTGGCGAGATCAACCTTCACCGGTCAATCTCAAAATTTGTCGACCGACCAAGAATCATTGACCAAGCAAATGTTAAGGGCCTCAAAAGAAGAAAGAAGTATTATTCAGCTATAAAAGAAGAGGTTAACTCTGTCAATAAAATATTAAAGAATCAAAAGAAGATAAACACAAAGGAAGTTCTCGGATAAGAAGAGCCCAACAAAATTGCAACAGGAGGGCCAATTGTCTAAGAGATATAGACGAGCTAATGGCCCATTCTTTGTATGTGAAAAACAAATCCATTATACTAGAGATTGTCAATCAAGGGAAAAGCTAGTAGAAAGCAATATGGTAACCTCCAATCAGCAAAAAAAAATACAATAGAAAAGAAAATGGAGATTTTGTAGCATCGTTCACTGTGATTGAACACACTAAAAATGGGATGTACAGTCCAATCTTTGAGGAAGAATCAGCGCTAGTGGTGGTCGTCCCTGGACGAATAAATTATAAAAATAATTGAATTGTCGACTCGAGACGTTTCAATCACATAACAGGCGACGATAAGAAGCGGCAAAACACAACGGAGTAGAAGAGAGGCAGAATGGTGGTAACTGCCAATAATTCAAGATCGCAATAGCCCACATTGGCAATACAATTATCACACCTCGTTTTAGTCCTAATCAAGTGCAGCTACAAGACGTCTATTACGTGCTAGGAATTGAGTAAAATTCAGGTAGACCAAGAATGGATGGACGAGAGACTAGAGTGTATCTATGTAATGTCAGTAGAGTCTGTACATGTAGATAAGAATCGAAAGAACAAGACAGAAAATTTATGGCATGCGAGACTAGGACATGTAAGATATCACAAGCTGAAGGTAATGATGAAGAATTCGATGCTCAAAGGTCTCCTCAACTCGAGATCAGAAACGACTTGGTGTGTGCTGGTTGTCAATGTGGTATAGCACATCAGCTACTACATTAGGAGTCAAACTATAGAGCAAAGTAACAATTGGCACCGATACACTAATGTGTTTGGACGTGTCAAGCAACCATCAATTTATAAAATATGTTTCACGTGGTGACATTCATCTACGACTTCTCAATGTTTTCTTTATAAAAGAAAAATCCAAGACGCTTACTAAAATAAAGGAGTTCAAAGAAAAAGTAAAAGGAAAAGTTGAAGATAAGATTTAGTGTTTATGCACAGATAATGAGGGAAAGTACACATCAAGAGAATTCTCCCAATATCTTAGAGAATATAAGATACACCATCAGTTGAGATGTCCAAACAGTCCACAGTAGAACAATGTAACGGAAAGGAAGAACCGACATCTTGTTGAAACTTGTCAAGTATTCTATACACAAAGAATGTGCTAGGAAAGTTTTGGACAGTGTATGAGGACAAGAACATATATGATAAGCAGGTTTTCAGAATCGAATCTAGGGTTCGTGTCACCCTTTGAGAAACAATGGAAAATTAAGCTCACAGTTAGTCGGGTTTCTTATCTTTTCTTTGTATGTGTTACGTGTTCGTGTCTAGTCACTTGAGGAGCAAGTTCAACAAAAGACTATTAGATGTATATTTGTGGGATATGAGAACCAAATGAAAGGATGGAGGTGCTGCAATCCTACAAGCAACCGTTGCTACACATCACGCAACGTGATGTTTGACGAAGCATCTTCTTGGTGGACACCGCAAATGGTAGAACTGCCAGATTAAAAAAAATAGAAGACAAGTTACAAGAAGAAATCGCAGAAGTACAACAGAGCTATCAGGAAATAAAAAAAATTCATAAGGTTCAAGTGACAGAAAAGTGCTTACTAGGGCAATGCAAAATCCTTGGCTAACTAGTGTGCATCAACCAACAGTAGAAGAGATTAGGTCGAGCTAACAAGAAGAGGTTGACATCAACCACAATTAAGTAAGGATGACAAAAAAACTTACCGCCCCAGAGCCGCTCCACCCAGGGCTGCCCCGCCTTACTTATTCAGGTAATCTCGGCAGGTCCGGGGTAGAATTTTCTACCCCGCCCGCCCCCTCAATTTTTTTTTTGAAAAATCATAAAATAAAATAGAAATTATAATTTTCTCTAAAAATGGACTAAAGAAGAATCGAACTCGGGTTCAATCTTAATCACTTTACCACAACCCCAATCCTCTATTTTTTTGTTTTGTTTACTACAAATATTTAAAAATTTGTATATATATATATATATAATTATTCTTTTCAGTTACAAAAAAAAATTATAACTGAGGCGGTTGGTGGGGTCAAAGGAAGGACCCATCGCCTCAGCGCATTTGTGGGTCATGGGGTAGGGTAAAATTTTTTGAGGCGGGCATGGCCGACCAGTCCCAGACACATCTCATTTCCATCCCTACAACTATGGAAATCAACTAGGCAAGTGAAGGCCAAATCTCAAGTACACTAATGCGGTGAGTAGAAGAAGATGTAAGTACCAAAGAGCCAGAGACATTTAAAAAGACAATCCATCGCAAAGAGTGGAGAAAGAAAATGGAAGAAGAGATCATTGCTTTAATGCACAATGAGACTTAGGACTTGACGTCAATACCTGAAGGAGTAAAGTCTATATTTTGCAAATAGGTATACAAGATAAGAGGCGACCAAATGGGTAAATAAATAGGTACAAGACTCGTCTAGTGGCTCGTGGATTTTCATAACAGTATATACCGGAATATGATTAGACGTTTAGTCCAGTGGCCAATATCACTATAGTACATGTGTTAATAGCACTGCCAGCAAGCAACTCTTGGAAGCTATGGCAGATGGACGTGGAAAATGCATTTTTTCATGGTAAACTTGATCGAGATATATACATGGAGCAACCTAAAGAGTTTAAAAATAAAGAGAATCTAGGCTACATGTGTTAGTTAAAAAATACCTTTTATGGGTTAAGCAGGTGTCGCGAGCATGGTACCGTAAGATAGTAGTTCAGTGCAGATACCCAATGACACCAATAGATTCAAGTCTCTTCGTCAAAACACAATACGGAAGATTAGAAATAGTGCTAGTGTATATGGATGATCTTATTGTCACGGATGATGACAAACACGAAATCCAAAGAATGAGTTTGAACATGTCAGTGAGATTTCAAATGAAAGAGATTGAAGAGCCAAATCATTTTCTAGGCTTCGAGATGGTAAGAACAAAAGAAGGGTTATTCTTGTGCCAACAAAAATATGCCAGAAATCTCCTATACAAGTTAGGGATGATTGACTACAAGCCAATATCGACCCCGATCGAGATTAACTCCAAGCCACGTACAGATGAAGGCAAGGACTTGGAGAATGCAACCATGTATTGACAGCTAGTAGGAAGTTTAATCTACTTGACATTGACACAACTTGACATCACTTATGCAGTGGGAGAAAGCAAGCCGCTTCATAGAAAAGTAAAAAAAGCCACACCTTCAAGTGGTACGGCAGATCTTAAGGTACGTAAAATGAACAATTGACTATGGACTCTTTTACAAGAAAAATAAAAATTGAAAAGTTGTTGGCTATTATGATGCAGATTATGCTAGATGTCGAGATACGAGGAGATCGACAATTGGGTACGTATTATATCTTGGGTCAGCTGCAGTGTCATGGTGCAAAAAGAGACAACCGACTGTATCCTTGTCAATAGCAGAAGCAGAACATAGAAAGGCAACAATGGTAGCTTAGGAGAGTACATGTCTAATGCAATTGACGGTGGATATACATCAACTAGTAAAAAATGCAACGCAACTATATTGTGATAACCAATCGGTTATTCGCCTAGCGAGAAAACCCGGTTTGTTATGTAAGAACCGAGCACGTCGAAGTACACTATCACTTTGTCAGAGAAAATGTGCTTAAAGGAGAGATCGACTTGAAGCACATTAATACTGAAGAACAAATGGCAGACGTGTTGACAAAAAGACTCAGTGCTTCAAAATTTGAAGAGTTTCGGACATGGTGGGAATCATGAGAAGTGAAGAAAGGAGCTAAATCAAATAGTCGGTGCTAAAGGAGAGAATTGAAGGTCATCACCCACTTATTTGAATGTTCTAGATTTTCTCATTGTTTTCTTTTAATATGCTTTTTCTAAAAAAATTCTTCATTTCCATATACATCGAGAAGGACCTAGAATAATAAGGGAGCTTTCATTATTTTAATTAGCACTATAACTTTTCAATCTTTGTTAACCATTATTAATGAATTTCTCTAGAGATGTTGTAACCAACATATGAGTAGTAGAAATAGGGTATGGATGTATTGTATTTTTAGGTGTGTGAGAAAATATAGTAAGTAATAAGACAAGTAAGAGTGTCAAGGTGTTGTATTTACCAATTACCAAAAATATTGTACACGCCTCATATTGTATAAGAATTTCTTTCTCAATAAAATAATATTTTCTTTGATGTTGTTAAACTCAACATAACCGATTGCCCTATTTGATATATAGTTAGATGTCTTAACTATGTTAAGTTTGTTGAACTCCTATAATGAGATGAGATATTTCAATTTCACTTAAAGAGTAAAGATCAAGATGGCAAGCGACAAACAAACAAAGTCTTACGGGAGGAGCTCAATAGCGATATGTTATATGCTAGACAATTTTCTAGATCTAGTGATGGCAACGAGGCGGATCGGGGCAGATCGGCCTGATCCAAATCCGCCCCGCAATAAATGTAGGAGATCCAAATTCGTCTTGCGATCCGCCATTTTTTGGGGCGGATCAGAGCCCTGATCCGTTTTTTTTTTGGCATTCAAAAAATTTAAAATATATTAAAACAAGCTTTACTACTATACTATAGAGTTTAAACAACATTCTAAAATACATTAACTACTTAATTAAATATCCAAAAGAAACAAACGACATCAATTACTTAATTAAAAATTGAATACTCCAAAATACACAATAAAAAAAAAAAACAAATTATTTATCATCTCATCTTCATAACTTCATAGAATCAAGAACCTAGGTTTAGGAATTAACAAATTTAAAATTAAGAAATTTAAAATTGCAATTGCACCCTTGCCCCAAATTTTTTTTGTTATAATTTAATCTTCCATACTGCTCATCCATGAGATCGATATATTTTTCCTCCATTCGGATCGGGTATCCATCGGATTCGTGACGGATCGGATATTTTTGCCATCTCTATATCTCTATCATATCCATTAAAGTAAGGAACGGATGAATGGACGGGGTGAGGAATATTTTGAGAGGAAATCATTTAGCACAAGGTAAACCTTTTAATAATTAAAAAATGGTGGAACAAATATGATAAAAAAAATTTAAGCAAATTTTTTTGCTTGAGGATAATTTCATCCAGAACATTTACTTAAATGAGCAGTTGGATCACATTCAATTTAGTGGTTGAGGACCCGAGTTCTACAAAAAATAAAATGGAGATCTACATGCTTATTTAAATATAGAATGAGGTCTATATGTGCAATTTTTCTAACAATGGACCATAGTCAAATGATAGAGGGGGACTATATTGAGAATTTAAGGAGTTATAATAAAATAGATTTGTACCGTTAGATTAATTTAAAAATAGGCATTTTAAGAAAATTGTCAATAAAATATAGCAATGTTCTAAAAAGCCCGTCTAGGCTTGAAGCTCGCCCTCCACGCCTAGCCACGCATCAAGCATCGCCCTCGCCTTGTCCTTATCTCGCTCTCGCCTAGGATTCGCCTAGGCTTGAAAAGCTTGAAGCTCGACATCCACGTCTAATCACGCTTTACGCTTTTTAAAACATTGATATATAGTAATATTTGAAAATACTACTAGACCAATGGTGATGATGATTTTTAACTAACGGACCACGACTTACGGGCCTCGTAATCATAGTTCACACTTCAATCGGGTGAACATAAGGTTTTTAAATGGGAAAATTATACATATAATCTATTATGAAATTAAAATTGAAATTTACTGTCGACAATTAATTTTTTCAATTATACCATTAAATGATAACATAAATTGAATATTGTTGAGATGTAAAGAGTCATGCTAATCTGTATTGTTATCTTAGTTAATAAAAGAATTTTATCATTATCAGACAAAATTTTATCTCATAAATTTCTCTTTTTCGAATTTCAAATTCAGAGTCCACCCATACTAATTCTCTGTCTAATGTTTCATTAAGAAGTCATAATTCTCGGTGGCACTATGATTATACTATGAATTTAATTCATAATACACTAGCTTAAAAAATTGCAACTACTAATGATGGATATTCGATTAAAATGAAATAGTCCATTAATTTTTTCCAACCCTTCCTCCACTCAATCTAAAAAAAAGAATATTATTTCATAGTTTTCTGTTTACACCCTCTAACATATGGTTAATAATTAGAACGATTGAGAAACATTATAATATACAAAACCAAATAGTAACAAAATCAAATAAACTCTCGAAAGATCATCAATACTTGTTGTAATTTTATAGATTGGTTTAACAAAGATGTATGTGTTAACATCATGCATATATTGTTGAAGTAACAAATCTTGTTAACAAACACTAATTGTAATAAATGGTAGATGTTAACACCACGTTGTAACCAACATGGTTTCATGAAGTAACAAAACTTGTTAACAAACATTAAAATAATATCATACCTTGGAATGCGGTTATCATACATTGAAATCTTCCCGAATGTAACGCAGTTCAAATGGCCTTGATTTTTTTTTTTTTTTTTGGAACGGTGATTAGAGAATAATATGACTTCAATTTGATTGATGAGGGATGAATGGGACGTGATTTCCTCCGAGAAGATTTCGATTGAGACTAATCCCTTGAAAATGGGAAATTTCGGTTATAGCATATGGGTTTTGGAAAATTCATATATATTTGAAATATTGTAATAAAACGTATTTATATAAATTTAATTGTAAATATGAAAAAAAAAATTAATATGTACATGTATATTTCAAAATTTGAAATAGTAAGGGGTACAAGCTCTAATATTCACTTTTTAAATGGGCAAATTCAGGGTCGAGCACTGTTAATGCGCTTATAGACTCCAAAGTCATATGGTCCAAATTTATTCCAATTAAAGCCATATAGCTAAGCAAAAATAAATTTATACCCCTGCAATTATAAAAGTCAACATTTCGTGTTTAAACCCTCTCTTTCTTTATCCTATTTTTCTTTTTTCATATTTATATCCACTGTTTCATATTTATTTTGCAATATATTAAAAAAAAAAATCTGATTTCTATAGAAATTATATTTTTTTCACATTACAATAAAAGCCGTGCTTAAATTTCTGTATATTATATACTGTTTAATGATATTGTATATTGTATACTGTTATCTTTATATGATATTGTACAATAAATAGTATCATAACTCGTCAACATGAGAAAAATAATAACAATTCCATGCGATATAAAATATACATAAAACATTTGATATTGTGATTTACACCGTAATTTAATAAATATAAATTTATATATTATAGAAATTAAATGGTTAGTATTAATACTATATGATTAAGCAGTCTTTAGCCTTCAAGATTTTGAAATATCTTTTTTTTTTAAAGATATTGTGCTACTTATGATACTGTTCTTCTATGATACTATATAATAATTTACATTTAACTATTAGCTAGAAAGACTAATGTTAATGATGTTGCAACTGTCTATTGTTATACATAAAATAATATCAAATCGTAAAAAATATGGCGGTCAATGAATACAAAGATGTACACAAATAATAATATCACTAACAGAATCATATAATAAAATTGTTATCACATACAATTGATGTATGTGAAACTATGTGAAACAAATGCCGCTTTCATTTATTCGACCAAAAAATAATTACAAAACAATTGTGTTCATATATATCAATTGAACAATATCTCCGCAAACACAACCCAATTCAATAAAAATAAGAGAACTTATTCATAAAAACTGAATTCACTTGCCAAATAACATTCAAGAAGCAATTGTATCCACTGTTAAGAAGTAATCTAGGGACTGTCCAATATTTCTCAGAATTACAATCATTAATTGAGAATAATAGCAGACTGTTAAAGTTCAAAACTTTATCTTTTACATAATTGAGAAGAAGAACAATAGTAAAAAAAATCGTGAATTCACCATTATCACTCGCGAAAACAATGGAAAATGTTTTAATGGCCGGCGGCAAGTCGCCAAAAATTGGCGACGAGGTGCAAAAACATGCGGGAGACGTAAGAAGACGATGGCGACGTGCTTTGCTGTTGAAGTTTTAATCGTGTTTAATTCTAATTAATTTGGGTCGCAAAGGTAATTATGAAAATAATTAAAATATGTCTGAATTGGTATAACTTGATGACAATTTTAAAAAGTGTTTGAATCTAATTTGAAAAAAAGGCACCTATGGTGACTTAAAAGACAATTTCTCCTTTTTAAATTGCATAGATTGGATTGGGTGGAAATGAAATATAAAATGGGCTGGATTTTTTTAAAATACATATGTAGTCGGGTTCAAATTCCACCCGGCCCGGGTATTCGATTTCTATATTGCCACATGTTTGTATTAATATTAAGAGATACTTAGATCTAATCCTATACTTAATTTTTTGTTTTGAAAAATCAGGTTATTAATAAATATTTTCAAAAACCATATATTTAAGAAATTAATTAATTCAAATAATCTTATCCCTAATGTAACTTGAAATGTTTGAATTGTGATGGTGATTCTTCTCTCTAGTACTATTGTGATTTTTATTGTGTGACATGCAACTTTTCTTTCCCTCTTACTATGCGGCTGTATATCTAATTTATGTCATGTTCGATATAAAATTTTTGTGTGATCCATATTTGTATATGCGATCTCTATTATATGACTGTGAATGCCTCAATCTCAAGTAAGTGTGATCCGTATTAGTATCATGTGATCTCTGTTGTATGGGTGCTAATGTGATGATGCTTTTTTTATAATTTTTTTTTTGAAATTTTAATATTTTGAAAATTTCTAGCACGTGACCATGAATTTCATTCATGTGACCTCTATTTATTGATGCTATGAACTTATTGTAAGTAATTTTTTGTTTAATATGGCATATGTAAAGCTCAATGAATTGTTCATAGTGTGA
Source organism: Forsythia suspensa (assembly GCA_023638005.1). Classification (NCBI taxonomy): domain Eukaryota; kingdom Viridiplantae; phylum Streptophyta; class Magnoliopsida; order Lamiales; family Oleaceae; genus Forsythia; species Forsythia suspensa. The sequence continues at coordinate 1,526,283 of JALRMA010000404.1, forward strand.
TTATATTCGCTAAACTTTGATGAGTATTGGCACAATTTAGATTGCCGATCACATAGATGGTTATGGTGAGAGAAAACAATTAACGAACAACATTGTAAAGATAAATTATAGTGAGAAAAAATATATCACATTGTTATTTATAAATCCATTAAATTAAGTCACATGCCAAAATCAGTCACATAACATAATTTTTTTCAAAATTATCTTTTTTATGACACGTAAGCAAATTGTACAATATTTTGTTATTTCTCAAAATATTACTTTAATTGTTCATAGTTATCAATTTTTCTCTAATTCTTAGGATTCGATTGGTTACACTACAACAAAGAGGGTCTATAGCGGCGACACCTATTGCGACGACACAAAGTCGTCTTTATTGATTCTACACATTAGAGATGACTAAGAAATGTCGTCGCCATATACGCAAAACTTATTGCGACGACATATGTCGTCGCAATAGATTATATGTCGTCGTCGTTACGTAGACTCTATAACGACGTCTTTCGATGTCGCCGCCACTAAGTTTTCGGAACGGCGGGAACAAATGGCGGCATTTTGTTTTGATAAATAGCGACGACACATTACGTCGCCGCAATTGAGTTGCATGATGATGCCGTAAGTCACGTGAATCATGAATTTTTTTTGTAAAGTGTGATGAGGTCTATAGTGACGATCGATGTTGTCGCTATATACCTACATCAATTTAAGCGAAAAATTGGCGCCCAATTGTTGTCTATAGCGACGACATAAGTCGTCGCTATATTTATATGGATAATTTTTGCAGGCACGTGACTTATTAATTTTCTCGTAAATTGGGAATGATCCTGTAGCGAGGACTTTTATCTATAGCGACGATAATGTCGCCGCTATAGACTCTTCTTTATCTTCTCACCATCTCCGCATTTCTGTATTGCAGACTACATGCAAAAAAAATTATTCTCCATCTCCGCATCTCCTCGGTCAATTGCATTTCTATTGTTTTCCTTCATAATCATCTTCTTTATAGTTCATTTCTTCATCTCCATTTATTATCTGTACTGTATTTGTAAGAATATAGTATTTTTTTTTCAAGTATGGATATTGATAAAAGTTGGACAACAATTAGAAATCGCACAAAATCTGCAGATTTTCAGAACGGTTTGCAAGCATTTATAAACATGGCGAGGCCATACGTTAACGACAGAGAAAGGATTAAATGTCCGTGCAAAAAATGTTTAAACGGTCTCACACATCCATTGGAAATTGTCCAGGCTCACATATTTCGTAATGGTTTTGTGGAGAGATATGTCACCTAGATATATCATGGCGAGACCGATATTCATACTACGAATGTGTATAGATAGAATGAGCGAGATGGTGTAGAGGATGAGATTATGTATGTAATAGACGACGCAGTTGGTGATGAGCATGCAGGTACAAGCACCGATGGTTACTATGACGAACTGTTTCAGGCTCTCCATTCAGAATTGTACCCGGGAGTTTCATCATTTTCATCCCTAAATTTTTTAGTCAAGTTGATGCATATTAAAGTTATAAACAAATGGACAAACAAGTCTGTCGATGATCTTTTGAAATTGCTGAAGTTAGTATTCTCAAATATGAACCTGGTTGACTCTCACTACGAAGCTAAGAAGCTGATGACGAAGCTTGGTTTAGGTTACAAATCCATTCATGCCTGCAAGAACGACTATACACTCTTTTGGGGTGAACATGCTGATAGACAAACTTGCCCGATTTGCTAGGAAAGTCGTTGGGTGCACACTTCTGGGAAAGTGAATGGGAAGAATGTTCTGCATAAAGTGTTGCGATATTTTTCCTTGGCCCCCAGACTAAAACATATGTTCTCGACGAAGGATACTGCAAAACTCATGAGGTGGCACAATATAGGAAGGTCTAGGGACGATGATGAAATACAACATCCCGTTGATGGAAAGGCATGGCAGGATTTGGAAAGGCATGGCGGATTTTGACATGAAACATCCATCGCTTGCAAGTGAGATCGGGAATGTCGGTTTAGGTTTGGCCGCAGCATGATTTAATCCATTCGGTGACATGAGTCCGTCTGACAAAGATGTGGCCGATGGTTGTAACGATTTACAACATGCCACCATGGTTATGCATGAAGCCCGAATACCTCATGCTTACTCATGATACCGGTCCTAAAGCACCGGGTAAGAACATTGATGTATTTTTACGACCATTAGTGGACGAGTTGAAAGAGTTGTGGGTCGATGGGATTGACATGGAGACGGTGGAACCAACAACAAGTCAAGATTCAGATTGCGTCTACGCTTTGTTGCGGATCATTAACGATTTTCCAATGAGAAGTAGTTTGTCGGGTTGGAGTGGTTAGGGGTACAAGGCATGTCCGACGTGCAACGAGGATACTCATTCAGTCCGTGTGATAGGTAAGACAAAGTTATGTGGGTCATCGTCGGTTCCTGCCATCCAGGCATCATTTTCTGAGCAATTTAGACTTCGATGGGAGGATGGATAGGCGACCACCTCTCAAGGCGTCGGTTAATGCCTACAGACATTTTAGTACAGTTAAGTCGTGTCGATATAGAAGTCCAGGAAAGCACCCAAATTACGGTGGTGCTACAATTCGGAGAAGTGATGACGAGCTCAATTGGAGAAAAAAGAACATTTTATATGAGTTGTCGTATTGGACTTCTACAGAGCTCAAACATAACATCGATGTCATGCATGTAGAGAAGAATGTTTGTGATAGCTTGCTCGGCACAATTATGGACGATCCATTCAAATCAAAAGACACAGTCAATGCGAGACGCGATCTGATGCAATTAGGGATCAAAAGGAGTTGCACTTGTATCGTAAGCGGAATAGGTGGATGAAGCTCGCCGCATGTTACACCATTTCGTCTTCAAATCGTAAGAAGTTTTGTAAATTTATCCGATCGGTTGAGTTTCCAGATGGCTTCGCTTCTAATCTTCGGAAGAATATTGCTCCAAATGACAGCCGTATTATCGGGTTGAAGTCACATGATTGCCATATTATTATGCAACAGTTATTACCAATCGGATGTCGGCGCTCGAATAAAACAATTTCCACGATAATTATTGAACTGTGCACGTTCTTTAGAAAGCTTTGTGCAAGAACACTAAAGGTTAGCGACATGATAGCATCCTACGATCACCTTGTACTCATTCTCTGTAAGTTGAAACGGATATTTCCGCCAGCCTTCTTCAACATCATGATTCACCTCGTAATGCATTTACCGGAAGAGGCAATCCTTGGAGGTCCGGTGCACATGAGATGGATGTATCCATTCGAACGATACGAAGAAATTGAAGGGCTACGCCGTAAATCGAGCTCGGCCGAGGGATCAATAGTCAAGGGTATGTTGTGGACGAGGCATTGACTTTTGTTCGAGGTACTTCGAGGACATAGGGACAAGGTCGACCGACCGCATGTAAACGAGGATGCTCATGCTCCACGTACAACAACTTTCTTTTTCGACCGCAGATGTCATCCACTTGGAAAGCAATCACCAACGACGTTTCCTACTCAAGTTCGAAATTAAGCAATTTTTACGCCCGGACAACTATTATGAAGTTGAGCCATTCTTGCAGTAAGACGGTGTTAATTCTTGATTATTATTCCTTTATCTCGAATTAACTTTATCATTTGAAACGAACTAATGAACTTTGATCTTCAATACTTTGTTCGGTGGAACATAAGCAGAACCATCTTGAACAACGATCGCCCAAACATCGAACTAGTGCACGTAAGAGACTTTCATGGTTGGTTCTACGTAAAGGTAAACGAACATCGATCGAATAAAATTGCAAGTTTTCAACATAATTGCTTTCAATAACTGAGAATAATTCTCGTCATGCAGCTATATGCAATGCGCCAAAGCCACAACCATCAAGTTTCTCATGAGTTATTTGTATTGGCTAGCGGATGTTACTAGCAGGTTATGTCATACACGGCTTGTGTTGTCAAAGGAGTTCGGTTCGTGACATATGATCGTGATATTCGAAGAAAAACTCAGAATAGTGGTGTGTCCGTCCCTGCAGACCGGGGTGAGATTTACTATGGGCAGCTGCAAGATATATGGAGCTACAATATGAACCGAAACTTTCGCTTATCCGTTCGATGCAAGTGGTTTAGGTGTGATGGGAGATGATGATAATCGAGAATAACGTTACCGAGATTGACATCGGCAGCAGTAGGCGTTCAAGGATGATCGGCCATACTTGCTAGCCAAGCACAACAAGTGTTCTACATTGAAGATCCATCTCGTGGTCTCGAATCGGTGAGTAATACAAATTGTCCATCACGAGAGCACGTGGGACACGGTGGGAGCTAACATCACGTAGATTGACTTGCTCCACAATAACTACTCTTCCGATTTATCTCTAGTCGTTGATCTTGGCAACATAGAGTATGTATCCTTGCATCGGGATGATGATGAAGCTGATGAGATCGAAGCATCGGTTATCAGGAGAGCCTCGTCAAATACTGCAGGAGAAACTTCGTTTATAAATGACGATGATGTGGAAGACGATACAAATGCAGAATACGAGGATGAAGAAACATCGAGTGAAATCAATGAGGACGTCAGTGACGATGATGAGGATCAATCGTATCATGATAGTGAATCAGATTGAAATGTTATTGTGCGTCACTAAATTTTATGAAATAAATTTATAAAAAAGCATGTTCTTGTTGTTGTTACTGTTTTCGGCTTGAATGTTTTTTGTTCATACTATCATTGCTATTGGTCAAAACGCGAGTTTGGATGGAGTTTCAACATTTGTGGATAGAATGTAGGACAAAAAGGACTGCAATTGTACAAAAACATGCTACTGGGGACCTATATATCTAACCACTTAAAACTTGAAGGACTTATATTGCAAATAAAATTGGATGAAATTGAAATAAAATGAAAAATATGAGGACCCAAATGAAAAATGTTTAAAGGTGAAGGACCTAACTGCAAATAACATATAGAGACGACATTTATAGCGACGACATGTCGTCGTTATAGAGTGAAAATTGGGTGCCATTATTTAGGCGCCTACTCCGAAAAAATTAAGTGTGTGTCGCCGTTAAAAAGTTATAGCGACGACATATGTCGTCGCTATAGATTTGACCCTTAAAATTCACGCGTCAGACCTTCTTCTTCCCCATTTCTCATTTCCTCTCTATTTTTTGGCCGGTTTGTCATCTACCGTTTAGCTAGAAGGTTAAAGCTAGCACTCCATCCGCTCGGTTGAGGGCTCCACTCCACGACCTTCTTCTCCAAGATCCATCTCGATTAAGGTTGGCCTTAAACCTGAAATTGTAGCTTAAATGTCACGGTTTTTTTTTTCAATTTTTAAGTTCATTCGACTTTGCATTTTTTTAATTATCAGATATATTTTAGTATCGAGATATATTTAGGTTCATTCAATGTTGAAATTGATGTTAACGATTTTACGGTAGATATATGCACCAATTTAGGACTGAAGTTGTGTAATTTTTTTTATGATTTTGTGAACAACAAAGGGATGAATTTTGAGGGACTGATTGCCAGTAGTTTAGGGATGAATTTATGAAGTTTAAGGACTAAATGCAAGTAGTTTAGGGACTGAATTTTGGGATTTGAAATTATGAAGTTTTAGGGATGATTTTGGACTTATTTTGCTTTATGAAGTTTTAGGACCTGATTTTGCTTTATGAAGTTGTAGGGATGATTTTGCTTTTCAAAGTTTAGGACTTATTTGCAATAAAATAAGTTTAGAGACCAATTTAAAATAAAATATAATACATTCAAATTTTCCCATAAATTTAAAGTTTAGGGACTTATTTGCAAAAAAAAATAAGTTTAGGGACCAATTTGAAATACAATATAATAAATTCAACTTTTACCATATATTCAAAGTTTAGGGACTTATTTGCAATAAAATAAGTTTAGGGACTAATTTGAAATTAAATATAATAAATTCAAAATTTCCCATAAATTCAAAGTTTAGGGACTTATTTACAATAAAATAAGTTTAGGGACCAATTTAAAATTAAATATAATAAAATCAAAATTTCCCATAAATTCAAAGTTTAGGGATTTCTTTGCAATAAAATAATTTTAGGGACCAATTTGAAATTAAATATAATAAATTCAAATTTTCTTATAAATTCAAAGTTCGTGGACTTATTTGCAATAAAATAAGTTTATGGACCAATTTGAAATAAAATATAATAAATTCAAATTTTCTCTTAAATTCAAAGTTCAGGGACTTATTTGTAATAAAATAAGTTTAGGGACCAATTTGAAATAAAATATAATAAATTCAAATTTTCCTATAAATTCAATATTAAGGGACTTATTTGCAATAAAATAAGTTTAAGGACCAAATTGAAATAAAACATAATACATTCAAATTTTCACATGCATTCAAAGTTAGTGTGGCTGACGTGATGTTCACAATTATGTCATGTGTTAGTATGGTCGACGTGATATCGCACGGAGGTGATGGTGCAATAGATCCTCCACAACAGCCATCTCACCGACTCCCTTCACCGCGAGACCCGGTAAGACTTTTGTTCAAATTGTAATTATTTATTATTTTATACATATCGTTGAAAATCGTATGATCAATACAATTTTCAATTTTTTTTCATTTTCAAAGACTCCCGCCAAAGCGACGGGTATCTCTCGAGGCATCAACCTTGAGATGGTTTGGCGTGCTAACGGAAGATGCCACTTTCTATCGCGTTCGACAATGTCGAACGCACAATCTGCTAATCGGGAATAACGAAGGCATTTCACGTGCTTGGTTGGGAACCAAGTGAGATTCAACGTGCGCCCCGTGCTACCCTTCATGGACAGAGATTCCGGAGGAGCAAATAGCACGGTTACGTAGCATTATCCGTGTATGAACTTAAATTAGTTTTGTTATTAGTACACTTAATAAATACTTGTTTCACTACTTCTACATTAACGTATTTTTTTCACTCTTGCGAGCTACTTCGATTTTGTGGCGATCGGTCACCCCGACGCAGTACCGGCAAGATGTGCCGCAAGAGATCGTCGGCGGCCGATCGTTATCGCGATTACAAACTCAAGGTGCAAAATCACTTAAAAGCGCATGGACCGAAGCTGACCATACGGCGAGATGTCCACGAGGATCAAGCGTAAGTGCATTGACTTCTTCACCATCCTACTTTCATAATATGAATTGTTTATATATTTTTTACGATATTTTATATACTTTTTTAACTAATGCATTTTTTACTAATCAATTATATGTTATACCTTCAGGAATGATCCTCCAAAAATAAGGTCAATCGGGATAAGGCTAAATATCCGAGCGTGCAGGGGTCGAAGAGCTTCCCCGCCACGCGTTACGATCAGGTACACCATATAAATTTTCAATATCATTATACATATCTTCACTACATTACGTAAAGATGTCTACTAACTACATTTCACGTTTAAATTGTCGTAGCGGACCCCGAGACCCAGAAGTGGCCAAGGATTATTGATTCGTTTCGGACATTTCACGCCTTCTGGGATGGCAATTGGGTGAACCTGCAGGCGGCTGGTGACTATGTGAGAATTTTTAAATTATGTTAATATAATTTTATCTGACATGCATGATATTATTATTTATTTACTGAACAGGATAAACTTGTTGAGTTGAGAGAGACTCAACATACACAGGTCGCCTCCAATAGCGCGTCATTAGACGAGCGTGCTATTGCAAATGAGGTTTTCGGAGAACGACGAGGTCACGTCCGTGGGGTTGGCGGGTTCAAGGGCACCTCTCCTTTACTAGATTCGATCACGCATCGTTTGCCCCACAAGGAACTTCCCATCACCCTCCGCAGACCCCTGAATAACGATCTTGGTTTGCCATGTACGAGGATCGCCACGCCAAATGCAACGTGAAATTGAGTTTCTGAAAAGTAAAATACCAGTTGTGCCTGCGGAGGAGGAGGGGAACGGGGACGAGAACGACGGTTTGGAGGGTCCGTAGATGTTTAGAATTTTTTATATATTATTTATATTATTTGGAAATAAAAAAAAATTTAAACAAAAATTCAAAACCTTTATAGCGGCGACATTGTCGTCGCTGTAGTAAATTAAAACAATTAGTAATAGCGACAACATTGTCGTCTCTATATGAGAAGTATTAATGGCGACGAGCTAATAGCGACGATTTTCAGGTCTCTATTATTTTGTATAACAGCGACGATTTTTGCGACGACTTTGTCGTCCCTTTATATCTGTTTTCGAGATATAGTCATGACACTGTTGCGATGACATTGTCGTCGCTATAGATACAAATTTATATAAAGACGACATAAAGTCGTCGCTATATTTCTAGAGACACTAACTTGTTGCGGCGACATTGAACGACGACTTTATCGTCTCTAAAAAGTTAAAGAGATGACTTCTGAGTATTCAGCGACGACATACGTCGCCGCTATTGACTTCAGAGGACACCAGGGCTATGAAGAAATAGAAGATTAAAGCAGACAAGACTATGTTTGCTACAAAGATAACAATCAATGAAGCATTATTGGAGCATATAAGGGACAAAAACACACCAAAGGAAGCATGAGACACGTTTGCAACACTGTTTTCAAAGAAAAATGATTTAAGGTTGTAGCTTTTAAGGAGCTAGCTACTCTCTATCACTCGGGAAAGAAGACGGTAAACTAATATTTTAACAAGGTAAAATCTCTTTTGTTGCAAAATATCTAAATTAGATTCTACGAGTAAAATTTCGGAGTCTAGAATGAAAGGATAATAATACATGGATTGAGACATGAATTTAGAGGTTTCATTGCCGCAATACATGGTTGGCCACATCAACCTTCACCGGTCAATCTCGAAATTTGTCGACCGACCAAGAATCATTGACCAAGCAAATGTTAAGGGCCTCAAAAGAAGAAGAAGTATTATTCAGCTATAAAAGAAGATGTTAACTCTGTCAATAAAATATTAAAGAATTAAAAGAAGATAAACACGATGGAAGTTTTCACATAAGAAGAGCCCAACAAAATTGCGACAGGAGGGCCAATTGTCTAAGAGATATAGACGAGAAAATGACCCATTCTTTGTATGTGAAAAACAAATCCGTTATACTAGAGATTGTCAATCAAGGCAAAAGCTAGTAGAAAGCAATATGGTAACCTCCAATCAGCAAAAAAAATACAATAGAAAAGAAAAGTGGGGATTTTGTAGCATCGTTCACTGTGATTGAACACACTAAAAATGGAATGTACAGTCCAAGCTTTGAGGAAGAATCAGCGCTAGTGGTGGTCGTCCCTGGACGAATAAATTATAAAAATAATTGAATTGTCGACTCGAGACGTTTCAATCACATAACAGGCGACGATAAGAAGCGGCAAAACACAACTAAGTACAAGAGAGGCAGAATGGTGGTAACTGCCAATAATTCGAGATCGCAATAGCCCACATTGGCAAGACAATTATCACACCTCGTTTTAGTCCTAATCAAGTGCAGCTACAAGACGTCTATCACGTGCTAGGAATGGAGTAAAATTCAGGTAGACCAGTAATGGATGGACAGAGACTAGAGTGTATCTATGTAATGTCAGTAGAGTCTGTACATGTAGATAAGAATCGAAAGAACAAGACAGAAAATTTATGGCATGCGAGATTAGGACATGTAAGATATCACAAGCTGAAGGTAATGATGAAGAATTCGATGCTCAAAGGTCTCCCTCAACTCGAGATCAGAAACGACATGGTGTGTGTTGGTTGTTAATATGGTATAGCACATCAGCTACCACATCAGGAGTCAAACTATAGAGCAAAGTAACCATTGGCACTGATACACTAATGTTTTTGGACGTGTCAAGCAACCATCAATTTATAAAATATGTTTCACGTGGTGACATTCATCTACGACTTCTCAATGTTTTCTTTATAAAAGAAAAATCCAAGACGTTTACTAAAATAAAGGAGTTCAAAGAAAAAGTAAAAGGAAAAGTTGAAGATAAGATTAAGTGTTTATGCACGGATAATGAAGGAAAGTACACATCAGGAGAATTTTTCCAATATCTTTGAGAATATAAGATACACCATCAGTTGAGATGTCCAAACAGTCCACAATAGAACAATGTAACGGAAAGGAAGAACCGACATCTTGCTGAAACTTGTCGAAGTATTCTATACACAAAGAATGTGCTAGGAAGGTTTTGGGTAGAGTGTATGAGGACAAGAATATATATGATAAACAGGTTTTCGTAACCAAATCTAGGGTTCGTGTCATCCTTTGAGAAACTATGGAAAATTAAGCTCACAGTTAGTCAGTTTCTTATCTTTTGCTATATGTGTTACGTGTTTGTGTCTAGTCACTTGAGGAGCAAGTTCAACAAAAAGACTATTAGATGTATATTTGTGGGATATGACAACCAAATGAAAGGATGGAGGTGCTGCAATCCTACAAGCAACCGTTGCTACACATCGCGCAATGTGATGTTTGACGAAGCATCTTCTTGGTGGACACCGTAAATTGTAGAACTGCCAGATTAAAAAAAAATAGAAGACAAGTTACAAGAAGAAATCGCAGAAGTACAACAGAGCTATCTGGAAATAAAAAAAATTCATAAGGTTCAAGTGACGGAGAAGTGCTTACTAGGGCAATGCAAAATCCTTGGCTAACTAGTGTGCATCAACCAACAGTAGAAGAGAATAGGTCGAGCTAACAAGAAGAGGTTGACATCAACCACAATTAAGTAAGGATGACAAAAACTCTCACCGCCCAGAGCCGCTCCACCTAGGGCTGCCCCGCCTTACTTATTCAGTAATAGGGGGTGTCCAAGGCGGAATTTTCACGTCCCACGGGTGACCCGCCTCAATTTTTTTTTTTTTTTTGAAAATTATAAAATAAAATAGAAATTATAATTTTCACTAAAAATGGACTAAAGAAGAATCGAACCAGGGTTCAATCTTAATCACTTTACCACAACCCCAATCCTGTATTTTTTTTTGTTTTGTTTACCACAACCCCAATCCTGTATTTAAAAAATTTGTATATATATATATAATTATTCTTTTCAGTTTACAAAAAAAAAAATTATAACTGAGGCGGTTGGCGGGGTCAAAGGACTGCCCCCTCGTGCATTCGTGGGTCATGGGGTAGGGTAAAATTTTTGCGAGGCGGGGCATGGCCGACCCGTCCCAGACCTGTCTCATTTTCATCCCTACAACTAAGGAAATCAACTAGACAGCGAATGCCAAATTTCAAGTACACTAATGCAGTAGTAGAAGAAGATGTAAGTACCAAAGAGCAAAAGACATTTAAAAAGACAATCCATCGCAAAGAGTGGTGAAAGAAAATGGAAGAAGAGATCATTGCTTTAATGCACAATGAGACTTAGGACTTGACGTCAATACCTGAAGGAGTAAAGTCCATATTTTGCAAATAGGTATACAAGATAAGAGGCGACCAAATGGGTCAATAGATAGGTACAAGACTCGTGATGAGACGTTTAGTCCAGTGGCCAATATCACAATAGTACATGTGTTAATAGTACTGCCAGCAAGCAACTCTTGGAAGCTATGGCAGATGGACGTGGAAAATGCATTTTTTCATGGTAAACATGATCGAGATATATACATGGAGCAACCTAAAGAGTTTAAAATTAGAGAGATTCTAGGCTACATGTGTTAGTTAAAAAATACCTTTTATGGGTTAAGCAGGTGTCGCGAGCATGGTACGGTAAGATAGTAGTTCAGTGCAGACACTCAATGACACCAATAGATTCAAGTCTCTTCGTCAAAACACAATACGGAAGATTAGAAATAGTGCTAGTGTGTATGGATGATCTTATTGTCACGGATGATGACAAACACGAAATCCAAAGAATGAGTATGAACATGTCGGTGAGATTTCAAATGAAAGAGATTGAAGAGCCAAATCATTTTCTAGGGTTCGAGATGGTAAGAACAAAAGAAGGGTTGTTCTTGTGCCAACAAAAAATATGCCGTAAATCTCCTATACAAGTTAGGGATGATCGACTACAAGCCAATATCGACCCCGATCGAGATTAACTCCAAGCCACGCATGAGATGAAGGCAAGGACTTGGAGAATGCAACCATGTATTGACAAACTAGTAGGAAGTTTAATCTACTTGACATTGACACAACTTGACATCACTTATGCGATTGGGAGAAAGCAAGCCGCTTCATAGAAAAGTAAAAAAAGCCACACCTTGGGTGGTGTACGCAGATCTTAAGGTACATAAAATGAACAATTGACTATGGACTCTTTTACAAGAAAAATAAAAATTGAAAAGTTGTTGGCTATTATGATGCAGATTATGCTAGATGTCGAGATACGAGGAGATCGACAATTGGGTACGTATTATATCTTGGGTCACCGCAGTGTCATGGTGCAAAAGAGACAACCGATCGTATCCATGTCAATAGCGTAGCGGTAACATAGAAAGGCAACAATGGTAGCTTAGAGAGTACATGTCTAATGCAATTGTGGTGGATATACATCAACAAGTAAAAAATGCAACGCAACTATATTGTGATAACCAATCAGCTATTCGCCTAGCGGAAAACCCAGTATGTTATGTAAGAATTGAGCACATCGAAGTACACTATCACTTTGTCAGAGAAAATGTGCTTAAAGGAGAGATCGACTTGGAGCACATTAATACTGAAGAACAAGTGGCGACGTGTTGTTGAAAAAGACTTAGTGCTTCAAAATTTGAAGAGTTTCAGACATGAATGGGGATCATGAGAAGTGAAGAAAGGAGCTAAATCAAATAGTTGGTGCTAAAGGAGAGAATTGAAGGTCATCACCCATTTATTTGAATGTTCTAGATTTTCTCATTGTTTTCTTTTAATATGCTTTTTCTAAAAAATTTCTTCATTTTCATATACATCAAGAAGGACCTAGAATAATAAGGGAGCTTTCATTATTTTAATTAGCACTATAACTTTTCAACCTTTGTTAACCATTATTAATGAATTTCTCTAGAGATGTTATAACCAACATATGCGTAGTATAAATAGGGTATGAATGTATTGTATTTGTAGGTGTGTGAGAAAATATAGTAAGTAATAAGACAAGTAAGAGTGTCAAGGTGTTGTATTTACCAATTACCAAAAATATTGTACACATCTCATATTGTATAAGAATTTCTTTCTCAATAAAATAATATTTTCTTTGATGCTGTTAAACTCAACATAACCGATTGCCCTATTTGATATATAGTTAGATGTCTTAACTATGTTAAGTTTGTTGAACTCCTATAATGAGATGAGATATTTGAATTTCACTTAAAGAGTAAAGATCAAGATGGCGAGCGACGAACAAACAAAGTCTTACGGGAGGAGCTTAATAGCGATACGTTATATGCTAGACAATTTTCTAGATCTAGTGATAGCAACGGGGTGGATCGGGGAGGATCGGCTTGATCCAAATCCGCCCCACAATAAATGTAGGAGATCCAAATTTGTCTCGCGATCCGTCATTTTTTGAGGTGGATCAGAGCTCTGATCCGTATACTGATCCGTTTTTTTTTTTGGCATTCAAAAAATTTAAAATATATTGAAACAAGCTTTACTACTATACTATAGAGTTTAAACAACATTCTAAAATACATTAACTACTTAATTAAATATCCAAAAGAAACAAACGACATCAATTACTTAATTAAAAATTGAATACTCCAAAATACACAATAAAAAAAAAACAAATTGTTTATCATCTCATCTTCATAACTTCATGGAATCAAGAACCTAGGTTTAAGAATTAATAAATTAAGAATTAAGAAATTTAAAATTGCAATTGCAGCCCTTGCCCCAATTTTTTTTTTCTTGTTATAATTTAATCTTTCATACCGCCGATCCGCTGGATCGATATTTTTCCTCCATTCGGATCGAGTATCCATCGGATTCGGGCGGATCGAATATTTTTGCCATTTCTATATCTCTATCATATCCATTAAAGTAAGGAACGGATGAAAGGACGGGGTGAGGAATATTTTGAGAGGAAATCATTTAGCACAAGGTAAACCTTTTAATAATTAAAAAATGGTGGAACAAATATGATAAAAAAATTTAAGCAATTTTTTTTGCTTGAGGATAATTTCATCCAGAACATTTACTTAAATGAGCAGTTGGATCACATTCAATTTAGTGGTTGAGGACCCGAGTTCTACAAAAAATAAAATGGAGATCTACATGCTAATTTAAATATAGAATGAGGTCTATATGTGCTTATTTAAATATAGAATGAGGTCTAACAATGAACCATAGTCAGATGATAGAGGGGGACTATATTGAGAATTTAAGGAGTTATAATAAAATAGATTTGTACCGTTAGATTAATTTAAAAATAGGCATTTTAAGAAAATTGTCGGTAAAATATAGCACTGTTCTAAAAAGTCCATCTAGGCTCCGTCTAGGCTTGAAGTTCGCCCTCCACGCCTAGCCACGCATCAAGCATCGCCTTTGCCTTGTCCTTATCTCGCTCTCGCCTAGGACTCGCCTAGGACTGAAAAGCTTGAAGTTCGACCTCCACGCCTAGTCACACTTTACGCTTTTTAGAATATTGATATATAGTAATGTTTGAAAATACTACTAAACCAATGGTGATGATGATTTTTAACTAACGGACCACGACTTACGGGCCTCGTAATCATAGTTCACACTTCACTGGTTGAACATAAGGTTTTTAAATGGGAAAATTATACATGTAATCTATTATGAAATTAAAAATTGAAATTTACTGGCGACAATTAATTTTTTCAATTATACCATTAAATGATAACATAAATTGAATATTGTTGAGATGTAAAGAGTCGTGCTAATCTGTATTGTTATCTTAGTTAATAAAAGAATTTTATCATTATCAGACAATTTTATCTCATAAATTTCTCTTTTCGAATTTCAAATTCGAGAGTCCACCCATACTAATTCTCTGTCTAACGCTTCATTAGGAAGTCATAATTTTCAAGCGGCACTATGATTATACTATGAATTTAATTCATAATACACTAGCTTAAAAATTGCAACTACTAATGATGGATATTCGATTAAAATGAAATAGTCCATTAATTTTTTCCAACCCCTTTCTCCACTCAATCTAAAAAAGAATATTATTTCATAGTTTTCTGTTTACACCCTCTAACATATGGTTAATAATTAGAACGATTGAGAAACATTATAATATACAAAACCAAACAAGAAACAAAATCAAGTAAACTCTCGAAAGATCATCAATACTTGTTGTAATTTTAAAGATTGGTTTAACAAAGATGTATGTGTTAACATCATGTGGTAACCAACATATATTGTTGAAGTAACAAATCTTGTTAACAAACACTAATTGTAATAAACAGGTAGATGTTAACACCACGTTGTAACCAACATGGTTTCATGAAGAAACAAAACTTGTTAACAAACATTAAAATAATATCATACTTTGGAATGCAGTTATCATACATTGAAATCTTCTAGAATGTAACGCAGTTCAAATGGCCTTGATTTTTTTTTTTTTGGAACGGTGATTAGAGAATAATATGACTTCAATTTGATTGATGAGGGATGAATGGGACGTGATTTCCTCTGAGAAGATTTCCAGATTAAGACTAATCCCTTGAAAATGGGAAATTTTAGTTATAGCATATGGGTTTTGGAAAATTCATATATATTTGAAATATTGTAATAAAACGTATTTATATAAATTTAATTGTAAATATGAAAAAAAATTAATATGTACCTGTATATTTCAAAATTTGAAATAGTAAGGGGTACAAGCTCTAATATTCACTTTTTAAATGGGCAAATTCAGGGTCGAACACTGTTAATGCGCTTATAGACTCCAAAGTCATATGGTCCAAATTTACTTCAATTAAAGCCATATAGCTAAGCAAAAATAAATTTATACCCCCCGCAATTATAAAAGTCAACATTTCGTGTTTAAACCCTCTCTTTCTTTATCCTATTTTTCTTTTTCATATTTATATCCCTTTGTTTCATATTTATTTTGCAATATATTAAAAAAATCTGATTTCTATAGAAATTGTATTTTTTTCACATTACAATAAAAGCCGTGCTTAAATTTCTGTATATTATATACTGTTTAATGATATTGTATATTGTATACTGTTATCTTTATATGATATTGTACAATAAATAGTATCATAACTCGTCAACATGAGAAAAATAATAACAATTCCATGCGATATAAAATATACATAAAACATTTGATATTGTGATTTTACACTGTAATTTAATAAATATAAATTTATATATTATAGAAATTAAATGGTTAGTATTAATACTATATGATTAAGCAGTCTTTAGCCTTCAAGATTTTGAAATATGCTGTTTTTTTAAGATATTGTGCTACTTATGATACTGTTCTTCTATGATACTATATAATAATTTACATTTAACTATTAGCTAGAAAGACTAATGTTAATGATGTTGCAACTGTCTATTGTTATACATAAAATAATATCAAATCAGAAAAAATATGGCACTCAATGAATACAAAGATGTATACAAATAATAATATCACTAACAGAATCATATAATAAAATTGTTATCACATACAATTGATGTATGTGAAACTATGTGAAACAAATGCTGCTTTCATTTATTCGACCAAAAAATAATTACAAAACAATTGTGTTCATATATATCAATTGAACAATATCTCCGACAAACACAACCCAATTCAATAAAAATAAGAGAAATTATTCATAAAAACTGAATTCACTTGCCAAATAACATTCAAGAAGCAATTGTATCCACTGTCAAGAAGTAATCTAGGAACTGTCTAATATTTCTCTGAATTACAATCATTAATTGAGAATAATAGCAGATTGTTAAAGCTCAAAACTTTATCTTTTACATAATTGAGAAGAAGAACAATAGTAAAAAAAGCGTGAATTCACCATTACCAGTTGCGAAAACAATGGAAAATGTTTTGATGGCCGGCGGCAAGTCGCAAAATATTGGCGACGAGGTGCAAAAACATGCGGGAGACGTAAGAAGACGATGGCGACGGGTATTAATATATTGCCACATGTTTGTATTAATATTAAGAGATACTTAGATCTAATCCTATACTTAATTTTTTGTTTTGAAAAATCAGGTTATTAATAAATATTTTCAAAAACCATATATTTATTTAAGAAATTAATTAATTCAAATAATCTTATCCCTAATGTAACTTGAAATGTTTGAATTTTGACGGTGATTCTTCTCTCTAGTACTATTGTGATTTTTATTGTGTGACATGCAACTTTTCTCTCTCTTATTATGTAGTCAGATATCTAATTTATGTCATGTTCGATATAAAATTTTGTGTGATCCATATTTGTATATGCGATCTCTATTATATATGACCGTGAATGCCTCAATCTCAAGTAAGTGTGATCCAGATTAGTATTATGTGATCTCTGTTGTATGGGTGCTAATGTGATGATGATTTTTTAATTTTTTTTTGAAATTTTAATATTTTGAAAATTTCTAGCACGTAGCCATGAATTTCATTCATGTGACCTCTATTTATTGATGCTATGAACTTATTGTAAGTAATTTTTTGTTTAATATGGCATATGTAAAGCTCAATGAATTGTTCATAGTGTGATTATATTCGCTAAACTTTGATGAGTATTCGCACAATTTAGATCGCCGGTCACATAAATGGTTATGGTGAGAGAAAACAATTAACGAACAACATTGTAAAGATAAATTATAGTGAGAAAAATATATCACATTGTTATTTATAAATCCATTAAATTAAGTCACATGCCAAAATCAGTCACATAACATAATTTTTTTCAAAATTATCTTTTTATGACACGTAAGCAAATTGTACAATATTTTGTTATTTCTCAAAATATTACTTTAATTATTCATAGTTATCAATTTTGCTCTAATTCTTAGGATTCGATTGGTTAAAAGATAGGGACCCGTCCGATTAGAAAGGTAAAAAGCTTTATCTTAAGGAGGATAAAGATAGAATAGTGAAGATTTTGTAATAAATAAGTACGATTTTGCTCGTGTTGACTAGTTTCATAATATGGACATACAAGGATTTAGTGTTATTTTAGATTTTTAGTTGTGAACGTAATTTTTATTTTTATTTTTACATTTTACGTATCAAGAAGCGTATTTAAAAGCGGGTAACTTTTTTGTATGTATAATCTTAATTTATTTTGTAATGCACTTGCAAGTAAGCCAAAATAATGAGAGAGCGTACATGACACGAAGAATCAAATAAAGTTCGATAGAGTTTAAAACGAGCATTTAATTAATTTAACAAGTCTAAATAATAGAAAGTTGGTAGGATGCTCATCTAGAATTAAAAGTGAAAGTACTCAAATCTTGCCAAACACGTTATTTCTATCCATAAAGAAGGTTCTATCAACATTCTAAGTACATATTGGTTAATGGGGTTTTAATTAATCGAACTTTAAAAAATAATGCTTAGGCTTTAATTTGATGCTCTTGTTACTAATTGGACTTAGAATGGTCCCAAGAATGGCTTTTGAAATATAATTAATTATAATTTGGAATTCTATAAAGAGAAAGTAAACTTGATATTTGGATTGGAGGGTTGTGTTGCTTAGAACATGGAAATACAAAGAAAATTTTATAAATTGTAATAGTAATTGAATTTTTATTTTTCTTAATTAATTAAGTTTTATAGGAAGAACATGTCACATGCTTGTTCTAAAAATATTAAGTGGAAATAGTTTCAAAATTCATTTCTATTTGTTACTTCTTTAAAGGGAACCCTTTCCCGTGACACTCGGCCAACTTATAAAAGGGTCTTGAATTGGTATTTTGTTCGATGATAAATGCTAATAGGAAAGTAGGATATTTTTTGATTGAAGTCGATTCACATTAATCCAACATTTTATTATTTATTTGTTTGTGCTGTTGCACACCCCCCCAAAAAAAAAAAAAAAAAAAAAAAAAAAAAGAGAGAGAGAGAGAGAGAGAGAGAGAGAGTTCTCGGTAGAAAAATATTTGCCTAAAGAAATTCGTTATAGTTGTCCAATATCCCTTCCTTTTCCAAAAATATATATTTTCAATTTACCTTTAGCTTATCTTAATTAAATCAATCATGAGAATTAAAGCCATATAGAGCATTTTTAATATTTTTAATTAATTAAGATTACAAAATTTTAAAGAGTAATGATATTTACCATCATTGGTGATGATCATCCGTCCATGTATGGTGTCCACTTTAATTGATTGGTTTGAGAAGACAACACAATTATGTAGCACCAATCAATTGTAGTGGACTTTGCTGCCACATAAATTGGTGATAATCACTCGTAGAGATAAATAACATTATTCAATTTTATAAATTTCATTGTTGTGGACAGTTCTTGGCATTAATTATTACTATATAAATCCACTAATTTTGTGAGTAAAATGCGAATGAATTTAAAAGCGTAACGATCTTAAGAATAATGCTATTTGTCACCATAGTGATAATCACCCGTCAATGTAGTAGTGATGACTCGAGTCGCCCTTCAGCTCGATCCGATAAGAAAGGGATGAGCTAACTAGGCCCTTTTATTACATGAGCTGTCTCATCCCCATTGAAATATACCGTTTCAGTCTGGAAAAAGAAGGAGAGACCGAAACGGTGTATTTGATCAAAAATGTAAAAAGATCGCATTGAAATAAATTCAAGTGTTAAAAAAGTGTATTTGATACTTAGGGGGGGTATATTCAAAATGAGACTTTTAAGGATTTTTTAAATATTTAAAAGTTCAGGGGTATTCAATGTAAACTTTTTAAGAGTCTTTACAAGTATTGGTGTATTTAATTGAGATTTTTAGAGACTTTAAAAAAGTTTTTAAAAGTCACGGATTATTCAATTAAAACTTTGTAAGAGTCTCTATAAGTTACGGGGTATTCAAATTGAGAATGATTTCTAGGGATTCTCTACTTACCGAATTTATGCAGACTTCTAGAGATTTTTTAGTGAAAAGTATAAATAGAAAATCTAAAAAAAAGTCTCCCGTCTACCGTGAGATTTGTGAAGACTCCATAGCCCTAAAATAAAGAACACTTATTTTCTTTCACTTCTAGAGTTTTTCCGTATCTCTTCCATTCAGGTAAGAATTTGTTGTACTCAATAATTTATATGCAATTGGATCTAGAATTTGTAGTAATCAAAATTTTGATATCACATTACATTGTCTTGTGTCAAAATTTGAAGATATTTTACGTAATAAATTTGCAAGATTTTGATTAATGAATTTGCGTGTAATTTATCAAATACTCCCTCCCTCCCATAATTTTTTACTTATATATACTTAAGATGGCAATTTGACCTCACTGTCCCTCACCCCGGACTACCCCGCCCCAATTATTCGAGTAATAGGGCGGGTTGGGTGGTCCCGCCCCATCAATAATTTAAAAGAAAAATAAATCAAATTCAAATTGTTGGGAATCGATTTGAACTAAGTGCAAAGTATGAAATTACAAAACTTAACCACTACACCATAATGATTTTTTTTGTTTTATTTCCTCTTTGGTTTAATTTATATTTTACAATAAAAATTGTACAAAATAAAAAACAATAATAATCGAGGCAGTTGGTGTGGATCATTGGGGATGACCCGTCCTGCACCGCACCGCACCGCAGTGCTCCCCGCCCTGCAATGCATCGCACCGCAACGCAATGCAAATTGGCTGGGTTTAGGAGCAACCCCGCCCCTGACCGGTCCCATTTCCATTCCAATGTATACCTCTCTTTCATACACATTTTTTTCACAACTTACAATCTCAAATATATACAATCTCAATATTAATTGATTTATTGTACAATCTATAGTTTTATTGTTGCCAAATTTGCTTATTTTAAATTATTGACATATTTCTTCTATCCAATTATTGTATACATTGTCCATATTCTAATTTATACATTTATAAATTCTCCTACCTCTCATTTTTATTCGAAATGACTTACAATCAAACATTGGGTCAACAAAGTGATAATTTTAGTAGTCTTAATAACATTTCAATTCCTGTCGTTATTGGTGATGATTATGGGAGCACGGCTCCGATTGATTTGGATGATATCCAATAAGAATTTGACACACAAAAAAATACAGCTACCGATTCGAGCGCTAAACAAAGAGCCAGAAAATAAAAAGCTAGGTGTTGAGAGCATTTCAATTTAGTAATGACTGGGTCAATAATTGTCGGACTGTCCGAGTGCAAAGAAGTGTGTAAACAGGGTAAAAAAAGTTCGTGCGGTAAAAGGGGAAGGGCACAACTCTTTTGAACAGACACTACTCAAAGTATTTGCTCAACTACGGAGAGTTGGATTCAAATTAGGAGCAACTTCTATTTAGATCTCCCGGTGCCGATTCCAGTTCTACTTCCAATTTAAACAATTGGGTATATTCACAAGACAACATACACCGTAAAGAAATGATGCAGTTGGTGGCAAGTGGAGAGTTTCCACTTAGCTTAGTGGAAAGTGTTCATTTCACCAACTTCATACATAAGTTTCTCTAACCAAGGTACCAATCTTATTATAGAAATACTCTTCGCTTAGATAATATTGTTTTATTTCATAAAAGAAAGAAACCATTATACTTGATATAAATAATTATACTAGTGTTTTATCTTTTGCTTCAACTTTTAGTCCAAGAAACCACAGAGGATATATTGTCGCTAATGCGCACTATACGCTGATAAACATTGGTGCATGCATACAAAAATAGTTGCGTTTACAATAATTGATTACTCTCATAATGGAAATAATATCTTTCGTGTTTTAATGAGTATTATAGATGAATTTAATTGCAAAATGGGGATCCGTAGTTTCACGCTTTGACAATGCAAGCTCCAATAATGTCAGAATTGAAAAATTAACTCAACAGTTCAACTGGATTTTGGTGGTATTTTATATCACATTCGTTGTGTATGTCACGCTTTAAATTTAATTGTCAAAATGGACTACATTTCATAGAAGAACCGTTACATAAAAAATTACGGCCTCACCCGCTAAGTTTTTAATGGTCTATGTGTCAAAATTTACTTCCAAAAATCTTTTTTGTACGTACGTAGGCCATAGATGGAACTCAACATATTTTAAGCTTGAATCTTGTGAAGGTTACAAACTTTACATTACCACATATTATAACGACCAATACTCACACGATCCGTAATATTATTTGCAAACGATGATTGTGAAATATCTTCCCATGTTGTCAATTTTTGAAATTTTTTTACGACGCAATAAATACATGTGCGTGTGTTTATTATTTGACTAGTCTACTAGTTCTCAATCATTTCTTTTATATTGTTATTAATTTTAATAGGTATAATGATTTTCTAATTTTTTCTAATATTGTACTAGCGTTGAAGGCTAAATTTAAGAAATATAAGAAAGAATTACCTATGCTGTTTCTGTTAGCATCCATTATGAATCCTAGACTTAATTTAGAAGGTACCAAAGTGACCATCACGACAATTCCACAAAAATTAACGTACATGAATCCACTAATGTAAGGTAATTTAGAAAAATGTTTATGTAAGATGTATGAGTTTTACGTTGAAAAGATCGATAGGAATGTTAGACAACCCTTTGTACCTACATTTTCTTCATCATCACATAACAATAATGACTTATGGAGTTATCTTAGTTCAGTTAGGGTTGTCAACGTGCTAGTGGTTCTTCTTCTTCTTCCCTTTCCTATACTACGAATATAAGATTATGTACTAGTGATATACCTTTAGAGTTAACTATGTATTTCGCAAACAACATGCTAAGTATATTAGACGATGAAGAGAGATAAAATTTTGATATACACTAAGGTAGTGGAGACAAAACGAGCGTAAATACTCAATTGTTTTTATTATAGCACGCGATCTACTAACACCTCTGGTATCTAATGTAGTATCGTAGTCTATTTAAAATTTTGATATACACTAAGGTAGTGGAGACAAAACGAGCGTAAATACTCAATTGTTTTTATTATAGCACGCGATCTACTAACACCTCTGGTATCTAATGTAGTATCGAGTCTATTTTAGTGCACCGATTGATGAGTTTCTATTTTATTTCAGATCAAGACTTAAACTCGAATATTAGAGAGTTTAATGTGTCTCAAGGATCGAAATGATATCGAGCTTCACATCCAAGATAAAGTAGAAAGAATAATGTCTGAAGAATTTGAAGAGTTGAATATTTAAATTATTTGTAAGTATTATTTGCGTAATCCTTTGTCTTATTTTTACAAAAAATTGTACATATAACAACTTATTTGTGCATAAGTTAAAAGTAGCCGGTCTCAAGCTCAGAAATGAAGGTTTTAAATTTTTAATTGAAAAAAATTCTCATACCTTATTTTTTTTAATTTTTAAATTCTCGGAAACAATATTGGATTGAAAAAAATTAAAATAGACAAGCCTGGATCGTGGGCCTCTATGCCCGGACCATTTGGCACATGGCCATAGGCTGAACCGAGTGACCCTTCTTGGGATGAGTTGAGCTAGGCCTGGGTGGCAACAGGCTAAGCCAGCTCGGTTTGGCCCATTACCACCCCTAGCTACATATATAATTGTATTGTTTCTTTAAATTAATCAATTACAATGCATCTCAAAGAATATATATCTTGGTAATCATTTTTAATAGTTATAAATAGCATTACTTTGATCTTAATGCTATCTTGAAGATAGATTTGGCTTAAATATACATATACGTGGAGATATGATATGAGAAATGATGTATAATGAAGGAAGGGTGATAATTTGTTTGATACTTTTTGTCTTAGTATATATAAAAGAAGGATAGTCATCAAGAAAAGTCAATATATTTTTTCGTCCAAAACGTCTCCTACATATATTATGTATATATATATATATATATATATATATATATATATATATATAATTTAATTTAATTAATTAATTGCCCAATATTAGATAATTAATAATCGATTTAATGTGCATCCCGGATGAGATTCTCAATGATTTATTTGTTAAGTAATTGTCCAACTTTGGTTAATTAATTATTAGTATTTCAATACAATATAAATAGTATCGCCGGTTCAATTTCTCAATGTTTTAAATTTTCTATGATACTCGGTAAAATGAATAAAATTATGAATTGATATTTTCAATTAAAAAATACACATCTTCTAGAATAAGATAAATTCACTTCAATTAATTTGTGAATTGATTTGAAGATATAATTGTAGTAATTTGGAAAGTTTACTGAATCTTAAACTTATATTGGTGGGGTGGGGTGGGGTGGGGTGGGGTGGGGTGGGTGGGTATATTAGTTTGTTTTGATTATCATATTAATTAAGGTCAAATTTTTGGGTTAATGAGAAATTATTTTTTGGCTTTTCGTCCACTGTGTATAATAATAAATGATTGTTGCCTAATTCCGCAATAAACATGAAATAAGTCATTAAATAGTAATAATACAATTAACTAATTCGAAGTGAACAAAACAAAAAAAAAATTATTTAAATATCTGTAGACAATTATTAATAATAACAAATTTGAATGATACATTAATTAATTAATATAAGATTTAGAGTATGTAAATATTACTAATTGTCTACAAATAGAATAACAATAAATTTGCATAATATCATTAACGATTTAAAAATCAATTTTCGAATTATAATATAAAAATTAGTGGGTTATTTAATAAGCCGCTACCAAAAATTAAGCCGAGCACTTCTAAAAATTAGAAAATGATAATAAATCATTCCCTTAAATTCTCTTTGTTTTTTTTTTCCATATTAACTAAGAAATAATTAAAATTAGTTGTAATTTTAATATATATATATATATATATATATATATATATATATATATATATATATATATATATATATATATACACACACACACAATCATCACATTGTTAAATAGAGATGGAAAAACACATTCATTTGATTTAAACAAATGATAAGATTTAAACTGTTATTATAACCGAAATATCAATCCATCTAATAATATTTGTGTCGATTATTAAAAAAACTTATATATACATACCTAAAAATTATTTTTCAAATTATAATAGAAAATTACTCAATAATTTTTAATATTATATTATTTATATTATATATTGAATAATATTAAAGTGTGTGTGTGTGTGTGTGTGTGTGTGTGTGTGTGTGTGTGTATATATATATATATATATATATGATTGAATTCTAATATTTTATAGTATTAAAATTTAATTAATTGCCTAACTTCAAGTAATTAATACTTAGTATTTCAATATAAATTATCAAGATTCCAATATAATTTAATCTGTGGTGATGTTTCCAATGTTTCAATTTTTTATGATACTCGATTAAAATGAATAATATTAAGAATTAACATTTAAAAAATGCATATCTTCCGTAACAAGATAATTTACTTCAAAACACAAAACAAGCGGTTATGTGTTCCAAGGTCTTAATTTATCTTGGTTGAAAGATTTAAATAAGAGCCTGCTTTGGTATGGATTATAAACTAGTTTATTTTACCAAAATAGTTTATTTGACCAAAAAGGGTTTATTTGACCAAATTTTTGGCCTCAGAAGATGACATTTTTGACCAAAATTGATCAAATAAACCATTTTGGTCAAATAAACCGCTTTTAATCCATGTCAAACGGGCCCTAAGTCATGTTTTCAAAAAAATTGAAACATCCATGTAGGAGAAGTATTGGCAATAATGCAATAGTTTTCTAAAAATGGACTTATTTTCCCACAAATTTTTGTAACATAGTGGGTTTAAATAGGTTGCAATTAAAAAAAACATCAATAAACCAAAAAATATATAATTGCGTTATATTATCAAAGGATCTAATATATTGAATAAAAATAACAAGTCAATTAAACTAATAACTAGATTTGATAATTTTAAAATTAAATTCATACGATTCAAAGTCCGCGTCAGATTCTAGTCAAAAGAGTTCTAGACAAAAGATAGGCTGAGAAAGTTTAATAATCAACATTAACTACAAAGTTTTCATTACAAGAATGATTTTAACTCCGTCGGATCCAATATTGCCTTTTAAGTTCCAAAGAAGACATTATCCGTTAATTATCTCATATGCTATGACTATCAATAAGAGTCAGGATCAATTTCTCTCTCACGTGAGATTATATCTGAAAAAACTAGTTTTTAGTCATGGACAACTAGATGTTGCATTGTCTAGAGTTACAAATTGTACGGGATTGAAGATGTTGATTTGTGATAGGGATGAAGTGCCAACCAATTCGACCACAAATGTGATTTTCAAAGATGTGTTTTAAAATTTGGATTAGATATGTTGTTTTTTTTTTTCTAATATCAATGAGTAATCAAATGTTATTTATATGATAATTTTTTTATTTGAATGTAATAAATAAACAATATACTATTAAAATATTTTAAAATCAATATTATGAAAAACAAGTGACGTGCATAGCACATGTGATATACTAGTTTGAAATAATAAGCAATCATTTAAGGGCGGAGCTAGAACCCTAAGACAGATCGTGATCGGTGTAGTTTAAAATGGTATACCATAACATAATTTTTTTTTATTTAACTACACAATTTCAAGAAAATTTTGAGCAGTATGTGCTCAGACAGGCACAGCCCTGTCTGAGCCCCATTAGGGCAAATACAATTATTACATACCAAAGGGGTACCATAATTTTGTCCTCTTTATTTTTTAAATAAGAAAAATGGCATCACTTAAAATGAATTTTGAATTAGTAATTTATGTTACATGTTCTACGAAGTATCTCGATTGTGCTATACATTCTCTAAAATATCTTGATTTTATATGCTCGTCTTGCAATTTTACTAAATTTAAAACGGTCAACAATACCCTATTCTTATTCAAGAATAATCAAGATTTTGTGACAAATAATCAAAACCTCAAATCAGTCTTTCCATAATCAACCTTGTTGAACGGCCTAACAGTGTTCTAATATAATGTTTTGAACAACTTTTTGCAGAATAAATAGATTAATTAATTGATGTGAAGACAGCAAGAACACGCTAACTTAATAATATAAAACATAGTACAAATTATTAAAGTAAATGGGATTCAAATTCCGAAGTTTCTAAGTACAATTTTGGACCAACCCTTTTAAGAATCCTAAAAGATACAACTTGCATGAAATGTTGGAACCTCATAGAAGTTTAGGGCTTCATTTGTACAACTTTATTTCAAGAAAAAGGGTTTGAGAAGCCAAATGCATGAATTCGAACATTCAAAGGGACCTTTATAAGGGTATCTTTTGACTTTTTTTCCAAGCTTTGGATGTCATTTCTTGTTATTTTTTAATTATATATTCACCTTTGAGTTTGAGTTTGAGTTTGAGTTTGATAATTGCTACCTTCAAATTTTTGCTACCTTCAAATTTTAGTGATTCGTATACAATTAACCAAGTAAAGAATGTATGATCTTTGTCGAACTTATCTTCACAACTCATTATTAGGTATATAGTGAAAAAATATCTACGTTATATGCACGTATAATTAGTTACGATGTTTTGTACTAATTAATAAAGCACTGCAATTAATCGTACACTCCATGACATCTGCTCATGTTTAACAACTATAGATGTATGAAAACATTAGTATGTTTTTGTGATTCAATGTTTGAGTAACATGGACCATGCTTACCAAAATACAATAACTTAATTTCTAAAACTTAGCATCGAGGAATATAATTGTGAGTAGACACTCATCAACGCATACGATAAAAGTGTTTTCATTCTGTCAAATTTATTTTCACGACTCATTAATCGATATATAATGGAAACTTTTCTACATTAAATTGAATTCATACCCTAGCCGTATAAATAGAATCCATGTGCCTTGCATTGTTGCACAATATGTTAATCCAAGCTCGTTGACAAGATTTGAACAAATACATATTAAACTCTTAGATCATGAGATAATT
Organism: Forsythia suspensa; assembly: GCA_023638005.1. NCBI lineage: Eukaryota > Viridiplantae > Streptophyta > Magnoliopsida > Lamiales > Oleaceae > Forsythia > Forsythia suspensa. Next base: position 1,554,195 of record JALRMA010000404.1, read on the forward strand.
AATATGATATGAGAGTGATGCAAAAGAGAGATCTTTGATGAAAAGTAAATTCGGTCTACACGCGAGGGAACATGCTAAAAACAAAATTTGAATTAATAAACATGACATCCCTTTAAATTATGGTAAATTTTTTTGTAGATTATAAACAGTGGGTCCTACGAAATGTGTAGATAAAAATTGTAGATCCTACGAAATGTATTAATAAAAATGATATTTAACCGACTTATAAATACATATAAATACACACAAACATACTAAGCTTTTATAAGTTAAGATTAACATTGCATACCCATGCACGATAACACATCCAACAATTATGGACACGATGAAACATTTATGATATATTTAGTACATTTGATTCAACTAAATTAAATAAAATAATTCATAAATTTTGTCACTCATACATCTATTCTTTGAATTTTGATCTCCTACCCACTTATAATAATAATCACAAGCCAAGATCACATGATTGCAGATCACAATTGAAGTCAAGTATCTAATTATGTGACGCCAACTCGGCATGAACATTATAAGTGGGTATGAGATCAAAATTCTCTACTCTTCTCTACTATTCAAAAATCTAATCAAACGTACCATACCAAATGTTCTCGAATGTTTTGAATAACTTAGATCATACCTAATAAAAAGTAAACATTAGACTTGAGGGTACTCAGCAACCCAATATTTCGTGTTTTGTGTTCTTTTCAAAAACTTGCTTGAAGACTGAAATTCTGTCGTTTTAAAGGGATACAGAGTATCTACTTTTTCTAGAATTATGAGAAGCCAAATAAAGTAACAGAAAACAGACCATTTCTTTGTACATACACTGGCTATTATGAGTTGAAAAAGTAAAGGGCCAAAAAATAATTTTCTTTCTTTTTTTTTTTTTTTTTAATTATTTTAGGAAAATTGGCACAAATGGTTCCTAACATTTGGTCTTAGTACATAAATAGTTCATAATGTTTGTTTCTTAGTACAAAAGTTCCTAACTTATATATTTTGGTGCAAAATTGATCCTTATTTGATGAAAAAAAAAACCAATATACCCTTAATTTTAATAAGAAAAAATTAAAATTAGGTTGATAACCTTACAAAAAGTATAGACGAGTCCCATACTTTATTTTTTTATTAAAAAATTAAAGAAAACTAAAGATTTTTTTTTTTTTTGTTGAATTAACACTTTATTAACCAAATTGATAATATACTAAATAGTTTTGTATAAAATAACTAAAATTTAAGCTCATAATTATTAACAAACAAGTAAATTAACATTATTTTTTATATTATTAATTAATTACATTATTTAAAATTTAAAATTTTATTTTATCGTTACAACATAAAAAGAAAAATAATTTTGTCACAAAGTTGATGCCCAAATATTTTTATGGGAAAATTGTAAATAAGTCATCTCCACATGACTTGTTTCAAATTAGGTCAAAACTTTTTTTAAAATTGTGATTAAGTCATACTTCACATCAATATTTTATATTAATTCCAAAATCACCTCTTTTAACCATATTTTTCATTGACACAATCTTTCAACTCCACAAACCTCATCTACCTCCCATGACAACCTCCCGCCACCTCCCAAGACGCCTCCACCTCCCGGCGACCTCCGCCTCGGCCTCCCGGCGACCTCCCGACCACCGCTTCCCCACCTCCCATGACCTCCCATGAAAGTGCTTCTAAGGCACAATGTCACTTTTAGGCACTTTTCTTGGTGAAGATTTTGGATCACTTTTTTAAGAGTTTTTTGGTGAAGATTTTGTTAGTCGTGAAACTAAAAAATAACGCTTTATGGACTTTGGTCACGATGTTTGAATCCTTATCTCTTGGTTTGTATGCTTTTTATTTCTTCATCTTACGTGGTTGTACTCTATTCTTAATGTCTTAACAGTTAGCATTAATATATCCCGTCGCAAGAGAGGTCGACCAATATAGAATAGCAATTTGATATTGTATTAAACAAAACAAGATCACAATGTAAATGAGCATACAATGTTGTATATATGAGCTTGAATGTCTGTAAATATGAGCTTGAATACTCTACTATCTTATGTAAATAGGAGCTTGAATGCTCCACCATCTAATTGTGTAAATAGGAGATTGAATGTTCCATTATCTAATGTTTAGTCATGGTATTTTATTTGATACTATATTATACAAAACAAGATCACGTAAAACAAGATCACAATATGAATGGACATAGAATTGTTGTAAATAGGAGCTTGAATGTTCCATCATCTAATATTTGAATGTCTTAGTTTTAATCTATGATCGCTTTTAATGCCTTAGTTTTAATCTATGATACTGTTTAATTATGGCAAGGTTTAATAGATTGAAACTTTGTCATAATATTTCACTATCATTTGAAACATGTTTTAATCCATGATACTGTTTTAATTCTGTGATACTGTTTGAATATATATATATATATATATATATATATATATGTGATCTTTGATACTGTTTAATTATGGCAATGTTTGAACCTATGATATTGTTTGAATGTCTTAGTTTTAATCTATGATATTGTTTTAATCCATGATATTGTTTTAATCCATGATATTGTTTTGTTTAGGTAATTAGTATATTTTGATACCGTTTTAATCCATGATACTGTTTTTATCCTGTGATACTTCTATGTGATCTTTGATATTGTTTAATTATGGTAAGGTTTGAATAAGTGATCTTGTTTGAATGTCTTAGTTTTAATCCATGATAATGTTTTGTTTAGGTAATATGCATTCATATAAATTGATATTTGTTTTAATCCATGTTTTAATCTATGATCTTGCTTTTACATAATAAAGTATCAAACAAAACATATGACTAATTAAACAAAGATCAAAGATAAAAGCATGATATCATAGTCATGTGTGTTGTTTGATCTTGTATTATATAAACAATTATCACAAAACAAAGATCACAATAGAAATGATTATAGAATTTGCACACGTGCTCATAATTTTTATTATAATATGTTTTTGGAATGGTCTCGACGAGACGGTCAAGACCAAGAGCTTTGCTTAACGCCTATGATGGATTTTACCCATTTGAAGTAGTCTCTTTAGTTTAAAATGTCAATCTTTAATTTTTTTTTTTCAAAACGATTATCACAAATTCTTTAAAAACAAGATCACGGATAAATGTACATCCTTTGTCGCAAATTAAAGCTCTTCCAAGGTATCCGAGTCCTTTAAAAGCAAACACATACTTGAGCAATGCTAAAATGAAGAAAGAAGAACTACCAATCATTCTCAAGTTAAAGGGAAGTCATCTAAAACTATGTAGGCATATGTATTAATCCTATGATAATCTTGTTTGAATGTCTTAGTTTTAATCTATGATAATCTTATTTTATTTAGGTAATGTGCATTAATATATTTTGATACTATTTTAATCCATGATAATCTTTGTTTTATTCTATGTGGAATGAGTTTTATTTATGATACCGTGCTTTTATTCTTTGACATCGTCTAATTATGCCAAGGCTTGAACACGTGATCTTGTTTGAATGTCTTAGTTTTGTCTATAATACTATTTTAATCTATGATCTTGTTTTGTTTAGGTAATATGCATTAGTAATATTTATACTGTTTTTAATCCATGTTCTAATCCATTATATTGTTTTGCATAATACAATATCAAAGATAAAAGCATGATATCATAGTCATGTGTGTTGTTTGACATTGATTATGTAAACAAATATCACAAAAATAGTATCACAATAGAAATGAACATAGAATTTGCACACGTGCTCAGAATTTTTATTATAATATGTTTTCGGAATGGTCTCGACGAGACGGTCAAGACCAGTCGCTTCGCCACTGCCTATGATGGATTTAACCCGTTTGAAATCGTCTCTTTAGCTTAAAATGACAATCTTTAATTTTTTTTTCAAAACAGTATCACAAATCCTCTAAAACAGTATCACGGATAAATATATCTTTATTGAAGCCACCATTCATCTTTCTCTTGTTGAACATCCTTTGAACTTGATCCTTTTTCATTAACACTCCCAGTTCTTGATTGATCAGATCCTAGTTCTTCATTATTACTACAAGAATCATAGGTTTAACAATCTTTAATTTTTTTTTTCAAAACAGTATCACAAATCCTCTAAAACAGTATCACGGATAAATATATCTTTATTGAAGCCACCATTCATCTTTCTCTTGTTGAACATCCTTTGAACTTGATCCTTTTCATTAACACTCCCGGTTCTTGATTGATCGATCCTAGTTTTCATTATTACTACAAGAATCATAAAGGTTCACTACAAGAATCATAGGTTTAACAATCTTTAATTTTTTTTTCAAAACAGTATCACAAATCCTCTAAAACAGTATCACAGATTAATGTACATCATTTTGTTGCAAATTAAAGCTCTTCCAAGATATCTGAGTCCCTTAAAAGCAAGCAAACACATACTTCAGAGCAATGCCAAGATGAAGAAAGAATAACTGCTCACTATCATTAAAAACAGAGAAAAAAATCAGCAAATTTCACTATCATTAGAAACGGTATCATATATTGAAACACATCTATTGAAACAGTATCAAGCATTTTACATGTTCCAACATAAAATCCTAACTCACAACAACTACATTATCAAAAACTAGTTGAATCGGTTTATCCAAACTCCATTTATTAACGCATTACATATGTTTCAATTGGAATAATATCTCAATATTTTCATGATTATTTTTAACCGAAAATGGTTACTTTATACAAAAATAAAAATAAAAAATATGTTCGCCATTGAAATATCGACTTTCGAATTGTTTGTGTCGCGGTTACTGAGTTACGGTGAGAAGAATCAAACACAAGAAGAAGATGAAAATTGTTAAAAGTAAATGAAGGAATTTCTAAACAGCTATTGAAATGATTTTGTTGGTTTTTACGTGTTTAAATGACAATTTTTACAATTAGAGGGTATATTGGTCTTCTAGTAATAAAGTATGACTTTAGTTGAATTAAGATTATATCATATGACTTTTCAACCCACTGTGGCGTTAACAGTGACCGGCCCCAAATTTTCCCTATTTTTATTTAATTGAGTTATTCATTTATTAACTATAATTATAAGAGCTAAATATTAGAGCTCCAACTGTATTCTTCATATTTTAATTTATCATTTTATTATATTTTAAAAATAAAGAACACATAGTGTAAATTAATTTTTAATAGTATTTTTATTTCAAAAAACATAATAAGATTGTTCAATGTCATAAAATTATATATGACATTTTGTAATTTATTTAATTTATATATATATATATATATATATATATATATATATATATATATATATATATATATATATATATATATATATATATATATTTCACATCACATAGCAATTACATTTATTTAAATTACAATAATTTTATATTTTCTCTTATGAAAAATTTAATTGACGCGACTATAAATATATATTTAATATGCTAAATTAAATAATTTTTAATAAATGTCTTTGGACCTATTTACATATTTTACAAAGTTTAAGAATCTAATTATAATTTTTTAATTAAAACAAAGGGTATCTTTTTTTTTTAATCAAACAAGGACCAATTGCGCACTAATACACACGGGTTAGAAATTATTGTGCAAAAATAAAAATATTAGGGACCATTTTCATACTAAAAAAAAAGATTAGAGACCATTTACTCCAATTTCCCATTATTTTACTCCGTCTGCATTATTTACATTTATCAGGTCAAATTATACCTAATTTACCATTCACAGCTTTTCTACACCAGCAAGCAAGCTAAGGACGTGGCATTAAGATCAATTTATACGGTAGTTTAAAGTTTTTAGATAAATATTATTTAATTTGTTTAGAGTTGTGGAACCTAATTATTGTCTTTTGTAGAGTTGTACGCAGACCGACTTAATTTCTTTTGTCCTAATTTTATTTTTATAAATAAGGAGTTGTCATTAGGGTTTATTGAATTATTAAGCAAAGAGACTGGAAGAATTTGACAGGGTCGATTTTTCTTGTAAATTATTTTTTTATTATATTGAAAAAACTATATCAGTTGTAGAGGACACGGTCTCACATTGAAGCGAACTTCTATAAAATTTGCGTGTTCGTATGTGTCTATTTTTCTTTCTGCGATATTATAGAATTATGGTTTTTAATTCTCAAGAATTATAAAATTATGGTTTTTAATTCTCAATAATTTGGTATAAGAGTATTAAGACTTGAGATTTCATTTTAAAACATCAACCTTATTGAGATGAGTAGCCCAAAGTCTTTATATGTTGATAATAATTTTGATAAAGTAGATATATATAATGTTAGACATAAAATCTCAAATCATTTAAATATAAAAAGTAAAAACACTAATTACTATACAAGAACTTGAGTTACTCCTTATTAGTCTTTTAAGATTAACTTTAAGAATCAATATTCTAGTATCAAAGCCAATAGAACTCAAAGAAGTACTTAAATTCTAAGATTGATGTTTTCAAACGAACCACCATTTTCGACATATACAAAATATCAAGTTTCACTTAAATATAAAAGTAGTAATCTACATTTAATGGCTTGTAGTACTATTTTTCTCTATAGGATCAACATTCTAACATGTGTTGGAAAAATATGTGTCATAATTTTCACTTTTTATATCTTGGCTCTCTTAATTAATATAATTGATTTTTATTGTTAAAATGGCAGGTCAACATTTTCGTTACAACTGGTTTGGATAACGTCAGTTCTGACTGATTGCGTTGATAAGCGGGTTATTTTTTCAGATCAGAAAAGCTGCAATTTTATTTTATTTTCATACACGATATATTCTGATCACATGAATATTATTGACAATTCTTTTTGTAAGTTAAATGATATTTTATTATTCTCTTAGGTTTGTTTAGGAATAAAATATTTAAAGATAAATCTTGGGTTTCCTAAATTCCTTCGTTCTACAAATCTAGAATATCTTTTTATATATTCTTTCCTACTAATTGTCTTACCATTCTTATTGCAAATTTTTTAGGTAAGAAATAATTTCTAAATTGATTTCTACTTTAACTATAAGTAAGAGTATAAATCAATAAAGAATTAAGATTTTGAAAATACAATTTTGGTTCTTGTTTCTCCAAGCACAAACCGCCGGATTCTTTGTGGAAGACAAGACTTGATGCTTCATTGATTCAACTTTCAAAACAAAAAGATTTTCTTCAAACTCATTGAAGAGTCAAAATCAAATTGGTGCTCAATGAACAATTTCACATCTTGTTCAAGTTACTTGGCGTGAAGTTAAGAATCTGGGTTCTTAATCTAAGTGGTGGTAGCGGTTAAGTATAATAGGGAAGTGGCGATAAAATCAAAATAAGTGGTTTTGATTCCACTTCATCAACAAGTTAGAAGCAGAAGTATCAAAGGGAGTTGATTTATTTTCTTTTGATTGTTATTTTGTTAATTTTGTGAAATTACAAAAATCGATATTATTGTATTTTTGAATAAGATTATTAGTGGATTGTTTTTACCCATATCTTGGGGGCCAATGAATGTTTCCTTTTGGAGTTTACCACATTACATCTTGTGTAAGTATTTAACTATTTAAATTTCGCACTTAACAAGATTATGTAAATGAATACTTCTGTGCGAGTCAAAACTGTTTTCTTTATCACTCGCCAGTTGTAACTGCGTTCTGTCCACTCCAAATTTAATTAAGATTAAAATTACTATTAATTTAATCAATCTAGGTATTAGAACTTTCAATTGGTATCAGAGAGGGTACACTTTATACGTGCGATCCAAAGAAACCTAGATATGGACGGAGCTCCGTTTAAACCACCTATTTTAGATGGTACTAATTATGCCTATTAGAAAAATTAGGATTCAAGTTTATATTCAATCACTTGATGAAAAAGCTTGGCACTCTATTGTCCATGGCTATAAAACTCCCACCATTGTTGAAAATGGTGTAGAAAAAGAGAGAAAAAGGCGAACAAGTGGGCTACAACCGATTTTAATTGGAATTCCAAAGCTTAAAATGCCATATTCTCCTTCATAGACTCTAATCAATTTCGTTTGATCTCTACTTGTCGGGTTGCTAAAGAAGCTTGGGACGTCTTACGGATTGCTCATGAAGGAACCACAATGGTCAAGTCATCCAAGCTTTAAATTCTTACTCTAGAGTTTGAACAACTAACCATAAGAGACGATGAACAATTCAAGGACTTCTATGCAAAACTCAGTGACATCATCAATTATGCTTATACTTTGGGAAAGAAATATTCAGAGAGCAAAATTGTAAAGAAAAATCTCAGATCCTTGCCTGATCATTTTCACTCCAAAGTAACTGCAATTGAAGAAAGTAAGGAGATTGAAAATATAAAGGTTGAAGAATTGGTGGGATCATTGATGACATATGAATTACATCTATAAAGGATAAAGAAAGAAAAGTGATCTGGTACTGCCTTCAAAATAAAAAATGATGAAGAAGAGGTTGATGGTGAGGAGAGTGAAACAAATGAAAACATGGCCATGTTCACCCCACTACATCTATGAATAGATCTGACAGTCGAATTCAATGCCATGAGTGTGAGGGCTTTGGACACATTGCTTCTAAATGTGCAAATACTTTAAAGAAATATCGTACCAAGAAAGATATGAATATAACTTGGAGTGAGGATGATGAAAAGGAGTCAGATGCAGACGAGGACGACAGAACTATTGATGATCAGGTAACGTCTCTTACTATAAACTTACTTTCTGGTACTGACTCTGTGCAAAAATTGACTACAGGTTTTGATTCCTTGACTACAACATCTAAAGAACCAAACTGTGTGTGTTCTAATTGCATCAGTGTGAACAAACAATTAAAAGACGAGCAAGAGAAGAATTTTTCTATTCATGTCATGATGAAATTTTTAAAAGATGATAAGTCAGCAGTTGATTCTAAAAATGACACTCTAACCAATCTCTTAAAAGAGAAGGACGATCAAATTGTGAATCTTCTTGAAGAATTAGAAAAATCAAAAGAAATGGTCAAACAACTAACAATTGGAGCCTCTCGCTTGAGCGAAACCCTAAGCTATGGAAGAACTCCAAACATCAAAGAAGGTTTGGGATATGTTGGAGAAGGTAAAAGAGAAGTTGGAAATCAGATCAACTTCATCAAAGAAACATAGTCTGCTGTATTTTCAGAATAAATTGTTCCCATCGCCGTCAAGACTAAGGCTGACCTGCCTTTGCAGATTCTGACCAATGCCAAGACTCAAAACAGTCACAACTATCAGTTATACAACAAATGTATCAATTCTCAATACAGAGAGGTAAATCAAATTATTTTGTAAAATGTTGCATATGTGGTAATCTAGGACACGACTCCTTCTATTGCTTATATAGTAAAAACTTGGTTAATAGACAAATGAGATACCATAAAAATACTAAAGTAAGATAAATTTGGGTTAAAATGGTGATTTAAATTGTTATATAGTTGATGTTGCCTATAGAACTTTTATTTCTAACTTTTGGTATTTTGATAGTTGTTGTTCTAGACATATGACTAGTAATCGATCTTATCTAACTAATTACAAAAGTCATGAAGGTGGTCTGGTTACTTTTGGTGATAGAGCACACGGTAAAATTGAAAGTGTATGTACTATTCTATGTATTCTTTCCATTAAAAGAAGTTCTTTTTGCTGTAGGTTTAAAAGCTAACTTGATTAGTATAGGTTAACTATGTGACGATAAACACTTGGTTATGTTCTCAAAAAATTCTTGTAAAGTCATGAATTATGATGGTAGTTGCATTCTACATGGGTACTAGATCTAGTGATGTTATCTTCTTGACATCAATTTTACTTGTCATATTTTAAAGACTCGACTTCACCGAGTTGTGGCATAAACGATTGAGACATTTAAACTATAGTGATCTGTTGAGACTAACAAAATTGAATACTGATGAGGCGTTCCTAGGAAGCTTTATGAAAAAATGGAAGGATTGTGTGGTTCAAGCCTTAAAGGTAAGTAAACCAAGAGCACTCACAAGCAATGTAAGTTTCGTACTACATATTATGTATTAGAATTACTTCACATGAATTTAATGGGACATGAATAAAAGTATTGGTGGCAAGAAATATATTTATGTATGCGTGGATGATTTTTCTAGATATACTTGGTAGATTTCTTGAGAGAAAATTTGGTGTTTTTGAAAGATTTAGATTTTTTTCACCTAAAATTAACAACAGAAAAATATTTTGAGGGAATAAAAATATTGAGGAGTAGAAGTGATCATAGGAGAGAGTTTGAAAATGCTATTTTCTCTACATTCTGTGATCAAAATAGTATTTTTTATGAATTCTTTGCACCCAAAACTCCTGAACAAAATTGTGTTGTGGAAAGGAAAAATAGGTCTCTACAAAAGATGGCTAGAGTAATGCTAAATAGTAAGAAATTTCATGTTAAATTATGAGTTGAAGCTATTAATACTGCTTGTTATATTTTGAATCGTGTGTCTTTGAGAACATGAACCACTCAAACTCTTTATGAAATCTGGAAATGAAGAAAATCGAATCTCAAATATTTCCATACATTTGGTAGCAAATACTATGTTTTAAATGATCGAGAATACTTGGATAAATTCGATTCAAAAGTGATGAGAGAGTGTTTATTGGTTATTCGAGAGAAACAGTAGAAGCTTACAAAATTTATAACATGCGCATTTCAGATTATTATTGAATCAATCAATGTAAAAATTGAAGACACTAATGATTTTTCGTGTTATTCACAGGAGCCTAATATTCAATCTTTAGAAGAACAGTTCTTTGGACTTCAACCTACTCAAGACAATCACGTGCTGCGCACTGATAGTAATAAACAGACTAAACAGCCAGCATCAAGTTCTGGTGTCTTTGCCCCTGCTCCTAGAAGTTTTGACGTACCAAATACAAACAACAAACAAAACATGAGAAGGCAACCTTCTTTTTGGATACAGAAAGCACACACATTGGACAATGTTCTCTCAGACTCTAGAGACGGTATGATGACTAGGAAGAGGCTTGCTAATGAACTTAAAAATGTTTGCTACAATTCACAAATTGAATCCAAAAATATAAATGAAGCAATTATTGATGAAAATTGGGTTTTTGCCATGCATGAAGAGCTAGCTCAATTTGATAGGAATGAAGTGTGTGAACTTGTATATCAGCCAATAGACACAAATGTGATCGGTCAAAGTAGATATTCAAAAATAAATCGGATGAACATGGTAACATAGTCGTAAACAAGGCACGCTTGGTTGCACAGGGATATACTCAACTAGAAGGAACAGACTTTGATGAAACATTTGCACCTGTGGCTCAACTGGAATCCATTAGACTTTTACTATCTGTAGCATGTCAAATGAGGTTCAAGCTATACCAAATGGATGTCAAAAGTGCCTTTCGAATGAAATTCTTAATGAAGAAGTCTATGTTGAGCGACCTAAGGAATTTGTTGATCCTTATTCTTCCAACCATGTGTTCAAACTCAAAAGGCCCAATACGGACTAAAGCAAGCCCCACGTGCTTGATATGTACGATTGACCAAGTTGTTATTGGAATAGGGATATAAGAAATGAAGAGATGACAAAACTTTATTCATCAAACATTTCAAAACTGGATTAATAGTTGTACAAATCTACGTCAATGATATTGTGTTTGGTTCTTCACTAGAAACAAAATCTAAGGAGTTTGTTATACTTATGCAAAATAAATTTGAAATGAGTATGGTTGATGAACTAAATTTCTTTTTAGGTTTGTAGATCAAACATGTTGGATCGAGATATTTTTATCTCACGAGGCAAAGTATGCTAAAAATCGGTGAAGAATTTTGGTATTAAACAAACCAAGTCACCGAACTCACATGGCCACGCCCTTGAAAATCTCCGTGAGTCGACTGTGGTAAGAAGGTTGACTCCGGCTTATACTAAGTATGATAGGTATTTTGTTGTACCTGACTACAAGCGTCCTAACATATCATTCAGTGTTGGAATTTGTGCGCGTCATCAGGCCAAACCAAAAAAATCACATCTTACTGTTAAAGGAAGTTTAAGCGAATTATTTACTATATTAATTGTACTTTTGATTTTGGTTTATGGTATACTAATGATACTAACTCTCAACTCGTAGGATCTGTTTTGATCTTGTTGAATTTGGAAACATGTATGGTAGGAAGAGCACGAGTGGATGATGTTTCTATATTGGTAATAATCTCATTGCATGGTTAAGTAAGAAACAAAATTCTATTTTCTTATCTACTGCAAAAGCTAAGTATATTACTGCGGGCAATTGTTGCACCAAACTACCGGATGAAACAAATGCTATGTGATTATGGTATTGATCATGACTCTGTTATTATATTATGTGATAACACTAGTGCTATCAATATTTTTAAAAATCATGTTGGGACTCTAGGACCAAAATTGACATTAGACATCATTTTAGTAGAAATTTGGTCGAAGAAAAAGTAATTACTTTGGAACATATTCAGACTAAGTATCAATTGGCTGATTTGTTCACCAAGGTCTTAGATTCTGCTAGATTTGAGACTCTACGAAAGGCTGTGGTGGACATTTGCTTGCTGCAATAGTTTTCTTTAACAAAAAAAAATATTTTACTTAGCAGAAGTAGTGTTTTTCCTTTTTTGTTTGATTTTATCATATTTGTTTGTTTGCATTTGCTTATTTTTGTTATTATTTTATTTAACAAAAAAAAATGAAGGGTATTCTTGCAAATAGCATATGATATAAATGTATGATTGGTTTATGAATTTGAGATTTACTTGGATTAACCAATCAATATAGTATGCCCATTATACTTATGGTAAAATATGCTCATATAAGCACACTTTGAGGACTTATTGACTTGTTTGATTATGCCTTACTACCGACTAGATTGTTATATTTAAAGTAGTTTCGTACTCTGTTGTGACATATGGTCGATATCTATGTCTCTCGGCACTATAGTATATTGTTGTGTTAAGCAGACAATTTTATGGAGGAGATGGCTACTACCATAGATGTGTGCAGCCGCCCCTTGATAATGAACATAAATCATGTAGAAAATGGCTACCTCTATAGTTGTGAGAAAGTCAATTCCATGATCTTATAAATTCATTGCTTTGACAAATATATATATATATATATATATATATATATATATATATATATATATATATATATATATATATATATATATATATATATATAGTCATCAATCCGAGTATTCAAAAGAAAATTGCCACGTACTCTGTCCGGCGCACACACATATTTTTATTTTAAAGAAATATGTTCGAGATGATGGTCGGTTTGAAATACATCTCAATACTTATCTTCTTGACAGTGTTCAATTTGACTTAGTGGGACATGTTATAATTAATTAGTCTAATATGTCCTATCACACACTCACGTTATAAATCTGACCAATTAATTGAATCTAATTATGCGCATATATCTGATTGAAAGATTCCAATTGATTTTGATATTTTTAGACTGATTGTATAATTTATGGACTATGAAATTTGCCCATAAATAAAAGATCTTTTTTTATCTCTTAAAATATTCTCATTATTTTTGTGTGATTGTCTTGTGTGGGCCTTTTCGTAGGATATCCAATCAACGGTCTAATTTTGGCAGCACAATCAGCTTTAACTGAGAAAAATCTAGATGAATTTTTTGCGGAATCCAATCTTATTTCGTATTGTTTTTATATTATCCTTCCTAAATTCAATTTTCCTTTTCCATAAATTAGCAACTTAAGTGGCTTAATTCAAATTTTACTTATCTGGTTAATGAAGTTTTTATAATCCTAATTGCCAATCATCAGTTTAATTTTGGCAACTGCTCTACACACGTCCCAAATTAATAGTTCCTTCATTGTGCAATTTTGAAGAATTCCTCATATTAAACTCTGACTTACGGTTTTTCTCATTCATCTCTCACACTTGATTTCCAAATTTCTTAACATCAAATCCTTGCTTGCATTTGATTCTAGGGTTGTGTTAAGTTCTTTATTTCATATTCAAACAATGGTGATTACCAATATGCCAAAATCAAAGAAAAACGATGGTGGTTCATCCAAGAACACTGTTACTCCGTCGGTTGCTGCTAAAACTGCGATGGGGCCTCAAATGTCGCCAGTAAGGACTCTCCGGCGAAGTGCACGAAGAATAGAACCCTCCAGTTCAGACCCAGACACTTCTCCAGCAGTTGTTGCATCTCAAGTTGACTAATCGACAAATATTGTTGCATATCAACCGCCGATCAGCCACTCTAAATCACAGCCCCATCAAACATCTAAAGACTCCATTACTTTTCTGAGCAAGAAAGTTACCCTAAGTGCTCAAGAACCAGATGAAGAAGGAGATGAAGATGACGGATCCGGAGCAGTGGCGTTGGGTCCGATAATCTTTGGAATTGAAGAGGAAGTTCGTGAGGATGAAAGGACTGGTGATGAGGAGTCTGAACAACCTCCCACAATCGTAGAATGTTCAAAGCCACGAGGCTGAAAAGAGGAAAGGTAAAATTGGTGATGCTCCTGGAGAGCCCACATCTGCTGGTTAGAACAGGACACTTACTGCCTTAAGGGGTGCCTACAGAGTACTTCTTACTCCCAATTCAAACCCACATATGTTCAGACTTGAAACATTAACGAGAGGTTGACACTCTGTTAACCTCCTCAATTACTGTTTTCTGTCAGAGAGTTCTGAGAATTTGTTTCTTTTATTTACCACCTATCATAAGTTTATCATTGAGTGCAATGTTGCAATCACTGAATTTAGTTCGTTTGGTTTGGTTGAAATTGTTGATTTTCACAACTTACATAATCCGTTAAGTTTTTCTAGGCCGTTCAATGAAACTCTGGTCAAGGAATTTATGGCAAATGTTCCAAAGAATCTGGGGAAGGCTGGCAATGAATTCAGGTGGCAGGTTTATGTCCGGGAAAGACATGTTACCTTAAATCCTAACTTTCTCAAGGACTGGCTTGGGATGACTATCGTGGCTGTCACAAGTGACGAAGAATTGCCTAAGGACAGTATTACGCAGGAAATGACTCACTCTTCCTGGCTAGAATCAGGAGAACTGACTCCTTCATGACTACTGCCCAAATATAAAATTCTTCATCAGATTCTTATCATCAATATCGATCCATTGACTCATCGAACCGACATTTTAGGGGACAGGACTGTTATGCTATACAAGTTAGGGATAAGGTTGCTCGTCAATATGGTTTTGATAGAATTGTTTATGAAGGCCGATTAGAGCCAAGCGAAGACAAAGCTACCACATCCGACTCTCATCCATCACTTTCTTGTTCATCAATAAGTGCTTGCCATGGATTCGATGTGATTCTCTGAGGATATTCCAGCATTAGGTGTTTATGAGTTTACAAATTTGAGTAGTACACCGTATCCCACTCCCAGAGTTCCTAGGCACGATTTGTCTTTGTTGGACCAGTCTGGACATCTGGATGCACTCGAAACTCGGATGGAAATTTGGTTAGAACATTGTGTAGACCAACTTTTGCCTTAACCAAAAGGCCCGGATATTTGATTAATCAAAAGTTTTTCTTATGAATTTATTTTATACGTAGGGTGTTGGGCAAACTGGAATATCCGCCATGAACATATAAGGTTTACATACTAAATAGTTACTCTGCAATTTTACAGACATCCCGGAGGTCCGATGGAGATTCCGGCTTCGATCCGAAGAGTTGAGACAAGCTGTCCCCCCACCGCTTTGCACCTATGGCAGATGCTCCTCCACCCATTGCTCCATCAGATACCTCTATTTGCAAGAAAGATGCAAAATCATCTGTATCCGGTGCAAAGAAGTCAAGATCTTCACGAAACTAACTGTTTCTAGTTCTAACTTCTAACTTTCTAACTATTTGGTTATGAATGATTGTATTAACTCTTACATTCTGCTTTCCATCAGCTCAAACACTGTTTACTTTTGTTTTTCTCTTTCCTTCTTGTTATTTTCTTTGGTGTTCCTCTTACAAAAGGGAGAGTAGTAGGTACTTTTAAGTTTGTGGTTGTTAGTTTGTGATTGTTGTTTATACTTTGATGATAGTACCTTGTTGGTTAAACTTTGCTAGTAGTATTTTTAGGTTTATGGTGGTTTGATGATTACACTTTGATAGTATCTTGCTAATGGGAAGTTACATTAAAGTTATGTCTAATGTGTGTGTTATTTGCATATATTGTTAACTTATTTGCAGGAGTTTTTAGTTTACACACTTAAGGAGAGCTATAACCCCGTATATATTGATGCTCTTTCTTTAATTTTTCACATACCATAACACACATCACACTTACATTAAAAATTCGATAATTATGTGTTTGTAATTACAACGCCAAACGAGGAGATTGTTGAAAAAATATGTGTCATATTTTTCACTTTTTATATCTTGGCTCTCTTAATTAATATAACTAATTTTTATTGTTAAAAGAGCATGTCAACATTTTCGTTATGACTGGTCTAGATAACGCTTGATTCGGGCCGATCGCTTTGATAAGTTTGGTTATTTTTCCGGATCGAGAAAGGTCGCAATTTTATTCTATTTTCATACATGATATATTCTGATCACATGAATATTATTGACAGATCTTTTTGTAGGTTAAGAGATATTTTATTATTCTCTTAGATTTGTTTAAGAATAAAATATTTAAAGATAAATCTTAAGTCCTAAATTCATTCCTTCTACAAATACGTAATCTTTTCTATATATTCTTTCATACTAATTGTCTTACTATTCTTGTTGTAGATTTTTTAGGTAAGAAATAATTCTTAAATTGATTTCTACTTTAACTATAAGTAAGAGTACAAATCAATAAGGAATTAAGATTTTGAAAATACAATTTTGGTTCTTGTTCCTCCAAGCACAAACCGGCCGGATTCTTTGTGGAAAACAAGATTCAATGCTTCATTGATTCAACTTTGAAAGCAAATATGTTTTCTTCAAACTCATTGAAGAGTAAAAATCAAATTGGTGCTCAAAGAACAATTTTATATCTTGTTCAAGCTACTAGGCGTGAAGTTAAGAATGTGAGTTTTTAATTCAAGTGGTGGTTGCTGTCGAGTACAATAGGGAAGTGGCAATAAAGTCAAGACCGGTGGTTTGATTCCACTTCATCAACAAGTCAGAAGAAGAAGTATAAAAGGGAGTTGATTTGTTTTCTTTTGATTGTTATTTTGTTAATTTTGCGAAATTTCAAAAGCCGATTCTATTGTATTTTTGAACAAGATTATTAGTGGATTGTTTTTACCTATGGTATGGAGGCCCATTGATGTTTCACTTCGAAATTTACCACGTTACATCTTGTGTTAGTATTTAAGCATTTACCACACTTAACAAGATTAGGTAAACGAACATTGTTGTGTAAGTTAGAACTGTTTTCTTATTCACTTTCCAGTTCTAACCGCGTTCTATCCACTGCTAGTTTAATTATGATTTAAATTACTATTAATTTAATCAATCTAGGTATTAGAACTTTCAACATGAAATTCAAATACTCGATTGAGATTTGATTGTTAATGTGTTTAATTGTTTAGCAAGTTTTATTATAAAACGACAAATCGAATCGAATTGTGGTAAGGGATCCATGTACTCGATCCGAAATATATTATTACTTTGTTGTTTTTGTACAAGAGTAACTCAAAGAATCATATAAAATTTTTATGTATAAAGTATTTGAAGGTTGTTTTTTAATAATTTAAACTTGTAGATAATATGTTTTTTTTTAAAATAATTACTCACACAACATGTAAAAGTGCGTAAAAAAGTTAGTGTTGGGCCCCACATGACTTGCTCCACTGGACTTATACTATCAAGTAGAATATCGTCTCACGAAAAAAATTGTAAGTAAATGTAAAAAGTAAATATTGATTAGACGAAACTTTAATTATTGTCAAAAGATACTAAATTTGTGTGTTCCTCGATGATACGTGCTCATTCTGCTTTGAAATGAATAGGTGAAAATTAGTAGGGCTTCTAAGAATATGGTCTAGAATTTCATGTTGCAGACATACTTTCCACAAGAATCATTGTGTGCATTTTGGAGAAAATTCTTCTTAAAGAGGGGTTGTGATTGAGATGAAAATATCAACTAATTTTATTATTAATAAATGTGTGGTAGTTCTAAAATTATATTTTAAGTGTTTATAAATTGTGGGTCCTATTGAATGTATGAATAATAAATAGATATAAAAATCTTGAGTCTTACAAAACGTGTGAATAAAAAAATATATTTAACTATTTTAACAGGTTTAAATTATAATTTAAGTTTTGACAAGATCAGTCGACTACGTGAATCGTTGTTTTCGTTCTTGCATTCAAGCTGAAAAAAGTAAAAAAAAATAAAATCCAACATTGGAATCCACAGTCCACAATACATGTTCGTTTGTCAGTTTTAAATAGGCACAGAATGTGTAACATTATTCCAATTAATCGCAGCCATCGATCAAAACATCACCTGAATTCTCTAGATTCTCTACACCTTAACAGCCACTATAAATTCAACAGAACTTGACATACAATTGGAAATATTAAATAACACTCATAGGTTGTCCGTCTGTTTCTTGTACAAACACTCATGGCAGGAAACAACAGACAGATCAAGAAATCTTCATCTGGTTCTTCTTTTTCTCTCTTCAGCATTCTCAAAGGCAAAAATTCGAGGCCGTCTAGGTCGGAAAGTACGAGGGATTATGATTCTGTGAAGGCTTATAAAGTATGGCCTAGTGATGAAGATAGAGGCCGATGGGTGGCTGAGCCTGGAATTGACCAGAAAGCTTATGATTATATCTCTACGACGACAGAGAAATGGAAAAATGTCGGAGTAGCCAACTAGTTAGCGCACGATGACAATCATAGGTTCGGTGAGAAACAAGTAGTTAGTATTGTCTAGTACTGCGTACTACACTAAGTGTTTATTTTATATTGTTTTAATTATGATTTGTATTACGGTATTCTAGTTTGTGAATTGAATGAATAATACTAAGATTTATGTAATTTTGTATGGTTTGTTATATAGACTATGTATGACTTTTCATTACAAATTTTCATGCAGATTACAAGCTTCAAAGCAGCTTTCTTGGCCTTGCTCGAACTGATATATGATGTTTTCATAGAATTTGTGTCTTTAATTATGTTATTGACATCGTTAGTATCATCAATATCACAAAATCTTTAGGCTTGTTGTCCAAAAACTTGTTTTGATATTTGCTCGATGCACTTGGAATGGTCATATATTGTATCCGATTCAATTATTAGTTGTGAAAAGTCGCAATTACAATGCATCTTTAAATTTCGTCTCTTGAACCTACTGCAGTACTAGGTTCAAAACGGAATTACATCACATCCCCATGGCCTAGCCTCATTCTCATATCTTGAACGGAACTATTTAAAACCAAAGTGACCCCAAGCCCGATAGACTTGGAACTCTTGAACTTCCGTGAAGGACTTGAAAGTAATTTCTTTTCAAAAATTAAATTAAAATTTACTTTTTAAGAGTTTTGTTACTAAAAAAATAACCTTGAAAACCATATTTAACAAAATAAATAACTTAAAAGTAAGAATTACTTTTACGCATAGCCAAACATTAGTATATTGATTATCACTTCGATATTAATTTTATCCTTAACAATTAGCAAATGTCGGATAATTGAATTCCACTTCAAATAAATTATCATTTGAAAATATTTTCATGTGTAACAATTACTTAAATGCTACAAATATTGAATGGAGACTTACGATTATCTAGTACTATTTTTATCGTGGGCATAAAGTTTTGCATTTTACATGAATGCTAGGAAGTATCTTTAAAAGCGAGTATCTTTCATCTTTATAGTCTTATTTATTTCATAATGCACTTTCAACTAATCATGAGTAAAGAAAATGCAAAAATACAACATGAAGAATCAAATAAAGTTCGATAAAAGGCGAATATAATTAATTAAGTACAAGGCTAAATAATAGGAAGTTGGTAGGATGTCCACATCTAGAATTGGAAGTAAAAGCAACAAATCTTGCCAAACATACTATAATCCATTCATAATAACGAAGGCTCTATCCACATTCCTAATGCAAATTAATTAATTAAACTTTAAATCCAACAATTTAAGATTTGGTTTGATGCCCTTGTTTCTAATTGGACTTAGAAGGGTCCCCAAGAATTACTTTTAAAAAATAATTAATTATATGTTTGGAATTCGATAAAGAGAAAGTGAAGTTGAATATTTGGATTAGAGGGTTGTGGTATTAACACTTGGAAGTATAATATCAAATTATCTTAAGTGTGTGCTTTGTAATTTTTTTTAAAGTTTATGTTTCGATCAATTATTATATTTAGCTACACATTCGATAAGATTCATAATTTTTATCCACATATTCCGTATAACACACATCTTATAATCACAAACATATACTAATTTTAATTGTAAATAATTTTTTCATAATTTATGAAGTTTTATAGGAAGAACATATTACATGCTTGGTATAAAAATATTGTGTATAAATTATTTTAAAATTCATTTCCTTTTGTTAATTTTTGTATTAATCTACACTTTGAATTTACCTTCACTTTATCTATCTAATCAAATGAACTATGAGAAGTTGAAAAGCCAAATAGAGCATTAATTTTAAATGTTGGTAATTTATTAATATTACAAAATTTCAAAAGTTTGGCTATGTCCAAAAGTGACCATTTTGGCATTCATTATTACTATGCCACTAATTTAGTGAGTGATGGATGCATGGAAACTAATAGCATATTTGGCGGTAAAATTATTTTTTAAGTACTTATAATTATGAGTTTTGTGTAAGTCTCATAAAATGTGAAAAAAAAATAATTTTACTGCATAAATTATAATTATTTAAGCATAACTAAACAATGATTAAAAAAATTGATACATACGCAATCACAAACTTGATAATTCTGAATAATATCAAGATCGAACCAAGAGTTACAAAAGACAAATCTTTTATAAGGTTTAATCCAACAATTGACCAAATCTAAGACAATTAATTCTCTCTTTTTTCTTCCACAAATTCAAGAAGTTGGCTTTACCAGCACAAAGTTAGGACTCTTAATCAAGAATAATCAAGATTTTGTATGAAATAATCAGAACTTCAAATCAATCATTTCATACTCCAACATCAATAATTTTCATCATGCAGCCTACAATTTTATCAAATTTAGGCCAATCCATAATCTCCCGATTCTTAATCAAGAATAATCAAGTTTTACAAACAATAATCAAACCCTTCAAATCAATCTTTCCATATTCCAATCTTGAACGGCCTAATTAACAATGCTCTGATACAATGTATTGAACACGTTAAGCAAATAAGTAGATTAATTAAATTAATTAATTAATTGATGTGAAGACAGCAAGAACACACTATCTTAATTATATAAACATAGTACAAATTATTAAAGCAAATGGGATTCAAATTCCGTAGTTTCTAAGTACAAGTTTGGACCAACCCTTTCAAAAAGAATCCTTAAAGATAGACAGCTTGCATGCAATGTTGGAACCTCATCTTTTAAGGCTTCATTTGTAATATTATTATTTTTTTAAAAAAAGGCTTTGAGAGGCCAATTAATAAATGAATGATCAAATATTCAAAAAAGAGCCTTTATAAAGGTATCTTTTGACTCTTTTTTCAAGCTTTGGAGGCCACTTTTTCCCTTTTTTTAAGTTAATCTTTGAGTTTGATAATTGGCACTTCGAATTTTATGTCTCGCATATGATTAACCAAGTAAAGAATGTACTTTTTCGCATTTATTTTTATCACTCACTATTAGGTATTTAATGAAAATTTTCTATGTTAATTTGATATATCTGCATGTAACATTCTTCTATAGCGGATAGAGTGTTACAGTTAACTGCATATTCGATGTGATCGCACGTTATGTTATGTCTATTGAGTCTTTACATTCCATTTAAAAAATAAATATTGTGAAGAGTAATAGTTCAAACTTTATATGTTGATTTTGATGTGTGATTTTACTCTAATATGTTCCGCCGCACGATGATAACTTGTTGGAAGACACTAATCTTGGAAATTCGACTGTTCATTTGAGCTTTTAGACATATTGAGACTTGAAATTCTATTTTAGAAGTATATATTGTTAAGATGAGTAGCCAAAATCCTTATATGTTAATTATTGTTATCATACTTAAGTGGCGTGAGATTATACTCTTAATAATATTGAACATACATACGTATTTTTATGTATAAAAACATTAATACCTTTTTGAGATCCAATATTTGAGATCGTAAGAACCATAGAGCAAGGATTAAATTTCGAAAACTTAGCAATACAATAAATAGTGCGTGTGAACACTCAACAATGAATATGATAAAAGCTTCATTTGTCAAATTTATTTTCACAACTCATTAACCGGTATATGCAAGTATTAATAAAATCCAAGTGCATTACATCGGTGCAAGCTATGCTAAGTCAAGCATACGTGCACGTACAATTTGAACAATTATAGACATATGGATCGATATAATATGAGAAATATTTCAATGGGACGGACTTATATGCACAAGTGGTAAGACCAATTAAAAAAATCATGACACCTCGAACACCGAGTGAGTAAGAGAGAGAAATAGAGTGGGTAGGCGGACTCACTCGGCGTCCAAAATGTCGTGACTTGAGTGGTTTAACGTCTAACGTGTCTTGATTTGAGTAGGCAGTCCTATCATGTGTGCATATATGACAGTCCCATTGAAATATTTCTCATATATTAGTGACATGTTTGTACATTCCACACAATAAAATTTGAATACAATAATTGATAAATTTTGTCAAAAATCTACTTATCAATATTCAATTATCCAATCAAACGTATCACATATGTTCCATTAATTTTTCTCACAAACATTTGAGTAAAATAGAACATACCTAACAAGACGCAAACATTATAATTGGGGAACTTAGCAACCCAATAAAGGATAGGATAAGAGTGTCCCCATTAAACAATAATTATGTTTTGTGTTCTTTTCAAGAACTTTACTTGAAGACTGAAAATTCTGTCATTTTAAACGAAGTTCCAGAAAAATAGACTAGTCTAGAATATTTTTTTTTTGATCGAAGACTATTCTAGAAAATTAGTTCCATCTTCTTGAATTCCTTTGTCTATTATTGGTGAGTTGGAAAAGTGAAGGGTCAAAACTTCACCTACTTTATATATACTCTTTCATTAGGCATTCATGTCAATTTACCTAATTTACTTGTCACAGATTTTTTAATATATACATAGAACATCTTCAACAAACTCTTTAAACATAAATTACTTTTTAATTTAAAAAGTCAAGACTTAAAATTCTATTCCAATAGACTTTCCAATTTAACATTTTAGAGTGGGTTTGACTCTCACATTTGGAGAACCAAACTCATTCTCTATTATTAAATGTATTGAAATAATCTCAATTTTCAATACTTGATATGTTGGTTTTAATTAAATAATATATACAAATTGGGAGGAAATATATGATAAAAAGAGAAGAGAGAGAAATATATTAAATGCTTATTGAAAAAAGTAAAATAAAGAGTATGAAAATAAAGAGACTATTGGAATGTTTAAAAAAATTTGCTCGTTAAATTTAATGATGCTCTTTAAAATGCTAAAGATGCTCTATAAATATACATAGCATAGGCGAGTTGGTAAGGCCTGAGGTGACGTGGGGAGAAATCTTCCTGCAACGCAGGTTCGATTTCCGTGTGAAGTGATTTTTCACCGAAATATTGTGAGGTCTGCCCTCGGGGTTGGCTGTTAGCTCTCTCCCTCAGGTCCCTGCCACTTTTGCACATCCTCAATTTACAATCCGCCGACCATGAAACCCTCCGACACGGGTGGGAGGCTTCACGCTTGAGACTTTCTCCTTATTAGAAGTTATTGTAGATGCTCTTAACCTAGCCTAGCCTAATTTATAAAAGCATTTCCAAAAGATTCTTTATTCATAAATTGTATTTTTTGTATTTTAGAGAGCACATATAAATTTAGAGAGTAAATTTTTGAAATACTCCAACAGCCTTTTATTTTTAACACATCATTTTACTTCTTCCAATTAGTATTTATTATTTTTTCTTATATTTTATTTTGACATAATTATATACCTCTTAATTATTATATGATTTTTCTCCATCTCTATTTAATTTATTTTGTATATACTATTTAATTTAATCAACATATGAATATTGAAAATTAGAATTACTTGAAAGCATTTAATTATAGAGAGTGTGTTTGGCTTTCTAAATTTAGAGAGTCAAATTCACTCTCTATCTTAAAGAGTTAATTTGGAGAGTCTATTGAAACATAATTTTAAGAGTCGGTTCTCTAAAATAGAGAACATCTTATGTCTAAATAATCTCTTGAAAATACTCTAATTTGTCTAAATTTATATGGTGATTTAAGTTTTTAAATAAACTAATTATTTAATTTGTTACAAGGTTAGGTGGGGATGTTTGTTTTTTAATTGTTTAGCATGGCTTAGTAGATATATAGCAACAAATCAAAGAGAATAGTGAAAAAGACTTCACGTAATCGACCCAAAATATATTAGAAAAGAACTCATGTTTTTGTGCAAGAGAAACTCAAAAATTCATGTAAAAATTTTACGTGTCAAGTATTTAAAACTTATTTCTCACATAATTCAAACTTTTAGTTGATGCTATGTGAAATAATTGATTTATTGAACATGTAAAGTATTAAACAAAGACTTTTACTCTAGCTTACATACTATGGATGTCTATGAAAGTCATCAATCTACGCAGTTGGATAGACTTAATGAGAATCCATCCATGCAGCCTAGCTATAATGTTTTCTTTGATAAAAATAAAAATAAAATTGGGGAGCAATATGCTCTCTATGGTGATGAATCCAAGGGCTCTCTGCAACATTGAGGCTTGGCAATGCATTCGTAGAGTTCCCAAATAATATACAATACAAAATAAATATAAAATCTGTTAGGCCCAGCACGGCTTGCACCATGTCGGCCATTAATTTTAGGCGTGCAAGTACATGTTTGATGATGCTACAATTATTTTTAATTTCTTATAAATTGTAGGTTCTATAGAATATGTATATAATAAATGGATAGTAAATTGTGAGTCTTGAAAGCAAGTAGACATTGGTGAATTTAGAGTGGGCTTAGTTTTGCTAATTTTATAATTTTGCTCTTGCTACAAAATATAAACTTTGAATTTAGATAAATACAAAGGAAGTCTTCTATCCTAGTGGCAAATCTTGTTATTTGTGTTTAAGTAGATGTGAGTTCAAATCCCAACTGCTTTTGTGCAATTAATTCCCAATCGTAAAAGTAACTTCTAAATTTCTAATTATTTTTTTTTTTTATCGGAAATTTCTAATCTTTAGTTCTATTTGCATGCTACATCTTTTTACATAATTCAATGACCTTGGGTGTTAATTTTCTCATGTTTTATAATTATAAAATTGACAAAACACTATGCTTAACACCGAATATAATTTTTTAGATCTCAACGTTTATTTGATTTTCAATTCCAAAATCTGAAAAATTAAAATACCCTTTCTTTTTTTACGAACAAATCTCGGGAAAATATAGTTGAATTTTTAAATATTTATACTTAACTAGAACATAATTTTGAATAAAATAAGTGATTTTATTATTTTCTTCAAATGACGCTATCTCTGTATTGTTTCGTTGTCTACTACTATAGACGCTACAATCAAGACAATGTCATCACCAAAGACTATAGTACCGCTAACCGTCATATTGCCTCCACAAGCTAAAATTCATATCTCCGCTCTGCCTGTATGTGGATAAAATGCATGTTTAACTAGTTTAACCAAATTTTAAATTATAAGTTAAGTTTTAATCAAACAATTAGTTAGAATTATTATATTGTGCCATGAGAAAAACTAACATGTTTGGAAGTGTTCTTTCTAATTTATAAGTTGGTCAAAATTAATTTTATTCACACATTTCTCATGATTTATTATTTATAATTTTTAAAAAAAGTACTAGACAAGTACTAAGTAAGGAAGGGTCTTTAAATGGTGATTGTCAAAAGAAGGGTAATGCGTTCCTCAACGATACTTATTCTGCTTTGAAATCCAAAAGTGAAAATTAATAGGGGCTTCTAAAGCATATGGACTTGAATTTCATGTTGCAAATATATTTTTGACAAGAATCATTTGTGTGTATTTCAAGAAAAATACACACAAATAATGAAATGTGTGGTTGAAAAGTTAGGTCCTGTTTGACAGAGATTATAAAACAACTTATAAATTAATATTAATTTATTTGAGTCAAAATTGTTGACTTTTCAAATTACTTTAATGTAAAATAACAAAAATGTCTTTTTCTATTTTAAAATGACATTTTGTTAATTAAGAATAATATGATCATTTTATTTTAAAAGTAGTTTGAAAAGTAAAAAATTTTGGTTGAAATAAACCAATTTTAGTTCATAATCTCAGTCAAACGGGAGCTTAATAAAATATATGTTTGAAAATGAGTTTGTAAAAACAAGAGTTTAATTTAAACTCTATCAAACATGTACAACAACTACAATAAAAACATGTACAACAACTACAATAAATTTAGAATCGACATAAATCTTTTAATATTTTTTCTAATTTGTTCGACTCGTTATAATATCTATTGGAAAGTCTAGAAGCAAAAATATAAAATAAAAATAAAATAAAAAATAAAAAAAGACGACATGCCCACTAAGCAAGTTCAGTCAACATTGGAATCAGCAGTCTACAATACATGTTCTGTTGTTTAAAGTTTTAATTTGGCAAATAGAATGTGTAATCTTAATATATATAAAAGTAAGATAGTCAGCAAAAAAAGTCAACCAACTTTCCCGCCTAAAACATCTCCTATGTATATAATAATAAAAAATAATAAAAACATTTCATTTAAAGTAATTATTAATCAAATTGAATGTGCATATTATATTCCCTAGGACTCATTTTATAAATAAATGACCTCTTGTGTTTCAATATTGAATTGTACTTTCCATCTTAAAATTGATAAATATTATAAGTCTGATAATTAAAATTACTTTTTCTAATAACCAATGTCAAAAATCAATAGAGTTTAACTACAGCCACTCATCATCTACCGCATTAAATTCTTGAAAAATTCAATGATATTTAATATTGTGGAAAAGATATTTAAATTATCCTTATTCCAATACTTTGTAAATTGTACTACCCTTCTTAAGCTTAATAAATGTTACAAGTGTGATAATTAAAATTACTATTCCAATAACCATTGTCAAAACCAATAGATAATAGCAACTCATAAAAAAAAAATTGGATTCACGAAAAATTCGGTGATAATAAATATTATTAAATTCCCACATAAAACATCTTCCATATATATAATAACCCTCCTTAAACTTAATAAAAGTTTCAAGTCTGAAAATTAAAATTACGTATCCAATAACCATTGTCAAAAATCAATATATAAAAAAGAATTATTTATTGCAACACGTGCAAAAAAATTGAATTATTTATTAAATTCAATAGTGAACTTTTACTGTGCGAGTTGTAAAACATTTCCAATAACCAATGTCACCTTTGTTCAAGAAAACATTTCCAGAATTTGGTGTTTACACATACGATTTTCAGTAGAATAAATTCATCATTCCAACATTTGACATTTTTCAAATAAAAAATACATATATTTCACCCAAAAAAAAAAAAAAAAAATCAATTCAACCCATCTCAACAAAATTACCATAAAAAATACCCAAGTATTTTTCCATCTTTCCCGTCACTTCTAAGTACACACCCAACAAACCATCAGATTTTTTTGGATTTTCTTTAAATCCAAACCTATTTTGGGTTCATTAACCGTGTTTCCATCATATCCATCATATTTGGAAAACGGTTATACATAAACTTCAAAAAAATCGTGCATTTCTGTGCTCAAAATAGAAAAAATTAGATAAAAAGGAAAAAAAAAATATGATTCAAGTACGAAATTGTTAAATCCTTCATAAACATTGTAAAATGTGCATTAAAAAAAATACATAGAACAACGAAATACGAAACATTGTAAAATTTATTATGTGATTTGGTATGAAATTTCACAAAAAGACAGAGAGATATTAAATGTGTGGAGGGGTTGGATTCTTATGCCGCTAAGATAGAATAATAAACCCAAATGGCAGAACGCATGATGATATTAGGGTAGAGAATCATGTTTTATATTGTGAACATTTGGGCCATTATGATGTGTTTAGTTAAATGGGCTAATGGATCAAATTATGGGCTTAGCAATATGTGATGAAATCTCACATAATCTAAAATAAAATAGGATTAATGTAATTTATTATCTATCAGTGAAAGTAAAATAATTCAAGCATTAATAGATATTGATGGCTCTGCCCAACTTGAAAAGCGGCCTGGACCTTGGTAGTATAAAGCCTCAAAGTTTAAGTGTTGAATTTTGGACTTTTAGAAATGGACAATTCTAAATGGGTCGAATTAAATTGTATAATTGTCTAATATATTTGGGTTGCTAAGGTTTTAATTGTCTGAAATTTTTGGCCTAGATTTGCTTTAACGGGTTAATTTAAATGGGTTGAAATTATTTGGATAAAATTAACATATTATGCATATGTTTTAATATCCACTATTTCATATATTTGTAATAAAAGCTAAACTGGCTGGAATTAACACAATGGAAAATTTTAATAGATTCGCTTTAACAGATTATTCTAAATAGGCTGAAATTATTTGGGTAAAATTAACACATTACGTATATGTTTTGATATCCACTATTTCATATATTTGTAGTAAAAGCTAAATATGTTGGAATTAACACAATGGGATATATGTTGTAATTTTTACACTTTGATATATTTGTGGTAAATACTAAATATGCTGAAATATTGTGTTAACAAAAATTATCGGACATTGTCATTATTTTTACATTGGACATTTATTTCAATTATTTATTGAATTTTTACATTCTTTACAAATTTTGCATCCAAAATAATAATAAAAAAATTGTAACGGTCGTTACTAATTTTTTAGATTGAAGAATTTTTTAGGGTGTTGTGCTATAATAATTTTAGAAATCTTGTAATTTATAAATATTTTAATTTTATAGTTTTTGTGCCCTACAAATTTTTTACGGTTTCTAAAATTTTGAAGATATTTGAGATCTATGTACATGAGTTATAATAAATTTTTTATTCAAATTTTGCAAGGGCTTTTGCATTTTTACTAAACTTTTTTGTTTGATTGCATGTTATACAAACAATGTTGTGTTGTAAATTATAATAAATATTTTTTTAACAAAGCTTGGAAATCATTTACAAAATAATTTTAGTAATGGGATTAGATTGGTCATTACAAAGCTTGGAAATCATGTTTTGGAGGCAAAAGTTATCTCATGTCACAATGCAGGGAACAAAGTTCTCATTACAAGAATAACTTTAACTCCGTCAAATCCAAGACTGTCTTTTAAGTTCCAACGAAGACAGTATCCGTTAATTGTCTCATACGCTATGATTATTAATAAAGTCAGGGTTAATCTCTATCTCACGTGGGATTATATTTGAAAAACTCAGTTTTAGTCATAAACAACTTTATCTTGCATTGTCTAGAGTTACAAATCATACGGAATTGAAGATGTTGATTTGTAATAGGGATGAAGTGCCAACGAATTCGACCACAAAAGTGGTTTTCAAAAAGGTGTTTCAAAATTTGGATTAGTTATGTTATTTTTTTAATCAATGAAGAATCAAACGTTATTTATATGATACTTTTTTATTTGAATGTGATAAATAAACAAATTACTCTTAAATTATTTTAAAATCATTATCATTAAAAATTAGTACCGTGCATCGCACGGGTGATATACTAGTTTCATATCATTTAATCACAGCCATCAATCAGAACATCTCCCGAACCTTAAAAGCCACTATAAATTCAACAGAACTTGACATACAATTAGAAATCAAGAAACACACACAAAACACTTCAATTCTTTGTGAAAACATACAGAAAAGAAAGAAAACATGGCAGGAAACAACAGGCAGAAGAAATCTTCATCAGCTTCTTCTTTTCTCTCTTCAACATCTTCAAAGGCAAAAGCTCGAGGACATCGAGGTCGGAAAGTACATGGGATTATGATGCTGTCAAAGCTTATAAAGTGTGGCCTAGTGATGAAGATAGAGGCCGGTGGGTGGCTGACCCTGGAATTGACCAGAAAGCTTCTGCTTACATCTCTACAACGACAGACAAATGGAATAGTTATGCAGTAGCCAACTAGCTTAGTTGTAGCGTTGTGATCATTGTTACATGGGTCGAAACAAGTTCTATTCATTATTAGCACGTTTGGTAAGGAGTATTAGATAGACAATACTAAGAAAGACCATCTACTTACTTCATACCAAAAATGCACTATGCTTTCAATGTAAAATTGTGTTAATTATGATTGTAGTATGATTTTCTAGTTTGTAAATTGAAAATAATAGAATGAATAATACTAAGATTTATTTCCTCATGCCTATGGTTTGGTGTGGATATTACAATGATTTTCGAGCAAACTAATGGTTTGTAATAGACCATTATGACTTACAAATTTCATGCAGATCAAATCATCTTTTTTTCGTGTCTTTCTTGAACTTTTGGGATATCAATTATTCAACAACTTGTTTCGATCCCGAATCAGGGGTGGATATATCATATATTAGTTCGGTCCAATTTTTTTTAGTTCCCGTCTGAATTCATCCCTATGCACTTGGATAATAGTCCGATAGGACATCTGATTCAATTAATCCTCCAATATTCTGTTTGTTAATTTCTTTATAATGCACTGTCCACTCGGGTGGAGTTCACAAATGGTCCTGGATATGGAAACAATGCTCAGCTAAAATCTACAGTACTGGAGGGTTTCATTAGTTAGTAATGATCATCTTTTTTTGAGTCGTCAAATTGTCGTGTGGACTTGATTATTCGACGATAACTATTTATATATATTTGTATGAACTAGCTCTCTTCTAGAATATGTAACAACATTAATATGGTAGGAGAGTGGGCAAAGCACTCTAGTTCAAATCAATTCGCGACGTAGTACTACTTCCAAAAAAGAGAAAATTTACATGTAAGGCCTTAAAAAAATAATATAGCCTTTCGAGGTGACTTACTGAAGATACATCTCCTTTCAAGCTAATAAACTTGTAGACACGGCAATACGAAAAATGGAAAATATTATATGGCAGCCATTTTATTGCTGGCTCCTAGTTTTGGTAACCAGTTGCTCAGACCACAGGAGAGGAATTTTGATAATGCATGACCAAAGGATATACTATTGTATAGACAATATTTAAATGAAGACGGGTGACCGTTCTCTAATAAATTAAGCGTTTAGATGAAGAACTTAGCATGGTATTAGAACCACATAAAATATTGATGTTTAAGTCTCATTCCCACCTATTTATTAAAATGAATGCACAAAATTGTTCCCGCGTTAGATGATTAAAATATGAAAACAAAATTTAAATAAATAAATGTGACGTATCTCTACAGCTTACATGAGATAAATCTGTCTTCAACGTTCAATGTCTGACCAAAAAGATATCTAGACACCAACTTTATGTACAGCTGATTAAAGGATGGCCATTCAAATTATCTTCTGAGGATCCTTTTTTCTTTGAGAACTTTTAGATGGATCTTTTCATAGGTTGTCTTGAACAAGGTTTTTCTAAGCGCACCAATTTCCACTGTACACAAGGATGGCCTTGCCTTTTCCAAGATTCAATACATATCGGTCTTTCCGGGAGCTGGTATATGTCGACGCATCGTATGCTTGACTGGATCATTCCAAGTAAAATTACACAAGAAAAAAGAGAGTTAAAAGTTGAATATTGTATACAAAAAATATACCCTTATATCTTGTTCAGCAATATAAAAAAAAAAATACCCTTATATCTTGTTCAGCAATATAAAAAAAAAAAAATAGAAGTTAACATCTTACTTATCGTACAGTCTAATTTTGTTCAATAACACGTCCCAGCACATGCACTTAAAAGTTTCCACTTTGATAGGAATAACTGCAAATAATTGTAAACCTAACAAGCACATCCATTATTTTTGTAGTCTATGTTCTTTTCATTAAGGACAGAGTTAACAGCAGATTCTTGCACTAGAAATGGTCTCTACAAGGCACCTTTTTAGGAGAAAATAATGCCATTTCTCTTGGATTCTAAGCAAGAAATAAATATTAGTAGTTTAGCACAATAGCTATTAGAAATTTAACTCGATGTGAACATTTAGGACACGATTAGTTCTCCAATTAGAGTGGATTGTGATTAGTGAAACACCATTAGAACAATATATAAGAACCATAGTTGAATAATACAATAAGTGGAGCATTGAATCTTGTAATTTATTAGATCCAATCAAATAGAGAGTGAGTTTTAGAGTCAAATTAATCTACTCTCTATTTTAAAATGTTAATTTAAATAGCTTCTTGAATTTGATTTTAAACATGATAAAGTTTGTATTGGAGGTTTTTTTCATGCAAAGACAAAAATACATTCTTGTTAAATTTATGAGGTGTTGTCCTGGAAATTGCATAAATAGCAAAGTTGTTGACCTTGAAATCGGCATTATCCACATGTCAACAAATCTCCAGTCAATTCTCTGTCAGCATGTATGTTACCTGTACACTTGGACAATCGTTAGACACCAAGATTACCGGAGAAAAAGAGGTCGGCGATCGTTGGTACTCTGACGATCAAGTCAACTGCCGGTAGAAGAATAATATGGGGTGAGTGTTTGGGTGTGGGAGACACAAGCAATCAGAGATTTGAGCAGATTTTAAGAGTAGAGAATAATGCGTACCTTAGAATGATAAGAGATCTTGTATTTATAGGTTCAGAGTTCTAATTTATTTAGGTAAGCAATCAATTAGACATCTCATGAGATTCCCCTTCCTTAAGAGATAAATGGGTAATTGGATGTGAACGCGATCTTTTAGATTTCCATCCTTATCTCGAGCTCGTATGACAATCAAACACAATATTTTTAAGATATTACTTTCGATGTCCTAAAATATCGTGCAAATGTAAGATTATACGAGATGGGAAGACTGACGAAGCATCCCAAGTTGGTCATGAATGGTGAGGCCCTTCATAGACTTCGTTGTAATTGGTTCATATGTGCGATGATTTTGTTGGGCCTATGAAGCTTTATCAAAACTGGGTAGTAACAAAAGCAATTTGATTGTTAATTAGTTAAAGACCTAGGTGAATTAATTAATTAATTAGTCAATCATTATTGTAGTTTTATAAAGCCAACTCAAATAAAGGCTCCATTAGACTAACTTTTGGATCCCCCACCCACCCACCCACCCATATATGGTTTAATTTCACTAATAGTCATTGAAGTTTCATTAAAATTACAAAACATTCACTAAAGTAACAAAGTTTCGTGAGTGGTTATTGAAGTTTACTAAAGCGCATACCAAGGTCACTTTGTGAAATTCCCAACTTAAGTTGATGGCGTGTCACTGGTAAATGTCCACGTGGTAAAAATTATTTCTATGTAGACTTAACCCACTAATTATAATAAATTTGGACATCAATGAATACCTCTAAATTATAAGGACCTAGCTGAAATACTTCACAATAAATCATATTTCCATTTCCATTCCCAGCAAACATGTTCTTCATTCTCCAAACCCTAATTTCTCCCCCATTTGTTATAATACGCAATTAATCCTCACCAAATCAAATTGCAATATGTTTTAACAACATTACCATCTCTGGTAAGCCAAGATGTTTAACGTAATCTCTCTCTCTGGTTGTCTCCACTAACCTGAATTTCTCCGACCCTACCTGCGCACAATCTAACTACAAATCCAGCAAAAAGAAATAATGCTATAGTGTCTCGATTTTTTAGGGAGAAAAAAATGATTCCAGCAAAAGAAACATAAAGTGTTTCGGTTTGCTCGCTTTGTTGAGATTTTTGATCCATTATCTGTTTATTCTAGCTGACATTGAGATGGAAAAGAAATTTGACGTCGACTGTAGATGCCATTGCGGGGTCCATTGTGTATTGAAGACGTCATGGACTGATGAAAATTCGGGTATGAGATTCTTGGGATGTTCCAATTATCGGGTATGCCGGCAGTTCTAATATTCTTTGTTTCAACGTGGACTATAGATTCTTGGGATTGATGAAAATTTGGGGTGTTTTTGACATTCTTCGTTTCGAACGTTTTACAAAATGCCGACGAGTGCAATTACTTTGATTGGATTGATCGGGTAATTTTGAATCGAAAGAAATTTACATTTCTCAAACTTGCTTAGAAGGAACGAGTCGTCCAAGTGAGGTTACATAGAATAGAGAACAAATGGGAGTTTGTTGAGGGAGAAATGCATATGCTTCGTGCGGACGTCGGTAGGCTTGAAGTGGAGCGAAAGAGCCTACAAACTCAGAAAAAAAATACAAGTTTGTAGTGTATGTGTTGATTGCGGTAGTGTGTTATAGTGTTGGGAGATTAATTGTTAGCTAGGAGTTAAATTGTTGGCCGCCAAGAAACTCGTTTGGCATTCATTGAAGAAGTGATTAATGCGGCATCTTGGCATTAAACATTGTATTCAGCCAATGACTTTGCACTTGCAGAAATTATGTATCATATAGACATTTCATGATTTCTTATATGAAGCTGGTTGATGATTTTTGCGGTTGATGATTTATTATATAGACATTGTATTCTTATATGAAGCTGGTTGATGAATTATTATATAGACATTTAAACTTCTTTCTCAGCAGCCACCGTGCAAAATAACAATATCTTTTAAATTACATACGCTGAAATTCTCCAACACTTCATTACCATAGATATAATAAAAGATTTACAATAGTAATTGCATGGTTATAATTATATAAAAAATGAGTAGAGATGACAATGTAGAAGACTTTTCTGGAAGTGTTTTTGAAAATTCAGATTTGGTGTTATGGAGTAACTTCCATAGTTATTTCTCCATGAGTTCGCAAAAGAAGGCTAGGGCTGAAATTTAACTTCCCTCAAAACTATTTAGTAGACAATCAGCTGCTAGATCCAATTGCAAATAACAAACTGGATTCTTATATTCATCAAAAAATAAAAGGCAAAAAGATGAACCGTGAATAAGAAATTTCTTGTTGGAACCTTTCCGATACCACGTGCATCGATTCAAAGCTTAAATAAAAAAGATGGAGCACAGCTCGTCCAAGTGTTATAAAAAATGGGATTCAATATTTTCATAGTTATATGGTAATCCCATAATAAGGATAAACATTATAAGATACACAAAGAAAGATAACCTGCAACTGTATGAGTATTGATAATATCACAATAGGACGTTAAAAAACGAAAGAAACTAAAAAGAGCTTACATAGGAAAATATAAATGTGTAGAGTTTCCACTTACAACTTCATAAATTCCAAAGAGAAGAAACTAAAGGAACTTCCATTGAAAAACTGAGGAGATAACTTAGATAAGCAAATTTGTATTTATGCACTCAAAAGTTAAAGGTAGATTTTTGCGAAGGAGACCCCAACTAGTCTAAAACTTCAAACTTTTGACCAATATGAAGCTGAAGATAAAAGGATCCACATCATATTCCCAAAATGCACTAAATGATCTACCCAGATTCCATCAAGCTTGCTTAATAACTAAGACAAAAAATTGACTCCGATTCCGAATCCTAGTCATTTGTTCATCAGATTGTTCCATGCATTCTCTAGGGTATGCGTGGAAAGTGAATTTCCAGTGGCCTTTAATCTTCGTCGAGGCGTGAAATTTGCCCTTGGTCTTGGTCTAGTGCTGTCACAAAGCTGTGAAAAAGAAGTTAGTATTTCTTGTTGCCTGATCTCACTTAGACAAGAAGCTGGCTATGAATAGGCAAGATGTTCTCCAACATGTGCTCTTGAGCTCGCAGTTAATCCATCTCCACATTGGTTTTCATCCTACACAATTGAGAAAGTAAAATTGATGAAACTTAAAGAAGTAGATTTCTTATCAAATGAAATAGCAAAATAGTAACTTGTATTAAATTATTTGGCAGCAAAATAGCAGATTTCTTATCAAATTAAATACCTCATCGGTTATGGAGCTTGAATGAAATCTTTTATTGTGCCCCAATTGTCCGCAAAGAGTGCATTTCATTTTCTTTCTTTCATCACCTCTTGATCCAATTTCTTATTCTTGTCTTTGGCCATAGAAGCTTCATTGATACTTCTACTACAAGATTATCTATTTTCTACCCCTTTTCTTGGTCACCCAAGTTGGTGGTTTGTTGGTTCAAATCCACTCGAGGCTACATCTTTTGTCTATTTATAGGGTAAATGGGGTTATCGTAAGCTCTCAAGTACGTTGTAACTTTGTAGCACTCGATCTGAATTGCAAAGGATCATTGCCCCATTCACGAATGCTCGCTATTGCATGTGGACAACGCACACCACTCAAATCTCACTTCCTACGTGCACATGTCCTTGATCGTCTATCAACAATGAACTAACCATCATAATAAGGACCATACACTTGATATTGCATCTCTCCATTATATAGTGATCTGCTTCTAACTTCTTTAGAATTTTTGGATAAATATCATTGGCTACCTTTGCAACCAAATCTCGCCGTTTGTACATCCTAAAATGTCCTTCTCTCTCTCTTCCTTTATGTAGTTGTTGAAACATTCACATAAGTTGTTTAGCAAAATATCACATTTCGAAACTTTCTGAAAATGAGATTTTGACCACTGCTCTACCGGTTTAGCACGTAACCACTCCCAAGCTGCTTGATCTTCCTTCTCTAATTTGTCCATCCAACTCTTGAATTCAACTAACTAGGTGGACTTAGCAGCTCTCCAAAAAAGATCCCGAAGTTTTAAGGATTTAAAATCCTTCCAGAAGAAATTTGTATACATATATGCCTAACACAAAATTGATTCTCGACGAGAGTGAACAAATGTGATACAATATTTTCTAATCCCTTCTGTATATAAGACATAAATGTTAGGCCATATACATTTTCAATGCTCACATCTTATTCTAGCAGTTTTAGAAACCAAGACCAACTAGCATTGTTTTCGACTTCAACAAAAGCATTCGCGATTGAGAATATACAATCATTTCCATCAATACCCACTGCAGCTAGTAACTGTCCATCAAAATCCCCTTTCATGAAGCACCCATCTATGCAAATTACAGCTCTACATTCGGCCAAAATCCCCTTCTTGCAAGCCTCAAAGCAAACATATATCCCCTTAAACACAAGCTCATCTAAAGTTAGGATTATAGTTGATCCTGAGTTTGTTTTTCTAACTTCAGCAGCGTACGAACCTAATAAACCAAATTGCCCAACCAAAGACTCCCTTAGCAATTCCTTAGAAATTCTTTAACCTCTCCATGCCTTTGTGTTACTAATCTCAACACCATAATCCTTCAAGAGTGTGGCTATGAATAATTTGACGTCCCATTTTGGTGCAATACGAAAAGTCTCAATGTACCTATGTGCTAACCACGTGGCAGACACATTTCTATTCTTCAAAACTATACAATAGTTGTGGTTCCACTCAAAAGATTTTATTTTCCACGCTAATTCTTCCCTCAAAAGTGAAGCCCACGCTCGACATGGACATTTATCTTCTTTGCAATGAGCTTCTACTCTCGATTTATCATTACACGGAAACACTACCTCAAACTTGTTACTAATACTAAAGTTTTTAATCACGGCATTGAGTTTTTCTTTCGACCGAAACTTCAATCTTACCTTTAACACATGATCTATCATGTTTTTTTCACCATTACATTCTGGATACCGTATCACTTCTTCTTCACTGTCAGAATTAACACTTCGAAGCTCATCCGATGAATCATATTTTAAAGTTTCGGAATCATTTCTATCTACCAAAGATACCAGGTCTTTACTCGTATCCAGTTCAATGTTTTCGTGAACTTTTTCCTCAAACAACACATCATCTTCTTCTCCTAGGCTAAAATCGATTCATTGAAAATAACATCATCTTCATCCGAACCATTGTTTTCTTGAACTGAGAATGACAAAATAATAATAATGAAAATTCAGCAAATTGATTAACCAAAACCGCAATGTGGGTAGGGTCCACAATGGGTTCCAAGCACTAAATAATATGACAAACGCCTTCAACCAAAATTTGGCCCCACCATCATCATTGTTATTCAATGCTTTATGGCAACAACAATAAAAAATAAACCATCTAGTACACTGACTTACCTTCCTCATGTCTCTCCACATCTGACATTGTTAAATAATTTCTTCAAAATGGTCTCCCCCACCCCCACGAGCTTCTTTGTTAGTGGGGCGGGAAACTTTATGTTAAAATTTTGATTGTTGAGAGTATTTGGGGCTAGGGTTCTTGAATAATATTGGGTATTTGGAGAATAAATTATGGTTTTGGGACATTAGAGTTTGGAAGATGAAGAACAGGGGTGGAAATGGAAATCTGATTTATTGTGAAGTATTTTTAGCTAGGTCTTTATATTTTAGAGGTATTCATTGAGGTTCAAATTTATTATAATTAGTGGTTAAGTCTACATGGCAATAATTTGGGCCATGCGTCATCCGATTGTGTGCCACGTGGACATTTATCGGTGACAATTCATCAACTTAAGTTGGAAAATTCACATAGTGACCTTCAATGCACACTTAATGCACACTTTAGTAAACTTTAGTGACCACCGCTAAAACTTTGTTACTTAAAGGACTGTTTTATAATTTCAATGAAATTTCAGTGATTATCACTGAAATTAACCCATATATAATACCAATTTTGACCGGCGAGAAGCATGGATAGTTTGAAGTGGAGGTTC
Organism: Forsythia suspensa; assembly: GCA_023638005.1. Taxonomy (NCBI): domain Eukaryota; kingdom Viridiplantae; phylum Streptophyta; class Magnoliopsida; order Lamiales; family Oleaceae; genus Forsythia; species Forsythia suspensa. The sequence goes on from JALRMA010000404.1 coordinate 1,593,068, forward strand.
GCACATTTTTGACAGTTATTGGGCTTTGTTTGGGAACATTGAGTTAGGGAAATGAGAAAGAAAATGTTGGCAACGGAGATATTCCATTCGATTGTTCACAATTGTCATTTTGAGAAATCTATTTTCTTTTGATGGAAAAGTATCAATCATTTGAGGTGCTGGACCAAACATTTGATTTTCAACTTGATAAATATATTGATGAAAGAACTCGATATAACACCAAATCAGATTTGAAACATCAATTGTTCTACTCATAATTGAAACACTTAATTAAAAATACAAGACATAATTGAAATACACTTCATACTAACAGGATAAAAAAACTTCAGAAGTTATTGAAAAATACAATCTTGAAGAAAACTGGGAAAAACACACTCTGCCTATTACAAAGAAAACTAATTCTTTAAATAGACTAAGGATGTCTTGGATGCTTGAAGAGAATCGCTTTTCTTGATAAGTCTGTCACCTTTTGTCGGCCATGAAAAATTTGCTTTTGAATAATTCATCCGAGGACTGTTCATCTTTTAACATTTTAGGAAAGGAATCGCTTTCTTTCGTATCACTTTTGAAAAGTTTGTCGGCAACGTCCTTTGTAGATGATTGAAGCTTTTGTTTGAAGATATTCTTTTGAAATTAACCAAATCCACAGTTTTTTCCTACATTTCTGTAGGGTAATGATAAAGGGATAAGGCTACATTTCAAAGAAATCTACATCAACACCGAGGCAATCATCCTCATTTTGATCAAACTCCGGGTCGGATCCAACATTGGATGCATGAGCGAATCCTTTGCTTGATTCGACCTTTTGCCATAGAAAGCAAAATTTGTGTGCCAGGACAGCGAAGACCTCAGGGTCGGAACATTGAGCCATTTGAGCCAGAATCTTTGACTTTTCTGCAAGAAAATTATTTTGAGAGGAACTTGAACCTGTTTTTGTTTTTAATTGTTGATTGATCCAGGATTGAACTGCTTTAGAGCAAGCATTTGAGTCATTGAACTTTTTCCACCACTTGACTTTGCAATGGCGGAGAATTCTTTTGTAAGAAAAAGGCTCGGAGGAGATTGGAAGAAGTCGGCAATCCCAACGAGAAAATCCAAGCGATTTTGAAAATCTTATGTAATTGAAAAAGAAGATTTTCATTTGGGGCGAGATTGACTATATTTGATTTGAAGAGATTGAAGCCTTCAGAAATGCGGCTGGATAAGATTTCTTCTGAGGCACCGAAATAGTACCACTAGGATTGAAACCAAATTGGAAATTTTTGTGGACAATTTTGGTCAAACAGGACAAACCATGAATGACTTGAAGGACGAAAATAAAAAAACATTATGCCAAGCTTTTGAATAATCAAAATATGAACACTGAGATTTTTGACCATTTTTTAGGGAAAAAACTTTTGGTTCCCAGGGCTCCTGCCCCCAATCAGAGAAGGAGAGAACTTGAAGGATTTTGATCTTTGAGAAATCGATCCAATGATTGTTAGGCTTATTTGGAGTATGAGAAATGATTGTGGATTTTGTGACTTTGAGAATGGTTTCATACCACATTCTTGACTGATGAATGGACTGTGGTATGAAATAGAATTCATTGAGGACATGGTGTTTTTTGTCAATAAAATTGAACGGGTCATTGTCTTTGAGAAATGGAGGAAAGATTCTTGAAAGACATTCTTCGAGAGAAGGGTATTTTGTCTATTTATCTTCGAAATCAGCAACATGGATTGTGTTTCCTTTAGTAACATATTGAAATTTCTGGTTGTTGATTTCTGGATGTTTGCCTGATCCAGGGACGGTATCAGGTTTGAGGACATTTTTTTAATTGGCTGGAACTTTTGTCTAAGAAGGAAGGGTTCCGAGAACTGTAAAAGGGTTTGAAGAACCCGAAGAATGTTTGGATTTTTCAGAAGACGTAACTTTAGTCAGAGAACTAAAACTCTCAAGGAGGTAATCCTCTGGAGTTCTTCCTTTGGTAATTGGGGGGACTGGCTTCTTGGACATTTTTACTTTGTAAAAACTCTCTAGTTAAGAAATCAGGTTGGAGTTATTCTCTCTTTTTATAAACTTAATTGAGAAATCAAAACAAGATAAGATTGCTTGCCACCTGTCAAAGATTTGTTTTGAAACAAGATTCTTCACGTCTTTTTGTAAAACATCTTTTGACGATTTGCAATCAGTTCTGACAAGAAAAGTTTTGTTGATAAGATCATCTTGAAATTTTGATATACACAAAACAATTGATAAACATTCTTTTTTTAAAGTAGAATAATTCTTTTGAGGACAAAGCCAAATGCCTGAATGATATCGAACAAGTTGTTCCTTTTGTTGATCAATCGACTGTTTGAGAATACCACCGTAGCCAATATCAGATGCGTTGGTCTCAACAATAAGAAAGGCTTTTAGGTTAACAATATTGAGACACGGAAGGGTCTTGACATTTTCTTTGACAAGTTTGACCGCTTTGGTATGTCTATCGGACCATTCTGGAGGGACCTTTCTAAGTCTTTGATAAAGAGGTTCACATATTTACCTAATGTTTGGGATGAAATCAGAAATATAATTAACACATCCTAATAATTTTTGAAGGCTTATTTTATCTAAAATTTGGTCAGAAAATTTTGAAGCAAACTCAAGACTTCGTTTGACTGGAGTTATTGTTCTTCTAAAGATTTCATGTCCTAGAAACTTAATCTTTGTTTGGCAAAGGACAATTTTCTTTTTCGAAATAGCTAAGCCATTTTTTTGGCGATTGAAAGGAAAATTTGAAGGTGCTTAAGATGTTGTTCTATACTATCAGAATAGATAAGAACATCATCAATATAAACAATTGAAAATATCGTTCATAATTTTTTGAAATTCAGAGGGGGCATTTTTGAGACCGAATGGCATGACATTCCATTCATATTGACCAAAAGAGACGTTGAAGGCAGTCTTGTATCTATCTTTTTCGTTTATTTGAATTTGTCAGAATCCTGATTTAAGGTCAAATTTTAAAAAGATGACAGCATTGACAAGTCTATTGAGGAGGTCCTTCTTTTGGGGCATCGGATATCTAATCTATTGTAGCACTTGATTGAGGGGTTTATAATTGATAACCAATCTGGGGACACCTCTCTCAATCTCACCATGGTTATTGACATAGAAGGTATCACAACTCCAGGGAGACTTGCTAGGTCTAATTAAACCCTTTTCAATGAGATCTTGAATTTCTTTGGTACAAGTTTCTAAGAGTTCTTTGTTCATTTGAATTGGTCTCACTTTTGTTGGTATTTATCTTTCGTCGAAATTGGAGATGTAAGGAAGAGTGACAATATATTTCTTCCTTGCCCAAAAGGCATTAGGTATGGTTGAACAGACTTCAGACGTAATGGCTTTATTGATTTTTTCAATTTGATCCTTAACATTTTTGGTTTCTAATTGTTCAGTAACTCTTGTGAACTTAATATCTTCTTTTAGGTATTTGATATGTTATTTTTTGAGATTAATATTATTAATAATATTAGTGAGTGTGTGTTTTTTGATAAGATTGATATCTCTAATTGAGGGAGAATTGGTAAATTCAAAGAATATCTCTTGATTGAGATATTTTGATTTTAACCCTTTTTCGGTAACAGAGATTGGATATAATTGAACAAGAAAAGGAGTTCCAAGAATAACTTCTTGATCAAGATCCTTAACCAAATAAAAACTAGTTTTGAAACAAATATTACCATTGCAAACATGGGCTTTTGACAATTTGTAATTGATGTTGAGGCTCCTGAATCTAGGAGGACACGGGTTTTGATTTTATACTCTTTATATTGATGATAATGGTAGCAATGGTGTACCATTTTTGCAATCGTATTTGACTAATAATGTTCATAGATTGATCTTCGGAAAGAGGACTTTGGATTTTAAAAGGAAAGCTTGGATTATCAGACTCGCTACTGTCAGAAGAGGATCTGGGGCTTGAAGAAGATTAGATTTTTCTTTTCGTTTTGAAGAGGAAGGAGAATGACCTTTGCCAATTGAAACTTCAAGTTTGAGTTGAAGGAGATCTTTCTCAAGTTGAGAAATTTGACTCTTCATTTGATTGACTTCATTACGAAGATCTTGACTTGTTGAGATTTTATTGGATTTTTTGAATCTATCAAAGACATCATTGACGTTATAGGATCGTTGAGGAGGATTAATATCAACCGGATCAATAAGATTTTGAAAATTTTTGTTTAAGATCAGGATCTTCAATTTGATTAATAATTTCTTGAATTAATTCTTTTCGAAGTTAAAACATTGATAGAATTTGTTTCATTGTGCACGATCGTCTTTGCAATCACGAGATCTTTTTGAGCTTGATGATTTGGAGGAGGAAGATTTATCACTAAAGTCGAGAATCTTCTTGGAAATTATAGATAACATCTTGAACTTGAAGAGCTTGAAGAATTGATAAGGTTAAGAAGTTGAGACTTTAAATCATCATCAATTTGGAGATTATTGTTCTTTCTCCTTAAGGGACATTTATTAGCATAGTGACCTTTTTTATTGCATTTCCAACAAGTGGTATTTGTGGGATCACGAATAGGAGGATCTTTGGAAGATTTATCTTTATTTTTGAAATCTTCACGCTTTCTTTTATATTTGTTGTATTTATAAAATCTTTTAGGAGATTTTTGTTTTTTGTAATAATCTGGATAATTCTTTTTAAGATGTTTATGACTTCTAGAAGGATGAGGATGGATACGTTCGTATCCATATTGTTCGCAGAAAGAACCAAGTTCTTTGCGTCATTCTAATTTGTCAGATTTGAGTTTAGTTTTGAGCTTGAGATCCTTACAGAGAGAAAGACCTTCCTTATTGATGAAACCAATAAGTTGTCCATATGTAAGGTTGTCATATGGTAAGGTCGAGAATTCATCTCTGATGGATTCTCTAACTCTTTCTGCAAAGAGATTGGGAAGACCAGCAATAAACATTTCTTTCCAGAAGGCAGATTTGCAGTCATCACGAAGCATAATTTTTAAAGAAAAATGTCTTTATACCATCTAAAATCTTGTAATTTTGGACAGGTAAGATTCATCAGGAGTTCGAAGTTTTTCCATAAAGAAAGAAGGTTCTTCAATGAAATGTTTGATAATTGTGAAAAAGAAGGTGTAGACAGCAACCTATTTTGTTGGATCTTCAGGATTATCACCTTCTTGTTTTTTACAACATTGACGACCTTAGTTCTTTCCTCAAGAGAGAGGTAGTTATACCACCAATCCTTAAGTTGACCGGTGAAATCATTCATTATATTGGCAGCTGCTTCTTTGTCGGTATTCTTTCTTGCAGAGTAAGCACAGGCAGCCATAGACATTTTATTAATGGTTTCAAGGATCTGATGTTCATTTATGCCATCAATATTTCAAGATATTACTTCAAGACCAGTATAAGTAGATTGAGGTCTCTTTGGTTCTTCAAGAAGCATATCTGGAAAAGTAGGCCTGGGGTAAAAATGAGGAAGGGATTGTCTTCCAAAAATTTTACCGTTGAGTTTGTTAATTTTTAATTCTTCAAATTGTTCTTGAATTTCTTCAATAGAATCAATAACATTAACTTTGCTGGTTCATTCCTTACTTCGAAGTTGTTTGACAATTTCATTGAGAACATCTGAGGGGCTGGAGCCAAATTAGATTTTGTTCTCATTGGGTTTAAAAAGTGTTTTGGAGATATCATGGATGGGTTTGTCTTTAGAAATTTTTTCTTTGTCTTTATCCTTTTGGACAAGATCATCTTTGATTGGATGATCGATTTGGTTTAATTGAGTTGCAACAGAATGAAGGAGGATATTTGTATAATTATTTTGTTGTTGTATATTTTTAATATCTTTGATTGTTGGGTTATCATTCTCTCCTTTATCAGAGATTTGTTTAAGAGGAGGAGCAATGACTTTAAAATCACCTTTAGGAATGATAATTTTCTCGAGAAGAGGATGAACAGATTGAAAAGTGTTCCCGAGGGAGTCTTCCAGATTTTGGATTTATCTTGGGAAGTATTAATGATTGGTTTCTTGTTGTAAGTTTTGATATATGCCCATTCAAAGAAACTAATATCTTCTGGATAAGAATATAATTCTTCCCAGAAAGTATTCATTTTCCCTTTTGAGAGAAGACTCTTTAGATTTTTTCTAAAGGCTCTAACTTGAGGATCTTTATCCTTTTTGAATTCTCGTTTTCTGTCAATTGTTGAAGAAATGACATTTAATTGGTTTCTTTGAGATCTCATATCAGAGTAGGTGGAAGATTCAGAACCACGATGGGTCGAATCCTCATCTTCTTCAGAATAATAAGTTTTTGGTATATTTGGAGTAAAATCAACACCTTTGAATTTATCAGAGGGCTGTTTATCAGCTTGTTTGAAAGTTTGGAACGGTTCAGAACGAGAAGAACAAAGAGATGAGCGAGCTGTTGAGGATGAAGGAGCAAATTGAACTTGCACACTTCCATCTGGCAACTCAGTGATCTCTTTAAGTTTTGTTCTTGGGATTTCTCTAATTGGAGGTTGTTCATTTTTGAACGTCCAAAGAGGATTTCTTGTAACTTCGTCCCAAGCAAGTCTTCTTGGGATAGCAACGTTTGAATGCAAAGGATTAACTTCAATAAGCAAGGTTTCATTTTTGGGGGAGGGCCTAAGGGCTTTAGGACTCATGTTTGTACTCATGACTTTATAATAAATATGATAAATAATGCAGATGGCCTTAGATCTAACATCCATATCAAAAATTTTCGTTTGAAGATCAAGGCATAAGCACTTCATGATTGATTCATCAGAGAGATCTAAAGTAAAATTAGGAAAGCAGTTACAGTAAGCTAGACCACTTTCAAGATTTGAATTAATTATTGAGAGTAAAAAAATTTTAAATCTATCCCATCTCTTATCTCTAAGAGTCAGGCAAATATGGATATCTAAACCAAGTCTAAGCAGAGGTTTGTGACAATTTGCACTAATCTATATATATTCTAAATATACTTTTTATAAGAAGTCATTATTTTAATTAATTATAATATATAATTACCTAGAAATATTACCAATTCTTTAATATCCGGAATTGATTGAAATAAATATATTATAAAATATTTTATTGTTATCAGTTGGCATGCAATGGCAACTGATTGATTCTTAGCCAAAATAAAATAAAAAATAAAAAATTTATTTCCTCAAAACAAGATAGAAACGATTCTCCATGAAGAACAAATATGTACATATTAGTAACATAACACATAAACTCGTGATATACGATCAATTTTATCATCTGTATTAATAAGTGGTGTAGAATATCAATTGGGGGTGACATAATTTGCATTAACAATTAACATCAAATATAAGTGCTATGAATTAAATATGTAACAATCAATATCAATTTTTAGACATAAAACTCATGATATAACAAATTGTAATATATTTAGCAGTCGATGATACATAATAATAAATTGTGTAACATAATCTGTATTTGGATAACAATTCAATCAAGAACATTTAAATATTAAAAATAGAGTACTCAATCAAAACATCAATGTTACAAACAGTGTATTAACAATTCGTGTTACATGCAATTAACCAATAACAAGTTGTAATATTTTTAACAGTCAGTGTTATATAGAATAACAAATTGTGTAATATAATCTGTATTTTCGGGTAACAATTCAATCAATAACATGTAAATATAAAAAATAGAGTGCTCAATCAAAACAGTCGACTTCGGCATACATTCTTCTCTCGGCGACGCTTTCTTTGACCTAGTGAGTCTACGATTTAGAGTATTAATTGTTATATTCTTCAACCCACTCCAAAAATAGTGAAGAATATAGTTAAGTAAGTTATTAGAGTTTCAGTTACAGAGATTCGTGAACATTGTTTGAGAAGAATGCGCATTTATGGAAGATGTTGGTATATTTGGGAATCAAATTTTTGCTTGCAATTGAGAAGGAGTTTTTTTTTGTGTGAATTCCAAAGACAGTTGTGTACAAATAGTTGTGTATAATTGTATATTTTGTTTTGATTGTATTTACTAGTATACCGCTTATCGGTAGAATTCGACCGTAGAAAAATAAATGAAGATTGGTATGAGGAAAAAAATTGAGAAGGAAATATTAGGAGTAAAATGGTGAAGAGAGAGAATTGGAAAGGTGAGAATTGAAAAAAAAATGGAGAATGTGAAGATAGACGTATAGTGAATTTTTTGGTCAGTAGAGTTGAAACTCCCTACGGTTGTGATTAATATAATAATTTAGGTAAAAAAATTTAAAATAAAAAAGATAAGTTTGTAACATTAGAAATATTTTTAAAATGGTTAGTAATTGATATATATATATATATATATATATATATATATGCTAGTTTTTAGCCTGTGCAATACACGTGACATATTTGCAATACGGTATTTAATATTGTTTTGACTATTTATTTTATATTATCCTTATAGGAAATTTTATAATTCGTAATGTAATATGTATTTGGGTAAAGATTTATTTGAGAAAAAACTAGTAGGAAAACACATATGATTAGCATAGGGAAATTGTATTCAAAATGTGACATTACATATAAGACAATATTTAAAATACAAATTATTCATTGATAAAATTACTATATATATATATATGGAAACTTGATCTCGACATAGCTATTGAATTCACCATGGAACAAATGCACTCTTGATGTTATATCCTGGATTACACAACTAAAAAATATGTAAGACAATTTCAACATTTAATTTTTAAAGTTACAATACATAAACTTTGAAGGGATAACTAAAAAATGAACTTAATTCTATTATAGAGTTTAGTAAAAATTGAATATTAAGCATATACAGAATAATAAAGTTTAATTATAAGTTTTTTCTCTCTTATTGTGTATGTGTTATCAAATTGTAGAAGTTGAATATTTTGGAATTTTATTGTATTATGTATTTCTGTCAATACATAGGAGATGAATAAAATTTTATGAATATGGTACCTTATCAATATGTGTAGAGGCAATCCATTTGATAGATTTAGTATGTACGGTTACCTCAATTGGTTGCCACAATTGTCAAACTCTTCTAGTGACATTCAACACCTTCAATGTGGATACTTTAGTAATGATTCTCAATGCACCGTTATATATTCCAGCAAGATTAATAGCATCATGTTTGAAAGCAAGAGTAGTTAATTTGAAGTTAATATTGTGGCTTATATAAGCATTTCACATTGGAAATTATAGTATCTCAATATTAAAACATAAGTAATGTGATTGTCTCACCACATGAGTAGCTAATTAATAGAGCTTTCTCACTTGGATTGATCCTTTCAATTCTATTATTAATGTCGTTTATCTGGTTGACCCACCTAATAAGTGGGGTAATATCAACAATATTCCTTAAACATTATTAAAGAAAAGAACTAAATTTGACATTTCATGCTATAGCATCGACATTTGAATAAGGTTTCTTGCTTTAACAGAAGTTGAGCATTGAAAATTCTCTTTAACTATTTATGTGCATCGCTTACCTACACATTTAGTATAAAATGATATAAGATTACAAGTGATTATATTTAGTTAGTATAAAATATATTAGATGATATAACTGCATTTTATGAATGGTTACGAAGTTGAAAAAGATGTGCACAAGGATCAAGTATTGAAACTCCCTTTTGAAACTTGTGTAGCCATAAATAATAAAAAATAAAAAAAATTAGCAATGCTGAAATATTTGAGTTACATGATGATGATTAGAATTTTCTCTTAAGAGTGAAATTAATATTCCACTCTAGAGAAACAAAATAGAAAGTTAAAGTCGATCAAGTTTTCATTGGTTTTGATTTTATAAAAGAAAATAAAAGTAAATGAGAATCAGATTGGACCCAGAGCATTTTGGAAACATGCAAGTGGATTTTAGAAGATCACTTTCTTAACTAAACAAAAGGATGTATTGGCCAAACATGCACATCCCCAGTTTTTATCTCCAACGCAATAACATTTAATGTATTAAGAACATTTTTGAAATTGGGAAGGACTTAGATTATAATACTTTCTATAGGCAATAGTGAAATGAAAGAAAATCTTTGAATAATAATTTGATTTCAAACTATTTATTTATGTGCTGCAATGACCTAGAATAATGTTAAGGCAAAAAATCCAGAATAAAAGGTTAGCAATTGATCTATTCAACAATAGTGCACTTCTAATGAAAATTCAATTCATCCTCGTGAACGGTAAGCATGTTTTAGAAAGCACCACCCAAAGTCTGAGAGACGAGTAAAGAAGCAAAGCAACTACTTGTAAATTATTCACTTCACTAAGAAACTTGACGGATCATTTACATTAAACAAACGATTGGTAAGTTTTAAATTTAGAAAATAAGTTTAGTTTGAAATTGACCCAAGGTTTAATATTTTTAATATTTCCATGGACACCAAAAAGAACCCATCCCAACAATAAAATCATGGAAGTTATCGGGAAAAGAAAAAATGAGGAAGATTCTCTTTATTAAACGAACCCGTCAATGAGAAGAATGAGAAATTAGCATGATGTAACTTTCTAAGAGACATATTGAAGGAATTACATATCCCACCCCTAATCATGTGCACATGAAAATATGTAGATTAAATTCTAGCACTATAGTGTTTTTCTCAAAAAGAGTTAAAAAATAAATGTCAATATTTTGATAAAATCCAAAAATTTACAAAAAGTTCTAAAGATGGCCAGTATTGAATATTTTATAATGTGTAAAATATATAATTATGATTGCATAGGTAGCATTGAAATCTCAAGCAAACAATACACAAGTTGGGAAAACTATCAAAAATTCCAAAATTTGTTTCAAAACTAAGCCTAAAATTAAGGCCGTTACTATCGTCAAAAAGCTCAGAAAAAGAAAAGAAAAGAATTATAAAGACTTTGATCAAAGCTGAATCAAACATGGAGCGAAACACAAGAAATCATCTTTCACACTGCATCAAAGCACAAGAAATCATCTTTGTCACATAATCAGTACTCCTTGAATCACTGCAATCAAAAGATGAATGAAACCCTAAGTAATTCGAAGAAAAAATAAAAAGCAGAACAGACAGGAAAAGTGGAAATCAAAACATACCTCAAACACCGGATTCACTTCAATCGAGACCTATATTAGCACAATAACAGAGAATAATAGTAGTTCTTGGCCTAACCGATTTTAGGGTTCCAATAAAAGGATGAATATAAAAAACATAACATAGAACAAGGGAAAGAAACGACCAAACTAAAGATGGATTTGTACACCCTAACCCAGAGAAATCTTAATTAGAAAACAAGGGTAGATGCTGGTATTTATGTTCAATATTCTATTGCTAAATCAATTTATGGCACCCAGAGCAATCTATTCGTGGTGTACTTAATTATCAACTTTACTCAACTAATTTATAATATTTTTCAATAAAAATATATATAAAAAAGCTCACCCTTATTGACACAAAGATTCTTCTTGTCCATCTTCGAGTCAAGATCGACTTTTAATCGGCACCATATCCTAAACGTCAAAATATTTCAAAATAAAATTTACAAAATAATAGAAATGGGCGGGCGTTTATTAGAATGCATTAGAATAAATTACCTATAGGGCATCCTTGGCAACAAGTGCATGTTGGGCAGTAGCAAAAAGGGCGAAACCCATTGGATGCTCACCTTTAAAATTGTCCTATGACCCCTCGTATCCCAGCAACCATCTCAACAAATTCTACAACTCTCTCTATTTCACATCCTCCACTAACCCTGACATGAAAATCGTCCGTACCTTCAAAAATCACAAAAAAATAAGCATTATCGTCATAATAATTGCTCGAATTGAACAATTGAACAATAAGTGGTTGAAATTGTTGTAGTGCCTCGTCTAAGGGGGATTGGAGGTGTTTAGCATCAAAATCGGGCTTAACCGGCGAGAGAGAAAAAAGAGATTCAGTTCTAGGGCTTTCTCTTGCGATAGAGAACATTCGGGACGAAACACTATTTAACATTGGTGGGGTGGGGTGGACCAAAACGACGTCGTTTTGGGCAAAGATATGAATAGTAAATTCCCAAATTAGCTCTTATATGTTTGTAAGGATTGCTAGTTAATTGTATTTGTAAAAATGAAACTCAACTTATTGTTGAATTATTTTTGTAAAAATACTTTTGTAATCAGTAAATTTCAAAATAACAAATCTAAAAATGTAATTTGTGTAAGTGCTTGTATCAGGCAAAAACGATTGTTGAAGTTTCATTTTGGTCAATAGTATGACCGAATTTTAACCAACAAACGTAGAATGAAAAGACAATATTATAACTTGGATATTCAACATAATACATGTGAAATATTGCATTATCAACGCAAACTGAATGCGACTTAATTGTGCAGTAAAAAAAAAAAAAAAACATTTTGGACATTTTATGTAAGAAAATAATTTATATGTTTTATTCTTATGTTCTTAATGGTGAAGCAAGTTAAGGTCCCAAAAAAAAAAAAAGGGCACTCCCTACTTAGTCGTCTTAGTAGTGTTGACAAAGAAAAATGGTCGGTTAAAGACAACAAAATATATATATATATATATTTCTTCGTTCATGAATCCACGTCTTGTTTTAGTTGGACCTAAATGGATAAATGAAGAAGCGTGCCCGGATAAACTTTAAGAGCTCTCTCTGCCATCCCCTGTTCTTTTACCTACTTTTACTCATTTCTTTTGTATACCTCAATACAAAACTCCCCCTTATTGCTCTATAAGTTTTGTTGTTTGTTCTATTTCGATTTATCTCCATGGTATATTTATTTTCTAAAAGTGATAGTAGAAAATTGGTTTCAAGTCATACATCACACTTTCTTACCCTGCTCTTAGACTCGAATTTTGTTCATAAACAATCAACGAAGCCTTCTCAATATATGTGCAGCATCTTCAATAACATGCTCTTACTTCGTTTTTCTCTTAATAAGTTTTCAAATTTAGACGTAGCACTTGAGCCGAAGAAGAATCCTAGCCCAACATGAAGTAGAAACCATTTAGCAATTAATTTTTCTAAAGAAATATATCAAAATCACATTTTCAAGTAACGTTTTGTTCTAAAGGCATATAAGTATTTGTCAAATGATTATGATAAGTGGATTCTCGATATTTTGGTATTCAAATATTGATTTTTAACTTATTAATGTAACAATTTGATTGTTCTCTTAACTTCATCCCCATGGATTATCTAGTGTTATTAGAATCAATTCGCCCGATCGGTCCAATCGAAAATCGAGACTAAAATTGAACTGGTTATATATGCAAAAAAAAAAACCTTTTATTTAAAAATTCGCCCAAAAATTCGTCGACCCGTCCAGTTTTGAGAAACCCGTTGAACCATTCCCGGTTTCACCGATTTTAAAAATAATTTTTTTCTACAATTAATTGTAATTGGCAATTGAAATTCATCAATCTCCTTGCACGAGATAGATCAAAAGAAAAAAAAAAAAAAAAAAAAAAAAATTGCTTTTGAGAGATTTTTATGATTTTCAAAAACTTATTTTTGATTTTTTGATTTTTGTATTTAATTTTTAATTTTTAAAAAAATTACCGGGTCAATTTCGATTCGACCCTTTCATCTTTGACTCTCTCTTTTTCATGTCGAAGCCGAAATAGTTTTTAAAACATTAAGCTCAACATTAGACTCAAGAATTATTACTTTTGACAATCTAAACTTGAATTGCACAGCACCACATTATCAAAATTGTCAGTCACGTTACTCACGTAACATCTCGCTTCTAAAATTACATAATTGATGTCGGTGATGTACTTGAGAGAAATTGGGAACTTCAATAACCAAGTTGAACAAATTAAAAATGAGTGATAAAAATGAAACCTGCATATAAATTGGGTGACCAATAGAGGTGTGTTTATTTTTTATTATTATTTTTATTTTTATTTTTGGGAATTTTAGTATGATTTCTATGAGTTTTTTTTGGAAGTTATATGCAAGTGAGATTTTAAAGCTTAACTGTTTTTTATCACAATAAATTGAAGTTTGAATATTAGAAGAATCGACCTAAAAGTGAATTTAATCATCTACGATCATCTTTAATGCACTATGTCTATTGAAGTTTATGTGGTAAGTAAAATAAGGGCATGTTCGATTGTAGTTTTTTTTTCTTTCAAAAGCGGGTTTTTTTTGCCCATTTTTTGACTTTTCAAACTCTTTTGTAGTGTAAAAGTTTGAAAAGTTAAAAATAGTAGACAAAAAAATGATTTTTTTTTGAAAAAATGAGAACCGAACAAGCCCTAAATGGATTTCCAATCAATGTGGCACTACATTTATTGAATAAACGGTCAAATTAAAAATTTATATCTAATAGATTCCGTCTAAAACTAATATTACCGTTTATGTGGCATTAATTTTTTTTTTTTAAATTGACAATTCTTCAATTTTTTCCCTCGTTCAAATTTTTTTTAATAAAATGCTTAGTTGGATCTAAATTTAGACGGACTTCTAGACATAGTCTATTTTTTGGTGTAGCACATCAATTAGACGTGGTTTTCATCAGCATGCATTGAAGATGGTATTTTTATAACTCCGTCTATCTGTACTTATGTGGCACGTTTAAAAAGTAATAGATGCAGTGCATTGGAGATGTTCTAGTACACTCCGTCTATTGAAGTCACGTGGCGGGGTAAAATAAACAAATTTCTAGTCCATGTGACACTACATCTATTGAATAAACGGTCAAATTAAAATTAATCTCCAATAGGTCTCATCTAAAACTAATATTACCGTTTATGTGGTATAATATTTTTTAATTGGCTGGTCTTTAATTTTTATTTTCCTCGTGCATTTTTTTTTTTTTTTAAAATAAAATGTTGAGTTAGATTTAAATTTGTTGAGTCACTCCGCCTAAAAGTCCATCTAAATTTAGACGGATTTCTAGATGAAATCTATTTTTCAGTGTGTCATATCAACTAGACAGAATTCTTGTCAAGATGCATTGAATATGGTTATTTTATAACTCTATCTATATGTACTTATATGACACGTCTAAAAAGTAATAGACGGTGTGTGTTGCAGATGTCTAAGTTTCTCCACTCCAACTTATATGACTGTAGGGAGTTTTCACCCCACTCACAATAAAAAGACATGTACGTCTATCTTCAATTTTGAAAAAAAAAAATCGCTTTCTCCTCCATTCTCTCTTCCTCATTTCTCTTCACCATTCTTCAAATCTCTCCTCTCAATCTTATTTCTCTTCATTATTCTTCAACGTGATCAAATTTTTACAGTCGAATTCTACCGGTTAAGTAGCATACTAGTCACGACCGTAAAGAATTTCTCTTCTGCTGGCCCAAAAAAATTAGTTACGTCTCATTTTCTCCAATTTTTTTTCAATCTCATCAATTCTCTCACTCTCAATTCTCTTTCTCTTCACTATTCTTCTCTAAATTTTTCCTTCTCAACCTTCTTCCTTCTATCATTCTCAATTTATTTTCTACGGTCAAACTCCACCGATAAGTTGTATATATTAATAAATAGTTATAATTGTAGGAAGTTTTACCTTCAATGACGATAAAATAGGTTGCCTTCAAAAAAAAAAAAAACAAGGTAAGAATTCATCTCTTCATCATATCTCCTCCCTTCATCAAATTTATCTTTTTCATCGATTCTTAAATTCATCTCATTCTTTTCTTTATGATATTTATTTTCTATTGAATTGAAATTCTATTTTTCAAATCCACCGTGTGCAAGCTGCACGACTTTATAGAGCCCAATTAATAAGAACTCAACTGTTGGAAATGGTGTTTAATTAAGTTGAATTTGACCAACTTTGGCCAAATAATTGAGTGGGTTCCGTTAACCAATTGAGGTGGGACCTTGATTTAGCACGATCTACTCTGCGAGTAGATATTCATTATTCATTGTATATTTGGTTGTGCAAAACTATTTTCGGGTTAATGAGAAAATATAGCAAAAGTGGGCACCTTAAACTTGGAATATAAAAGGTAAATTGGAGAGAAAGTGGGAAGCCTTGTCCCACATCGAAAGATGAATAGTAATTTTATATATTTATATAACCCAAGATTGGAATTGGGTTTGGGCTTCAAGGAGTACCACGAGTCTTTGGAAGGGGAGAAACCTAGACCCTATTGGGTTCGGTCCAAAGCTTCTGCATGGATCTTGTCGCCGCCCACCAGGCCGGGCTTGTGGTTTGTGGTTATCTGGATTGGGCTTAGCCCAATATAAATTTTTTGAACAAATAAATTAAATAGTTATTTATTTTATTTAATTATCCTTCAAATTGTATCTCCAATCAATTGTCGACATGTGGTGTCATTGATTGCAACACGTGTCCTGTCTTCTAGAAGATTCCAGATTACGCCTACTTAAGAGACACATCGAGTTCAAGACACAACTTTCGAATTGATTGTGTCTTTTGGCAATCTGTAAAATAGTCCCTCTAGTTTTGAGCGGATTGATCTAACTCCCACAATGGGAGTTTTACAACTCCATGGACACGTGTCCGGTGGGGATTGGACAAGTGCTTACAAAAGTCAAGCACTTGTCCAATCCCCATCCGCACACGTGTCCGATGGAGTTGTAAAACTCCCCACCGTGGGAGTTAGATCGATTCAGTTTTTGAATTGGCACATGAAAATTCGAACAATAAAACATAAGCTTTCTGCACCCTGCATTCTTGCCATATACTGTATCCGTCCTTGCATAAGAAAGAGAGTCCAAAACAATTTACGGTTCATTTGTTTCTTGCGGTCTAAAGTGCTACTATCGTTGAGAGGGATCGTTGTATCTTGGGAGACGTTTGCCATCCAACCGTAAACACCAAGATCTGAACAATTTCGTCTTAAAGACAAAAAAATTACATCTTGCTTCGATCCAATATTTGTGTCGTTTTTATTTTCTGCACTTTCCAAATAAGTCATTTATGTGCGTTTCATAGATAGAATATAATTTGCACCGATTTCTTAAGACGAAAATTCATCTTATTGTTTTATATTCTGAAAACGCATTTTAACATATATGGTTTGATTAACTTCTAAACAGTGTGCATTAAATTTCAACGTGTTTATTATTTGTTCTGAAACAGTGTGTTGTATGCATTAATCATGGCATTTCAACGTGTGCATTCATTTTGAATCAGTGTTCATTTTTTCATTTCACTTCAACGTACAGTAACTCTGAAACAGTGTGCATTAATTTGAAACAATGCATTAATTTTGTCATTTGCAATCAGTGTGCATTAATTCGTGCATAATTTGTAATTTATTGAATTGGGTGCAAATCTAATTATCATTTAGTATTCTGCATATGCTCTCTGTAATTTAATTTCGGATCAATTGCCAAACTTTTCATTTCTGTCATTAAGTTAAATTTGAAAATTAAAGTTTCTGTTTACTTTTAACCGCATGCAAATTAAAGTTCCTGTTAACATTTAATTGCAGTCATATTAAAGTTTCTGTTAACAATTTAAATGCTTGCAAATCATTTAAGTTTCTAATTTCCATGTATATATCTTTCACGTGTTCACAAGTATACATCATTTACCAATTAATTTGATTAAATAATAGTGCAAAAACATACTAGTTTGTGTTTAGCATTCATTGTTAACATATTGTTAAATCATTTAGTGTCTGTTTAATTCTATTGTTAAATTAATCAGTACATAATAAAAACATCATTTTGTTAAATATTTTAGTGTTTGTTAGACTAATTATTTCTACAATCTTAAGTGTTGATCTTCTATTTTAAATACAGAAATGGATACAAATGGAACTAAAGTTGTCCCCCTACAAATGTGACACCCAATGCGGTTCCACCAATGGCTATTCCTATTCAATCGACTCAAGTTCATCATGGAGAGAAGCCAGAGAAATTTAGTGGGATTGATTTCAAGAGGTGGCAACAGAAAATGTTGTTCTATCTCACTACACTAAATTTGGCAAGGTTCCTGACAGAAAATCCTTCGGCTGTACAAGAAGGAGGGAATAATCGAGAGTCGATCATTGCCTTGGATGCATGGAAGCATTCAGACTTTTTGTGCAAAAACTACATCTTGAACGGGCTGAACAATACACTATATGAAGTGTATAGTGCCATGAAAACAGCAAAAGAACTTTGAGAGTTTTTGGGAAAAAAGTACAAAATCGAGGATGCCGCACGAAGAAATTCATTGTCGGTACTACAAAATAGTAGACTCCAAAATAGTTATCAGCCGAGGTTCAAGAATTGCATGTTCTTCTTCATGACATACATGATGAAAACATTACTCTAAGCGAGACATTTCAAGTGGCTGCAATTATCGAGAAATTGCCTCCTTTATAGAATGAATTCAAGAATTATCTCAAGCATAAACGCAAGGAAATGAATTTGAAAGAATTGATTATTCGCCTAAGAATTGAAGAAGATAACAGAAGATCTGATAAGAAGTCTGGTGGATACTCATTGCAAGCAAAAGCCAATGTTGTGGAATCAACTTTGAAAAACAACAAGAAAATAAAATATTCTGGAGATGCTCCCAAAAAGAACGTCAAGAACACAAAAAGGTTCAAAAGCAACTGTTACAATTGTAGAAAATCGGGACATCGCAAAAGTGAATGTCGTAGCAACAGCATGCCTAAAAAGAAGAATGCCCAAGTCAATGTGATTGAAGTAGATGCACTATCTGATGGTGTGCAAGAGATGAATTTGTCGGAAGTTGTATCTCGAATGCAACCATGTTGGCAATCCAAAAGAATGGTGGGTAGATACTGGAGCTACTCGACACATTTGTGCTGACAAAACCATGTTCTCCACTTATAATTCTGTTAATGGAAAACAACTATTCATGGAAAATTCTTCAAGCTCAAAGGTTGAAGGACAATGAAAAGTGGTCCTGAAAATGACTTACGGCAAAGTACTCTGTCCTCAACAATGTACAGCATGTGCCCGACATTCGCAAAAATCTTGTTTCTGGGTCTTTACTTAGCAAACATGGGTTTAAACTTGTATTTGTGGTGATAAGTTTGTACTTACTAAAAATGATTTGTACGTGGGAAATGGCTATTTGAGTGATGGATTATTCAAGATGAATGTCCTTAGTATTGTATCCAAATCAAACAATAATAATAAGAATATGAATTCTATTGCTTTTATGATTGAGTCATCTTACTAATGACATTATAGATTAGGACATACAAATTTTAAATATGTGGGCAAGTTAATAAATTTAAATTCATTACCTTCTTTACATTTTGATCATAATCACAAGTGCAAAACTTGTGTAGAGGCTAAATTAACAAAAACACCATTTCACTTGAAAGAAATACAATATCTTTAGAGTTAATTTACAGTGATATCTATGATTTAAAGTTTGTGCAAACTAAATGTGGAAAAAGTATTTTATTACTTTTATTGATGATTGCACGAGATATTGTTATATAAATTTGCTAAGAAGCAAAGACGAGACCTTGGAAGTGTTTAAACACTACAAGAATGAGATTAAAAATCAACTTAACAAACGAATAAAAATTATTCGTAGTGATAAAGGTGGAGAATATGGAGAACTATTTGAAGAATTTTGTTCAGAATCTGGCATTATTCATCAAACAACGGCTCCATATTCACCTCAATCAAATAGCATCGCTGAATGCAAGAATCGAACTCTTAAAGAGATGATGAATGTAATGTTGATAAGCTCTAGAATACCCCAGAACTTGTGGGGGTGCTTGGCGAAGGTAGAAGTACCTAAGCCGAAACAAGTCAAAATCGGGCAAAAAATAGTTGATTGTATATTTATTGGATATGCTAATAATAGTAATGCATATTAGTTCTTGATACATAAATCAGACATTTCTGATATACATGAAAATATAATCATTGAATCTAGTAATGCTATATTTTTTGAAGATGTCTTTCCATGTAAAGACAAGAAAGAAATAAGTTCATAAAAAACGAACTTATGATGCTACAAATAATGATTATCAAAGTGATGATGAACTTAGACGTAGCAAGAGGGCCAGAACATCTAAAACCTTTGGTCCTGATTTTCTAACTTATTTGTTAGAAAATGAGTCTAGAACATTTAGTGAAGCAATGTCCACTCCAGAAGAAAGAGGCTATAAATAGTGAAATAGATTCTATCATGCGAAATCACACTTGGGAATTGATTGATCTCCTACCGGGAAATAAACCTTTAGGCTGCAAGTGGATTTTCAAGAGAAAATTAAAACTTGATAGATCTTTTGATAAGTATAAGGCTAGGTTAGTAGCCAAATAGTTCAAACAAAAGGAAGACCTTGACTTCTTTGATACATACTCACCAGTGACAAGGATAACGTCAATTAGAGTTCTTATTACAATCGCAGCATTGCATAATCTTGAGATCCATCAAATAGATGTTAAAACAACATTTCTGAATGGTAAGTTGGAAGAAGAGATATACATGGAGAAACTTGAAGGATTTATTGTTCTGGACAAGAGAAAAAGTGTATAGACTCGTTAAGTCCTTGTATGAACTAAAGCAGGCGCCTAAGCAATGGCATGAGAAATTTGACAAAACAATATTGTCAAATGGTTATAAAATTAACGAGTGTGATAAATGTGCTTATATCAAAAGCACACCAAATGCATATGTAATAGTATATCTATATGTTTGACGACATGATAATTATGGGTAGTAATCATGGCGTCATCATAGCTACTAAGAAAATGTTGATAAAATATTTTGACATGAAAGATATGGGTGTAACTCATGTCATATTAGAGATGAAGATCTCTAAAATATCAGATGGACTTATGTTATCACAATCTCATTATGTTGAGATAATACTTAGAAAGTTTAACGCCTATAATGAAAATTCAGTTAAAACACCAGTAGATCTAAATCTACATTTGACTAAGAATACATGAAATCCTGTATCTCAAATGAAATATTCTCAGATCATAGTCGACAATGTACATGCGCTAAGCTCGCACGCTGCCCGATATTGCTTATCACGATTAATAAGATAAGTAGATTTACAAGTAATCCATGCAATGATCATTGGAAGGCATTGAATATGGTTATTAGATATCTAAGACACACCTTAAAGGATGGATTACACTATACCAGATATAGAGCTGTATTAGAATGATACAATGATGCTAACTGGATATCAGGCACGAAGGATTCTAAATCCATAAGTGGTTATGTTTTTACTTTTTACCATTGGTGGTGCAGCCGTATTGGAAGTCCTCAAAACAAATTTGTATAGCTCGATCCACAATGGAGTCTAAATTTATAGCTTTAGATAAAGTTGGAAAAGAAGCAGAATGACTTCGTTGGAAAAGAAGCAGAATGACTTCGAAATTTTTTATAGGACATTCCATGTTGGCCTAAGTCGGTGCCTGCAATAATTATACATTGCGATAGTCAGTCGGCTATTGGAAAGGCACAAAATAGTATGCATAATGGCAAATCTCGACATATTCGTCGAAGATACAATACCATTAAATAATTGATCTCTAATGGCGTAATCTCTATTGATTATGTAAAGTCAAAAGAGAATCTCGCGGATCCGCTGACAAAAGGTTTAGCTAGAGATCACATACATTATTTTATCAAAGAGAATGGGCTTAAAGCCTACTACGTAAGGTCTTTGTAACGGTAACCCAAACTTGCTGACTAGAGATCCTAAGATCTTGGTTAAATGGAACAACTAAGATATAAAGATTCAAAGGAGTACTTAGGAGTTATCTTCTGCCCATTCTCGTAATACAAAAAAGTACTTTTTGCAAAGTGTGATAAGTTAAGCTATGCTTTTAATGATTCATATAGCTTGGATAAACCAAGTTGGGTAGATCAGAGTACTCTTAATAGGAGATCACCTATATAAGTGAGAAGTGGGGTCGCTTCTATGAAAATTTTGAGGCTTGAATTCTCTAAAAACCTTATGAAACCCAAACCTTATGAAACCCAAGTGCTGTTCAAGGCTAAAATGAACACAACCATGAGAACCAAAAGTGTTAGGAAAGATATTGTGTGGGTACTATTGTCTTGGTTTACACTTAACGGCTTAACAGTTCAAGACATTACGTTCACTGATTAGCCAAGTGAATTCGATAGCATTCCACTAATGAAGGTTCAAAGCCATAAACTACCTCTCCTGATGCAATACCTTTCCGCATGTACTCTCTTTTAGTGTCTGCCTTTTATTTGCATACTTCATGAGAATTTTCATTCATGTGGGGATTGTTGAAAATGATGTTTAATTAAGTTGGATTTGACCAACTTTGACCAAATAATTGAGTGGGTTACATTAACCAATTGAGGTGAGATCTTGGTTTACCACAATCTACTATGCGAGTAGATATTCATTTTATTTTTGGTTGTGCAAAACTATTTCCAAGTGAATGAGAAATTATAGCAAAAAGTGAGCACCTTAAACTTAGAATATAAAAGGTAAATTTGAGAGAAAGTGGGAAACCTTGTCCCACATCAGAAGATGAATAGTAATTGTATCTATTTATATAACCTAAGATTGGAATTGAATTTGGGTCCTAAGGTGTACCACAAGTCTTTGGAATGGGAGAGAACTAGATTCTATTGGATTCGGTCCAAAGTCCACACAAGCGCCACGACCACCACCGCCACCAGTGGCCGGTGAGCTCGGGCTCGGGGCTAGTGAGTACTGGGATTGGGCTTAGCCAAATATAAAATTTTTGGACAAATAAATTAAATAGTTATTTATATTATTTAATTATTTTCCAATTGTATCTATAATCAATTGTCCACACATAAGTTCAACACACAACTTTTCATAATTGATTGTGTCTTTTGACAATCTATAAAATAGTCCCTCCAATTTTCGAATTTTGCAACCTGCATTCTTACCATATACTGCATCCATTCTTGCATAAGCCCAAAACAATTTATGGTTGTTTCTCGCGATTTAAAGTACTACTAACTTCATTGAGAAATGATCGTTATATTTTGGGAGATGTTTGCCATCCAAAAGCATGACAATTTCGTCACAAAAATTTACATCTTGCCTTTCTGTGCGTTTCATATATAGAATATAATTTGCACCAATTATTCAACCAGATTCCGCCAAAATTATAGGCTCTCCGACTCCACTACATTGGGTACTCTCTCTTCTTTGTTTAGCGTTTATTTTTCGATTAACATTTGAGATATCTTCATATATATTTGTCTTAATTAAGTTTTTAAAGCTTCAATTTCTATGGAAACCTGGGAAAAAGCAATGATGCTTGCTATTTTGGAGTTTCTGTTTTAATTTGAGTTCGTTTTCAATTTTGATCGATTGTTAAGGGCAATTTAAATGTGACAAATAATAGTGCTAATACCGATAATTTGTTGTCATTCTAATTTCTAAATTGTACTCCGTTTCAGGTTCATCAAACTTGTAAATACCTGTTTATAGCCGCTTATGATTTGCAGGGGACAAGACCATGCAAGTCAAGATTTTGCGTATCCATCATCCCTCTACACATATTGCATACAAGCTCTTACTAATCATGCGCTGTGATTTGATTACATGGTTTAACTTGGTTTTAATTTCAAACTTTAGTATGGGACTTTTACCTTATCGAGACTCATATGACTTGGGTGCAAATAGTTGGTTGTTAGGAAGAGAGAATGGGAGGTTTTACATTGGAATATGTTGTGACACAGTTTCCCTTTTCATTAGGTAGATTCTTCTGTAACTGATCTGAGCATGTTTTTAATCTTTTGCTCAAGTGTTTATCGTTTGCAGCAAAATGAAGGTATGAATAATTTTAGAATTTTGTATACTCTCTTGATCCAATGATGTAATTCTAGCATTTCTATTTACTTTCTCTTTTGTTGAGCATTGAGCTATGTTGGGTTTGTTGTTCATCAGGATCGAGGGATAGTAATTCACCGTTTAAAATGATTGCACGCCTGGCTAAAACATGGAAAATGTTCTGTATCAAAGCTTATCACTTGTCATTTTATAGCATCGAAGCCCTCACTAGTGTATTAATGTGCATTGAATCAGTTTGTTGCATTGCAGCTGATTTGTTTACTAAAACATTTTCGTTTCTATTTTCTGTATAAATTTTTTTCCTTGACCCAGTCATTTATGGATAATGTTGGCCCTGATGGACAGAGTACGCATTCCCTTTAATATACCTCTATGTATTGCTAGTTTTCTGAACTTCAAATATTAAGGAGCTGAAACTTTTTCATTTTATAAATTGTAGATGGCATGCTGTTGCTTCGTGGACATGGGATGCCCAAGATGAAACTTGTGGCATTTGTAGAATGGCTTTTGATGGTTGTTGCCCTGATTGTAAACTCCCAGGGATGATTGCCCTATAAGTAAGGCATATAAGCTTTGCCACCAATTGTATGCGTTTTTGCTTTATTTTAATGGACGATTCTGAAAATATCCGTCTTCTGCACCTGGTAGTTCCCTCGTTAAGCTTTGTAAGTTAGACTATTTATGTTGGTTGTGTCTAATTTTTATTTACCTGCATTTGTTGTGTGCTTTCTACTTCAAATTTGTGATCGGTTTGTATTTGCACTTTAGTTGTTCACAAACCATGCTAATGCCATTAGCATGATTTTTTACTTTCAGGACATAGAACAAGGGGGGTCCATAGGATAGTCAAATTATAGCTTTTCCAAAAGTTTGGCTCTTTCTTACGTTGCTTTCTTGGGCCCATTTAAGTGATGTGCGTGGGACAAAGGCCTATCAATCAATTAAGCTCAGAAAGCTTTTGATTCATCCTAATAACTTATGATATCTAAGCAGGCATGGGCAACATAGTTGTCTTTGATTTGCAAGGCAAATACAAGGTTAGCATACTATATCTTCTCTACCTACAAACTCTTGACAATTTGAGGAGAGTTACAGTTATAATTCAAATTTCCTTGCGAATACAACTTGGGATACCTTAATGTCATTGTGCCTGGTGCTTGTACAATGGCTTTAATCTTAATCCACACAAAGGTCAAAATTTAATTTACATGATGACCTGGGAGCATGCTTATGGGACATTTGATTTCAAAATTGATTTCCTTTGGGGAAAATTACAGCCACATTTTTCCTAATATATTACATAAGTTCCGACTTTTTTTTCCCTCGACTAGGTTCCCATTTGCAAAAAATTGTAGCAGATTCGTCCCGTTGGCCGTTTTCTGGAAACAAAAGAATGGAGGCCCCAATTTCGATCAATGAGCTTTTGGAGGGTAAATCACATATCAAGAGAGAATACGTTGTGGGGAAGGGAAAACAGGAGGTTGAGGAAATGAGACTGGTGGCAGTATCAAGTAGATTGGAGGCCGGGGGGAAAAAGGTGGTGGTGCCGAAGAAGAGTGAGAAGGACCAGCTTTAATGCTTCAGAGTGGGGCTTGGAAAACGTGGGTGGAACAACTGTCTTGATTGTGTGGGGGCGTGGCTGTGTGAGTGGGATAGAAGCCTTTGGTGGTTCTGGAGGCTTCAGGCTTCAAGGGCTGGGATAGGATACTGGTGGTGGCTTTGGTTTTGGACTTTGTTTAGGTGGTGGTAAAGGAGAAACATTTGGTGTGGGTGTTCACGTAGGTGTTGGGGGAGAGGAAACCAGCACAGCTTTGGTTTGTGCGTTAGGCCTTGCTGGAGCTACAGGCTTCGGCTTTGATTTTGATATGAGTGTGTTTATTCGGGTGCTTTGCACCAGTTTCTGGGGTTAAAGTCTGCATCGTGCTAATTTGCGAAAAAAAACTATAATGCTCTGATGTGGATACGAGTGTCCGACACGACACGTATCGGATACGTCGATACGTGATTTTCAAAAAAATACCGACACCGATACGCCACCGACACGTCCATTAAAATTTCTTAGAAATTTCTTATAGTGTAAAGAAAATAAAAAATTGTATACTTATTGCATAAAATATAGTACAAAAAAATTATTGATCCATTTTAACATTAAGAAACAAATAATTAGCCTATTTAAAATTTTGACTGGCCCATAAGGATTGACTTATTTTTTCTAAACTCTAAACAAGTACTCGACGAAGTGTCTAATACGTGTCGGATAAAAAGAGTATATGCTAGTAAGTGCGAAAGCTTTTGCATCTTTTTTTTCGTCTGGCGCACACGTAAAGGCATGATTTGTTCCACAAATCTCACTACACTGACCATAGTAAACTCCTTCTCGTTGTAAATCACTTTGTAGAGGACGAGTATCACGCTCAATAGAATTCAAAAAGTTTGTAAAATCGAAAATTGGAATTTGTATTAGATGCTGCTTGAACATTGCAAGACATGGAGCGCGTGCCGGTGGAGTGTCCCGTGTCCATGCTTCTTAGCAAAAAAATTAAAGAGAACTGCTATGATGGTTTACTCATCGATGTAGGATAGTGGTGAACTGCAACTTGATGGGGTGAGTCAGAGTTGTATCCGGGCTGATCACACTCTTTGGAAGCGTGGAGGTTATTGCAGAGTACAAATACCTAGATATGTTTCCCTATTTCTTTCCTTTCCCTTTGTCTTTCCCTCAGTTCATTCCTTTCTTTTATTGTATTTTTTATCTATCTGATATTCCTTAGCTTTTGTTTAAATAGTTCTTCTCAGTTCTATTAGCCTCCTCTTCCTGTTCCTCTTGTTTTCCTATCAGTTGTGTAAGTTGTGTGGCTCTATGACTTTGTGTACCCTCATAGTTGGAGTTATAAGGGGTATGTGCTTTTGAATCTTTTTTCTTTATGTGCTCAAGGGCTTGAACTGAATGATTAGATGTAGAATTTTGGTGAATTTGCTGATATTTTTTTCTTTCTTCCTTTAACTTTTGGGGGTGGGCGGATTATGTGAAAATTTTGGGCTGAAGCTTATCTTTTCCTTCTCCATCTCAAAGATGTAGAGGAGTTAATGGAGTTCAGGTAGGTTGAGGTTGTAGGAGAGGAATGTACTACTGTGAGAGAAGGGTAGAGCGGAGGCTGTCAGGGTGTGGTAAGAGACGAAAGGTGGAAGAGTCAAGGTGATGGTTTATTCAATTTTCTTTACAATGAATACCCTTGACCACGTTGAAGCCATGCGAATATTTAAAAGTTGTAGCTCCCGGAAAACAACATAAAGTAAACATTTACTAGAAATTTGTTAAGGTGGGAACCTAAAAGCCAAGAAAAAAAGAGTCGGCACCAGGTGCATATTAGACAAAGAATGGGTGATTTATCACCGAACATGGTGGCATTGATATTGACGGTCAACATTCCCGCTGTTTTCATTGCTCTTTCTTTCAACATTTATGTCTCCGCATTTGAAAAATATTGTAATTGTTTTCTTTTATCTCTTCAAATTTGGCAGTATCAGTTCATAAATACATCTCGCTACAATCCATGTTACAAGAAATACAAATCTTTTCGAAGTATTGGAGTTCATTTAATTAGATATACTTGTGCACCTTCATTGATTAGGTTATCATTCACCATTTGGCTCCCTTTTTTCACCCCTCCCGGCTCCTTTGATTATACTTGGTCTGTGATTTCTTGATAAATAAGATATATTTTCTGCTTCAATAATACCTTTTCTCGACTTGGATTTTTGATAATTAATTATGTTCTTGTGATAAAAGAAGGAATTGATAATTTTTGCCAGGAATACATCCACGTGCTATAACTTTTATAATCATATTTGGGCTGGCTGGCAACCATTTCGTTTCACAAGCATTACTTCAATTGCTCTCCTGTCAGCTTTCTTCATGGCAGGGATTTAATTATATGGATAGCTAATAAATTTATGCCATCAGAGTTAATATTTTCCAATATTTTGTTGTGCAGTATGGGGTGCTTGCAGCCATGCCTTTCATCTTCACTGCATCTTGAAGTGGGTTAATTCACAAAGTCCTCAAGCACATTGTCCCATGTGCCGCAGGGAGTGGCAGTTCAAAGGATGAAGTGCAATTCTATGAATCCTTCCCCCACTTGGCCCCCTTCTCACCACCCTCTCCAGTTGTCGAAGGACGAAAGATCAAGGTGCCCATTCTTTTGTACTGATTCAGAAATTTGTTGTGTTGTAGAGACGATATGCATATTAAGTCTTGGAGATTTTATTTTATGTCGTGCAAGAGAAAATGTTACTTATCTTCATAAAGCAATGTGATAATAGCTTTAAAACCGCATTTTAGAAAAGAGGAATGGAACCTGGTTAACCAGCTGATTCAACATGGAATCGGATGAATCAGTCACGGTTTTGACCCGGTTTCCATTTTTTAAGTGTGCGTGATCATGCTCTCCCTTGATTAACAATAATCCTCACATTTCCGTACCATAAATCCACTCAACTATTCTTAGTATAGGTAATGTATGCATGATTAAAGTTAATAGAGAAACAAAACAAATACACTATAACAAACAACCTGAAACAAATGTAATACGTTCAGAGTTACAGAATTGACCAAACAAATACAATATGATAAGTCATCTCATGACACAATACAGAGTGATAAAATAAAATCAACCCTACAGAAATGGAAAGAAAATATGAATAGGACTAGCGCCATGTCAAGGATGCTAATCACCATTGTCCTGAACTTGCCTGTCAAAAAAGATTGAATATGTTACATCATTTATATAAACTCTAGTTGTAATAACTTTCCAATATTTTTAGTTACTTTTACTTGTGCAATTAAAATTTAATAGCATGTTTAGGGAGTTAGATTGAATGTAATTGAATTATAAAAGTGAGAAATCTTATATCTCTTTTCTTTAATCATGTTCAGTTTAACGTACCAAACATACCCAGAGTGTTGTAATGTTGTGCATTTAGTTTGTAGCTAAGAAATTAGATGGCCTTGGAACACAAATTCTTCGCCAAATTTATGGTGTGTGCGCGGGTGGGGTCAGGTGGGGTCGGGTGAATATAATATCTTACCATGTGTTCATCAATTCTTGGTGATGGCATAAATAGCATAGATTATTCCAGGAATGTAACCGAAGAAGGTGAGTAGCAAACAGATCCAGAATTCAACCTATAACAAATTTTCATAAGCAAAAAAATTATGAGCTGAATTTCTGCTTATGATTTGTACACACATATGCATGAGTACCACTATATTTGTTTGCACATTTGAAATTCAAAACTCTTATGAACCATGAATATCTGGTATTAATAACTTTTCCTGTCATTTTGGATGCTATTTTTAATATGATTGTACTGTACTGAAACCCGGAAAACAATCAGTAACTTATCAAAGAATCTATCGAGCCATAAAAATGTTCCATGTAAAAGACCTTGAAGCCCATTGACTTCATCACAAATGTGTTACACACACAAGTCTTCAAGACTCAGACTAATCATGATCTATACACCAGGGTTGACATTTTTGCTTAAAACTGAGTTACAAAATTATTTTATTTATAATTTCTCAATCAAATCTAACATTCAGTTAATTTACATAATTACACAAAAATTACTTTTTTCTATTTTTTCAAAAGCATAGAAAGAACTGGACAAACTAGTCGATTTTAGTCTAGTTCAAGTAATTCATGTTAGTTCTCGTTGGAACCTCTCATTGAATCAGACTCTGTTCATCCCAACACATGTATGTATATATCATAAAAGAGATCCATGCATTGATATATAACTAGATATAGAAATAAAGAAGAGGGAAAATAGAGGAGACCTTGCAGCCAAACTTAAGGAAGACACCAAGGGGAGGCAAAAGAATGGCCAAAAGAATGTCAATGCAAGTTGCTGTACCCTCATCTGCCATTTTTGCTTCAACTTTCAAGTTTTAACACTCAATTGGTGTGTACTGTGTACAGATTTATAGGCAGTGGTGTGGTGTAAATGAAGGAAAACACGTCTAGCGTTTTGTACGTGAAAGAGGGACAGTTTTTTAGTTTCCTTAGCCGTGTCAAAATCAAATTCCTATCTGGCTCTTATTCTTTTCGAATTCATCATCATGGACAGCTCACTCTCATTTAAAGAGGCCACGTACCATGTGCCATGTGGGCCCATGTTGGTCTTACCTAATAAACTTCTAATTCACACCATATTGCTAATGTTATGAGAATTTAAAGGACCAAAAATTAATTTTATTTGAGTTGTAATGGAAAAAAATTCTATAATTACATGTACAAATTGTCTAGATTTGATGATAATGGCACTCCATCATAAGTCGCCTCAGATATAAATACAAAATACAAATAACATTATTTTGTGAGTTAATTATTTGTACTCGTTGATAAAGAAACTACGTCATAACTAAGAAGTCAACTTTAATTTGCTAGTCAAAAGCCATAATTTTTGTGAATTTTCTTGATTTAATTGCTCGATTAGTAGTCTCTTGTTATGTATCATTCAATGTGTAAAAAAAAATTAATCTATAAAAGAAGAGTGAAATTGTAGTAATCAAATAAATAAATAAATAAAAAGAGTTCATTCATTAGTTATTTCTTGATGAATTAATATCATACTTTAGAGTCCATGGTTAAAACTTGGTTGGTTTGATATACAAGACACCGCAATGTTAGGAGATCGATCTTTGAGATGAACAAAGTTGTAAAAAATAAAAACAAGACGATACAAACTAATAAAAGACTAGAATTTAAACACTAACTACATTAAAAATTGTTTTGCTTCCAAGTCCTAATTATGCTTTACTCGGTAGCGTGTAGTGTTACTTAAATAACATGATATCTTATAAGAAAAATTAAAGTTGAACTCTCTTACTTCTTACATGATGTGATTATAGGTCTTCAATCTTTAAAATTGAGATTTGAGTTCTTAATTTATTTAAATCAATCAATTCAGGTTCCCACGATGGAAGTGTCAATGTAAACGTTAAAATTGCACTCGATTTTCATTGAATTAGAGAGAAATGTGAAGTTTTTGATGGTTTTACCCTCTTACTTTGAGTCAAGTGAAAGTCGCGTGATTTTAACGTCTATATTGATAGTTCTAGTCATGTTGGGGTTGAGATTCACATATTTTGAGGACCTAGAATTTCATTTTTAAAAGTTGAGGACTCATAACTACAATATGTGAAATATTAGAGAGCCGAGCCCTAATTTTCCCCATCTCTTATTAGATGAATTCTTGATTTTTTTTTCCTTGCTTTCTAAGACATTGAAAAAATGTTGTGAATCATGACTAATTGCAGATGTGCAAGCAATGATTTTAAATTTAGATATTAATTGTACTCTTAACATTTTTTAGACAAAGTTTTATTATTTAGCTACACTAAAAGTTGACAGAATTGTACATGATATTTTCACCTCACACGCTTCATCATTCAATCCTTTTGACTTCATGGGTTGATTTTTTGTGCGACAAATCGATTTGGTTCGGGTTTCCTTACACGTCAAAAGTTTGGTCGGTTCGGGTTGTTGGGTCATTGCAAAACTCAAACCAATCCAAACAAAAAATTATAATTTTAAACTGAATAAATATAATTTTGCAACTCGAGTCCCAAACTCTAAACACTCTGTATCTCTCATTTCGCAACTTTATGCTTCTCTCATTCTCTCTCTCTCTCTCTCTCTCTCTCACACACACACACACACACACACACACACACACAACTTGACTCTCCCTCAAGGCCCAAACTATTAATTTCATTTCTCATCCCTCTGTCTTTTTAATTGCATAGGTAAATAGCCAGGTGAGCATTGATGATAGTGGTGCACCTCTCGAAACCATCGCTATAGCAGCTACAAAGATATATTAGTAATGGGTATACTCTTTAGATCAGCCGTAACTATTGAATTGTACTTCATTTGACTCGACTAAAATCATCGAGTCACAGAGTGTTAGTTAAGTAAGAGGTGACTTACTTTTTTTTTTAATTATATATAGTACATATGTGTTGTAGAAATGAGGTTTTTATGAATTTTGATTTTGTAATATTTACGCTTGATGTTGTAGAAATTTAGGGTGCAAGGAACTGTTTATAGCTACAAGGGGGCGGTGGTGGTTGGGAATTTGGCAGTAGGAGGAGTGAGGTTTATTTAGGCTGGAGGAGGTATGGATTGAGCCTTAGCCCAAACCGAATAACCCAAATAGAACCAACCCGATAATAATCAATGGGAAAATTTTGGGCCGGTCACTGTTAACGCCATAGTGGGTTGAAAAGTCATATGATATAATTTTAATTCAACTAAAGTCATACTTTATTATTAAAAGACCAATATACCCTCCAATTGTAAAAGCATCATTTAAACACGTAAAAACCAACAAAATCATTTCAATAGTTGTTTAGAAATTCCTTCATTTACTTTTAACAATTTTCATCTTCTTCTTGTGTTTGATTCTTCTCACCGTAACTTTAACAAGATACAAACAATTCGAAGTCGATATTTCGATGGCGAACATATTTTTTATTTTTATTTTTGTATAAAGTAACCATTTTCGGTTAAAAATAATCATGAAAATATTGAGATATTGTTCCAATTGAAACATATGTAATGCTGATTAATAAATGGAGTTTGGATAAACCGATTCAACTAGTTTTTGATAATGTAGTTGTTGTGAGTTAGGATTTTATGTTAGAACATGTAAAATGCTTGATCTTGTTTCAATAGATATGTTTCAATATATATAATCATTTCTAATGATAGTAAAATTTGCTGATTTTTTTTTCTCTCTGTTTTTAATGATAGTGAGCGGTTATTCTTTCTTCATCTTGGCATTGCTCGAAGTATGTGTTTGCTTGCTTTTAAGGGACTCGAGATATTTTGGAAGAGCTTTAATTTGCAAAGACAAAATGATGTACATTAATCCGTGATCTTGTTTTAGAGGATTTGTGATCTTGTTTAAAAAAAATTAAAGATTGTTAAACCTATGAATCTTGTAGTGAACCTTTATGATTCTTGTAGTAATAATGAAGAACTAGGATCTGATCAATCAAGAACTGGGAGTGTTAATGAAAAAGGATCAAGTTCAAAGGATGTTCAACAAGAGAAAGATGAATGGTGGCTTCAATAAAGATATATTTATCCGTGATACTGTTTTAGAGGATTTGTGATACTTGTTTGAAAAAAAAAATTAAAGATTGTCATTTTAAGCTAAAGAGACGATTTCAAACGGGTTAAATCCATCATAAGCATTGGCGAAGCGACTGGTCTTGACCGTCTCGTCGAGACCATTTCGAAAACATATTATAATAAAAATTCTGAGCACGTGTGCAAATTCTTTGTTCATTTCTATTGTGATACTATTTTTTGTGATACTGTTTTTGTGATACTGTTTTGCATAATACAGTATCAAACAACACACATGACTATGATACCATACTTTTATCTTTGATACTGT
Organism: Forsythia suspensa; assembly: GCA_023638005.1. Taxonomy (NCBI): domain Eukaryota; kingdom Viridiplantae; phylum Streptophyta; class Magnoliopsida; order Lamiales; family Oleaceae; genus Forsythia; species Forsythia suspensa. Next base: position 1,626,277 of record JALRMA010000404.1, read on the forward strand.
ATTATGCAAAATAATATAATGGATTAGAACATGGATTAAAACAGTATAAAAATTACTAATGCACATTACCTAAACAAAACAGTATCATATATTAAAATAGTATCATAGACAAAACTAAGACATTCAAACAGTATCACAGGTTCAAACCTTGACATAATTAGACAGTATCAAAGAATAAAAGCACGGTATCATAAATAAAACTCATTCCACATAGAATAAAACAGTATCATGGATTAAAATAGTATCAAAATATACTAATGCACATTACCTAAATAAAAGCAAAGATCATAGATTAAAACTAAGACATTCAAACAGTATCATAGGATTAATACATATGCCTACATAGTTTTAGATGACTTCCCTTTAACTTGAGAATGATTGGCAGTTCTTCTTTCTTCATTTTAGCATTGCTCTGAAGTATGTGTTTGCTTTTAAAGGACTCAGATACCTTGGAAGAGCTTTAATTTGAAGCAAAAGAATGTACATTTATCTGTGATACTGTTTTAAAGAATTTGTGATACTGTTTTGAAAAAAAAAATTAAAGATTGACATTTTAAGCTAAAGAGACTACTTCAAACGGGTAAAATCCATCATAGGCAGTGGCGAAGCGACTGGTCATGACCGTCTCGTCGAGACCATTCCGAAAACATATTATAATAAAAATTCTGAGCACGTGTGCAAATTCTATGATCATTTCTATTGTGATACTATTTTTTGTGATACTGTTTTGCATAATACAGTATCAAACAGTATCAAACAACACACATGGCTATGATATCATGCTTTTATCTTTGATACTGTTTAATTAGTCATATGTTTTGTTTGATACTTTATTATGTAAAACAGTATCATAGATTAAAATATGGATTAAAACAAATATCAATTTATATGAATGCATATTACCTAAACAAAACATTATCATGGATTAAAACTAAGACATTCAAACAGTATCACTTATTCAAACCTTGGCATAATTAAACAATATCAAAGATCACATAGAAGTATCACAGGATAAAAACAGTATCATAGATTAAAACGGTATCAAAATATACTAATTACCTAAACAAAACAATATCATGGATTAAAACAATATCATAGATTAAAACTAAGACATTCAAACAATATCACAGGTTCAAACATTGCCATAATCAAACAAGATTATCACGAGATTAAAACACTATCATGGATTAAAACGATATCAAAATATACTAATTACCAAACAAAACAGTATCATGGATTAAAACAGTATCATAGATTAAAACTAAGACATTCAAACAATATCACAGGTTCAAACATTGCCATAATTAAACAGTATCAAAGATCACACACATATATATATATATATATATATATATATATATATATATATATATATATATATATATATATATATTCAAACAGTATCACAGAATTAAAACAGTATCATGGATTAAAACATGTTTCAAATGATAGTGAAATATTATGACAAAGTTTCAATCTATTAAACCTTGCCATAATTAAACAGTATCATAGATTAAAACTAAGGCATTAAAACAGTATCATGGATTAAAACTAAGACATTCAAATATTAGATGATGGAACATTCAAGCTCCTATTTACAACAATTCTATGTCCATTTATATTGTGATACTGTTTTCTGTGATACTGTTTTGTATAATATAGTATCAAATAAAATACCATGACTAAACATTAGATGATGGAACATTCAATCTCCTATTTACAGCAATTAGATGGTGGAGCATTCAAGCTCCTATTTACATAAGATAGTAGAGTATTCAAGCTCATATTTACAGCATTCAAGCTCATATATACAACATTCTATGCTCATTTACATTTGTGATATCGTTTTGTTTAATACAATATCAAATTGCTATTCTATAATATACAGTATCAACAATGATGTTACCTCATTGTTTATATAATCGAAAAATGCTCATTGTTTACATAAATGCTAAAATACTCAACCTGGGTTAATCATATTGGTCGACCTCTCTTGCAACACGGATAGATCAATGCTAAGCTGTTAAGACATTAAGAATAGAGTACAACCACGAAGATGAAGAAATAAAAAGCATACAAACCAAAGATAAGGATTCAAACACTGTGACTAAATTCCATAAAACGTTATTTTTTAGTTTACACTAACAAAATTTTCACCAAAAAGCGCCAAAAAGTGATCCAAAATCTTCACCAAGAAAAGTGCCTAAAAGTGACATTGTGCCTTAGAAGCACTCATGGGAGATCGTGAGGAGGTGGGCGGTGGTCATTTGGAGGTCGCCGGAGGCCGAGAAGGAGGTCATGGGAGGTCGCCGGGAGGTGGAGGCGTCTTTGGAGGTGGGGGGAGATTGTCGCCGGAGGTGGAGGAGGTTTGTGGAGTTGAAAGATTGTGTCAATGAAAAATATGGTTAAAAGGGGTGATTTTGGAATTAATATAAAATATTGATGTGAAGTATGACTTAATCACAATTTAAAAAAAAAAAGTTTTGACCTAATTTGAAACAAGTCATGTGGAGATGACTTATTTGCAATTTTCCCATAATCAATTGGGTTGGTTTGGTTTGTGGTCCCAAATCAATTTGGTTTGAATTGGTCATTTTCCAAACTAAATTTGTCAATTTTGTTTTAGGTTGATCCGGAAACATAACCAACCCGACCTCACGCCCATCCCTAAATGCAAAATCTCTACTTGGTCTAATAAAAACATGCAAAAAATTGTGTAAGGACAGCTAGATTGATTCATGGGCTTAACAGCGCATTTGAAAATGTGGTTCAACGTTTAAAATCATGGGCTACGAAATGTCTCTCAAGTCCCAACTCATGATCCTGCATTTAGGCAAATCTTGGATAAATTTTGACTTTCTAAACTTCCCCAATTAGAGAGTTTTCGAAAACAAAATACATTATTTTTTTTCTGAAGGCACAAAATACAATATCGCTAATAATATTATTAGACAATTTGCCCTTTTATTAACTATATATTTGTTGAGTTAAATTTAATAAAATTAGATAAAATTAATAAAGAAAGACGTACAATTCTCAATTGTTGTATTTCATTCACCATATCACATATGTTTGATTTAAAAATTTGCTTAAAAATACATTTTACTTTTATGCTTAGCCAAATGTGTTCTTAGCTAGGAATGGTGTGCATAAGAGTGTTGTTAAATTAGTTTACATATTCTTTGTACTAAACACTTGGTAAACTAATTTGGGATAATAACATATCTGGTCTCTAATCTTTTTTTTTTTAAAGGGATATATCTATAACCTTTAAAAATAGCATAAGACATTTTCAACATTTGAAAAAATAGGCATATTAGGTCCAGATGACAAAACTCAATAAAAAAATTGGCGAAATTTTTCTTGTAATTTTAGATTTTTTTTTTTTTTTTTTTTTGGCAAAAGAAAATTCAACATTTTCATCATAAAATGCATTCATGGTGGCGAATTTTCTTGAAAGTGGACAATGTGATTTACTTGCATGGGCAGATACCTATATTGACTCAGTGGACAATGAATTCTTATCATATTTTGAGTTAGCTACATTGTTGAACTTTTGAGTTATCCTCTCCTCTTGGCCTTCGTGTATTGAAAACCTAAGAAGAATTTAACTAATGGGTTGATGTACGACGAAAATATATTGGCGTTGATTGAGGATATTAACAAATCTAGGGTTGTATAAATCTGGTGACAACCAAAGGTCTTTGCCTTTATCGTGGCAACCTGGTACATCGCCTGTTGTAATAACATAGTTAGAATAAGGGTTTTAATTGGTGAAGAATCAAACATTGCGATACTCAGATAGTATAGGCATTCTTCGTGAATTTAAATCGACAAAGAAGAAAATGTTGGGGTGGATTGTGATATTGAAGAAAGTCCTAGTTGCTCAGTTGAACCGGAACATGTAATAGGTTAGGATGAGCCACAAAGTCAACAGTTAACTAGTTCACAACCCCCGATTGAATTCCAAGACGATCATTTTAAAGAAACCCCAATACGAAGAAACAGTAATATAATGGGATGACATAGTAAGAAATGGCGGTGACTATTTCTTTACCAATCAATTTGAGGATTTTTTGTGAACCATGATGAGGCATTAGCTATTGATGCATATGGAGTGCATGATGAAGATAGGGTGTTTAAAATTTGAGTGCTAGTGTTGAGGGGAGATGTTAGGAGGTGAATTTTGCAGTCATGAAGTAAGTGGTGTTGGGAGTGAACACAATGGTAGTGATCTTGGTGGGGATGGAGTAGATGGGGAGAAACACTTGGTAGATTGATTACGACCAAGAGGTTCTCATCCTAAATGATGATGCCAACTTTGATTAAAAAAAAAAATATTTATTGGAGTCATTTCACAAATGCACAAACATGGAGTATGCAAGCACTAAGAATGAAATGTCTAATAAATTATGAAGTTAAGGCAGTGATAGTGACGACGTGAAAGGTAAAAACAAAATGCCTCATAATGTCTACGAGGACAATGATGATATTGATGACCTCTATCTTGAAATTGGTAGATATAACATGTTGTTGTATAGCATGTCCTCAACCTTTGAATTCATATCTCTTTTACATATCATTTTCAGGTCTGAAGTTTACAAATAAGAAGATGTTAAAGAAGGAATTCCTAAAGTACAATGTGAGGTGTGCTAGAGAAGTGAAGTACAAGGATAACAAATTTTGTTTACGAACTGTGCGTGTACATGATAATTGCCCAAGGGTGTTATATACAAGCTTTCACATGATGTCCAAGACATTCACTATTTGTAGCATGACATTGGACCACACTTGTGCGATTACATTTTATAGTAAGCACATTGAGAGAAACTTCTTGGCCGAGAAGTACATGGATACATTTAAACATAATCTAGAGGTGATGATTGAATGGTTTCATAGATACAATGAAAAATGATTGTGCTTCGATTACCTTAAAGTATAAATTTTACAAAACTAGAACAAAATGTCTAAAAGCAATTAGAGGTACAAGTCAAAAATGGTTTGCAATATTGGGTGATTACTGTGAACACCTGATGATGTGTAATCTTGGCAAGACAATTATTTTGAAGACTATGATGGCGGAGAGTTGATAGAGTTTATAAGAGTTTACATTTGCTTGGTCTGTATGCAAACAAGGCTTTAGAACAAGATGAGAGAGAGTAATATGGTTTGATGGATATTTCTTGAAGGGTGATTTTGGTTGGGGTGCCAAATTTTGTCATTGTAGATATAGATGGGGAGAATCCAGTTTGTCATGTTGCATGTTTTGTGGTAGAGGCATAAAACAAGAGTAGTTGGAGTTGGTTCATGCATTTGTTGGTTGATGATGTAGGTGTTATTAACAAAAGTAGTTGGACATTTATCAGTGATAAGTAAAAAAGTTTGGATGATTAATTGGATAAGTTGTGTAAAGAGGCATAACATTATTTTTGCATTAGGCATTTACAAAATAATTTCAAATGTCAGCATTGAGGTTTAAATCTGAAGAACGTATTGTAGGGAGCAACCAGGCGACGACTGAGGCCTAACGGAAGGAATGGGTGGAAAAAATGAAAATTGAAGATGTTGAGGCACACAAATAGTTGGCAAAGAAGTTTAACAGGGTAATAGAATATGTCACACTTCAGGGATACAACTAAGTGTGACATATTGATGAACAACTTGTATGAGTCTTTCAACGCTACAATAGTGTAAGCCAGAAACAAACCAGTTATTTCCTTACTAGATAAGATGAGGTTTTATCTCATGACGCGCATGGTGAAGAAGAGAGTATCCATTCACAAATGGCATAATGAAATTGTCCCAAAATATAGAAAATTATTGAAAAGAACATTGAGGGAGCTAGATATTGCAAGCCAACATGGGCCGGTGATGACGAATTTTAGGTTGAGAACTTCATTTCAGATAATACTTATGCAGTCGACATTTGTTCGAAGATGTGTACTTGCAGAAGCTACCAGCTAAGTGGCTTCTTGCAGCATATTGGGAGGGGGCGGCATCAATTGCTAAGTGCACCGTCCAACCCAACCTTACTTCTTACTTATAGAAAAGAAAGAATGCGAAAAGGCGCTTCTTCTATAACAAACTAATGACAACTTTTTCCCTCTCAACATTTAAAGGAAAATGTCTAATGGCAAAAATTATAGGTCTACTCGAGATGATCTCAATATGCTGCTAGACCAGTTGCATAATCTGGGCCGTAAGGTAATTATTTAGTCAGGAAAACCGGGTTGGGATTCAAAAGAATTAGATGAAGCCTTACTTCCTGAACGACGAAAGTTACTACTTTACTTTCTTATACTAACTATTTGAAGATATACCTTGTCTTTCGCTTCGGTAGTGAATCACCTACTCAAAAAAGGGGCAGGCATGCATGCACGTCCAATCATGCAATGAGTTGTGTACTATTACACATATGCTTGTTAAACAATAGGTGGATGAGTACTACAACAGAACAATGTTCTTGCGAGGCTTACAATCCGATGATCCACCCAATTGATGAGTTATAGTGTTGGGCAAGTAAATGAAAAAATCCAGTTACTCCACCTCTTTATCGAACATGACTGGTAGGCCAAAGAAGATAAAGATGAGAGAATCGACAGAGCACCAAATAATGTAGCGAAAAGAGACAGCAAAGAATGGAGATGACATGCAAACATATGTGGAAATGTAGGCACAACATGTGTAGGTACAACTAAATATCTACTACCACAAGTGACAAGGCAAATACCAATAGCAACGAATCTTCAAAGAAAGAAGCGGAAAAAATGAATTTGGGTCTTCCGCTTAAATATTCGTCTTCATGAAAAAATTTTTTTTTTTTTTTTTTTTTCGGGGGGGTTTGTCATGTATATACTTTCTAGTGGGTTCATGAACAACTAAAGCGAGGATAATGTTTTGTGTTTTGGGTTGCTAATTTGAATACATGTATTGTGTTTTGGGTCCGTATAAAAATATCGTGAATTATGTTTTCGGTTGCTATTTGAATAATTTGTAGTCGCTTTAAGCATGGTTAAGTTATGTATATTCGCCTTATGTGCTTAAAAAGTTTGGCATTAAATGCCCCAACGTTTGTTGTTCGTTGCATGTGAAATCCCCAACATTTAAATGCAATAGTACTATTTGCCCTCAACCTTTCACATGTATTGGGTATTAATACTAAGGTATTACTTGACGTAGCATAATAGGTCCCCAAATCTTTATTGTCATTTGCACATACGGTTCACATTATTAATCTACATCTTTTTTCATATAACTGAGATTGAATGAAGGCAACATAAAAATTGCAATGTTTGAGAATCAGCCATCTAAATTAAAGGGATAAGTTTCATTAACAATGCAAGCTCCGATTTTCACAAACAATGAAATTAAAGACATCCTAAAATAAGAAGATCCACATGAGGAACAACTCAAATACAAGTGACCAAATCCAAATACAAATCCTCTGATGTTTTTCATTTTTGGTATGCACATTCTCAATTCATGCTAACAATACTTTGTTTTCTAATTGTAGATTCCGAATCTCTAACTGTAGCTTGTTAACCTCTTCTTCAAGTGTTTTCACATAAGCGTCTAATTCATTTATCTTTTCTTTATATCTTTGCTTTGAATTTAGCAACCCTGAAATCACTTGATTTGCCCAGTCACAAATTGGTGGGTCAAGTCACGCGAAACAACCACGTTAATTGTCCCAAGGCACAAAAATTAGGGTGAAAGATGTTTAATTATGGTCATCAACAATAACACTTTCTGAATTAATGAACTCACCTCACAAATGAAGAATCCCCTAGTTGGGTTCATGTTAGTCCAAGAAAAGTTTAGATCCATGTGATTCTACATCGGTATACCCTCTCTACCATATTTGTTGTAGGACATGAGAGGCGGAGAAGAGAGAGAAAACTGGGGATAGAAATACCATGTGGGTACATAAATTGCAATAAAATGGATATTAGAACATAAGTAATAAATAAGAACATCGGGAAAAAATGGTGGAAAGATTCTAGTGGTTTGATGATTTTACCATTGTAATTTGCTTAATTTTGGATCAAACAACGCGTGAAGTCTACTTAAGTCGGATAACAAAGAAAATGGGCTTAATTTTGTCATCGGTGACCTACCATCCATATTTTTTCATACGTTGAAGATGTCAGGTGCTATTTTTAAAAGTTTTGGGTATATCTCTTACGTTTTTAAAGGTAGAGAACCAAATATGCTCTTTTCCCAACTAATTTAAAATACTAATTCCAAATATTAATAAATTCTAAAATACTCTATTATTCAAACTCTAAATTATTTAAATATTAAAACTTCAAAATAATACATTGTAATAAATTCAAGATATTTAAAATATTTAAACACTAAGATAACTTGAATAAACAAAATATACGTACGAGTTTTAAATTTTCTTGGAAGTACATTATATGTGGTGACCATATGGAAAGTAAAATATGCCTTTTATAAATCTGTGTTGATTGGATCTAATTCTTTTAAATTTTTTAGTAGATCTAACAATAAACAAAATGAAATGTTAAAGAAAGATTAAAAATTAGGCATCTACCTCTTTTTATTTGGTAAATTGAAATATACTAGAGCATATTATTTATTTCATAAATACTAATTAATTTATATAATTATTGAATTATACCATATTTTATTTCCAAATTAATTATGTAATCACAATAACTTGTAACGGAAATATCTTAATTTCAAGGGACCAAAATGTATCATTCCATTTTGAACGGAGAAAATCACGTTTCCATCAAAATTCAACAACAATCTTTCTGGACTCTATCAAACCCTACTTTTCTCTCTCATCCAAAGATTACCCATCTCAAACGTTGAATTTTATCTTCCACAATCAATTATAATCATAAAATTTCAAACCCTACACTACTATAAAGTCAATATTAATGTTGAAATTTTCAGGCATGTTTGGTACATGTTTTATGTTTATAGAATCTGTGACTTGGAGATGTAACTCATTTATGAATGCTACATAGCGTGAACAAAGATATACTTATTTTTATTTTTACATGAGACTAAAAAAATTTAATTAATATAATTGAAACAATAAATTTTATTAACATTTTTACTAATATATTTTTCTATTAATATCATATGGTAGTTCATATTGTTGATAACAAGGTACTTTAAATAGGGATATATTAGGAAACTAAGAAATCAATTATACTCTCAAAAAAAGAAAGTGGATTATAATTTGGAGCGGATGAAGAAGAAGAAAATAAGTATATCCCTTGCGAGCGAATGGAGTATGATTTGATTTGATAATGAACATAGACTATTAGTCTATTATTGAAAAATGAAACAAACATTCAAATTTTCACTTTGTAGTATTCATGTGAAATGTCGAAAATTTTAAACTCATCTATTATCGGCCACCGCTTATTCAATGTGTCAATACTAATGATCGTAATTGTGAATCTATGACCGATGATCGAAGAAATTGGATTTGAATATGAATTTAAAGGATTTTGGAATAAGATTTTTCTAATTGAAAGTAATATACCATAAAATAAATGATTCTTATAATGTCCATTTTTTTTTTAATTTCTCCCACATTTTGGTGTATGTGTAAAATTTTCAAAGATTTATATAGTGACTTTAAATTTAGGAAAATTTTGGGCGGTGGCCATCGTTAACGTCATAGTGGGTTGAAAAGTCATATGATATAATCTTAATTCAACTAAAGTCATACTTTATTACTAAAAGACCAATATACCCTCCAATTGTAAAAACTGTCATTTAAACACGTAAAAACCAACAAAATCATTTCAATAGCTGTTTAGAAATTCCTTCATTTACTTTTAACAATTTTCATCTTCTTCTTGTGTTTGATTCTTCTCACCGTAACATGTAACCGCATACAAACAATTCGAAAGCTGATATTTCAATGGCGAACATATTTTTTATTTTTATTTTTGTATAAAGTAACCATTTTCGGTTAAAAATAATCATGAAAATATTGAGATATTGTTCCAATTGAAACATATGCAATCTGAGTTAATAAATGGAGTTTGTATAAACCGATTCAACTAGTTTTGATAATGTAGTTGTTGTGAGTTAGGATTTTATGTTGGAACATGTAAAATGCTTGATCTTGTTTCAATAGATGTGTTTCAATATATGATCATTTCTAATGATAGTGAAATTTGCTGATTTTTTTTCTCTGTTTTTAATGATAGTGAGTGATTATTCTTTCTTCATCTTGGCATTGCTCTGAAGTATGTGTTTGCTTGCTTTTAAGGGACTCAGATATCTTGGAAGAGCTTTAATTTGCAGCAAAAGGATGTACATTAATCCGTGATACTGTTTTAGAGGATTTGTGATACTGTTTTGAAAAAAAAAATTAAAGATTGTTAAACCTATGATTCTTGTAGTGAACCTTTATGATTCTTGTAGTGATAATGAAGAACTAGGATCTGATCAATCAAGAACTGGGAGTGTTAATGAAAAAGGATCAAGTTCAAAGGATGTTCAACAAGAGAAAGATGAATGGTGGCTTCAATAAAGATATATTTATCCGTGATACTGTTTTAGAGGATTTGTGATACTGTTTTAAAAAAAAAATTAAAGATTGTCATTTTAAGCTAAAGAGACGATTTCAAACGGGTTAAATCCATCATAGGCAGTGGCAAAGCGACTGGTCTTGACCGTCTCGTCGAGACCATTCCGAAAACATATTATAATAAAAATTCTGAGCACGTGTGCAAATTCTATGTTCATTTCTATTGTGATACTATTTTTTGTGATACTGTTTTGCATAATACTGAGATCAAACAACACACATGACTATGATACCATGCTTTTATCTTTAATACTGTATTATGCAAAATAATATAATGGATTAGAACATGGATTAAAACAGTATAAAAATTATTAATGCACATTACCTAAACAAAACAGTATCATAGATTCAAATAGTATCATAGACAAAACTAAGACATTCAAACAGTATCACATGTTCAAACCTTGGCATAATTAGACAGTATCAAAGAATAAAAGCACGGTATCATAAATAAAACTCATTCCACATAGAATAAAAGCAAGATCATGGATTAAAATAGTATCGAAATATACTAATGCACATTACCTAAATAAAACAAGATCATAGATTAAAATTAAGACATTCAAACAAGATTATAGGATTAATACATATGCCTACATAGTTTTAGATGACTTCCTTTTAACTTGAGAATGATTGATGATTCTTCTTTCTTCATTTTAGCATTGCTCAAGTATGTGTTTGCTTTTAAAAGACTCGGATACCTTGGAAGAGCTTTAATTTGCGACAAAAGATGTACATTTATCCGTGATAATTGTTTTAAAGAATTTGTGATCTTGTTTGAAAAAAAATTTAAAGATTGACATTTTAAGCTAAAGAGACTACTTCAAACGGGTAAAATCCATTATAGGCAATGGCAAAGCGATTGGTCTTGACCGGCCTCGTCGAGACCATTCCAAAACATATTATAATAAAATTTCGAAAGCACGCGTGCAAATTTATGATCATTTCTATTGTGATCTTTGTTTTACATGTCTGAAGATCAAACAATACACATGACTATGATATCATGCTTTTATCTTTGATACTGTTTAATTAGTCATATGTTTTGTTTGATACTTTATTATGTAAAACAGTATCATAGATTAAAACATGGATTAAAACAAATATCAATTTATATGAATGCATATTACCTAAACAAAACATTATCATGGATTAAAACTAAGACATTCAAACAGTATCACTTATTCAAACCTTGCCATAATTAAACAATATCAAAGATCACATAGAAGTATCACAGGATAAAAACAGTATCATGGATTAAAACGGTATCAAAATATACTAATTACCTAAACAAAACAATATCATGGATTAAAACAATATCATAGATTAAAACTAAGACATTCAAACAATATCACAGGTTCAAACATTGCCATAATCAAACAAAGAGTATCACAGGATTAAAACACTATCATGGATTAAAAGCGATATCAAAATATACTAATTACCAAACAAAAGCATTATCATGGATTAAAACAAGATATCATAGATTAAAACTAAGACATTCAAACAAAGATCATAGGTTCAAACATTGCCATAATTAAACGAAGATCAAAGATCATATATATATATATATATATATATATATTCAAACAAGATCGCGTAATTAAAACAAAGATCATGGATTAAAACATGTTTCAAATGATAGTGAAATATTATGACAAAGTTTCAATCTATTAAACCTTGCCATAATTAAACAAAGATCATAGATTAAAACTAAGGCATTAAAACGAAGATCATGGATTAAAACTAAGACATTCAAATATTAGATGATGGAACATTCAAGCTCCTATTTACAACAATTCTATGTCTATTTATATTGTGACATTGTTTTCGCGATCTTGTTTTGTATAATATAGTATCAAATAAAATACCATGACTAAACATTAGATGATGGAACATTCAATCTCCTATTTACAAAGAATTAGATGGTGGAGCATTCAAGCTCCTATTTACATAAGATAGTAGAGTATTCAAGCTCATATTTACAAAGATTCAAGCTCATATATACAACATTCTATGCTCATTCATTGTGATCTTTGTTTTGTTTAATACAATATCAAATTGCTATTCTATAATGATGATCAACAAATGATGTTACCTCATTGTTTATATAAGCTGAAAAATGCTCATTGTTTACATAAATGCTAAAATACTCAACTTAAATACTCAACCCGGGTTAATCATATTGGTCACTCTCTCTTGCAAAGACGGATAGATCAATGCTAATCTGTTAAGACATTAAGAATGGAGTACAACCACGAGAAGATGAAGAAATAAAAAGCATACAAACCAAAGATAAGGATTCAAACACTGTGACCAAAGTCCATAAAACGTTATTTTTTTAGTTTCACAGCTAACAAAATCTTCACAAAAAAAATTGCCTAAAAAGTGATCCAAAATCTTCACCAAGAAAAGTGCCTAAAAAGTGACACTGTGCCTTAGAAGCACTCGCCGGAGGTCGCCGGAGGTCGAGGAGGAGGTCGTCGGAGGTCGCCGGAGGTGGAGGCGTGCTGGAGGTGGCCGGAGGTTGTCGCCGGAGGTGGAGGATGTTTGTGGAGTTGAAAGATTGTGTCAATGAAAAATATGGTTAAAATAGGTGATTTTAGACTTAATATAAAATATTGATGTGAAGTATGACTTAATCACAATTTAAAAAAAAGTTTTGACCTAATTTGAAACAAGTCATGTGGAGATGACTTATTTGCAATTTTCCCTTAAATAATGTAATAAAAATAAAAAGTAATTTTTCCCCCCTATATATGTAATATGTGTGTGTGTGTGTGTTTTTGTGTTGATCATTTGGTCACGGGCCACCTAGGCTGAAGTTCATATACCCGGGCTGGTCGTAAACAAACTGATGGTCCATTAAAAGTACTGGTTCAATAAGTGGCCCAATATGTTTTGTTTCGGACCCAATTATGCTGCTACTAGGCACTAGCTAGGAGATAAAAGGTAAATTACAAATATACACTAATCTATAAGTACCCACTATACAATTAAATTGAAATGTACCATTTGAATAATAATATAAATAGAAAACTACTGGACATTTAAAAACCCTTGTTTTTTTTTTTTTTTTGGAATATTTCTTTATTAAAATTAATTCAACTATTTTATCACTATAAATCTTATCTAACAAAATCTTCCTATTTTGAAATTTGAATTTGAAAGTCACCAAAAGATCATCTTTCCAATACCAAACCAAATAAACAATTTATAGTAATGGAAAAAAGTTCCAACAAATAGAAAACATTTGTAGAATTATTTCGATGTTGAATAAACAATTTCTATATTATTTGTTTTCGATAGTGGTAACAAGATACATTACCCACCAACAACGTAATAAGATGTAGTAATAATATGTAGCAACATGTGTTGTTCACCAAGAATAACAGTCACATAAGAACCGTCAATCGAGAACCCACTATTGAAAAATAAATCTAACTAGGCGAGAAACTTAACACTACTATTCTTGAACATGAGCACATCTACTTATATAATTTCAAAACATTATTCTCCAAAAACTCTTAAATCTCTTCAAGTTTTAACACACAGTCAATAGAAAAATAAATAATTCATTCAACGTAGCAACCAAAAAAAGATAAAATCTTAGAGCTACTAAGATAACATCACAAGTAAATTCATACATAAATACATACATAAAACTGTTTTCTTTCAGAGTGCGTGTACAAGTAAATATAATTTTCGTGAAGAATGAATTAATACCGAGCCAATAGCCCCATTAAAATTAAACCAAGAAATTACGAAGAGCTTGCATTTTTACCAAAATAGGTCGTCGGAAATGAGATGTTAGGTGCAAGAAGGAGATTAGTAAATTAACATTTGTAACTATTGCTTTGGAATTTATTACAAGATGGAATAATTAATGTATTTCTTCTATTCTAACATATATTGGGAGATTTTATTTCTTCAGTTGATAGAAATGCTCTTGTTATCCAATTACGTGACAAAATATTTCTGATAGAATGCTCCAGTGATTATTTATAAATTTTATAAGTTGTAAGTATTTTTAAAATATTAAAATTCACTAGTATATTTCAATTTTTAAATAGGAGATAAATTTGAAAGACTTTAACGGGGTAGAGAGGGTTGTTGGGAGGTGTCTTTTAATTGACTTGATGGAGATGGATTAGACATTGAACTTGAAGTGCCTTTATCATTTTTGTGAAATTTCTACCAACAAAACTTTATTACAAAACCTTTACGCAAAAGTCCTGTACATTACCAATCGAGCAATCGACAAATACTTTAACATCGCATTAATTGATTAGACTCAACTAAACGAGCTCCCACCCTACAATTAGAATCTCAAATGGTTCATTTAGGATCCATAAGCTCTCTCCCAAAAACTTAAAAGGGATCCATTATCTTCCACCACAAAGCAAAAGGCATATAGGCAATAATTCAAGATTGGGGGGACAAAGGGATCATTTCAAATGACATTATAATGGTTTGGATAAAAAGGGTTTTAAAATCTTATATTATAATGTTGCCTTAAATCTTAAAGTCAATTTTACATAATAATTTGCACAAAGTAGTAGTTAAGCCAAATTATTAACAATTTTTAGATGCGATTAAGCTCACAAATCTTACTAATCAACGTAATAAATGACATGTTAATCATCGTGTTTAACGACTAATCATTATTTCGAGATTTTAAATTGCCATTTATGGTAAGTATGCGATAAGACATTTCATAATTAAGTTTTTAAAGTTATGATTTAACAAACTCTTGTAAGATATATTTCCATGTGATTATGTTTCCTAATAGTGTTGTGATCCAGCCAATTAGCATGTATTAAGGTCATCTCAAAGGGACCCCTAATTAAAGACTTTCAATTTCAATGTTCCCCACGAGTATTGTGGTATGTTTCAAGGTTAAACAATTTAACACTTTGTTTTTCCCAAGTTTTTACGGCCAAATAAAGAATTACTAGTCATCGTAAATTTATCATTAAGAGATTATTCGGGGCCTTAATTGGTGATGTGAATTACTTTCCTCGCCAAGATGGAACTTATCGTCGCTAAAGGAGTCGCGATGCCATACATAAAAAAACCTATGCTTGTTCGTCTAAAGTCAAATTTGTCAAACATATTTTTTATTTACGTATTTTATAAGATACACAATTTACTACTCATTTATTATCCAGTCATTCCATAGAACCTACAAATTATAAATACAAAAAAAAAAAAAAAAATCAACAACAAATTATAGATTAAAGTATAACGTGAAACCACATTATCATCCAATTATATTGTACATGAAAATTGAAATTGTGCAAAAAAAAAAAAAAAAAAAATTGCAGCTCTTTTACTTCAATTAAGTTCATGTGTGTGAAATTAGTGTTTTGAAAGAACATATTTTGCTAATAAGCACTAGACATTAATTGAATTTAAGGATAACAAAATGGACCACTTCCAAAGTTTTCAAAGACATATAGATTAAGTCCCTTTAATTTCAAATGACTGATGAATTCATAA
Organism: Forsythia suspensa; assembly: GCA_023638005.1. Lineage (NCBI taxonomy): Eukaryota > Viridiplantae > Streptophyta > Magnoliopsida > Lamiales > Oleaceae > Forsythia > Forsythia suspensa. Next base: position 1,642,364 of record JALRMA010000404.1, read on the forward strand.
TATTATTATAATTATCTTTTAATTACTAAATTCAAGCATCACCGCGACTCAATTATAAATTTTGCACGCACCGATTTATTTGATAAAAAAATGAATATCGTCTGCATATAAAAACACACGTTGAAGATTTTTTTTCTCTTCATATCTAACAAATTAAAATTTTTATTTAACTTGTTAAATACTATCTGAAGTGTGATAATCAATCGTAACTATAACACAATATATTGAATTATGGCCGTCATAATCTAGCTTTCAACCCCGATCTAACGACCAATTTCATGTGGACAATTTCTTCCGTAACAACCAATCGCAACTATGCATGCATAATTTAAAATTTCATCAAATGTGTAATTCGTGAAATTTTAAAAAATACTAAGATACAAAACACGTAATATTTTGTTGATTTGAAATGATTTTAAATCATCTTATTTAAAAATTTAAATTGTTAGAGCTAAGAAAAAAAAAATATGATTTTTAATAAATGAACAAAATCAAGAAAATATTAAAAAGAAAAAACACAAATTAGAGAAATAATTTTAGAATATCACTAAAATATAAAAATTAAAATGGGTTCAAAGTTGAGATAATTAATTACTAAATCTTTATATTAAAAATATAATTGCGTAAAAGGAAAAACTGAAAATGTAATCATTTGGTCCTCGAAACTTGTTAGTGTTTCGATCTGATGAACATTTTGGGTCAACTGTATACAGTTAGGCGCGATTGGTACATTGGATAGGATTAGGGATATAATTAGTGGGATTGTATTAATGATTTAATGTGGAATATAGTGTATTGTTTAAATATGGAGTTTAGTTTCACTTTATTAGGATTGAAAATTAAAAATTATGACAATATTTTTATTTATAAGTATTTTTTTTTACTCATAAGTGAATTTTTTATGTATAAGTAAAATAAGTATTTTTTACTGAATAACTTATAAGTTATTATTTTACTTATAAGTAGTTTTTTACTCATGCATGGATTTTTACTTATAAGTTTAATTTTCTAACGCATGAGTAATTTTTTTAATTATAAGTAATTTTTAACTCGTTATATTGGATTTTTACTATAAATAAATTTATTTATTTATTTATATAATCAACTTATTTACTTATAAGTATACTTATTTTAATTCAACTAATTTTGTCTTTATTATTCATGAAATAGTAAATAATACTTAATAGTATGTTCTAAACCTATCTCATAGAGGATATTATTTTATCGATTATCTAATGGAGAATAAACATCTCGGATTAATTTAATCTGAATATTAATTACACCAAACGTCTAATAAATTTAAATTAATCCTTATCTAAACTAATAAAGCTTACTAAAGCGTACCCATAAAATCTACCGAATATCCCAAACAAACCCATCTGTAAGTTCGATTAATATTTTGGGAATTGTCAACGAGTTTTATAGCAACATGAAAATTTTCATTTGCGAACATTGAAATGGTGAGACGTCGCTTTAAAATAAGTTATCAAACTCCTACACTTTTTACTATTAAATGAACTTTGGGTCGAGGCGACATTGAAAGTAATATTGCTAACTCGAGCAAATTGAGTAATGTTATTTATCACAACTAGTGATAATCACCAGTCTATGCGACAATAAATGATAAATTGAATAAAATGAGTTTTATATTCCCAGATTTCATTTGATTGATCATTTAATGCTAATAGAGTTGCCACATAAACTAGTGATAATCACCAACAATGTTAAATAGCATTATTCGGGCAAATTATATATTTTTGTCATACAAAGCCAAACCAAATGTAATTACTTGTGATTAAAACTACTTAGTGAATAGAAAGTTATAAATTTTGTTGATGGTAAGATATGACGCGTCACCTTTTGGTAAATTTGGTGATTTTTTGGATTGTTTTTTGAAAGGCCATAGAAAATGGTGAATCTAGTCAATCGTCGGTAAAGTAGGAGGGTGCAACAGAAAAAGATCCTTTGGCGTATGATTTAGCGATGTCGAGAATAAGAAGAGTAGATGTTATATAGATCAAGAGAGTATAAAATTGCTTACTTTCTTTGATGGAAAATGCCCATTTTATATAGGTGAAGAAAGACCGACATCGCTCTAGTCACATCAATTATCTATGATCGAGCATGGGTACCCGAGCCACTTAAGTTCCCTACCAAGATTCAAATTGGGTGAGGAGGGCAATTTGCTTGTGTCATCATAGCCTACGGGCTAGTCTTCGATACTAGGCTATCTTGTCGAAAAGTTCGATTAGTGGATCTTGGGTGATGCATCATGCAACTTGGAGACATGTTGTTACCGAGTAATGGTCATCTCGATCTAGTTATTTTTTAAGAATCAAGTTTGGTACGAACTAAATGTGGAAGTAAAACCACCGGTGTTTCTAACTTTGGTTTGTTAAGTGTCGAATATTCGTTATGCCGACTCCCATGTTAGATTATTACGAACCAATGGTGGATTCAATACATAATCATAGGTAGTTCTCCCATTTCGATGACATATTGACATCCGGTCGGATTTTTAACCTTACAATATTTTGGATGTAACAATTGCCCCAAGACTTTGGGGTATAGTATTACCCCGGTTCAAGTATTAGTTTTAGTCTTGGTGGACTTTACACCATATGACCCGCTCCATGTTGTGGCTTCAGTAGGATCTTTATGGTTCATTGATCACAAGCATCATACCGCTAACACGTGGCTACTCGTTGGTTCTTTGTGTGAGTTTTACTAATTAGGGGCTTGTATAGCAAGATATTCGAAGGACACTTCTTTTGTGTGAATACATCTCGCCTCTTAGTTCAAAACTCTTCACATTCACACTCCAATGAATAGAATGGTAGAAATCATATAATTAATTTCTTTAAATTCGTTTCTCGCTTATGTTTCTCCACTTTTTATGAACTTTTATCTACTGGGATGTTTTTTTTTCTTCATTTATGCATCTTTTTGTCTTGATTGTTTATCCGAGGTGAGCTTCCTCCTTTCCAGGTACTTCGTTTATTCACATATTATCCATACTTCTATTTTATCAATGCAACCTTCATGCTTTATGTCTAGTTGTCTTGGGGGTGCATTATGGATTATGAGGTGAGAATTCAGAAGTTAGGTTGTGGAAGAATTGGTAGAAGAATTCAGATGTGAAATCAGTGGAAAGCTCGAAACCTATTTCTCTTAGGTGCCTCATTATGATGTCATTAACTCTAAGTGGGTAGATAAGAGTGTTAGGAAGGTTCCCGAGATCGAGACCAAATTATAGACGAGTTGAGGGACGGAGATAAGCATATTGGAGATGATGAGGAAAATTCGGTGAGGTTAATTGGGTGTTTGGAGATAACATCGAGTTTACGACTAGGAAGTTAAGTAGGTGTTGTAAGGAATTTTGTATACATAACAACAAAGATTTTCCTCCCCTCGAGAATGATCGTGCCATATTCTTGAATCCTACCATTTTTCTACGGGACTCGACTTCCTTTTCCTCCACTATTAGAAAGTTTTGATGGGTTGGAGAGCGCCCACGTAGTTCGATCCTAATAATTGGCGTATCATCGTTGGTTGTTTGCTCTTCTAGAAACAAAATGGGCTTCCCTGAACTTTTGGTAGAGGATTTTAGCACCCTTTACTTGTTTAAGTATAATAAAGAGGGGAAGGATGGCACTATACTTCGATTAGGCGAGCATTAGACCTCATATAGATCTAGGCACTCATTCTTGGTGAAAAAGTGCAAGGAGGCCAAAGTGGTTACTAAAAATATTTTTTCTTGAGGTAGGTTCGATTTATTCCTATTCGACTTTAGCTTTGAGAAATCGGTGTAGGAAGATCTAGAAACTTCTAGAGTATGAGCGGTCTTGTTATCGTTGATCACCAACCTTAACATTTTTACGCCAAGCTCCGACATTGGACCCTTTAGAGATTATTAAGGGTAAGTTCGGAAGAATATGTTTACCTTTTCATAATATTGTTTTAGTTTAATTTTTAATTTTTTTTACTGCTTATTACAAGATCTAGCTAAAAATGCCGACCCTACGGGAGCTTATGACTCGGCTTGTGACTCACACAATCTCGGGACTAAGAAGAGAAAAGTACATTATGTTGACAATCATCACGAAGTGTAACAAGTTGGTGGTCAAAGATTCGTTCACCTCATCCTCACGGTGGTCCGAGTATCTTCGCTTAGTCCGGTCAACCTACTTCTCTTAAAACTCATCATACTTCTCTGCATTTTTTGCGGACAACCGGTGGTGACGAGGCAGTTGTTAATTTTCTTTTTGAATCTTATATTGATGTCTTCTACTTTTTTATGTTTGGGCTCGATCATCGAATATGAAAGGAAAAGCTCGGCACATTATGGCATCAATAGTCCCCTAGAGCTCCATCCAAGATGTGTACTTGTCCAGATGGCTTACATGGTCATTTTCTCCTACATATCCCGTCAAGTGCGGCATCTTCAAGTTTTCGGACGATGGATCCGATATGACGTCCTTCAAAAATGGAGAATTCTTGATTTTTTTAAAATAATGTCCACTTTTTTTGTATTGTCTCCATATTAGTGATGCATTTTTTAGGTGATCTAGCTCATATGGCTCCTTTTGCATATACTCATGCGTTGTTCAGGGGTGAACTATGTCTTTCTTCATCGTGATGTTCTCCCATTGTCCTTTTTAGTGGAGTGTTATGATTGTCTAGACATTCAAACACACTTCATTCTCATCTTGGATTTGAGGCATTGCGTTAGTTTGACCATCTTCTCCTATGGTTTGACTCCTTAAGAATTCTTTGACAGGAATTTATAGATTTCTCCTGATTGGTTGACGCCTCCAACTGGACGAGTTGTGGACTCTTATTCCATCTCACTGAAGCGGATGGTAGTTGCTTGATTTCTTTTGATGCGATGAACTGCATTAGTTAAGTTTTTAATGGCTTTCCTGAAAGCTGCCATTTGTGTGTTCATATTATCGGTGGAGACTTCACTGATGTATTTTTCCTTGTTTTTTCTAGGGATTTTGATGTCATTAGTTATAACCATTGATTGGTTGCATGGTATTTTGACTTTAATTCATTTTTATATCTTTTTAAATAAATGGAGAAAATGTGAAAATGTAGGAAAATATTTGAGTGGATGCTGGGTTAAAAAGATTTTTTACAAGAACGACGTGTCCTCTAGCACCAAGCTTATGACGACAAAAAATGACGTGACACTTCTAGTCAACCTCTGGAAGTAGGATTGCAACGAATAAAGATCCTTCATCATGTGATTTAGAGTGGTGGGTATAAAAAGAGTAGATGTAGAAAAGTCACTTACCTTCTTTGATGGAAAATGCCCCATTTATATAAGTGACACTACCTTGGTCACATTAATCATCTGTGACCGTGCATGGGTACACAAGCCACTTAAGTGCCCTTTCAAGATCCTAATTGTTTAAGGATGGCGGTTTGCAAATATCATCATAGCCTAAGGGCTAGTCTCCGATCCTTTGATGTCTTGTCGAGAGGTTCTGATTGATAGACTTAGGCGGTATCTCATACAACTTGGAGACATTTTGGTGCCATAGTACTAATTATATCAGTTCGGTTACTCCTTTACGAAGCAAGTTTGGTATGACCTAAATTGGAAGTAAAACAACGCTTGTTTCCGAACTAGTTGTCGAGGTCAAAAGATTCGTTATGTCGACTCCCATGCTCAATTATTCTGAGCCACTAGCAGATTTAGTTTGTAACCAAAGGTGGTCCTCTCATTTCTAATGGCATATTGACATCCGGTCCGAGTGTTTAACCTTGCCATATTTTAGGTGTAACAACAAAGAACTAATTAATTAGTACGCCATTTTTAGATATATAGTAACACTTTTGTTATTTAAATTAACAAAATAACAAGTATAACATGTTTATCGTTGATAAAAGTAAAATTTAATTGTCAAATTACCTTATTGTTTCATATATGTACTCGGTTCAATACAAAATAATTTATTTAGATAAACATGAATGTCTGCAAACCCTAGTACATAAACTTATCTCTATCTCAAACTCTTTTGATCTTTATTGTTCAATATGAAGATGAAAAACTTTTGTGTTTTATTTGTTCAACAAGAATTTATTCTCAATCTATGGTTCAGTAAATAATTAAGGAAAACTTGATATATCCAAATTGGTTACTAAAAGAAGTAGGGAGACTAATTTCTACAATGGTTAATCCCTTTCCCACGAGTTGGCCCTCTAGTGGGTCCATCCTATGGCATGAACCTATCTATGGCTCTCTCGGACTTGAATAGAATTTTCTACATGTCGTCTTTGCTCGGGGCCTAAATGGCACAACCCAGATCAACCCAACATGTTTTGACAATTCAATTTTTTCTCTCAAAAAACAAAAAAAAAAAAAAAAAGAAAGAAAAAAGTGGGTCCATCCCATGGCATAAACCCATCTATGACTCTCTCAGACTTGAATACATGTCATATCGCTCGGGCCTAAGCAAGACAACCCAACCCAACCCAACCCAACCCAACATGTTTTGACAATTCAATTTTTCTCCAAAAAAAAAAAAAAAGAAAGAAAGAAAGAAAGAAAAAGAAAAACACTAAAAGCAATATTGTTGTATCATTGGGCAAGGGTAGTACTGCGAATAACATTAAAGACTTACAAGAAGTACAAATCTAATGTATCTTCTATTGTAAATTGCAACAACTATAGTATATCTTGTATTGTAGATTATTTTTCATCTTACTATAACTAGTTCTAGTTTATCTAGACCTGTATTGCTCTTTAATGTATCAGGTCTCATCAATGCAATTGATAAAGTTGTTCCAAATACTTTGCTATATCAAACTCTTTCATGGTATTAGAGTAGGAAGAAATTCACGAACCAAGCTCACCAACTTCCATGTCAACCGATGACTCCTAAACAACTAGCAACTTAGCAAACGACACTCTCGACATCGTCCTCATTTCCTCTCTAATATTCCTAACATCCTTGCCCAAGCTCCCTTAAAGTTAACTGTTAATAAATATTCCTCATGGCATCTTCAGTTTTATCCATTGTTAAAAACTACTCGATTTTGAAGCTCACATCCACCGTACTATTGGCAAACACTTATCTAATCCCGCCTTTGCTCACTCCACCACCAAGTCCTCCCCCTCCCAACCATTCTGTGCTCCAAAATCTCATTCATCGACCCATCCATCTCACGAGGTCCGGCCCGACAAAGGTTCCGCCAACTTTTTAAAGTGCAAGGCCACTCGCTCAATAGTCAATTCATGCTATCGCCTACGGCACGACCATCTCAACATTCTGTGGCACCTTTCTTCTCCAACTTGCGATTGACCCCTCATCAGCCAAAAATGGCTTCTCTACCAATGCTCACTACGTTACTTCGGCCTCATTCCAATCTCATTCTTAGCTCATGGACTCTAGCGCCTCACACCACATTATGCATTATATGATCTTGAAAACTTGTATACGCATTCATTGTGTACCATCAACGATTCTATGATGATTGGTGATGGTAAATTTTACCAATTATGCACGGTGGTTCCATATGTCGACAATGATTCTATGATGATTGGTGATGGTAAAATTTGCCATTAATCTGCGGTGGTTCAATATCCCATCCAACCCCTACTAATTTTTTTCAATTAACCAATGTTTTACGTGTTCCCACATGTAATAAAATTTAATTTGTTTCTCAATTTTACAACACCGCTAATGTTCTAGTTGAATTTTTCTCTTTTCGTGTCGAGGATCGTCGCACAAGCGTGATGTCTACTACAAGGACCAATTAAAATGGTATCTATACATGCCATCAACTCGACCGCCTCCTCTCCCATTCTTGCTTTCTCTAGTGTGAATGCCCCTCAATTAATCTGGCGTCATCGTCTCAGGTCATCTCAATGATGTTATTTTCAAGTCTTTGGTTTCATCCAATGATTTGTCTCTTAATTCTAAACATGCATCGTCCAGTATCTATAATGCATACAAATGAAGTAAAATTCACCAGTTACCATTTTTTAAATCATCAATAAATAGTACTACATCTCAATAAATAATTTTTGCTGATGTATGGATGTTCTCAGTTTCTTCAATAAATGAATTTAAATATTACGTTATTTTTTTATCATATGTTTGGTTATATCCCCTTGCCCAAAAATTTGAGATGTATGCTATGTTTGTCAAATTTAAGCTTTTAGATGGAAATTATTCTAAATACTACATTGTCACACTCTACACAAACAATGTTGGTGAATTCCTAGGTCTCACTTCTTATCTCTCTCACCATGGCATCACACACCTCACTACCCTGCCACACATCCTTAACACAATAGTTTCACTGAGCATCATCACCGGTACATCGTCGAAACTGGTCTTGCTTTGCTCTACCACACTTTGGTGCCTTTCTCATTTTGGAGTTATACCTTTCTCACCGTTGCTTATCTCATAAATAGTTTGCCCACACAAAATTGTCCATACACTCACCTTACAAACTCTTTTACTGAAAATCCAAAACTACACATTTTTTTTGTTGTCTATGTTATCCTTGGCTTTGTCCATATTCTCAACACAAACTTGAGGCTCCTCTCGATGCATGGACTTTGTTGAGTCCGTCCTATCCTTTACTAAGTTACCAGTAGATTATCTTCACTACACACAACACCTCAAACTCTACCCCATGTCTCCTTCTCCAAAACCCACTCTTCATCCATATTCTGGTCCAGCCACCTATCTCCACTCTCTGGTTCTTTTTCCAAGTAGCGGACATGCCAAAAATACAGACATGAGCTCTTTTACAAACCCCTCTCTCGCCACTTATGCTTGTTTTCCAACCGCTTTGATCCGATTATCATCTCAAAGACGAGGGCAATCTTGACCTTCCGACCCATATATGTCTCACATTCTCCTACTTTTGCCCATGTCAACCGCTATCATATGGTCATGCCCACATCGTAAGCCTGTAGAAAAACTCAACCTCCACGTGAACTCCATTCCTTAGAGTTTGAGCCTGTCTCCCACACCATAGGTCTTAAAAATTCGTTGTGGCGTAAAAGCCATTCAAGGAATCGGATGCTCTCATCGAAATCACATGTTAACTTGCTCTTCATCCTTCGTCCCTTATCTTCTATCACATAATTTGGTTGGGTATAAATGTGTCTACCGCATCAAACAAAAGCTTGATGGTTCCATTGATGACTATAAGGCCCGCCTTGTAGCGAAACACTCGTGATCAATGACCCAACATTGATTACAATGAAACATTCGGCCCGATCATTAAACCTACCACCATTCGCCTAATTTTTAGTCTAACCCTCTATCACAATTGACCTCTCCATCAACAGCGTGAACAATTCATTTCTTCATGGCTCTCTTAAAATGATGTTTTTATGTTTCAACCTTTTATGTTGACCGAGACGAATCCATATTACGTATGTCACCTTTAAAAAGGCCATATATGGGCTAAAATAGGCGTTCTGGGCTTGATATCATGAACTCAACAATTTTCTTATTCACTCTGGGTTCATCAATTCTAAATCGAGACATACGTGTTCATTTTAAATCAATATTGTTGTCTTTCTATGCTTGATATGTTGATAACATCATTGTTAATGGCAACCGTTGTCAATGAGTTTATATTGCAGACTACGTCATCATTTTTCTATAAAAAATTTGGAATCACTATCATTCTTCCTTAGGATTGAGGTTGTCTCTGCCACATACTCAACCCCATACCTCACTCCTTACTACATAGAACAAACATGCAAAATTTCAAACATGTTCAAACACCTATGTGTACAACCACCAATCTCAAGCTCACCGATGCACTACCTGGATGATGCTATTAAATATAGACAAATTGTTGCCGGTCTTCAAGACTTCTCACTTGACGAGATATTGCTTATTTTGTTAACAAATTGTTCCAATCCATGCATCGGTCCACATCCCGATCTTGGATGTTAGTCAATCATCTCTTAAGATACTCATATGGCGATTGTCTCGCATGGCCTAGTCTTTCATTGGTCCTATCACCCCATTCTAAATGGTTTTTTAATTCTTACTAGGCCGGCACCTCTACCGTTGTTCATGTTATCTTTTTGGTCACAATCTCATTGCTTTGGCTATCTCACAAGCAACACTCAAGAGCTTCGTTCTTCTATAGAGATAGAATACCATGTTGTTGCCACTATTGGATGTCATATTCTCTAGATTAAATCCTTACTAGTGGAGCTTGACGACCCATGACTTTTATGCCGGATATAATGTCAAGACGGCCTATCTTTTGTTCTAATCGGTCTTTCACTCTCACATGAAGCACATCTGATTAACGAGCACTTTCTTTGTAAAAAATGCAGCAATGTGACATGTGAGTATCTCATGTTGCCTCCTCCAAGTAGCTTGTTGACGCCTTCACAAAGCTCTTAAGCACAACTCAGTTTCTCCTACAACCGTCCAAGATTGGTGTCTCCGATGAGTCCACAATCTTGCAAGGGCATGATAACAATAGAAACCTACACAAAGTAAAATTCTAACTTATCTTGTTTTGTAGATTGTAACAAGTCTATCGTATCTTGTATTGTAGATTAAATTTTATGATATGTACAACAGATTTCCTATTACTATAATAGTTGGTTTAGAACACCATATATTAGTCGTAATTTATCTAGGTCTTAGTTGCACTCTCTGTGTGTGTGTGTGTGTGTGTGTGTGTGTGTAAGTATTGGACTCCATCAATGCAGTCGATAAAATTGCTCCAAATACTTTTCTATATCAAACTCTTTCACATGATGTCTTGTTGTATTGTCTATCTTCAATCTACATAAAAAGAAAAGAAAAATATAAAAACAAGAACCGCTGGACCAACGTTACGTTTTTAGTGAATTAAAATGCAACTTCTTTCTATTATCTTAGATTGCATAATTTTAAAACCAAAAGTTGCAAATCATACATTTTAGGGATTTGGCGCAAATGGTCCCTAACCTTTATTTCAAGTGTGGAAATGGTTGATAACGTTTATTTTTAGCACATAAATTCTTAATCTATGTATTTTGGTGCATAATTGATAATTGTTTGATAAAAAATACTACTTCCTCCGTCCCACAAAGATCCTAATTTTTTTTCCATACAGATTAAGAAAACTCATTTAATGTAATTGAAATTATAAAAATTTCACACAATTTTTCCATTATACCTCTATTTAAGTTAAATAGCTCTCTCCCTCGTGTCCCTCGCCACTGCGATGCATCCCTCGACTTACAATCCGCGCGGTCAAGGGGCTCACACAAATGGGGTTTCGGCGGCGAGACTTTCTCTTAACAAAGAAATCAAAAGATATATATATATATATATAGAGAGAGAGAGAGAGAGAGAGAGAGAGAGAGAGAGAGAGAGAGAGAGAGAGAGAGAGGTTACGGAAAAAAAACATAAACGAATGTTTAGAGAGAAAGTTGTATAGATAGAGAGAATTACGTTGGGAAAAAAAAAAAATAAATGAAAAGCTTAGAGAGAGAGAGAGATATTTTGGTTGATAACAATGTAAATTAAATAAGGATATTAAGAAAAATAAAAATTTAATATATCATGTATAAAGTAAGTAGCTTATAATTTAGAGATAAATAAAAAAAGCAGATCCAAATGCTTTGTGGGACGGATGGAGTAATATATTCTTAATTTTAATAAGAAAAAATTGTTGTTAGATTGTCAACTTTTGCAAAAAGTGTAAATGAGTCCGACATTTTATTTTTATTAAAAATTAAAGAAAACCTAACGAGAGTTTTTTTTTAATTAACACTTTATTGACTAAATTTATTTAACTTAATTTTTATTCAAGTTTTCACATTACATATCATTTAGATATATTTAATTTATATTTTTTCTCTTATGAAAATTTTTAACTTACACGACTATAATGATTTAGTATGCAAAATTAAATATTATTTAATAAATGTATTCCATATATTTGTACATTTTGTAAAGGTTGGGAATTTAAATACAATTTTTCTAATTAAAACTAAGTATATATTTGTCTTTTTCATCAAATAAGGATTAATTGAACATCAAAACACATAGATTAAAGACTTTTATACTAAAAAAATAAATGTTAGGAATCATTTTTGCATTGAGAACAAATATTAAGGACCATTTACGTCAAATTTCCAACAATTTATAACCACAACTTGCAAAAAGACGTGTTGTCATTGTAAACTCCATTTATATTGTTTCTCAATGTGATGTCACGTTGGCAATATTTTATTTATTTATTATTCCCACTAGATATTCTCACTATATGTTTTTCAAAAGTGATAATTTTAAATTGCGTAACTAAAGTTTTTTAACTACATTTAAAACTATTGTGGTAAATAATTATGATATACGACGACCGAAGTAAATTTTTTTACAATTGGAGTATTTTTTTGTTTAAAACTATCGTCTCATCTTTAAATATCACATATAAACATATTTTGAAAATAAATGCAGTTGACAATTTCAAATTTTTTAGAATATAGTATTCCTATATTTAGAACATCTTCAATACATTCCGTCTGTTAAAATCTACATGGCAGATAAAATAGACAGATTTTCAGTCCATGTGGCACTACGTCGATTAAATAGACAGTGAAATTAAAAATTCAACACCAATGGTTCAATTTAAAACTAATATTAATGCTTATGTGGTATTAATTTTATAAAAAAAAAAAACCTACATAACCGACTTTTTTTTTTTTAAATAAAATGATGAGTCACTCTATCTAAAAGTCCGTTTGGAGTTTAATTTTTGGTGTGCTACATCAGCTAGACGGAGTTCTCGTCAGCATACATTGAGATGGTTTTTTTATAACTCTATCTATCTCAGATTTATATTCTACATATAAAAAGTAATAAACAAAACTGCATTGGAGATACTCTTAGTTTGCATTGAATTTGATGATGATTATTATCATTATTATTATTATTATTAAAAATTACATATACATATTAAACTCTTCAATTTTGTTAATATTTCAATTTTTACAATTTTGTTAATTAAGATCTTTCACTATGGTTTTTAATTTCTCATTTTACATTCTAAAAACGTAAATAAAAAAATAGGAAAAAATAAATTATTACGTTTTCAAATATTTCACTTGAACCATTTTACAATATCGAGTGACATAAATATTAAAGAGAGTCCACTACACAACAACATTCGTGCAGAAAAATAATTTGACGGCACAAACGAACATAGTCGTATTAATTTGTTGTTCCTTAATGTCCCCACCAACCTTATTTTACGTAATCTCTATATATTGTGCGTATAATTTTTGATTTTGCTATCTGGCTATTGATAAACTTGGGCCCACATCTTTTAATACTTTTAAAACTTCTTCTAGTATTATTCATCATCCCTACATGAACCCAGCTCATCAATCTTCACCCACTCTAGATTTTTTTTTTTTGGTATTGGATTACTTCCAACTTATTTTGGGTAATATTCTTAAATTTAATTTTCACTTATTTGAATTGTGGAATTGAAAATTTCTAAAATGCATGTATCAACACATGCGCTAGTCGTGAGAGTGTGGGAATGGACCTCTTCGACCTACGCAAGGGACAGTTGGGATAACATTGATTTTAATCTACTATTTCTATTCTAACACGTTCAGCTAAAATGAATATGGTTATCCATAAATCTCAAAATTTAAGATAAAATTATATTGTCAAAGAGAAATCTTAAATATAATCATAATTTGATAGGGTTCATTGTGACGAAGTACGTGGTTCGAATCTTGAAATAATGATTTGTGTCTTGTCATGTTGAGGAATTACCATATGGTTAATCAGCACAGAGCCCAGAGGTGGCAAAATTGGCCCGACCCACCGGCCCGGCCCATGTAGCCCCGCCTTCTTAGGTTAGGTTGGCCCTAGCCCAAATAAAGCTGGACCAAGATGGCGGCCCATCTAGGCCATGAGCTAGTTGGACCTACCAATTTTGATTTTGATTTTGATTTTGATTTTGATTTTTTGGACCCATAACACTAATTAACTCATTTTGTGAATAAGCACCAAATACATAATGTTACCACACGATTACGGCATGCATTTGCTCGCGTCGGCAAGACATGCCCCATCCAAGCTTCGATGGGCCCGGTTCATAATCTGTCAAGAACCCCATCCGGGCCTGCTGCTAGGCCTTTGGAAGGGGCCGTCACACACGCTTGGACCCTCGGCACCCAATCCGCGAGCCATGTGGAGGGCCCGGCGCATGCGAACCATAGGGCCTCGTTAGGCCGCGCATCATTCGTAACCGGTGAGCAACTCGATATGTCTGGGCAACCAGAGAAGTAATTAAAGAAAGATTGCGTTAGATGGGCGCGTGAATCTCCACAAGGAAACACAATCGTGATCTCCTAAAATCATGCAACGTGATAAACTCGAGGAAGGAAGGCAATCTCGGGTATCTTTATCACATAAGGAAGGAGGATCCGATTGAAGACCGAATTGATTTGTCTTCCAAACCAATTGGAATTCTTGCGCTTATAAATACAACGTCTCCGGTGGTTCCAAGTTACGCACTTTTTATGCTTAAGAATCTCACCTAAAACTCTTTCAAATCTACGTCGCTTGTCTCTCCCACACGCTTTTTTTCCCCGCCTCGTGTATCTCATATCACACAGCAGTTGACTTGATCGTCGGAGTGCCAACGATCATGGGACCCTTTTCTCCGGAGATCTTGGTGCCTAACGATCGTCCTAGTGTCGCAGTAACATCTGGTGGCAAATGAGTGACTAGAGATCTGTTGGCACGTGACTAGTGCAGGTTCGACGTCAACACATAATTCAAATAATATCAAGAGATTTTTCATAAATAAACTACTTTTTAAAATAATTCTAATTTTATCAACTTAACAAATTTATTCTAAAAATACTACATTCTTAAAATTATATTAATTAATAAAATAATAAATTAAAATCAAATCTATACTACAAAATATATATTTTCACGTGAATTCACTTAAATTTGTATTTGAGTCCTTGATTATTTGCACAATAAGTCCTTCATCTTTATAATGTTTCACTTTAGTCCCTATACTTCTTCTTTCATTTCAATTTCGTCCTCTTTTATTTGCAACCAAAGTCCTTCAACTTTTAAATTTTTGCAAGTTGATCTCTATATTTATATTTTTATATCAATTTAGTCTTTTATAGTATCATTTATTTGATCGTATATTCTAAAATGATATTGTGTATAAAAATTTATTAAAAAAAAAAATAAGATAAGTTGGGTGATAAATTTTGAATGTAATTGACTCCATTTAAGATATTAAAGCCCATATAAACTTGGTGAAGCACACCAGCAGGTTCATGTGTGGTACTGTTTCTCAGCGGGTTGGGTGACCCATTTGCCAAATTCTATAGACAGACATCATAAGCGTTGCTCCACCAGTTCACAAGAGACATCCTGCGATTTCTTCCTCCACCAAAAGCGCAGACAAAGTCGGTGGGAGCCCTCAAAATTGAAGTTCTACCTTTTTATAATCATAATTCATGTCAGTGTTGGCATTAAATGTACAAGTGAAAAGAGAGTACCTATGTGCTTTTCCTTAAACTAGTCAACATAGAATTTCAGTTGTCATTTTCATCTTAGCCACAATTAGTTGTCCTTGTACAAAGCTGTATCATGGATGAAAGCTGCAATTTTGTGCAAGTGATCGATCATGCAACAAAGCTTAACTCAACCATTCAACTTTCAAATATTTACTCACGTCTAAAATTATATGACCTAAATAATTCTGAATATACACACACTTGCCTTATTTACACAAGTTTTCCTTTTCATTTCTTTTTTAATACCAAAGTATATGTGTTTGCAAAATTCACGATAATCCTATTCTAAAATTAAGCCTCGTTAACAAAATTGTCTAGATTTTTGAACTTTTATCTACTCACGGCACATTTTGACATCCTCAAAGTACCCTCCACCCCCTCAAAAGTTCATTTGGTTGCTTAATTAAATTGGGAACTACAACTAAGCAAGGAATGCTATTGAACTTGTGAAGCAATAGAGAACAAAGGGAATAAGCATATATGTGTAATGTATCCATTGTTGACTAAAGTTTACATGATGAGGGATGGAGATTATATGTATCTTCTTGTGGGGCCTATTTTCAAGGAACCTACATGTTATCACAAGATGAAATATCATAAGCCAATACATATTAAACTTATTATTATGAGCATGTTCGTGAGTTTTCTTTTCAAAAATCTATTTTTTTTGTCTACAATTTTTACTTTTCAACCTTTTTACACCGCAAAAAAATTTGAAAAGTCAAAAAGAATTAAAAAACCCATTTTCTAAAAAAAAACTCTACGAACAAGTTCTATATTACCAAATTTATTTAGAAACTATGCTATGAAAAGAAAATTCCACATATTATATTTATTATTGTTTTGAAAATGTAATTTTCAAAATTTTCCTCTATTTTATTTCCTTTCTAGTTGGAAAATTACATTACTTTTACATATCTTTCATGGTGCATAATTAAAAGTACGGCTTTTCTTGCTAGAGTCCACGTGTATTGCCATGTAAGAATTTCAACAGAGCATTGAATTTCTATTTGGAAAATCCTCTTCGAACGAAGTATTATGTATTTTGGCTCTCATTTCAATCGATAGTCTGTCTTTCTCTTTTCTTCAAACTTGAAAAGATTAAATGCTCTATTAAGGCCAACTCTTCCAATCGTGTTACGTGCAAGCACAACCGTCTTAATAGACAACTATATATATATTTTTAATCTCATCATGATTTAACTTAGGCCCCACATTACCTTCAATCGCTGCAAATAAAGATTTGTCTTGTGTGCGTCTACATGGTTAAGTTCGGGACCTAGCCATTTGTAGAGAATTGAGGTTTCTCCTAAAAATGTTAAATCATTAGGTGGAGTAATTCAAACTTTTATAAGTTCATCATTTATCTCATATCTAACCGATGTGAGACTTTACTCGTGACGTCATAAGATTTGATTGAAATAACCACGTCAAAGCTCAAAAATCATATAAATATTTAGTTTTAAATTATAAAAATAAATAAAATTCGTATATATTAAATATATAAGACGTGGCAGAGGTTAGCTTACGGTATTCTCAAAACTTTACACCAAAACTGAGTATTTAATAAGCATAACAAAAAAACCCATATTCAATTTTTTTATATATACAAATTTACATGCGTAAGATTCCTGCGTGCTTTTATATATCTATATTAAATTAAATATGACTAAAGTCGATTAAAAAAAGAATCAAACCGGATTAATTTAATTAATCTATTTTCTATTTTAATTTAGAGACCTTAGAGTGTACCCAAATAAGTTCTATTCATAAAAGACAAAATTTAATTAGATTGATATAAATTGTTTAGCACTTCAATTCTAAAAGAAATGTAATTTATAATAAATGGTGTGGAATTATTCAATATTGTATAATTATTAATCACGACCGTACGAAGTTTTCTCCGCTACGGAAAGAAAAAAATACTTAAAAGTTTGTGTGCCACTACGTTTTCAATTTCTCCCAACACAAAAATCATCTCCTCCAAAATTTGATGAACGCTTTAATCTATCTCCTTAATTCGATCATCTCCCTCAACCGACATATCCAAAATCTGCTCACCTCCTCAATCAATCATCTCCAAAATCTATTCACTGCTTCAATTCATCATCATAATAGAGACTACGGTCGGATGCCACCGCAACGAAGATGTATACTAGTAATTAATAATTATGGCATATTCACAATTAAGGACATTGTTGACAAAAAATATAAGGGCAAAACTGTCAACTGAAAATGAAAAAAAAAAAACATATAATATAAATAGACACATCAATTTTCTTAGTCTTGTTCAAAGTAAATGATTAAACAACAATAACATATCTCTTTTATATATATTTTTGTTTCTTTCTATCTAAACTAGTCGAAAACGGTACAAAAAGATTCCTTTTTAAGAATTTTATATTTTCTTGATAGCCCATTAATTAAAAAGGCCAATAAATTAATATATATTATTTAATTTAATATATTTAGAATTTTAGAGAGTTGAATTTTTTTGTCAGTATTCGAGTTACATATATACGTTTGTGAATGTAAAATTAGATAAGTGCATTATTGTATTGTCGGCTGTGTTTTTATAAGTAAATTTACTTCAATATAATGGAAGAAGAATAAATAAATATTTATATCAATTATGGGACATGGATAATGGAGAAATTTATTTATTAATTTTATTTTATTTCTTTATTTCATTTGATTCTTCTATTATTGTATCATAGGATTCGGGTAGTTGGTGGAATGTATTCATATCAATTGCAAGAGAGTAAAAATTACAAGATAAATTAGTTAAAAATAATGGTCGACATGGTTCGGGTTAGTTCAGTTGTAATGAGAATCAAATCGAATTGGGTGGCAATGAGTTATCGCATGGAATCATTTTTTTTTTTTTATGATTCAAAAAGAAATTGTAAACTACATTTTATGATTTTACTTACATGTTGTGTTACACGTGACGAAATTGTATTAATTCATGTAAAATTATATATGATGTTATTTAAACTGAGATTTTATGAGAAATTTTTTGAAAACTAAATTAATATTCAATTTGTAGCTAGAACCAAAAATCGGACAAAAACTATTTGGTTCGCAGTTTTAAAATCATGATCAATTAAATTCCGAACCAGCAAGTTTGGTTCGATTTAGGTGAGTTTGAGAAAAAAAATAAAGTTCCATTCTTTGAGAAGGTAAAAAATTGAGTCCAAAAAATATTTTAAATGGTACATCGAATTGATTAGAAATAAATAAAATACAAAAAGAAAAATATATGATAGAATTTTTTAATTATTATATCCAATATAACGAACATACAATAAATAAGAGTAATGTTATTCATAATCGCTGACTACCATAGTCAGTTTACGTAATATTACTCAATTGTAGTAATTATTTACTCTAATTGAGTAATGTCACGTAGATTAATTAAGGTAATCAGCAACTATAAATACTATTATTCAATAAATAAATAAATAAATAAAATATGAAAGACACAGAATTTTGGTGGTCCAAAGAAAATATTTTAACATAGTTAATTGAGATGATTTTGTACATCAAGTCATTAATTACAAAAACCAGCTGTCACAAAGTTTAGAGTATTCAGTTTTTGTGTACAAGGACAAGACAAGACTCAAGAGGATGTCTAATTGACCTAACTAATCATGGGAAATTCTTATTTTTAATATCATCTTACCATTTAATTAATTTTTTTATTAATCCATTTTTTTAGGAATCTTATTGGCATAATTTGTGCCATTATGAGGTGTTTCTTGAAGCTTAATCTCATTTTAAAACTTGATTATAATGTGTGGACTAATTTCATCAAAATAAATAAATATCTCTTATTAATATATACCCCACCAAAGTTCTGTCTATCTCATTTTTATTTATTATTTTTCATAAATAAATAAATCCCAAATCATTATTTAAAGTTGAATTAATTTATTACAGCATATGGAATGAGTTCCTGAAGTCTCTATTAATTTGATTCCCTATTGCCATCTCTTTCTTTAGAATTCTGTAATTGGCAGCATTGCAGGATATTGAACTGCAGATGGGAGGCATTCTTGCTGTTATAAACAGAAGTTAAGAAAAGGGCTCTGGTCTCCTGAGGAAGATGAGAAACTTGTACATCACATAACAAAATATGGACATGGCTGCTGGAGTTCTGTTCCCAAACTAGCTGGTAAGTTTATATTCCTCGATCATTTTAGGCCTCGGAGAAATCTAGCTAACGTGTTAAGTATCCTGTCTCGGTGTTTCATAGTTGAATTTTTTAAGTCTGACCATTAGAACTCCGGTCGATTTTTTAGAAAAAAAGAAAATTTGTCTCATATTTTATGATAATCTTGAAGGTCTTCAAAGATGTGGAAAGAGCTGCAGATTAAGGTGGATCAATTACTTGAGGCCTGATTTGAAAAGAGGGACATTTTCGCAGGACGAAGAAAATTTGATAATTGAACTGCATGCAGTTCTTGGCAACAGGTACCATTATACTCGACAATGTCTAGTCCTATTCTATACTGCGTAATTCAGTGATCACGATTCACGAGGGTGTTGTTTTTGTACTATCAGGTGGTCTCAGATTGCTGCACAATTGCCTGGAAGAACAGATAATGAAATAAAGAATCTTTGGAATTCTTCCATTAAGAAAAAACTGAGGCAAAAAGGGATTGATCCTAATACACACAAACCACTGTCTGAAGTTGACAATTATGAAGAAAACCCAACTGCAAGCAGCATCAAGAATAATAATCATGATCAGAAAATTACATCAGACGGCTCCAGTGAATCCAAGAATTGTAATAACCTAGGAATTGCAGCAGATCAGAAAGGAAACCCATCTTCTGTTGGCATGGACCATGAATTTTTCCTTAACAGGTTCATTGCCAGCCATGAACCCTCCACCACCACTTGTAAGAATTCTGATTTCTCAGGGCTTCTCTCTTCCAGCACTTAAATTATGGTCCCAACACAACAAATTTGTACTTCAACCCAAATTCCACTACTTCTTCAATTGCAATGAACCTGTCGTCTCCACCCCGTACCAACTACGAGATCACCCCAAGGTCGTCTTCAGTTCTCCCCTCGATTATTCCAGCGCCATCAACACGTATTATAAAACCGCCTTCGGATAATTCCATGAGCTCTTTTGGTGTAAACAAGTTTCAGAATATGGATTTCATTGAGAATAATGTTGAAATTCCAGAAGATATAAAGTGGAATGAGTATCTCCAGAGTCCATTTTTACTGAACAATCCTATTCAGAATCAAACACATTTTGCAACAGAAGATTCAGTAAGTGCTGCTAATTGGCATTCAAATCAGCTGCAACAACCATTACAATCTGCAGAAATATACAGCAAACATTTTCAAATGCTTCCTGCCTCATTTGGACAGTTTTCTTAGGTTATTTTTCAACTCCCCAAAGGCTGCTATTCTTATTTTGTAAATAAGGAATTATATACACAGACTTCCCAGCTTCTTGATACAGATATTTTGATTGAAAACTTATTATTCCTGTTTCAATTTCGGTTCATCTTTTGGTGTATGCATGGTTTATGATAGAATAAAGTTTTGTTATGTTTCATTTACACTAAAAATTTGTCGCACGGCTAAAGTATTAAATGGAGTGGTTGAACATATTAGAGTGGACCTCCGCCACCCATGTATAGAAATTTGTACAAGTATTAGGTTTTGGTGAAAAAAAGAACTGGCAAACACTATACGTGAAGGGATCGTCTTGAAAATCACAAGTCTTGTTACTTTTTGGGTTTTACAGATGGTTACCACCTCAAATCTTTGACTATTTGAAACTTTTTAACTCTGGCACTGGCACACCACCAATCTCTTTCAGTACTAGGACAATCCAAAATGTACAACGAATCAAAAGCCCATAAAATGCTTTTCTTCTAGGAATCATTAATTTTCTCTTAAAATGGACGTCTATCATTGTCTCCTACAGATGAGGACGTATAGTTTTCACTTTTTATTCTTTTAAAGTCAATTCTATCTCTAGCCAAAATGCTCGTGAAAATTAATCATAGTTGTCTCCCTTTGATTCACACTATTTAAAGACCTCCAAAGTGTACACACACACACATATATACATACAAAAGTATCGGTCTTATTAGAGAGTTATTATCGCTTCACTACATTTTATATTTTTGCTCTAATGGTCGATCATTAATTTCTTAAAAAATTATCTTACCATAGAATTAGATATCATACATGTATAAAATATATTAACTTTCGATGTAAAAAAAAAAAAAGGAAAATTCTAAAATCTGAAGTTGAATGGCAACTGATCTATATCAACCTACAAGAGCAAGGTTCATAGGCGGATCAAAGTCGAACCTTATCTTGCAGATCCTAGTTCGCTTACTAATTTCTTCCGGGACCAGTCTTCAATGGCATGAAATTTTTCTTGAAAAGCACTAGCATTATCTTGATCAGAATCACAAGCAAATCAAGAATTTCCCAATAAACCTAAGGAAATTGGGATTAGGTCTAATTAATTGAAATTGGAAAAGTCCCAAAAAGAATGACAATTTAGTGTGTGGACACCAAGTGACAAGTCCTGTGGGGCATAATTTTTACAACTTTTGGGGTGAACAGAAGAAGAGGATCCCATGGCACACATTATGATTAAAAGATATATAAATGTTGAGAATTAGCTATCGTGAGAGCAATAATATTGTTGAAAGAAAATAGATATATAACAACACACAAGTGTTATATATAGGTTCGTCTTAACGCGAGACTACGTTATCTCCCCCGCCATTGTTTCTAATTCACTATAATTTAATAGTAGTTTACAAGAAAATCGACACCCTCAAACTCTCTATATTTTATTTTCAGTAGCATCTCTCCATTTGCTTGATGATAAAATAAACTCTAATGATGACTCCCTATTTATAAAATAAAAAATAAAAATTTAAGACAATCCAATGATGAAAATTGAAAACAATTTCTATGTTTTGGTTTTTTCTAAATTTTCTTTCTTTTCCCATAAAAAAACCAAATGAGTTTACTTCCCTACCATAGTACACGACGTTGTCAATGAATAGAAAACGAATCAATTAACGTGTGACATAGTGATTTGATCTTTCACGTTTATCATTGTAATGTTTTTACGAGTACGTTTGTTATAATTAATATATTGATTTATTAACTAATTATCGATAATATTATATAATTTTTTTTAAGAATCTTAAAATTCCATATCGTTTTTAACATAGTTAATCGAATTACTGAGAGAAAAATACAATTTCCATGTACGAATTAAAAGGAAAACATGCAATAATTCAATTGTGGACAGCTAAGGATTTGAACAATTAATCAAGAGGTCCATCAAGATATATGAATTAAATTTCGTATGAACCGTATTTGATGTGGGGTATTAGGCTAGAGTCCCTTTTGTGTGCCCACGTGCAACAATAAAATGAATACTTCCCCATAATTGAGTTAATTTAATATTTTGTTGTCTTAATTGAATAAATATATTTAATTCTCAATGAAATGATAGGTGATACGTGTGTGTGTGTGTGTATTCTTGTCCATAGAAATATATGATGCATGCATGTGAACCAAATTATTGAGTCTTTCTAAATTGGCCCTACAATCTTCTATTAAGAAGAAAAGTAAAAAGAAATGAATCGGCAACCAAAAGGGCAAAAATGGAACTGCGGAAAATTCATAAGAGGTTTCTTGAATTTCCTTTTGGGGGCAAGGGAAAGGGTGCAATATTGATGATTTTATTATATGGACAATATATTACATTTTTTTAATATTTTTGTTACAAAGTATTTATATTATTTTGTGTTCATATTGATTTGTACATGTATTCGTACGTATTTGTACATCATAGTTTATAGTTGTTGAAGGTTCGTGTTTAAGAAACTTTTTCAACGAACCTAATAAATTCATATATATATTCATAAATAGATCGATATATACTTCTGTATGATCTAGTATTAATTAATAGTCCAATTATTTGTATACAAAAATACTTTACTTTCTTTATATCTAAACACCCGATCGCTTTTTCTAATTAAGCAACTTCATGCATATGTATTGTAATTTGTAAGATCGTCGTTAAATTACCGTAAAAATTTTTTTTCTTTAAATAATATTTGTACAATCGAATAATGTGATAAATAAGCCAAAAAGATAGATACATATGAAGAATAAAAAGAAATATGACAATATTGTGATAGAGATGATAGTGACAAAGGTGATTAAGAAATTGCATATTTTAATATTTTAGATTCTGTTTCAAATAAGAGGCAAACATGCAAGTCTATAAAGAAATAACTTGTGTCACAAGTTAAAAGAAACAGGCCTTCATATTTCATTAATGGGTTAATAAAGAAAAGTATTTATTTAATTTTGGTCAAAATTAAGGTACCAAGTTTATTTAAAATGATGCTAATAGTGTTTTAATCAACATCCCCAAATCATACTGGTGCAACCGATGACATGGTTCGCATATTTGAGGTTCGACTAGATCACTTGAAGATGGACAAAGAGGCCAGCTAGAATTTGTGTACTTCTAGTTTTGCATATGTTTCATGTCATATTTTTTCAATTTCGGCAGGTTTTTTTTTTTTCTTTAGGCTAGCGAAAAGTGAATTTCTTTATTGCATTTTTCCTCATTTCTTTAACACTCTGGGTACGCATGGCAACAAGGCAAGACATGGGTAGGGTGACCCTCTCCATCTCCGTCATGTCGGAAATTTTCGAGAGGTGAAGTAGAGACTAAAATTTCTCATTTACTTTCCTGCTTAATTAATTGTTTATTTTTATAAATACAATTTAAATTTAAAAATATAAAAATTAAAAGATTCGAGCACGCAATTTCGAGAGATTCGTAAACTATGTTACTCATTTACGCTAGCCTCGACTATTATCTAACGAGGCTAAGTACTTTGCCATCCTTAGCTCGGACTGGGGTTGTTTGAAGGCTAGTTGAACTTTATCGAATATTCCAACACAATGAGAGTTTGTTGATCGAGTGTTGTTTTTCATCCAATTCCGCTACATCACATAAATAAGGCAACAACAACAAAATGTAAATAGAATGTTTTTATGAGATATGGGGTTTTCAATCTTCCAATATTTCTTCCCCTTTTCTACGATTTGTTAAAAATAAATAATCTTGCAATATAGAGTTTTTTTTTATAATTAGAATGATAAATTTAAAAAGGCTAAAATTATAGGCCAAGAATAAAGAATTGTGCTTTGGTTACCTTAAATGACACCAACCCTTTGCTTAGTAATTTCATTTTCTACATTTGGACTACATACAAAATTTTAACATTTTTCTTTCTTTAATTTTGTTAGATACTGTTGAGTTGAACTTACAAGACACCCTATTAATAATTGGACTTCTATCTTAAAAGATGAGTCTTATTAAGAGGAATAGCACAAACATTTATATACTGGTTAATATTTCAAAGATATATATAATCGATATGAGATTTATCCCTTAACATACTCCCGCAAGATGGTGGCTTGTTTGGGAACACCAATCTTGAAATTAGCGTGTTCATTTTTGAATCTTAGTCGGATCGAATTACTCGTTAAAAGCTTAATGGACTCGATACCATATTAAAACTTGGAGTTCTATCTTAAAATGTCAACATTATTAAGAGGAATAGCACAAATCCTTATATACTAATATTTTGATATATAAACTGATGTGAGATTTATTCCTTAACATGCCCCTACAAGATGGTAGCTCGTTTCAGTATACTAATCTTGGAATACGAATGCTCATTTGAGCTTTAGACGGGCCGAATTGCTCGTTTGAGTTTAATGGACTCTAATACTATATTAAGACTTATGGTTCCTTCTTAAAGATCAACATTGTAAATAGAAGTAGTATAAGCCCTTATATACTAGTTAATATATCGGTATATAACTGTTATGGGATGTATCTATTAACACACTCTACGAATACATGGTACAACACAAGATAAAATAAAAATAAATTAATTATGTTTAGAAATTTAAACTTTTATATGTAGTTGTTAACAAAATATTAAAGCTCATAGATGTAGAATCTCATTGTCACTTGATTGAAAATTTTAGTGTCAAACTTTAGGTGAATTTCTAGTGTTTACATAAGAGGGTCGTTGAAACTTATATAAAAGCATGTTTGGCCGAAAAATTAAATAGTATTAGACAGTATTAAAAAAAAAAAATTAATGTACATGTTGTGAAAGTTTAAATTTTGTATTCCACATATTACGAATTCAAAGAAATCTTATTGTTTTATTTTTTCATAATACAGATGAAAAGATAATAAAAAAAAAAGTGACAATTGGTCTATTGACAAAAGAAGAGCCATTTGTTATTTCACATTTTTAATCTTCTTGCTTAATTTCTATCTCATGTATTGTTGACTTATTGTCAATAAATTTAGAATCATTACATGAATTTTTTTTTTATTCAACTCATTACATCTTTATTTATTTCATGTATATTAGCATCATCTCATAAGATTTGACAAAGTTTTACGTTAATTATTGCAACCCTTCCGATTTATCCGAACTCGGACCGACTATAAAGAGTATATATATAGAGTTAATATCTATAATAATAAACAAGATTAATTAAGCAGCCACCCATACTAGTTACCAGTTAATCAACAATTAGAAGAAGAAGATTAAGATCAACATCATCATTATGTTAATCTAAAAGAATCTCGTAATCTTTTTGTTTGATCTTTCAACTTTTCTTTATAAGTGTACTAACAGAGACATTGATTCCCTTAAGAAGACTTTTACAATGAGATTCGACTTTAAAGGAACAATTCATAAACAATTTTGAGTGCAAACCATGATTAGCATAAATTAAGATTGTTCTTTGTCTAGATGCAACCCGCCTAACAAGACCCTGCCTACGTTGGAATTATTTTTCAGCCTAATTGTATTGATTCAAGAAAGGTAGTTACTTACAAAAAGATAAATACATCTAGAACTATAATTCCACGTCTTAAAATTTGGTTCGAATATTAACTCGAAAAAGATAAATAGTCAAATATTTTAATTGGAATCAAATGGGATAAAAAAATAATATTTTTAAAAAATTGAGGTGAACTAGTCGAATTTTAGAGTGAATCGACTAGTTATTGGGATGAATGGATTAGTTCTTATCTTGCTCTGAGTGATTTCTAACTTTTTGATCTTTTTCATATAAATCGAATTGGATCTTTTTTTTTTTTTTATCAAATTGACCAATCAAGTCTGATTTTAACAATCTATATTACTTCTAAAAGGCCATAAAATAGAGAAACATTTTTTGACTATTCTACCTTTACAAAAAAATTTAAAATTTTACATTCACCCTTATTATTCATTAATGTATAATTTTATTTTTGGTATTTTATTTATTACTCTTTTATTGTTCATCATTATTATATATTAAATTTTTAAATATTTTTAAATATGTAATTAAAATTTTAAATATTTAATATATTAAATCAAATATGAAGGTGAAAAATGATCTCAAATTTATTTATTTTGCATTACGTAAATGAAAGGAATGAGAAATGGGTTTCAACAAAAAAAAAAAATTAATGGGAAATGTTGTAATTTTGTTTATTATAGCATTAAAATTCAAATCATGGTTGTTAAAACTGAAATGAAGATGAAAAGATTATTTTTAATACATTAGATTACAGTGATTATGAGCATGTTTGGTTCAGTTTATTTTTTTAAACTTTTTTTTTCTCCAACTCATTTTCAACCACATATTTTGTGGGGCCCACAACTTTTATCAACTTTTCAATCACATTTTATCATTTTTTTTTTCAAAATCTCCAAAAACTATTTTTAAACCCCCACCAAATATATATTATACTTCAAAGCTAACATTTGAAATTTTTAAATTTTAAATTTTATTTTATTTTATATATATATATATATATATATATATATATATATAACGTTCTTTTCATCTTATTTTTGTCCCCGCAACAATATTCTTACAAATATAGGCAAACATTGACACTTTTTTAATTTTTATTTTTTACTTACATTTATTTACGACGTAAAGATTACCACTTCTTTTAATTTTTGTTTTTTACTTTCATTTACGACGTTTTTATTTATGTCGTCAAATAAGACACGTCTAATAAAAAGAGAACATACACAGAATATTGTTTACAAGGACTACTAATTTAACAAATGTACAATGTTATGTTGTCAATCATTACATTTTCTCACAATAAAATTAGTAAATATTAATTTTATATATTATTCATAAAATGTTGTCCTGGATATCATTAATTCCATAAGATTTGATATTAAGGGTTCATCAATCATCAAAGTTTAAGTCACCAATAAGTCTTCAATGGGTTCAAATTATTGTTATTATTATCACAAAATAAAAATCATCTCTGATTGTAATTGTACTTCCATGAATGCAATTATCTTTTAATATTTTATTTATTACTCTTTTATTGTTCATTATTATCGTATATTAAATTTTTAATAATTTATTAAATGTATGATTAAAATTTTTAAATAATTAATATGTTAAATTAAAAATGAAGGTGAGAAGATGATCTCAATTTTTTTTGGCATTAAGTAGATGAAAGAAATGATAAATAGATTTTTAAAAAAATGAATGGGAAAATTGTAACTTTTTTTGTTACTGCATTAAAATTTAAATATGGTTGTCAAAACTGAAATGGAAATGAAAATATTGTTTTTAATACATTACATCAGTTATTATAGTTCACAACTAACATTTGAAACTTTTTTAATTTTTAATTTAATTTAATTAATATATCTAATTAAGTATGTTTTCTTTTCCGTCCGCTTATTCCTAACGAAGGAAGGAATGGAGTAAAGATACTCGCATTCTTCCTCTTTGCCAACTCGAATCAAATAAAATATTTCAAACCGACATCTCGATTGGAATGATTAAAAAGCGCATCTCATTTCTTGGGGACTTATGTTTTTCGTACTTATATATATATATATATATATATATATATATATATATATATAGAGAGAGAGAGAGAGAGAGAGAGAGAGAGAGAGAGAGAGAGAGAGGGGGAGAAGGTTACCACTACGGGTCTTGAGAGAGAGAGAAGGTTACCCTTTCTGGGCCTGATCTCCACCCACTTATGTTGTCACTTATAATGCCTACATCTTTGAGGTGACATCACATGATTGGTAAAAATAATGAGTGTGGGATCATGAACTACCAATTATGTGTTGTCACCTCAACTCAAAAGATTATAAGTGAACAACATAAGTGGGTAGGAGATTAACACCCTAACACTTCTTTAGTTTTTGTTTCTTACTTACATTTATATTGTTTTCATTTACATCGTCCAAATCGAGACACGCCTAACAAAAAAGAGAACATAAACAAAGAATATTGTTTATAAAGAGCTACTACTCCAATAAATATACAATATTATATAGTCAATAATTACATTCTCTCACAATAGAATTAGTAATTAATAATTTTATTTTTTCGTAAATGCAAATCACGAAGATCCTTATTAATACATTATTAATTCCCTAAGATTTGATATCAATAGTCCGTTAATCATTAAAATTCAAATCACCGAAAGTTCTTCACTAGGTTCAAGTTACTATTTATATTACCACTATTAGAACTCATCTCTAATTTCAATTGTACTTCTGTGAATTTAAATAAAATATCAACATTGAACAATACAATACATCATGTTATCAAAAGCGTATTTTTTTATCTTTATTGCAATTGCTACTTTAATATTTTAATTATTAACAATTAAAAAATAAAAATTTTGATAATATTAAAATTTGATAATGTGATTATAAAAGCACGTGAAATGCATTTGTGTCTATCTAGTATTGACAAAAAGACACTAGAAGATGAACAAAAGTAGCACCACAGCAATAACAAGAAGGGAAAATTCTCATCCCCAATCCTCAAACATTATCACTTGTCTCACTTGGATCTCTATTCATTTTTATGTCGCATATAGGTCTTGAAATTGTTTCTCCTGGTCACGTATGGACAAATGGGCGGAGCTTTTTGTCAAATAATTACTTGAAACACACATGATCCATTCTTTCAAGGGACGTGAGGTTATGGATATCTAATACCCCTAAAAGAATGGGTCACGTGCCTTTTGAAGTGATTATTTGATGGAAAATTGAACGATTTCCATTCATTTATCCTTATGTGCACCAAAAGACACTGCATGAAGTGAGGTCTACAACCGACAACATTTCTCGCCGCTACAAGATGAATTGTCACCATTTTTTATTAATAGTGATAACAATGCTATAAGCCGTCTCAATATATTAGTGCCTCTAAGTAATTACTAATTAGAAACGACATTATATCGTTTCTACGAGATATTTTAATCTATATTGATGACATTGTTTCCGTTACATCGTCGTGCTCAATTTCTACGAATTAGGACCATTGTGACGGTTAAATTGTTGCTAAAGTCGTCACTATTAGATAAAATTTTTATTGACGACATTGTCGTCGCTATTATATTTGAATTCTTATCATTAATAACGACGACAATATTGCCGTAATATTATTAAGATATACATAAGTGATCACACCTTTTGCTTTTTAGCGACGATATTGTCGCCGCTATAAAAAAAAAATTAAGAATATAAAAACTTTGTAGTACATAAATCCTACAGATCCCCCAAACCCTCACCGTCGTTCTCGTCCTCGTCAACCTCATCATCATCTTCTGGCACAACCTCCGGTAATCTCTCATTGCGAGATATCTTTGTAAAACGTGCAATTGTCCTCTCCATTCGATGGAGCTGGACCTCATTCATTACAAACTGAGGGTTATCGTTTCAAGTATCTTTAGAAAACTGGTTGGTTATTCCTCGTGGGGTGTTCGATGCAGCGGTAGAATCAGGGAGGGAGATCTGCCCATTGGAACCCATCCAACTCCACGGATGTGTCCTCATCGTTCCCATTCACTCTTCTAGAAGGGTACAACCAACGACTTTTCTAATAGATCGGACAAGTTTGTCTATCAGCATACTCACCCAAAACAGTGCACAGTCATTCTTGTAGGCACGAATAGATTTGCAACCCAAACCAAACTTCTTCATCACCATTTTAGCTTCATAGTGAGAGTCCACGAGGTTCATTTTTGGAAAATCTAGCTTCAAGAGATTCAAAAGATTATCGATGACTTATTTGTCCATTTGTTCACAACCTTAATGTGCATCAACTTCACTAAAAGTTTAAGGATGAAAACGATGAAACTATTGGGTATAGTTGTGAATGCAGAGCCTCAAACAATTCGTCATAATAACCATCAATCACCTCGTAATATGTTTCCAAGCCTATTAAGACAACATATGTCGTCGCTAATATTGGCAGAAATATTGACGCATGTTTCTTATCTATAGAGACGACTTACTAACTCTATTGATGTGATATTGTCGCCGCTATATATGTAGACAAAAATGGCGCTAATAGTTCCCGCCATTTATGAAATATATAGTGATGACTTTAGAGCCGCTGTAATAAAACTTCTTGAGCTAGGCCCGTAACCACATCACGTATATTTCAGTTCACTCACTTCGCATCCTTTTGTTTTCTGTAATGGTTGAAAATAGGGGTCCAACCAAAATAAAACTTTTTTTGATAAAGCAAACGATTTTTCCCGACAACTTCGATAAAGAGACGAAAAACATTACCGTTAAATAGTTATACAATATAGCAACGATTTTTCAATATCGCCGCTAATTTCTACAATTAGTAGTGGCGACATTGTATCGTCGCTAATATTGCCGCCGCTATAAATACATTTCCTTGTAGTGAGAGACCTGGGGACTAAATGCAACCAAAAAAATGAATAATGACCCAAGTAAGACAAATGGTTATGTTTGGGGATTGTAGGTGAGAATTTGCCCAACCAAAAGTGAAAATTACACTCAAGACTCGTATTTTTAGAAAAAATTTAACATTACAAACATTGTCATTTTTTTGTTAAAATAATGTTTATTATTTTATATATTTAATAAATTAAAATAAAATAGATTGAAAAAAAAGTTTACTTTAATTCCTACATTGTCGCAGACAAAATTCAAGAAGAATTTCTAAATTGCATGCATCTTCCATTTTAAATAGAATCTCCAAACCATCGATGTCTTCAATTCAAGTAGAATACTGATTTTGCCACCATTTTTATGTGTGAAAACCTTAAAATAGTTCGAACTTCATTATCATCTTCTTCAAGAGTTTGAAGCTCATAATATGAAGAACAATAATTTTGTATTAATAACATGTACTGATACACAATGAACAATGAACGTAACAGCTATTGAAAACACTCTAATATTTCTATAGTACAAAAGTCTGAATGAAAGTTATATTAAATTGACTACAAACAACCGACTTATAAAGCCAATTACAAGAAGATAAAATCAAAATAACAACCCACATTTGTATGACCTAAAAACGTGGTAATGCAGATTGAGAGAGGAATTTGTCAAATCCTAAACCACTAACCCTTATAGATAAGGTTTATTAACAGAATTTTAAACTTGTAGTAAAAGTAAAACAGTAAATCTTAATAACCAAAAATCCCTTCCTTAAACTGAACACTTCTCAGCATTCAGTTTAAATAAGAACCTCACAAACTCCAATCTTCGAAGCTTCAAGAATGTCTCCAACTTAAGAGACTTTGTCATTATGTCAAGCAACTTCTTCTTGAGTATTGCAATGCACCAGTTCAACAATGCCATCTCTTGCAAGATCACAAAGGAAATAGAAGCAAATGTCGATGTGTTTACTTCGATCGTGCAGAACAGGATTCTTGGATAACTTAATAGTTGAACTATTGTCACACAAAAACAGCAATACACTTGTTCTGCATATAACCAAACTTCTCCAAAATTCTTCTCAACCACACACTTTGACAAGCACAAGAGGCAGCAGCTATGTACTCAGCCTCAATAGTGATGTACCACCACAGTGTTTCTTGGCCACCACCGACACTTCTCCAGAACACATCCAGACTACAAACAAGGTATACTTATCGGATGGCAAATGTGGTTTAGCCATTATGATTTTGAAACTGAATTAATTAAAAGTAAAGAAAATTCTTTAGCTGATTCTCTTACTCGTGAATTGTCTTTTTGCAGTCAAAATGATGATATACATGATCAAATTGAGGTACTCTTCCGATCATCCAAGTCCCTGGAAAAATGAGATCCTTGCAGCCCCCTTTCTTGTAAATGATCCCCAACTCAGTTGTACTTTTCAAGTACCTAAGTATTCTCTTTGCTACAAGTCAATGAGGCTCAGTAGGACGAGACATGAACATGCTAATAACACTTACTCCATACATCAAATCAGGTCTGGTTGCAGTCAAGTACATGAGACTACCAACTACATGATTAAACAAGGTTGCAACAACTTTAGTCCCTGCCTCGTCTTTCGACCACTTAATAACTGGAACTATTGGATTCTTCATTGGGTTACTTTTGTCCATGTCAAACCTTGCTAAAATTTCACGAGCATATTTCCTTTAACATGCAAAAATTCCATTTGAACTTTGTAGTACCCCAACCTTGAGAAAATATCCCATCATCCCCAAGTTAGACATATCAAACTCCAACATCAAGAGGTGGAACTGGGAGGGGGAGACTCCAACCCCAGTCCAGATCCAATAGGCAGAAGGCTTTTTTTTTTGAAATTGTAGTTCAGTCCAATTACATTTGTAGTCTGGTCTAAAATAAAAGGCCCAAATAACAATAACTTATACCTATGTTTCTAGCCCAATCAAAGTCCAATTATTTCAATCCATTAACCCATCACATGCACAAAAAGATCCATTACCCATCCACAATCAAAAATCATATTTGAAAATAAGATTAAGAGAAGAAAAAGACCTAGAACGGGAATAAGAAATTCTGCAATTGCCATTTGCCAAATCCAATCCATTCATCTGCAATATGTTGAGAAAACGAGAAGAAGAAGGCTGACGAACGAAAAGAAGAAGGAAAGGCCGAGCTGAAAGCATAACCATGAGTCACAGAAAGCGTAAGGTCAAGTCAGAAAAAGGTTTTTACTTTTTATCTTCTTCTCATCTTCTGATTTTTGACGGCATGTGCGCCCGTGCCTATTTTGGTTATATTAATATTTAATA
The DNA here is from genome assembly GCA_023638005.1 of Forsythia suspensa. Taxonomy (NCBI): domain Eukaryota; kingdom Viridiplantae; phylum Streptophyta; class Magnoliopsida; order Lamiales; family Oleaceae; genus Forsythia; species Forsythia suspensa. The sequence continues at coordinate 1,676,068 of JALRMA010000404.1, forward strand.
GGTTAAATGGTTAATTAAATTATTATTAGCTATTAGGTTAAATAGTTAATTAAATTAGTTATTAGGTTAAATCATAAATGGTTAATTAAATTATTAGTTATTAGTTAATTAATTATTAGTTATTAACAATTGAATAGGAGGTGCTTGAATTATCAACAGTTGACTAGGAGCTGCTTGAAATTGATTGTAACTATAGGATACTTTAATTATCAATAGTTGACTAGATTGATTAATATGGTATTGACTTTGTCTCTGCTTTCTCACCGCAACTACTAAACGAGCATTTTCAACGATGAAAATTTCAAGACAGAGCTTCGTAACAAAATGGATGATGATTTTCTTGCTGATTGTATGACAATCTAAATTGAAAGAGATATTGCTGTGAATATAGATGTAGAATCTATTGAAGAAGAATTTTATGATGTACGACATCTTTAGATACCACATCAATAGCTAATGTAATTTTTTTTTAATGAATTTCTTTTGTATATTCACTTTCTCAAAATTTAAGTCCTCTTACATAAATTTCTAGTTCGCCTTCGCCAACATCATTGACTTCTTAAATTCATCACACATACTCTTATTATTGTCGGTATAAATTAAATCATCAACGTAAAGATCGACAATTAAGAGTTTACCTCCATCCTTCGACTTTGTGAACAATGTATATGTTCGCAGTAGCAATTTTCAAAGTCTCTCTAACAAAATAAACTTCAATCTTGATGTACCATGCCCGTGGCACCTGTTTGAGCCCACATAATTCCTTTCCCAACTTGTACACTTTGTCTTCTTCACCCTTCTTCTCGTATCTTTGATGCTGTTGCACAAAGACTTCTTCACTAAGTTCACCACGAAAGAAAGCGCTCTTTACATCCAATTGAAAAACATCACAGCTTTGATAAGCTCCTAGAGCAAGTATCAATCGAATGGTGTCAAGCCTTGCAACGGAAAAAAATCTCGATGTAATCAATCCCGCATCTTTGTGCATATCCCTTTGCGACAAGCCTCGTTTTGTACTTGTCTATTTCTCCACTCTAGTTGAGTCTAGTTTTGAACGCCCATTTAACTCCAATAGACTTCACTCCATCTGGTAGAGTTGTCAGCTTCCAAGTCTTGTTTTTCTCAATCGACTCAATCTCTGCATTCATTGCATCCCTCCATTTTTTACTCTTATCAGCTTCTTCAAATGTGATTGGATCATCCTCAATAAACATAATCATAGCATTCAAACCTTCATCTTACCGCCACCTTCTCCTGTTACATAATCCTGCATCCATGGTGGTTCTCTTTTCACCCTTCTTTCGTTTGAACTTGGTGAGTTCAAAGATGTGACTCACTATAGAATGAGCCAACATCATTTGAACCAGATCTACTTGAAGCACCACCATTCTCATCTTTATTAGTCTCTTCTTCAGCTTCATTCCCTTCTTGATTAATTTCACCATCACTGTCACCCCATTCATAGATGTCAAGCTCTACTTCTTCTTGACTTCTATCCTAACTCCAACTTTCATTTTCTTCAAATACAACATCCCTGCTGACAACTACTTTCTTTAAAACTAGAGCAAACAACTTGTATGCCTTCGATTCATCACTCACACTAAGAAGGACACACTTGTAGCTTTTATCATCCAACTTGGTCCTCCGTTGATCTGGTATGTGTACATAAGCCACGCAGCCAAAGACACAAAAATACTCCACATTATGTTTCATGCCACTCCATGCTTCTTCTAAAGTTTTATCTTGTACTACTAAAGTTGAAGATCTGTTGAGAATGTGAACACTCCACCCATCGCTTCAAGCCAGAAAACTTTAAGAACTTACTTCTCTAAGAGCATGGAACATATCATATTCATGATTTTCCTATTTTTCCTCTCAACAACTTTATTTTGCTGAGGGGTATAGGCCACAGTTAATTGCCTGCTCACTCCATTAGCTTTACAAAACTCAAACAAAATCATTTGAATTGAATTATCCGTCCCTGTCAGTCCTTAATCATCAAATATATACACCTATCTCTTTCTTAACACATGTTTTATATCATCTAAAAATAGCAAAAGCTTCTGATTTTTCATGTAAGAAGTAAACCCAAGTTTTACAACTGAAGTCATCGATAAAACTTAACAAATACCTCTTATTGCTGTTTGATGCAGGCTCTATATGTACGAAGCTACTCTCTATTGCCATTTTTTTAGCACACTACTTACAAGAAACTGTTGTTTCTTTTACTCACACAAAACCAGGCTCCTGTGATGGGGCTCTAATACCAAATGTTGAAAACACTCTGATATTTCTGTTGTGCAAAAGTCTAAATGAAAGTTATATAAAATTGACTACAAACAGTTGGCCTATAAAGCCAATTACAAGAAGATAAAATCAAAATAACAACACATATTTGAATGACCTAAAAATGTTGTAACTGACTAAGAGGAATTTGTCAAATCCTAAACTACCAACCTTTATAGATAAGGTTTATTAATGTAATTTTAAACTTGCGGTAAAAGTAAAACAAGAAATCCTAATAACTAAAACAATGCCAATGCAATATACGGTCACAATATACGGAGACAACTAAAAAATGAATTTGTAACATCAAATGCTAAACATGGAATGTAACAAACATTGCAACATAAGTTAGCTTAACATTTTAATATATAATCATACATGAATTTTGTACAGATAAAATCTATTGATTCACAAACAAATGCAACATACGGTCACAATTTATCATATAACTACAGTGAATATTATGTAATGCGAAGACAACTACAAATTGAATTTGTAACATATAATCATCATGAATGTCTAACAAATAAGATCTAATATTATTCACTGAATAAGGAAGAGTGACGAAAATCATATCATATTTTTCACTAATCACTAACAATATACACAACAATCTGTATCTATATACTCACTGTCACGAAAATAAATTAAAACAAAACTTACCAAAGATTATTATATGCGGTTTGTTGAAGATTGTCGTTCGGAGCAAAGAGATTGTTTTCTTCTTTCAATAAAATTCACTAATATCCATGTGAATTTTTTTTTATGAAGAGAGAATTTTTTTTTTTTTTTCAAACGGATATATCAAGGTTATCTTTGAATGATTGAAAAAGTTTTCTCATAATTAAAGATCCTGTGATCTTGGCTTACAATCACCATCATTTATTTAGTTTTCGGTTATGATATTAAATATAATTATAAAATAATATTAATAATTATAAAAAATTTGACAGCACCAATATTTTTATAATTTATGATCCATATATATATTTTTCTGTAATTATGTTCAAATAATATTTTATTTGTGTAAAAATCCCTGACAAGTATCTTTAATGTTACAAGTGTTAATTGCTTCTACCCTAAAAGTATGGTTGGACCATTTTGGTCCACGATTTTGGGCCCTCTGTATATTTGGAGGCGACACCATTTATGTCCATTTTTTTTCCACCATATTTTGGGACATGCCGTCAACTGTGAGCCCATCATGCTCAACTTCAATGGTTATCTGGTTCATGGGCCAGGATGCCAAAGCCCTATTGACACCTCCAGGCCCAAAAAAGAAATGCAGCATTTCGTTTTTTCATTGATAAATAAATTACTTCAAGATTCAATATCATTACTACAGGTGTGTAAGGACTATGATATACATTTGTGTTACCTTTTATAAGGTAGAAAAAAGCTAAAAGAAACTGTTTGTTACCCGTATTTTAAGTATTCTTTATCATGCTGACAAATATATAGATTACGATCTACAACATATTCTTGTTAAGAAAAATAAGTTTGATACTCGAGTCCAAGAAAAAATGAGGTTATTATAGTTGATCATATAGAATATTTTAATAGTGAAAGAATTTTGAATCTTGTATTATGTCTCTTCCTACTACGCTCAATACTACCCACATTGCTTTAATATTTTCTAAGGCAAATCTTCGCTTGTATACTTTCTTTATTAATATTAGATTGTCGTCTACTAATTACCGTCACATTGTTTCAGCTTCAACTTTTGTCAACCCTATTCATAGTTTTTACTCTGAGATAAAATGCAAAATTATTTTAAATAATAAATATTATGAGTTTGCTATGTTTTTTTGCATGTTTATTCAGCATTGTATCGCAAACATGTTAAGAAAAAGTTTATTGATCAATCACTTAGAATTAATATGATTGACTGACTATTGCACTTGAATAAAAGTTTTATTTTCGATATAGCAGAATTGTTTTCTATTGTGGCACATTCGAGTCATCGGTGTTGCAATCATTTGTTTCTATACGCCAATCTATCATGTTAGTCCCTTGTGCTATGTGGATCGAGTTGATTTTTTGTCTGGATGAATTTAGGTCAATATTTGGTCAGGAAGAAAAATCTTCCTCTTTGGATTAGATATCTATAATGAGTCGGACGACCATTCACGTTCCTATTTTAAACTAGGGGACGACGTTCTCCATTCCTGCCACATATGGACGCTCCCAAAGGCCATTCACTCAAAAGGTCACTGACTATCTACCCTTAAAACAGAAACACAGAGAAAAACTCTTCATCATCTTTCACACAATTCACTCATCCTGTCAAAATTTATTCCAAAGAAGTCATTGTCTAGCTTGACCACCAGAGTTGAATAGGCCGAACGTACCACCATTGACAAACTTCAAACTAACACAGTGTGTTCTGCAGTCAACATAATGAAGAAAAAGAAAGAGAAGAACAGTAATTGAACACCATTGAACACCATCGCACAGTAATGAATACAGCAAAAAATAAAAGCAAATAGAATAGAGAAAACAGAAATTTATGTGATTCGGTAATGTTGCCTAGGGGGAGGGAGAATCAAATTGTTAACCTAAGCTTCAATTTACACCTCTAACTTTACCATTTATGTGTCCCTCCTTAAACTTCGGTTCGTCTTTCTTATTTTAACTAAAAAATATAATAAGAATATTACAATAGTAAATGCTGCACATCTAAAATTGTTTCTTCAAGAACCAAGCAAGGGATGAGCTAAACAGATGCGATAAAATTCACGGATGACCGATCGACCGAAGACACTTCTGGCGTCTTACAATCGAAACAATAAAATAATTTTTTCATGAGTCATTTTACTAATAATTCCTAAAGGACGACCACAAAAGGAATCAATGGCGCGGATGTTTGATTACAGAAAAGAAAAAATTAAATTAAAAAATCCAGTCATCTCCAGTAAGGAACCATTTTTGTTCCTAGCAACAAACATTCTGGGATGCATGTGTACAGATCATTATACCTTATCTAGCTGCCTAATTAAAACTAAAATACAGGAACATATCAATTAATGCAAGATCAATCAAGAACATTCTTGCAAAATACTAACTACATCGGAGCGTTGTTCATCGCTCAATTCTCTGGAAATTCAACGAGAAATTTGAGTCGAAGGTCTCCTCTCTTGCCTTCATCTTTGAATTTAGGCATTCCTTGTCCAGGGATGATTTTCTCATATCCAGGATATATAATTTCATCTATTGAAAGTGACATTTGGCCTCCTCCTAATAGAGGGACAGAAAATGTACAACCTGTTAGAGCTTGAACCAAAGGCACTTCAACTCCTAACTCCAAATCATCTCCTCTGCGTTTAAACATTGGATGTTTTTTTCAATAATGGCAAAGATTATGTCTGCTGGAAGGGTGCCCGGTTTCTCATCTCCTTTCCTTCAAATGTTATTTTTGTTCCTTTTCTCCATCCCGGCTTCACCTTGATCATTAGCGTCTCTTCCTCTTTGATGATGAATCTGTCAATAGAGAAGATAATGCAAATTAAGTAGCTACACACATAGATTGATCTTAGAGGATAAAGCAATTCTTAAAGTTGGGGAGGGGGGGAGAAATGTTGAACCACTGGTCTAAAATTTAGGTGGTTCTACATGATGTCGAAACAGGGAGAGGACTTGAATTTAAGTATCTTTACCACCCATTTTTGAAAATTGAAAAATATCAAGCTTTTGTGGGGAAAAAATGGACCAGGCCTGTGTGTAAGTAGCATTCGGGCATTGTTGAATACATAATTTAAATAAATAAGTTTATCTTCATCTCTGACAGCTTATGATTTTAAAGAGGCATGCAAAATAAGTAGCTATACCCACACACACATTGACCCTAGAGGGAAAAATCAAATTTCTTAAAGGGGGCGGGGGTAAGAAATGTTGGACCTTATGATCTAAAAGCGTTAGCTTTTTCACAAGGTAGTTCAACGTGGTAATCACCGATTTATAAAACTGTACAATGTCAAGCTTTTTGAAGAAATACAAATATATCCTATACCTGAGGGGGCAAATAAATACATAATTTAAATAAGTAAGTTTATATTTTTAAACTTTTAAAAGAGGTGATTCGAGAAGAAACTCCCTGTACCCTGGATTTGAGATGACATCTCTCGTGGTCTTGATCTTCTTGACACATCCATGCAACAATTCCTCGAGGGTGCATTCGAGTTTTTTTCAATGGCCTGAGGTTTTTCCAGGCTGTGGACCGCGAAAACATAATCGGGTTGTGCTTCTGCTGCTCGCAGTTTTTGATATGGGAGTTGGATCTCTTGGGCTAGTGGTAGTGGGTGTTGATGGAGCGCTAACTTGGTCGGAGTTCTTGCAGAATTTGCATAGTAATCTGCTGGTGTTGGAGTTCTGCTTCTTCGGCTCAAATTTCTTGAACTTGGCGATGGGCTGCGCTGGCTGTTTGTACGTGAAAGAAGCGTAGGACTAGAAATATAGAATTTGTCATCCGTTTTATAATTATTGCATGAATTGTCTGGTGTTTTTGGCTCATCTCCATTTGATAAATTTGTTCCTCTTTTCTTCTCAATGCTAAGCGCCTGAAAGTTAATTAATTGACACAAAAAAACAAACAGTTTGCACACAATTATTCTACGCAATGAATATAACAAAATTCAATTGCAAATCAACTCCTTGCAATCCTGCATAGAATGGATGAAATCCCAATTACGTACGTACCCTGTAGGCATCATTGATGGATCTGATCTTGGCTTCAGCTTCGGCTTTGTTGGTGGGATTTTTGTCAGGATGCCATTTCACAATAAGAGATTTGTATTTACTGCAAATATCAGGGAGGGATGCAGTCCTTGGAATTCCAAGAATGTTGTAAAAATTATGTGTTTCTGAGTCTGGAAGATCTCCCATGAGGGAGATTGATGGAGTGGATGGTGGGGGGAAGATGGAGTTGCAGAGGAAGAGGAGATGGAGATGTGTATGGAATGAAGAAAGTTCAAAATGCAGATTTTGTCCAAACAATTTTGTGTGTGGTATAGAATACCTTAACATGCAAATAACAAGCGGTTTATTAGGGTATATGTTTTGTTGAGTTGAAAGAAGTGGTCATTTTCTCATTTTCTTTTATTCATTTTTAATTTAAATCTTGGGAGCACAAAGAAATACTCGCTAATCAATTATCGGTCGATATTATAAAATAGGTCAAAGGTTAGAAACAATAACTAATTTACTCTTTTAAATTTGAATAAATTAAAGAAAAATTTCAATGGAGTTCACTTAACTTACAAATTTGTTTTAAGTTGACTATCTAATTTTAATTTGTTTTATTATGATTTAAAGCATGTTCGATAGAGTTTTTTTCCCAAAAAATCTATTTTTTTGTTTACAATTTTTGACTTTTTAACCCTTTTTACACTATAAAAAAATTTCAAATATCAAAAAGTAACTAAAAAAACCTATTTTTTCTCAAAAACATCTACCGAACAAGCCCTTAAATTTTGTTTCAGTTTGACCAAGATGTTGGTAATGGTGACCTAAAATTAACAATTGACTATCCCATGACTTGCATATTGTTAAGGTAAAATCATCATTTTTGGTTTTATAAGAAAATAGTTCTAATTGGGTTGGTTTTAGGTTCACTAAAAGAACCAATCCAACCTAACTCAGTTCAACCCAATATTGTTTTAAATTAATTTTTACCTAAGATTAAAAATTAGAACGAAAACTAAAGTAAATCCTACACTCTTGAATTGCATTAGAAATGTAGCTACCACATCTCGTCGCCCCCATGCCACTTCCTCTTGTAGGAATTGCTGCTACCATGCGTTGTTGTTGCCTCCTTTGGTTGGAATCACAATCCATGCCGTTTTGATTAAGCAAATAAAGAGGATTCTGATTTTGTTTAAAAAATGCATTTTATTTTATTTTATTGGTGTTTTGTGTTTAAATGGTGCATTATTTAAAAATCACCTAAAACAATGCATTTTGTATTGTTTTATTGGAATCGTAAGTTTTTTCGGACAAATCTATTGAATTATGTCTGAATTGAGCCTAAATCCAAACCGACCAATTCAAATCAAATCGATCCAAACATGGTGAGTTTGGGTTGGTTCGATTTTATATCCATAATCGGATCGGTTCAGTTGGTAATTCACGCAAATCTAAATAATCAATTAAATTATTGTTCAAAACGAAAACTAAATCAATTCATAACGTGTCCACCCTTACTTTGTATGTTCCTTTATTTATGTAATTGGCAAACTAAGGATTTTAGCTACAATTCAGGACTAGGTCTCTCATTTCGTTAATTACACTTGGGGATTGTTCATTAATTCTACAATTACACCTTTCAATTGAAATAAATTAAATTTTGAATTACTAACATGGAACAAAACAACTTATAACATGTTTGACTTTTGTCATTGTGGTAAGGTGTCCACAAAAGAAACTAGTGAAATTACAATTGACTTTTTTCATTTAGGATTTTTTTATATGAAATTTGGCGCAAATGGTCCTGATATATATATAGTATAGAAATAGTCTCTAACTTTTTTTTTACACATAAATTTATAACTTATGTGCTATAGTGCGCTATTGGTCTTATTTGATGAAAATGACCAATATATTCTAAATTTTAATGAGAAAAAATTGTAGTTAGGTTGCTAACCTTTGCAAAAGTACAAATAAATTCAATAATTTTATTTTTTATAAAAAATTTAAAAAAATCTAACGAGTTCTTTTTTTTTTTTTTTTTGAATTAATACTTTATTGACCTTTTTTATAATATATTAAATTGTTTTATATATTTTACGACATATTACAAAATAACTAAAATTTAAGCTCATAATTATTAACAAACGTTAAATAAAATATTTTGTATATTATTAAGTAATTACATTGTTTTAAATCTAAACTTTTATTTTATCGTTACAATATAAAGAGAAAAATAATTTTGTCACAAACTTGATATTCAAATACTTTTATTTAATCGAACTATACATTTAGTAACTACAAATATGATAGTTTCAACTATATTCTTCATATTTTAATTTATTGTTTTATTATCGTTCAAAAATAAAGAACACATAATATGTAGATTAATTTTTATGTTAAAAAAATATAATAAAATTTGATCAATGTCTTATATATCGTTATTTTGTTATTTATTTAATTTAATTTTATTCAAATTTTTCACATCACATTGCAATTTTATATTTTTCTTTTATAAAAATTTAATTAACACGAATATAATGATATATTTAGTATATTAAATTAAATATTATTTAATAGATGTACAGAACTCATTTACAAAGGTTGGAAATTTATATACTATTTCTAATTAAAATTAATGACATATTTATTTTTTATCAAATAATGATTTAATTGTATATCAAAATACATCGATTAAGAATGTTCGTACTAAAAATAAATAAATATTAGGGACCATTTCGCACCGACGAGAACTCTTAGGGATTATTTTTATATACACGAAACCCTTAGAACCCTGTGACCGTTAGTCTTATCGATCCATCATCCACGACAGATGTTAATGCAATCCTACGTCGGCATACAGTGAAGTCAAAAGACTGCAGCCGCCCAGATTCTGAAAGAAACCAAATTTGACCTGTTTTCTGCACCTTTTGTATCAAAGATTCAATCTTATTCACCACCCATTTTCGACATTTTTTCACATCTCAGAACCCTTTGGGATAGAGAGAGATGAATTCTGTTTTTTCTTGATTTATGGTTTCTTGAATCTTGTTTTTTAACGAACAGAATGAAACCAATTTTCTTGATTTCCTGTCTTTTTCTTTTTCATTTGGTGTTAAATTCTTCAGTTTCTTCATCTCCAATTTCAAGCACCAATTCATCTACATGTCCCATGGATTTGGGTTATGTACTGAGAATTCCATGGTCAATATCTGACTGTAAAACCCCCAAATTCCAATTCATCCCAGCAAATTTCCCTACTTCCGGCGACCCCACCCCGGAAAACGCCAGTGCTGCCAGACCCTCCTCTCCTGTATGGCATAGGACTGTCACAGCATCTTAAAGAGACTTCTCTTTTCAACTGCCCAATTTGCCAACTTCCATTTCTTGCCTTGAAGATTTCCAATCGAAGTTGAATTCTCTTTTCTCCCGCAAAATCTCACATCCATTTGCTTTGATCCAATGCAATTTGTTATAACTCCCAACATATGCGCCTCCGTTGAGTCCACCCAAGATTGGATCAAGAAGCTTGGTCCCTCCACTGCACTGGACTCTGCTTGCAAGCCAGACCTCACTGCTCTTACGGACTGCGATGCTTGCCTGGCTGCTGGTTTTCGGGTTCTGACGGATTTGATTGCAGTTGATGGTAATAAGTCTCATTCCACTGAATGTTTTTACTTTGCAGTTCTATATGCTGCTGGCATTGTTAATGAATTTGGGCCTGAAAGCACTGGTGCTTTGACTTGTATCTTTGGTCTTTCGATTGGTTCGGAAAAGGGTTCTTCGAGTAAACGACATTTGTCTCTTGTCTTTGGACTAACTGGGGCCGGTGTGGCGATCTTGCTGATGTCTTGTTTGCTGGGATTGTACTTAAGGTGGGATAGAAGACGGAGGAAAAGGGCAATGGATTTAATTCGGGAGAAGAGGACATGGAACCAAGGTCAAGAAAGAGGCCTAATACAGTGTCTATATGGTATAAAATTCATGAGCTTGAGAAGGCAACCGATAATTTTTCATCCAAAAATTTCATTGGAAGAGGTGGGTTCGGGATGGTTTACAAAGGAACTTTAGCTGATGGGACAGTTGTTGCGGTTAAGAAGATTATAGAATCCGATTTTCAAGGGAATGATGAGTTCTGCAATGAAGTTGAGATCATTAGTAACTTGAAGCATAGGAATCTTGTGCCGCTTAGAGGGTGCTGTGTGACTGAAAATATTGGTCTAAGAGAGAGCGATAGATACCTCCTTTATGATTACATGCCTAATGGAAACCTCGATGACCATTTGTTTCCTGTAAATCAGGGTGGAAATTTGAAGCCACCATTGACGTGGCCTCAAAGGAAAAGCATAATTATGGATTTGGCGAATGGATTAGCTTATCTGCATTATGGAGTAAAGCCGGCTATTTATCATAGAGATATTAAGGCCACAAATATATTACTGGATGCAGATATGAGGGCAAGAGTCGCAGATTTTGGATTGGCAAAGCAAAGCAGAGAAGGGCAGTCTCATCTCACTACTAGAGTGGCCGGAACACACGGATACTTGGCTCCTGAATATGCTCTCTATGGGCAGTTAACTGAGAAAAGTGACGTTTATAGTTTTGGGGTAGTCGTTTTGGAGATAATGTGTGGGAAGAAAGCTCTCGATCTGTCCTCAGAATCTCATCACGCAATTTTAATCACTGATTGGGCTTGGTCACTTATGAAAGCGGGAAATTAGCACAAGTATTAGATGCTTCTCTTTGAAAGACGGAGATACATCAAATGCAAACCAAAGCCATAATGGAGAGATTTGTACTTGTTGGTATTCTGTGTGCTCATGTTATGGTGGCCCTAAGGCCGACCATTGTGGATGCGTTGAAAATGTTGGAAGGAGACATTGAAGTTCCTACAATTCCCGATAGGCCAACACCCCTTGGACATCCTTCATTTTTTGGTGGTGAGGGTAATACATTTAGCATATCTCCTTCATTGAGTGGGTTGCAGTTATATTCTGGAGATATGCTCAGGTGAAAAAAAAATGAAAAGAGAAATATTCCTTGTAAATAGGTCTGTTTGCTGAAATCTTGATACATGAGAGAATGTTCTTGTAATCTTTTGGCTTAGGTTCGTCTAACATGTCTGATCTGCAAAGCACAAATTGAAATGAATTCTAGAGCCAATGAAGTAGCCCTAGTACTTCTCTTTGTGACCATGTCCTTGAATTTTTGACACTTGAAATCGGAAGGCAGTTCCTCCCATCATGAGGCTAAAGGAATTCAACACTAAGCTTCATTGTATTGTCAATGCCATTGGAGGGAAATGGTTTTTTGGCTGCCAAAATTTACAGAACATTTTTGGCATGTTTGGTACGGAGGATTGGATAGCACTGGACAATATTGAGGAAACTAAAATCTTGTTCATTACATTTTTCAGTCTGGTCGAGTACTCTGTTCCGAACATGCTTTAAGTTTCTCTTTTATTAGAAAAGGAGAGAGCATCCACGATCTCTCCGTAGAAGAATATTCAAGAGATCCATTTGTATTATAGCTATTGTCAATCTTTTATACATAGGCAGCTTTCACTTTCTGTATGAAAGAATATTTATCTAGTCTGATGTTTCCTTAGTGCCAGTGTTGTTTGTCAACATGCAATGCAATATGATATTTGGTTCAACCCCATTTGAGCAATTAAATCAAGGTCATGTGCATTGTTCTGTGCAGGGAGGCACATGAGATTGCCTGTGAAGGCAGGTTTCGTTGTACCTGCCATGCACGAATGGCAAGCCATACATAACCGAGGCAGAATAGTTTGCAGATTGATCGTGGTGAGACGTTTGGAGCTTGATACCTTGCATCAGCATCAACGGATTTTCTACGCTAACATTTGCGCTAACTGCAGGTGTTGAGTATGAAATTTTTTTGCTGTCAGTCGTAAAACTAAAAAACGACGATACTGATCAAAATTGATGATTATGCTACAACCTACAAATTTGTTGGATATCAATGTACATGAATATTATTTAAGACTCAGAGGCTGGTTTTTCCCTAGTCTGAATCACAATATTCTGTCAAAACATAGTCTGTAGATGTGTATGAAGGATCCAAGCACTCCATTGAAGCACAGAAAATTAATTAAGCTATGTATTTATCACATAGACTACTCTAAACTTATTGGTAACAAGGCTTAGTTGTTGTTGTTTGTGTACTCATTGTGGAATTTCCAACGAGTCATGTACTAACTGCCAATGGAAAGATTTACTCGTTAGGAGTAAAAATATAATAAATGTTAGATTTTATAGAACTATATTCTTCTGGAGCAAGTGATATTCTACCAGAATATTAATATAATGTCGTACTTCTTCATGAGCGACAACAAATTATTTTAAAATATTAAGCTTTATAAATATTTGCTCTTCAGAAACAATAACTTAATATTAAATCTTATAAATTACGCTATTCAAGAGCAATTAATATTCTATCAGAATATTAATATAACGTTGTACTTCTTCAAGAGCAACAACAAATTATTTTAAAATATTAAACTTCATAAAAATTTGTTCTTCAAAAACAAATAGTTTGATATTAAATATAATAAATTACGTTCTTCGAGAGCAAATAATATTCTTTCAGAATATTAATATAATGTAAAGTTGGGTTTTTTCAATAACAACAACAAAATATATATTAATTTAAAAGTAGAAAGAATTTTTGAATAAAAAATAATAAGCCACTGCAATTAATATGTTATTCTATGGTAAAATAAGATAAAAGTTCATATTAATCAAATAAATCTAATATACTTAATAATTACGATATTCAATACATTAATGCAAGAGTATCGTTCTCCTACACCCAGTGTGCAAGGTACTCTTAATGCTTAATGATAATGAAGTCTTTTCATGTTGCATATATGTTGGCGCTCCAATTCAAACAACTATTAGCTATGGCAATAATAAACAATAGGTGAAAAGATGGACACTGCAAAAGTAGGTTTTTTTTTTTTCTCCATTGTAGATTCTTTGTTTGAAATTTGAAAGGCAGTTTCTTGATGAGCAAGAAATTAGCATGCAATAAATAAGAGTTTAACATGTAAATAAGAATTATCTTAATTGAGTTGAAATCTTTTTCTTTGGGATATAAAAACACCGTCACTATTTCGTTCATGAAGAATAAACTACACCAAATATAAACTTATTTGATTTGTATTATGATATGGAAGAGATTCGTTCTGATAATGTCTTATGAAATTAAAAGAAAAAAGAGAAAAAAATATAAGAGATGAAAATGAATTGTGCAATTTTATTATAACTATGTACCCATATTTATAGGATTCCAAAGAGAGTTACAAACTTATTTAAATACAAGCAAATAAAGCTTATCTAAATATTCTTATAAGATTAAGTAGTTATCAATAATTATTCCAAAATTTTACAACAAAAACTTTTAAATTTTATTGTAAATTTGGAATATGTTTTTCAATAGTGAGTCGGGTCTGGCCAGCAAACAAAAATGTGGATCGATTCATGTCGCCATAATTTTGATCTTGCAGCAAAACATGGGCTTGAGAAGTGTACTTGAAGTAAAGAACTTAGGGTATGTTTGATTTTGATTAAAATTAACTTTTTTTTTAAGTCGATGAAATGTATAGTTGAAAAGTTGTAAAAAGTTATAGGTCATATGTAATGTGTAGTTAAAATTAAGGATAAATAGCACTAGAAATCCCGAACCTTTAAACTTTGTGATGATGGGGTCCCGAACTTTTGATTTCTAGTACATAGGATCCCAAATATTTGAAACGTTTGCACTCGAAGTTCTTTTGTGATGGAAAACGTCAAATTGGTTGTTAAATGATCAAATTTTTATTGAAATAACAGTTTTACCTTTTATTAATTTAGGATAAATAGCAGTGGGAGTCCTTAAATTTTAAATTTTGTGACAATGAGGTCTCATATATTTGATTTTTAGCACTCGGGATCCCAAACCACTCAAATGTTGGTGACTGAGGTTTTTTTATGACGGAAAACATTGATTTAACCATTAAATTAAAAGAAAAAGAAAAAAAAGAAAGAAGTATGAAATCATCATCCCACCCCTTCAAACCTATAATTTCATCGGCAATTTGAAAATACAAACTAATTATCATAACATACGCTGCCGCTGGAATTGTGGTCGATAGTTTGGAATTGAGGAAGATGTTTTTTTATTTTTTTTGCTTTTTTTTATTTAATTCAAAATTAAATATGAGTGCCCTAATAATTTTACTCATATTTTGACATTTTAACTTTCAAATTGACATTTTCTATTACAAAAGGACATTGGGTACAGACGTTTAAAAGGTTTGGAATCTTGGGTTCTAGAAATCAAAGTTACAAGATCTTATTGTCACAAAATTTAAAGGTTAGAGATTCCCAAGACTATTTATACTAAATTAAAATAAGGGTAGAATTGTCATTTCAATAAAAAAAATGATCATTTAACGATCAAAATGATATTTTTAATCACAAAAGACCTCGAGACACAAAAGTTTAAAAGTTTGAATCTCGGTTTGACATCAAAGGTTGGACATCATCATCACAAGAGTCAAAAGTTCGAGACCTCTAGTGCTATTTACCCTAAAATTAATTGTTAATTTTGACTTCAATTTTTAACAAAATCAAAATCAAAATCAAAATCAAACTAACCTTTAGAGCATCTCCAAGGTCAATGTGGATTGTTTTTAAAAAATTCTAACATATTTTAAATACACAGTGTTTAAGAAAAATCATTTCTAATGCTATCTGACTTTACCTCTGTCAATCTATAATTTTATGCTTGAATGTTTATCTATTAAATATCAACATAATGTAGATTCTGAGTCTTTCAACTTGTCAATCACATAGATTACAATCCCTATAATGCACTCGAGATACTCTTAGATCAAGAAAGCCTTAAGATTTTCACTACTTGATTTTAAAGAAATTATTTGGTGCGTTAAACAGTTTGCAAAAATCTTGTAAGTAAGTGCATGTTTGACAAAGTTTTATTTTGTTTTGTTTTTTAAAATTAGTTAAATATATTTTGTTATCTAAATATATATATTTAGTAGGAAACACAATTTTTACAAACTCAAATTAAAAGCTTTGCTAAACATACACTAGGCATTGTACTTGATTGAGTTGTCCATAAGGTCAAGATCTTCATAATTCCTAGTCCCGTGGTTTGTGTGCGCACTGGTTTTAGAGTATCTCTTTTTGATTCTCTACAGCACAATGGAAACCTGAAAGTCCTTCAAGTCAACCCTACTTATGATGGAATATCAAGTGATGTGCTCTCAAAAAAGTAGGTTATTTTCCATGGACCATAATTTGCAGAATAATCGTGTTTGGTGGCCGGAAAATTATTTTTTAAGTACTTATAAATTATAAATCTTATAAAATATATAGATAATAAATAAGTTATAAGTTATAAGTTCTACGAAATGTATAGATAAAAAATATATTTGACTATTTTAACGAGTTGAAATTATAATTTAAGTAATGACAAACAATAACATGCAAAACCTCATTCGATAAATTTAAAGTCGAATGTAAACAATTTTCTCTATTTTATATAGTTCATTATTAGAATGAGCAGAATAGCCCGAATTGAAAATTCCATTATAATTCACTTACGTTAGGTTTGGTATTGTTGTAACTTTAAAGATTATATGTGATGTAATAATGCGAATTATTGAGACGGATAGAAAATCATCTCTAATGAGGTTGTGGATTTGGTAAATTACGGTCTAATTGTACAAAAAATAGTATGTAGATAAATTATCAAAAATTAAATAAAAGAGGCTCAATACATATTTCAATTGATATAAATTATAAAATAAATAAATGGAGGATGTCTAGTACACCATCGTCCAAATGTGGACAATGTGCTAGACATCTTCCACTTTTTTCTTATCATGTAATGATTTTAAAATGATGTAACACACTTTTTAGTACAATCCAAAGTTGTATTGGAGATGCTCTAATTAAAGAATCAACTTTAGGCGTGATGAAGAAAGAATCGTTAAGTGTTTGATAAACTTTTGTTTCAAAATTTAGATTTGAAAAACAAAAATACTTTATTGTTGTGCACATATAATTATTAGAATGGACATTGATTATAATGATGTTTTATGTATTCTTATAATTGATAGTAGTGTAAATTTTATTTTAATTATATAATAACATATAATATTATTAAATATTTACCTAAAATAATATATTCACCATAATTTTTTTTAAATTTGCTTAAAATAAAATAAAATTAATTAAATCTCAATATTTATAAAATTAGAATATCAATAAATATAGAATACCAAAATACCCAAGATCGAAATAAATCAATTTTATCCATTATGGATAATTGAAGATGTTAAAAGCACAATCTGAAAAATTATTTTTTAATACTTCTCAAAGTCTACTGTCAGAGAGTATCTCAAACGAGACTTTCATCGTGTTCAACCGAAACTGAGAAATGGGATATCTAAGCAAACATCTCTCTGTTGATACATACAACCCACCAATATGAAATGTAGCAATGTCGATCCCAAAGATGCCCATTAAAGGGTCACTTTGGTTGGTTGGTGAAAACTAAAATCTTTTCTTGGTTTCCTTGCAATCCCATCTGATAAGATTTGATTGATGGCCAGTCTATCAAATTACAGCATTATAAGGTTTATTATGGTATCCAATCCCTTCATGTTTCCATGCTAAAATTTCGAGTCAAACAATGTTATGGGCACCTAGGAGAATTTGAAGCACTTCCTTAAACAATATGGGACCCAAACCAGTTGCTTTTCGAATATGTGGAGTCAGGCTTTTCCTTCATGCATCCACTCACTAGAAATGGGCACAAGTCTCTGATGTTGGATATCTATTCTGATGTACTATGTCTCTTTGGACGTGTTCGAGAATCCTTTCCTTCTTCCACTCTGTTTCGAAAATAATTAGGACCATCCTGTGTGACCTAATTTACATCATAGAACACAAAATTTTCCTAGTGAGAGAGTGCACGCGTGTTGAAAATTTAGATGTGTTATACCCTTTGTAATTAGAGTCCCTTGGCGAGGTGACGCGGGCACAAGCATATAGAACATTCCAACCTAGTTAAATCTTTGCTAGTGCAGCATGATCAACTCTAACCTAATCACTTAGAAACAACTCATTATTTAGACAAATGAAGTGGTCGCTTAATGCTTAGTAGAGAATCATCTTACCACTTTGAATTCGATATTAGTGCTTGTTGGCTGCCATTTTCTCAAAAAAAAAATCCATTTTTTTGTTTACAATTTTTACTTTTCAATCCTTTTTTACACTACAAAAAAAAATTTGAAAAGTCAAAAGTAAAAAACCCATTTTTTCCAAAATTTGAAAAGTCAAAAGAAAAAAAATCGCATTATTGTAAGAAAATTGAGTACTCTACCTCGATTTTATGATAATCTATTCAACAAAGTATATCGTTTTTCAAAAACTTTTTAAAACCTTGGTTTTAGGTTTTAACGATGTTGCTTACACTAAGTCTGCGTCCAATAAATGTGTTATTTCTTTACTCCTCTATGTTAGAGCCCCTTTGATATAGAGGTGTCAATCCGGTCGACGGCCCGGGTCGGCCCACATTCGATGAAGTTCGATGACGGCCCGCGTTAGAAAAAGCTCGTGCCAGGCGGTTTGCAGGTCGGGTCAACCCAGCCCGCAAAAATTGAATACGAGTCCAGCCTACCCGTCGGCTCATCTGAGTCGAGCCCATGTGGGCCGCGGTTCGACTCGGTTCGATTTGTAGGAATAAAAAAATTAATTTTTTTTGAAATTACTACAAAAATTTACTAACTTATTGTACTTCAAAAAAAATGTTTATATTTATAGCAAAAAATATGTTAAATTACTAAATAAAAAATAAATAACAATGTCTACATTTTTTTTAATTATCAAATGGGCCAGGCGGTTCAGCATCCTCGGCCCGTGATCGACCCGGCCGGTTCACGGGCCGGCCCGCAATTACGAGTCGAGAAGGGTGGGCCGATGTGTGTTCGGCCGCCCCGCCCGTCTTAACACCTCTAATTTGATATAGATAATAAACTAAAAATTGGTTTTTTTTTTTAACCACAATTGTTGACTTTCCAAAAATATTTTAACCGTGAAATGACAAAATTGTCCTTAATCAACAAAATGACCACTCCAAAGTACAAAGGACAATTGTCATTTCACGTTCAAAAGAGATAATGATGTTCAAGAGTACGGAGCGAAGGATCTTAATATATTCTCCGGGGAGAATAAGCTTGTCATAGATATTCAAGAAACGGGATAGCTTTTCCTTTCTCTTTTTTCATTATAACGATACCTTTGGGAAGATTAACATATTTGTGGAATCATTATCTTCTTCTTATCTTGGTATATATTTCGTACATTAAATTGATACAGTACTATGTAGGATAATTAAATAATAGAAACTCGCCTCTCTCTTTCATGCTTGTCAAATAATGCAAATGGAAGATTCTCAATCATCCCCTCCACTCTGTAGGAAACAGACATAATTGCTCCCAACAAACAAATTCTTTTACTATTTAGAAACTTGAGTTCTTCATATACATTTTAAAGAAGAGGAAGCCATTCACTCCATTTATATTTGTATGTATGAGTGCATATATACAATCTTTTTGCTATCTCCCATGATGAGTCATTCTTCATCTAGTACTAGTGTCAGTGGCTTCTACAACTTCCTCACAAGAGAAGTAAATAATCTTGATCATCTATTTCTTTCTCACAACTTCATGTCAATCAAGTTTCTTCAACATGTTCTCTCATCACTCAGATCGTTTCACTCCCAGTTAACAGCTTTGGTTCACAAGTTACACTTGCCTGTCGGAGAAAAATGGCTCGACGAGTACATGGACGAAAGCTCAAGGCTTTGGGAAGCTTGCCTTGTCCTAAAATCCGCAGTATCCAGTTTGGAAAATTACTACTTAACCGGTGCTAATATAGCCTCTTTGCTTGATGATCATCCAGTTTTAAACGTCCAACTTTCCCGCCAGGTTAGTTTGTATGTGCAATACTGTATAATGAAGAAGATTTTAGCTTTTTTTCTTTTTACTACTGTCCATTGCTATTGATAAATGCAACAAATATTGGTTGTTCGACAGGTTATTCGATCAATTAATGGCTGCCAAAGGGAAATTATAGCCCTGCAAGAGGACAATAAGAGCATAGCACAAACTAGAATGCAAACTCTCTGTCTGGGATTTGATGAGAATAATGTCTTGGCAGAATCAGAGTTCAATAAGTACAATGGTTTTCGAGGAGTTCTCTATGCGATGAGGAAAGTAAGTACATTACTTCTTTCGATCCTACTCAGTGGCCTTGTATACTATTTGCCTGAAATAAGCTTTTCCCAAGGAAGCTTTGAAGGAAACTCGGGATTCAGTCCAGCCTTCGTCGTTTCTGCTTCTACATTGCATCAAAGAGTGATGGACGCGATGAATTGTATGGAAGGGCAGCAAGGAATCCTTCTTTACGAATTACAAAGTGCGAAATTTGCCATGGATAATCTGAAAGTGGATATAGAGAGCATCCTTGAGTACAAATCAGTAGTCGATATTCATGACAAGGTCGAAAACTTAAAGAGTTGCTTTGGAGTTTTGAAATTTGGGGCTGAAAGTATAATTGGGCAACTTGATGACTTCTTTGATGAAATGGTTGAAGGAAGGAAGCAACTTTTGGACATATGCTCTCACAAGTAAACAAAGTGTAAGACATAGTTGATGATAATAAGTTGTTTCTCTTTCTTTTTTTTCATTGTGAATGCATTTTGATTTGTGTTGAACCACCTCGTCTGTCTAAAACTTTAACGTGCATGCTGGGAACTCAAAATATTTGTCCGGTCTGAGATCATGTTGAATCGCTTCATCTAAAAGCTTACAAAACTTTGGAAAGAAGTTTTTTGAGAAAACACAAGAAAGAGAATATGATTCTTTTCCTTTCAAGAAAAGTAACACTACTATCTTAAGGGAAAAGAAACAAGTGGAATAATTTAGACAATCATAGCTTCAACAGAAAGCAAAATTTCCTGCAGAGAAGAACAGATTCTTGTAATGATAAATTTACAAGAAAACAATTGCCTCTTCCATTTATCAAAAGACTGTAAATTGCCAAAATTAATAGAAACAATTGCAATGATATAAATAAGAATCAAGACAATGTTTGGTCGTGCTTTAAAGTAAGACAAACTTACTTTTAAACTACTTATTTTGTTAAACACGATTTTCAAAGTTACTTTTTTTGAAAAATAAATCTTAACTTAGTTTTAAGAACTATGTATATTAGTGCTTATAAACACTTATAAACTAGTCAAACATTATTTTTATTTACACGGTTAAGACGACTCACACTTTTTGTCTCCACGTTCCGTGCGATCCACTGTTTAAAATCTTTAAAAAACCTTTACCAAATAGAACATGTATGCAGGCAATATCAATACAAGTTTACAGGGTTCGGCAGCATGCATGTGCTCGAATGACAACATAAATCATTATGCAATGCCGAAAAAACAAATTATTTTTTACGGTCGGAGCTGAAAATTCAAGTACAATAAAATTTCGAAAACTGTCATCTTTTTCTATCATTTTGGAGAAATCAGTAATGATACAGAACAAAGAAAATTAACTCCCATGGTAGATTATTAAAGGGTACTTAAATATGATTAAACACAAATAAAATGAAAAAAAAAAAAAAAAAAAGGAACAAAGTGTGATGCTTCCTAGGTTTCATGACAGTCTGATAGAACACACAAGAAAATGATAGTTTCTTGATGGTAAAATGTTTCAAGGACCATCTTGTTTGTTTTAGGTCAACTTACATATTTTTTCTAAACTATTTGATCTTCAAATTTAAACTGTTACATATTACATATGTATGTAATTTAAATCTTGTCTTCAACACGCTCCTTTACTTGTAATTAAGTTCAAAGTCTAACACATGCACAAATTCATTAAATGGATGACAGCGAGACTTGAACCCATAACTTTTACATTTACCTGTTCTAACTACTTGATCTAAGAAATTAAACCGTTCGAAAGTACCACATGTATATCATTCAAAAATCTTATTTTCAACCGTTGGTAACCCCTAAAAATTATAATTCTAAGTTTGTTTTGCTAAGATTAGAAAGAAGATGTTACATGAACATATGTACAATGTTTTGTATGTACACACACCATTATACCCTTTGATCAATGGTGGCTGACCCAAAATGCAAAAAGAGAACCCTTATTTTTCCTTCATGGTATTTGAAATTTCACAAAAGTGTTTAAGAATCAAAGATTCTGCCACCCAATTGTTGGACAAAAAATATCTATAAATACATATCTGTCACATCTTATATCTAATATCTAATATCTAATATCTTTTAGTTTTTATATGAGATGATTCAATATTGGACACTGAATTGTAAAAATTGTGTGTTTTAGGATGAAAATTTTAATTTGACATGTATGTGATGAGCATGTTGAAGATAATCAACTTGCTTTCGATATACTTAAAAATAGTGAACAAACTAATTAGTCCTTATTTGGTTTAACTTAAAAGATTAATGTCAAAGTCAACATTTCATGAGACCTATAATTTTTCAGCCACACATTTCATCAACTTTTATCAAAATCTATTAAAATTTCTATCAAACAGTTTAGCGTAGAAAAGTCATGGTGAGAAAGACATGCATGTAAAAAGTGCATCTTGATTTCACTTTATTGATGGGTGGATTTTCCTACTTTTATATAAATTTCATGCATTTTTCATGTTAGATTCTTGTGAGTTGTGCTAGTAAATGACTAATGATTTCAGTTGTGAAACAATGATGGAAAAGTGGGAGGGAAAGAGAGAGAGGGATTTTTTATAAGATTCTTTCTCTGAAGAGGCTTTTATATATCCCATTCTAGTTTAGTTGGAATCGAAATTAATGGTAGAAACCTTGTCAAACCGCAAGAGGAGTCGTTAATTTCTACTACAGAATGTAAACGGTGGACCGAATCGGTCCGCCAGCTTTGCAGAGGCCTAGTATGGTCCACATCTTGGCAAGTTGGCCCGTGGGCCACTTGTCATTCTCTATGTATAGTATTGAACAATATTGTTGAAGAATTCGATTTTTGGCATACTTAATTATATTTTATTTATTGATATGAGCCAATTAGGATTCAATGATTATCTAGTAGTTGTATGGAAATTGGAAACATTAATGCTATATTTATCACAATCTATTTTATCAGTTTTAGTTATTCTAAAACTCTTGTTCCTTATCAGTTACATAATTGATTGAATAAATTGCATGTTTAAGTATTCTAATTGAACTAGGTTTCTAAGTAGATAAGATATTAAAATATTATCTTTATAATTATCTACTTAAATAAAAATATATAACTGATTTTATTTTCATATTCTTGTGATTTATCTCATCTTATTTTTATAAAGTCTATTTAAACTTAAAGACTTATTTTGTTTTATCCATGTATAAGATAAATATTAAGTCATTAAGTTTAGACAAACTTTTGTACTATAAATAAGTCGTGGTATTCCAAGAATTCTACGGACTTTGAAAGCAAAGATACTCAAGCATCTAAGAGCAAATCATTTATGAGTTGAGAGTTCAAAGATATATTCAAAAGTCCTAATCCGATCAAAATTCTATTTTTGAAAACGGCTCGAGAAACCGAACGTTGTAGAAATCCATTGTGAGAGAGAACGAAGATTTTAGCAAGCAAGATAAGGACAGGTCCTTATTCCGATTTGTGGAATCAATCAGGAGACACTTGTGGAATAGACCAAGATCAAGACCAAGTACTTGATCGCATTCTTGACTAGTTGAAGAAGATATAAAACAGGGGAAGTTTTATTATTCTTCTTAACTAAGTTTTACTTTTGTAAATTGTTGATAAAATTTTAGATTAGGTCTAAAATTGTAATTTCAAAAAGTTGAGACGTGTGTAACTGTTCTAAAATAGTGGATTTATTTACTCGTGGCATGGGGCCCGTAGATGTTTCCCTTAGGGGTTTACCATGCTATATCTGATGTTAATCAGTGTTTTAATCACCTTATATAATAACTGTCTCGAAACTGCCAAAACGTTCAGTGAAATGTTCTGACGTTCAACAAACTTTCATCAACATCAGAACATTAAAGTGAAGGCTGTGTTTTTTAAAAAAAAAATTACAGATTTTCAGTAACAACCTATTCAACCCCCATTCTAGATTGATTGTTATCTAGATTTAAAACTATACAAAAAATATATTGAAACTTTATTCATTATATCATTATATCAAGTTTAGTGCATGCCAAATATGTTCTTGTTGGTTTGTATGAACGGAAAGAAAAGGACGAACAGGTGACACAAAAGAAAAAGAAAAGAATGAAGAATGAAAGATTATCTTATTTTGCATCTGGGTTAGGTACTCCGTAGAAGGCAACAGAATAATAGCACATATTCTTTTGAAAATTCTCTCTTTTTCCTTCCCTTAATTCCTTTACTACCAAACACAAATATTAAAGTTGTTAAATTATTTGTCTAGTGTCTTCTTGTCCTCTCTTTTCTTTTCCTTTCCTTTTCTTTTTCGTGCATTCTCCTCAATCCAAACAAATTTTCTTCCCTTATTCTCAATCCAAACGTAGTGTATGTTCGATAAAAAAATTTGTTGATTATAAACTGTAATTCCAAAGTCGGTTCGTGATTTTCGGACTGAGTCAAATTTCATAAATTAGGCCCCTAATGGGCTCCAAATTATAGTATGCATTCAAACTCACAAGTCTTTTCTGTAATTAATTGTTAACTAAAATAAAAACTTGACAAATATGGGCCGAGTAATAAAGATGTGGGAAAAATTGATAGATACCAATGTTTAACTTTGCATTTTGATAAATGACAAAACTATCAAAAATTGTAAAAATCGGTGTTTTATTTATCTTCAACATATTATTTATCAATAATAATTAAAACAATATTGTTTGGATAATGATAAGATTTTGTAATCGATATTTGAATATGATTTAAGATAAACATGTGATATAAGTATATATTTATGTTATCTCTCATCAAATTCTAACCAAAATATTTATGATTAGTTACTATCATCTTTCACAGTTAAAAAATTCTTGTTCGTAGAGAGAGATTTTTTTTTTTTGTTACGTCTGTGACTGAATAAAGTCACTGTGACCCAAAACTGCCATATTGTGACTCAAAACTGCCATATTGTGACTTGCGTCTTTGAATGGATATTGCTGCTATCTGATGTCTATTTGCGTAGGAATGAAACAAATTCAGGTATGTGAATGAGATAATGCAATATTTTATATTCCTATATGTTTTGATTTCTCATTTTTATAATTTAATTATATATAGTTGTCTGGTAATAGTTCGTCTTATCATGATTATGTGGTATTAGTATGTGACTGATTATGTGGTGATAGTTTGTGACATGATAATGTGGTGTATGTTTGTTAAAAACTATCTTGTAATGGTTTCTAACCATTGTAACCTACTGTTATGGTTTAGTAAAATGATGATTAATTTTGTGACCAAAGACATGTAGTCAGTAACTTTAATTTCATGTGAAGTATTTGAATAATGATGTTCGGTTGATAGTTTGTAACGTGGTAATCTAGTGTATTTTTGTCTCTGGTTATCTTTTTATAATTTGTGAATGTTGTTACATGTGGCTGTGAGTTTGATTTTCATGTTAAAAATATGATGACCATTGTTATTGTGATAGCTTGTGACACCGCTATATGGTTGAATAGTTCTTGAAATTGATTTTTAGGGTTTTCGTTCAAGCCTAAATTTGAAAGAATTTCATAGGTCTATTTCGATTTTGAAACTCGCCCGAGCGGATGATGAAAGAAACCCTCCAAGCGAATGATGAACAGAACTCGCTAGCGCAGATGACAATGAAGATGGATCAATTTGTTCTGTGATTAGAGTTTGGCTATGAGATGGCGATGAAGATGGGTCTCTTTGTACTGTGATTAGAGTTTGGCTATGAAATGAGTTTGAATTCTAAAATCAGTTTTTCTCAACAATCGGATATCAATTCCTAATTATTAGGTAGGATAAATACAAATATTGATATTATTTCATTTTATAATTAAGTAAAATATTTAATTAATTATTTAGATTTTAATTTATTAATTAAAAAAACCTGATTCTTCAAAAAAAAAATTATTAACTGATTTGTCAAAATGTAAACATAAAGGCATTATTTAATCTAATTATCTCTAAAGATGTCCCCCTTCGATTTTGGGCCATATTTGCACAAATATTTTTTTTGGGTCAATTTCAAGAATCACAAATATTTTTTTTTTTTTTTTATGAAAATGGGCCCCTTCAATTTTGGGCCTAAGGTGGTTGCCTCACTCGCCTCGGTATGTAGATCATATAGAATATGTGAATGAAAATAATATTTGATCAACTTATAAACTTAAAAATATTTTACATAGAGGTGGCAATGGGTCGTCGTCCCAAAAAAAAAGAAGGCTTGGTTCAACCCATTGTCGAGTCGAAATGAGGCGCCCACGAGTTCGGCTCGATTTTTTAATTTTGTTTAATATTGTTTTAGATAATTTAAAAAAAAAAAAAGAAAGAAAGAAAGTGTGAGAAATTTTTCTTTTAAAAATTTAAAGTTGAAAACTCTCTTTTTTCGGGCATGAGACCCGCTATTTTGAACATATCACGGAGTTAAAATTGTACACGAACAAATTGTTACGTGTACAATTTTTGTTAACATAAGATAAAAAATATCAAATATGTATGCAAATAATACTTACTACAAATTCAAGTATTCCATATTCAAATCTTCAAGTTATTCGAGACATCATTCATCAACTTTGTCTTGGATTGAAGTTCGGTGTCATCCCAATCTTTCGCATACGAGAAGCTTTCTAATATATTGGCATTAAGTCTTAATCGAAATCGCATGTAACTCGTCACCGGACTAAAAGTAGACTCGATGCTATAGTTGATATCGAAATGTTAATAGATCACGTGTCATTTTTAAAGAATTAAGTTTTGACGTTGATTTCGTGTTCACCATCGTAGTATATCAAAAAAATTCTCTTTTCATCATTTAAAATACTAAGCATGTTGTGCGTGAAATATCTAGTTAATTCTAAAGGTATATCACTAGAACGGGATCATGTTGACCACCTCAGATAAACTAACATAACTCCATAAATCAATGTTATCGGTTGATGACGAAGTATATGTTGGGACGTGGGGTCGAACAGGCGTCGTATGACATTCCTACCGCCTTTGCAAAGATAGACATCATACATTTGACATAAAGTATATTCTAAATTACCACACGTTAGTGGATTCTCGTACTTTAATTTTTGTGAAATAGTTATTATTGTTACTTTCGTACCATTTAAGTTAAGTCTAGAATCTATAATACATACTAATAAAAATAACGTAGGCAACTCTTCCCAATATTTTTTAAATTTAGCATCCATGTCATATATAATATTAGAAAAAAGAGCAAAATCCTTATACCTATTAAAATTGTTAACAATATAATAGTAATGATTTAAAACTAGTGGAATAGTCGAATAATAGATACACAAACATACATTTGTTGCGTGGAAAAAACTTTCAAAAATTTTATAATTTGAGCACATATTTCCTAGTTATATGTTTGCAAATCATATTTCCTATTCGTGTGAGTGTCGGCCATTATAATATGCGAGAATGTATCTCTCTCAGACTCTTCACAAGATTCAAGCATGATATATCTTGAATTCCACCTATGGCTAACATCAATGCAAAACATTTTTCTTGCTGTCCATTTTCAACTCATAGACCAACAAAACTTGTTTTCTTCTTTGGTGAGACCGTATTATAATTAATAGCATATCTAATTTTTTCTAATTGTACTTCTATGAATTTTAATTCATCTTTCACAATTAAATTAAAAATATGACATACACAAATGAATATGAAATAAAATACCATCAAATTTTGGAGTAAAATATTGAATTCATTTTTCAATTACTATATTGTTGGAGAATGTATGGTCAAAAGTAAAACTACAAATTCGTTTCACAATTAAATTCATGTAACACACCCAATAAAACATGAAAAATATTAACTCCATTATGAGGATAGTCAATTTGTCTAAACGCTATTATTTTTTCATGCATTATCTAATTATTATCAATATAGTGTACAGTTGTAGCCATGTATCATTTTTTGTTATTACATATCCATAAGTCTGAAGTAAAAGATAAAACACCATTATAATTATTAATATCATTTATAACATCTTCTTTCTTTTTATTATACAAAAAATAGTTTCTTTACGAAGAGTATTTCTAGCAACATGAACGTACTTTGGTTGGAGATATTTTTGGATGAAGTTCGTGAAATGAGGATTTTCCACCAAGCTCAGTGGAAAACTCGACATTTGCCACCAATTGCGGTAGTCCTTCGCGATGCATGTTTTCTTGTGAATATACTCAATTGTTTAGATTGTGAGTACTACTAGAGCCAGCTCTATGAGATCTAAACTGGAATTGTACCTTATTTGATTCCAAACCTCCATGTTTAAACTGACATTTTTTGAAGTGTCTCTTTAGATTGGTCATGCTTATCCCCTTTTTTCAGGCTAACTTCTCTTTACAGTGTTTACAATGTGCTTTGTGCTTAGAGATTCTGTCTATTATTTCACCAGTGGGCACCAACTCAAAATGTTGCCAGTACCTAGCCTTTTGTTTGGTGACTTTTCGTTTAGTACTAGAACCAATGGTTGTATGTGTGTCGATATTTTCTCTAATGTCATCCAAATCAATTGGATCAGTGTTACCTCCAAACTCATCAATAATATTGCACGAAATTAGAATGTCATTAAGACCACTGAAATCATCATTATTTCGATTGTAGGCCATTTGAAACAAAATAATAAAGAGAAGAATAGAGTAGAAGAAGATGTAGTAGAAATGTAGAAAAGTAGTAGAAGAAGTAGAAAATTAAAACTTAAAAGCATTGACTGATATCTAGATAATGAGATTTGAGATAATAATTATAACATAATATTGAGAGATAATGAAATTTGAGAATTGTTGTTGAATTGAGTATATAATAGATTGAGAGATTGAAGTGTGAAAAAAATAAATTTAGATGGGGTATTTATAGGGAAAAATATGATTTTTAAAAAAAATAAAAACGACGTAAGACAAGGGTAAACAGTAACAAAAATGTGACCGTTGGACACAATCCACAAGTCGCTTGTGTCCACGAGCTTGTGGGTAGTGCCCCGAGCAAGCTCTACTCATCATTTTTTGTCGAGTCCGTTCTTTTTTTTTTTTTTGAGTTCGCCCTATCTCGGGCTCACCCATTTGCCTCTCCACTTTTACAAACATATAAAAGCTTTTAAATTGTTTCGCTCATCATTATCGCCGAGAAAAAGCCAAGAAGCAACTACTTAAAAGCTTATGAGAAAATGCCATTAGGCTCTTGGACCGTAAATAAGAAGTCATTAGCACAAAAGAAACATACAAATCACATCTTGCCGCATACCCAATTCTCGAATTTAAGATTTGCAACACTAGATTCATGTTAAAAACATGATTTTGTCATAATCATGTGTTTGGCATAATTTTGTGTGGGACATATTTCTTTATTGTAGAAGATAAAAATAGATTCATTTTCTTTTCCATGCAAACATCGAATTCATATATTTACTTGTCCAAAATAATGTTCTGGGTGAATGAAAATTGAAGTTCAAAGTGGGGTTAGAAAAATAGTTGGATAGAAAAGCAAGGTGACAAAATTTTGACTAGTCTATATATGGCCACAATTTTAAAAGGTGTAATCTAGTGTAACACAGAGACTCTCTCTTGCGCACATAAGCATGGTGGTGCAAATCATAAACATATTAATACATTGGGTCATTGAACTCATGTGTGAGTACAAACTGCGTAAACTAATGTTGAACCGAAACCTTCCAACTTTTATAATTAACTCCGTAAGGTCGTTATTTGCTGGGGTTAATTCTGTAACACCTGAAATTGCTCTATTAATGGAGCATTTGAAAGGTCATATCTTCCTCTTCAATACAGAAAATTCTAGTGTCCATTGCAGTCTTTTTTTTTTCTTGTTGTTCTAGTCCTTGGTGATTTAGTTCAAGAAAACTTAGTTCGTTGGAGTACAAGCGTTGTGGTAGTTTGCTATTGGTTCCACTGTTGTATCCTGGAAGACAGACGATTAGTTATCATCAAGCACATACGGTGAGGGCGCGAACTGCTTTTAAAACGTCAGATTTACACAGCCTCGCTTTGATTAAATATGTTGCTCTTCCATTGTTAATTTCATTTTTTTCGCAGCTTGTTGTAACAATTTCCTATTCATTTTCTATTTAATAATTGAATATATTAAATTATTTATGTATAATTTTTCTAACAAGTTTTAAAACTATCCCACGTAATTATGAGACCTACTTTTTTTTCTCAAAAATAGCATTTCCACGTGTCATATAATGTTGTATAGTATCGTGTTTTCGTTGCAAAATACACGATGTGCCATGCCTCGAATTCTTTCAGGTAGTTCAAGTCGAGTCAACACAATATAAGGGTTGTGCAGGGTCTCTAGGTGGGCCCCACCGTTCTATGCAGTTGTCGCATGTTGGGACGTAACAATGAGAAAAGAAAAGTAGTCATACATAATAAAGGCCTCACACTCACAAAGAGATGATCCAACCAAAAATTATGGGTCAATAAAATGAATTTACAATACTTAAGAGGCAAATGGCTAGAAATCATGTCAAGTTATGCATTCAATCAACATTGCTAGTAAGCTTCATGTTAAAAACAAGGCCACAGAAAGATATCAAACCACGAACGTGGTATTAAGTGCCAGATTTTTCACACACAATATATCAAATTTCCAACATAGAGGAAAGCAGATCTCTTTCTTATAAAAAATTGGAACTAAAACCAAAATTCTCCGAAGATTATTACATTCACATATGAGAAACAGTGCATGTGCATGTAGCTTGTTAAATCGTGGTATTGGATCAACCAGAGGATACGAGAAATTTTGTGCATGTAGTCTTTGATCAAAAATGATCTAGCATATGTGCCGGGAGCATATTGAAAACACCTGAAAAGCTTAAACTTTTTAGACAGAGTAATTCAATAAATTAGAATCTCGTCACGCACAAAAATCTCTCCGCATTTATATGCTATCTTTATAAACCTTGCATAACCACACCCCCAAAGATGCAAGTTCCTATCACAAAATCAATATCTTACGGCGAAAATTTAGTGCCCTCTCCTCAAGTGCATCATAATCCATATACCCCGTATAAGCATTCACCTTATACTGCAAACTTAGGAAGAATGAAAGCATGCCAGGAACTCTCATCCCATTTGGCAAATAGCATTCATGTTAGGTTCGTCGCCTATCTCTACGGCGAGGGTTATCCTACCTCAAGGTTCAGGCTATCCACATTGAAGCCATAGAGGGGGTTCGGCATGGGTGTCAAAGGGTAATCAACCTCTATTTGATCCTATACACTTCTAAAGTGTATATTCATAGAACTTTCATTATTGACCAACATCTTGTTTGGACCATTGCGGGATACTACACCATACCACAAGGGCATCGATTATGGACATTCACTTCACCATTATCATCAAACGTGGTAAGTTTGGACGAGGCCTTGGTGCTACTGGATAAGATAATTTGTCATTGGTGGGTCTCTAGCCTCTCTAGTATAACTTCTTTTGTGAGTTTATGGAAGAGCTTCCAACATAAGGTCCACCAATGATCGATTAATCTCTCTAACAGTCCGCATGATGCGCTCCCTCACATTTTGTTGGTTATCACGCCTTGGTGAAGTGTCCCTCCTCCCAAGATGGACTTGGGTTTTTTGGTGATGGGATTGTTGTACGTTCTAGGCAGTTGACCTCAATAGTTTGGTGGTCGGTGATCTTGTTGGTTGTGTCACCCCGATTCTATCGTCTGCGTTAATCATTCCCTCAATGGTGGATTTGATTTTAGAGCATTTATTTGTATCGTGATCATAGTCAGATGTAATTTGCAGAATTTAGGTTTCTCCGCCTTTTAAGGTGGTAGAGGAGCTCTTGATCCCCTTGAGCCGTAGGCAGGTGTAGGGATTATGACGTTCACCTCAACCTCTACCTTAAGCAGTGCAACCTCGGAGGTTGGACTGCTGGCTGCATTGGAGACTTACCTTTGTTAGTTCGGCTGTCTTTTACTATATTACTTTTTCGACATTTCTCAATTGTCTCCTCGTGTATATTTCTTGTTCGATCATTTCGACAAGTTGGTTATAATTGGTAGGATTCTTGTTGCGTACATCCCTCCATAACAGAGTTTCCATTTGGAGTCTTGACCACAAAGCATTCATGGCTTTCTCATAAAAATGCTTTTGATTGCAATTAACTCTTGATGAACCGACTCCCGTAACTAATCAAGGACTTCCCCTCATCTTGTCTCATATCGAGTTGCACGAGCAGCTCATGGTTGATTCCCAACGAACGAGCTAATGAAGGGCTTCTTTAGGGCAAGCCAGCTCCTTGTGCTTCCAAGCTTTAGCTTTCTGTACCATATCTTTGCCCCTGCAGAAGGGTAAGTATTTGTTCGCCTCTGCTTAAATTATAATTAAATTGGTCAAACATATTTTTTATTTATACATTTCGTAGGACTTACAATTTATAAGCACTTAAAAAATAATTTTAACACCGCTAAACATGCAATAATGTGAAAAGTTCAAACATTTCAAAGACGAGACTAACTCACTTCAACTATATTTTGGTCTTATAATCATTCAAGTGGTCTTGTGGGTCTCTCCAACCATTGCATTGTGGCATCTTAGGCGGGTTGACCTATCATGAAAGATTATTTCTTAATTTCCTTTGAGAATGGGAGATCTTTATCATCATCGTTAAACTCATGCGATCTTTATATGTGAAGTCTTAACACTTAAAACAATAAATATATGGACCAACTTATTATTAAATAAATAATGAACATTATATTTAGATGGGATGTGAATTGGATTTGTGGTCTTTTAATTCATTTTTAGCTCATTAGTACTTTTTAATATTTTATTTTATAGATATAATTATAAAAAAATTATTTATTGACATACGAACCTAGAAGAGGCAGCCCAAACAAAAACTGGGGCCAGCCGGCCCAAGTCCGATTGGCCTTGTAGGTGAATTGGGTTGGGCCAAATATGTCCAATCTTTTGAGCCAGAATTTTATTGTGTCAGACCAACCTAGAATCCATGTTATTTGGACTGACCCGCTGCACAAGCCCATTTCACCACATCTACATAAAAGGAATGCATTCCAAATATCCATGCTCTAAATAAATATTAACGTAACAAATTTCGTCACATGCCAAATTATGTTGTTGAGTATTTCAACATCTATTCTAATTTTCAATATTCGTATATTATCAACGATAATTTCATATCTAGATTTGTGGAATAAAATATGCAATGACAAATTTAAAAGCACGAAAAATTCAAATTAGCATGTAAAATCTATAAAAGAAATGACGAATCACCAGACTTTATAAACTTTAAGAACACAAGCTTGCAATCTCTAGTTTGACACAAATTTAAAACCTCCTAGCCTAAATTGAAACTAAAGAAATTGGAATAATAATAAATTTCCTATTTTTAACTAGACTTAATAACTATAATACCAGCTAGTTTTAATATTACGTCAATTTATAATTTGATTCTTATGATCGTGAAACAGGAAAAAATCAAATTAAGAACCAAGAACTCGATTTATGCAACAAAAGAATTAACTTACCAAGAATAATTCACATGGAATCGTGCCTAATTAAATTGAAGAACACGTGGTTTTTGTTTGTTCTTTCAATCCTACCTAAAATTTACTTTTCAAATTTCAATAATAGATGAGAAAATGACTCAACACCAGAATGAAAAAAAGAAAAAGAAAAAACTATTGACGTGTACATAACTAATCCGAGTGTTGTAGTCCAATTAAATACTATGGACCAAAGGATACAACTCCACGTCTCCACGTTCAACGCAACTAAGAGGGAGCCCAAAACAACCATGCTCTTACTTTAATTGCAGCCATATCTTCCCTAGGAGCACCCGTGTCACTCTTTCCTCTTGTACTATTTGGTCCCCCATTCTAATATATTTAATGCTTGTTTAATAAATTTTTTTATGTGTATATTATAAGAAATGATCTCTTATTTACAGTGAATAGAATATTATTTGCTCAGTATGTGGATATATCTATGTTCACACACAATTGTATATTGTGTGGGCTAATCTGGCATACTCACATCTATCCACATTACCAGTAGACAAATGATATCCTACTCACTGTAGATTATTACTCATATTATAAGTATTGAGTCTTATAAAATGTGTAGATAAAAATTACAAATCTTATTAAATTTGTAAATAAAAATAATATTTAACTAATTTGTAAGTACATATAAATACTTCCAACCAAATATGTTATTAATTCATAAGATATTCTAATTCACATTCTCACTTATCAATTTGTATATGGCACAAGATGGGCACGAATACAACGTGCCCATAAAATTTTTATTTAATTATTTTAAAAGTTATTAACAATAAAATGGTTAATTTTACTGGCGTTCATTGAAATTTCAAAAAAAATTGAAAAATGGTCCTTTGAAGTCGCAAAGTTTTTCGTCGATCACTAAAGTATACTAAAACATTCATCGACGATCACTCTGTTAAATTTTCAGCGTGAATTGATGATATGTCACTGTTAAGTGTTAAGTGTCTACATGACACATAATCGATCGATATTTAACAAAAATTAATGCTACATAGACTTAATACACTAATAACAAAAATTCGAACAATAAAGGATGCACCTACACCATGAGAATTGGATATTTAGGATGGATTAATTGGGTATTTTAGCAATTGATGGGGAAAATTAGAGGTTTGAGAAGAATTTGGGGGTGATAATCGGTTTTGAAGGGATGAGGAATTGGGGATCCTAAATTAATGTCCATAAATTACAGTTAAATCCTCATATTTGGTCCATTTTTTGTGCTCCGAAATTTATTGTTATTAATATATTAAGTTCACGTTACGTCAATTTTTGTCAAATATTGATTGATTGTGTGATACGTCGACATTTAACGGTGACACGTCATTAATTCATGCTGTGAATTTATTTAAGTGATCGTCGGTGAACGCATTAGTATATATCGATGTCGATATTTGAAATTTTATAATTTTAGTGATTGTTTTGTAATTTTGTTGAAATTTCGATGATAGACGAGTAAAATTAACGCACAATAAAATCATATGCAACCTTTCTAAAATGTAATTGTACATGATTCGGTTCAATTTAGTATTGAAGAGAATCAACTGAATCGAGTATCTATAAAAATTATGCATTTAGAATGAAACAATTTTATGTCCAGTAATAAAAATAAACCGGTCCACAAGTTGTTCTAATTCGATTATATCAAGCTCCTCTTATACCTCAGGAAAAAAAAATTGCAAAGCATAAATTATTGTGTAATTTCTCCTTTTCAATTCAATGC
The DNA here is from genome assembly GCA_023638005.1 of Forsythia suspensa. Taxonomy (NCBI): domain Eukaryota; kingdom Viridiplantae; phylum Streptophyta; class Magnoliopsida; order Lamiales; family Oleaceae; genus Forsythia; species Forsythia suspensa. Next base: position 1,711,611 of record JALRMA010000404.1, read on the forward strand.
TCGAGTTTGAGACAATAAAAGTGTTGATAATTTTCCATGCATATTAATTCACATAAATTCATATAAATTAACTTAACATAATTGAGAGATTATTAAAAAAAAAAAAAGACGTCCATATCTATCTCGACTAACATAGACCAAATTCCAACCAAATACAGAATCTCTAAGGAGTAAACAATTTAGCAATTTTCATGTACACTAAAATGAAATATAAGTATTTAAAAAATGTGTATTATACATGCAAAAGCTAGAACACCCACAAGTTTTGGCACAAATTCTGGAATGAACACCATGAGTCAGGAGTCAGGACCACCTATTAACAATAAACAATTGTCATAGTAATGATTTAAGACAAAGACGTACAAATATGCACACTACCGCATATTATACACTATTATTTGTATTTATAATTAATACTCTATTATTTCTTTTATCACTTTGGATTCCCTTTTATTCATGGGAAATTGGCGCAAATGATGTGTAACGTATCACATTAGTGTATAAATAGTCTCTAACTTTTTATTTTTAGCACAATAATCTCTAATCTATCCATTTAAATACAAAAATGGTCCTTGCGGACGGATTCCGTTAAAAATTCGTTAAACAACTTTTCATTTAGGTGCGTAAATAGTCTATCTCATTGTTTTTATCTTTATTAAGAGGGTAAAATTGTCAAGTTACATTTTTCTTTCAATTGGCGTAAATAGTCCATAACCTTTATCTTTTTAGGCGCAAATATATCCTTATCTTTTCATCAAATAAGGATCAATTATGCAAAGAAATATAATTATAGGTTATAATTATTTGCGCCAAAAAAATAAAAGTTAGAGCACCATTTGCACCAATTAAAAGAAAAACGTAAACGACAATTTTACCCGCACAAATAAAGACAAAAACAATGAGATGGATCATTTGCGCACCTAAATGAAAGGTTGTTTAACGGATTTTTAACGAAATCCGTCCGCAATACCATTGCGTAAAAAATGAAAGGTTAGGGACCATTTGTGCACTAACGCGATACGTTATGGACCATTTGCGCCAATTTCCTTTATTCATTAAAGCTTACATCATTGCTTACCACATTAAGTTCATCCTCAACATTTCGCTATAATTATATAATTAATTTTTTATTATTAAAAATTATCTAAACTTTTAATAAATCATTATGTCATATTTATAAAAAAATGTCCCACTTCAAATTTTTAAGTGCATATTTGAAATAATTTTTTTTTTCAATTTATTTTTAACCACAAATTTTATAGAACACACAATTTTTATCAACTTTTGATACTTTTGACTAGTCAATGTTTTAATTCAAAAAAAATAAGAAGATGACTATTTAACGTACTAATTTGCCAAAAAAATTCTTAGACCTAAATGCTAGAATAAATATTAATTTCAATAATATATTTTAACGCATAATTTAAAAGAGAGAGGCTCTCTTCTTCGAATAGGGGAACATATAGCCTCTTTTCCAAGCAAATACCCTACCCCCCCTACCCTTTTTTGGTCCAATCCGGGAAATTCTCAGTTCCTTGAGATCTAATTTAAAATGAAAACCTAAATTCAAGAAATTCGATTGAAAAACAAAATATTCTTTTCTTTAAAGTGTGAAGACAATCATAATACTTGGCAAAAAGTTAGGTTTCCAGTGGGGGCCCCCATCTAAGAGGTAGCAAAACCATTCGCTTTACTTTCAATGGTGGGACCCAACAATTAGCTATATTGAATGGTTGAAATTCCACCTTAGGGTACTGTGGACACGTGTTGAAATCCTACGCTTGCTTCGTGGTAGCCTCTAACTTTCACTTTGAGAGATAAAGTTTGCGTGTGCGGAACGGACTACTGTATCTATCGGTGCTCCACCGAATCGACGTCTGATAAAAAGTCGCCTTACGTAACTGTCAAGCAGGGCGAGTATGAAAGTATTATGTACTTTCGAGAGTAAGATGGCTAGCCGTCACGCCGAAGTGTCACATCATACGCGTGTACGCCTATAGTAGCTTTGGGATATAGCGAAACGAATTTACTATATTGACCTCATTTCTGTTTGTCCACTTTCTATTTGTGAAGGGTACAACGTAGAAGTAAAGATAACTTTTTGGAATTTTTTTTCCTAATTTTAATTATAAATACCCGAATTCTTTTGTTGTTACATATGTGTTAGAATTAATTAAATGTTAACAAACAAATGTCACAGCTATGTGATCATCGTGGCCGGTGAACCGATGAAGTGGAAGAATCATTGAATCGATCGTGCCAAGACGCGTCTTATCGTTGACGAACAAACATATCGAGGCGTCATCATTTTTATCATCATTGGTATTGGACTTTTAATTTTTTATACTTATTGATGATAAATAATTTTTTCCTCCTCCGAAGTCAATTTGTGGCGATGGTGGAGACCTTCAAAAAGTGGCGGAGCTTTTTTTCCCGTGGCAATTTCAGTGTGATAATCAGTATATGATTAAAATATATGTACAGAATAACAATATGTAGTGTATGAGAATTGTGTCTTTTCTTTTTACCTGGGAGGTTGGTCTCTATTTATAGGGATGGCCTGCGGTTATTGATGATGGGTGTCCCTTCATCTCCCTCATTTGATAACGGGTGTCCTTTCATCTCCATCATTATTATGAGTTAATGAGAGATGTTTCATCTTTCCAATTGTTGAGAGATATTTCGTCTTCCGATATAGCGGTAGTAGCTGCCATTCTATGGGTCACCCACTGTCTGTCGATGACATTTGGGTTATTGCATTCTATCCGTCGAGCGTGCTCATGAGACCAACGATGTGGACAAGCCGGTGAGGCAGATAAATCATTGAGGCGGGCGTGCCAAGACGTGCAACCATAGCTAAATAACATATAACAACTCTCATTATTTATATCATCATAAGCTCATCTACTTCTCATAGACTACTTTTCATAGATCGTTGTCAATAGGAAGTAGAAATAATCTGCACCTGCTATTCTCTAATTTTTCGCATACAAAAGCTCATCGCCTTGATTTTTAAACATAGGTTCATCGCCTTGTTTTTCTAACAGAGGCTCATCGCTTTGTTTTTCGGACAGATGCTCATTACCTTGATTTTTAATCAGAGGCTCATCGCCTTGATTTTTAAACATTGGCTTATTGCCTTGTTTTTTAAATAGAGGCTCATCGCCTCGCCTTATTTTTTAAATAGAGACTATCGTCTTAATTTTTAAATAGTGGCTATCACTTTGATTTTTAAATAGTGGCAGTTGGCCTTGTTTTTTAGACAGTAGTAGCTGTCATTATTTTTTGTCTTGTTTTTCAGACAGTGGCAGCTATCATTATTTCTGGCATTGTTTTTTAGACAGCTGTCATTATTTCTGGTCTTGTTTTTTAGCGATGAGCGGTGGCTTTGTTTTTCGACAGAGGCATTGTCATTATTTACGGGTCTTGTTTTTCAAACAATAGTAGGTGGCTTTATTTTCGAGACATTGGTAGATGTCATTATTTACGGCCTTGTAAGTCCATCTACCTTTCATAGCTACTTTGTCGATGAGAAATAGAAATAATCTATCACACTGCTCCTTTATAATTTAAAAAAAAAAGAAAAATATTTTTAAACTCGGCTTGACTAGCTCGCCTTGGTTTGGGCGAGGTCACCTCGTCTCGACTTGGGAGAGCTTACCTCTATTATTTTGAGGTTCGGGCTCCTAGTCTTCTTTTGTTAGACTCATGTTCATTTCAATCTTTCATACTTTTGGTAATGAGATATGTTTCTTGATGTCTATATACTTATCCCCTCTCTTGATGAACTCATGCATAGTATCTGGTGGGTTTTTGAAAAGTGACATCTTGGAAGGACGACTTCGAGTTCCACTCATCATGGCAGTGACTACAGCAGACATCTGCAGATCTTTGATTCCCAGCGTGGCTCTATTGAACTGGGCAATAAAATTTTTCTACAATTCGTCATTGTCCTTTGTCAATTGCATCAGACTGATAGTAGTTTTCTTAACACGTTTACTGCTGGCAAAGTGTACAGCAAAACTTTTGAAAAAATCGTCAAATGTACGGATCAGTCTTGGAGGAAGGGCGGTTACCCGGTCCACGACGTCCGCCTAAATGTTGGCGAGAAAAGTCACATGCATAATCGCATCGGGGTGGCTTGCAACCTCATCAAGTCAACAAAAGTCCTGAGGTGATCGACAGGATCAGAAGATCAGTCGTACCTCTCCATCTTTGGCTGTTTGAAGTCTCGTGGAAAAGGGACTGCCATCACTTCTAGAGAAAAAGGATCTTCTTCCAACACCATAGATTGTTGCCTACTACTTTCGTTAGACATAACCTCAGCTATTTTGCGACCCATCATTTCTTCTAATCGCTGTTCTAAGCTTAACACTGGTATCTCAAACAGCGTAAGCATGGGCATCCATGACGGTTGCCCCCAGTGTCGATTTGGGTCAGATGTCAATAAATAGAAGTAGGGTGCGGAAGGTGGAGCCAATGGTGGAGCTGCCGTTAGCGGTGTTTCTATTGATGGAAAGTTTGGAGTCTGGGAAGGAGCCCATGACGGTGAGGGCCTTATCGGTAGAGGGTTAGGACCCTGGGGTGGAGCCTCTAGTGGTAGAGATCCTACCGGCAGAAGGTTAGGACCTTGTGGTAGTTAAGAAACCGCAGTGTTTCGATCTTGGGGTAGAACCGTTAAGGCTGCCACCTGAGCTTGCAGTGCCACAAGTTGAGCAGCATAGACAAATTCTTTTTGTGGATGATTAGTGGCGGCGTTAGACTCGGTGTCTACATCCCCGATGGGGCTGGTGAAGCAGTTACATTCTTAGCTCTTCTAGTTCAAGCCATGATTTATTGTGCGTTCCTACAAACGGTGCCAAATGATGATAAATAATTTTTTCCTCATCCGAGCACAGCTGCGACAATGGTGGAGACCTTCAAAAGGTGACGGGGCTTTTTTCCCCCGTGACCACTCCAATGTGATAATTAGTATATGATTAAAACATATGTGCAGAATAACAATATGGAGTGTATGAGAATTGTGTATTCTATTTTTACACCGGAATTGGTCTCTATTTATAAGGATGGCTGCGCAGTTATTGATGATGGGTGTCCTTCATCTCCCTCATTTGATAACGGGTGTCCTTTCATCTCCTTCATTATTAGGAGTTAATAAGGAATGTTTCATCTTTCCGATTGTTGAGAGATGTTTCGTCTTCTCGATGGCTGGTGGTAATTGTCATTCCATAAGTTTCTGCTGACTAATATGATGACAGTTAGGTTATTGCGATCTATCTGTTAGAAGCGTCTCGTGAGACCAACAAAGTAGGCAAACCAGTGTGGCGGACTTGCCAAGACGTGCTACGATAGCTAAATAACATATAGCAACTGTCATTATTTATATCATCACTTATAATTTTTTAAACAAATTTAATTTGATATTCCGTTAATTTGTGACATGCATTACACATGAATAATTTGTGACATGCATTATACATGAAAACACACTTTCAAAGAACATGGTATGTAACCAAAAAAAAAAAAAAAAAAATCAAATGAAAAGAAAGCAAGGAAACTAAAAGAAAAAGAAAAAAAGGAAATAGAGAGAAATGTAGAAAAAATCATGATCGTTATTTGTTGTCTCCTTCACCTTCACATTTTTACATTTTCCCCCTCCCTTGCCCTCCCTTATTCGAGTGTATAGTTGATGTCCCTCACCTATAGGGATGGCAATGCAGCCATTACCATTTCAAATTTGTCGAAATTTTTGAGAGGGTGTGGGGAGGAGGCGGAACAGAATTAATTTTTTTTTATTTATCGCACTGTTTAATTAATTAATTAATTTTAATATTATTTTTTAAAGCGATTTAAAATAAAATAAATATAAAAGATTTGAGGTGGATTCGGAGAATTTAGGGTGGGGACCATCATCTCCGTCTCCGTCCCATTACTAACGTGGCGAGACAAGACACAGCGAGTTTTTTCGCCAGTAGTACTCATCATTGCATCGTAACCCAATGTCTATGTTCAAAGGTAGTATTTTTTGTTTTTTAATTGTCTTTTATGCTATTTCGATTTTTTGTGGAAAGGGAAAGGACAACGATGGTGAAATGAGGTGAACACTATAGAGTGGATTTGGAAAGATTGACATATTAATTTTCTCTTTTTATTTTCATTAAAATGAATACACATTTACCACTTTATCAAATATTTATGGCATGACCAATAATTAAACAAGTTACAACGAGGGTGGAGTCCGGTGAACCTTAGATTGGATTTGAGAGGATTGACGTATTAATTTTTTACCCATAATTTTTTCTCCTTCTATTTTCATTAAAATAAATGCATAATTTACCAAATATTTTTTATACGTGACTAATAATTAGACAAGTTACAAGTACTATAAAAAAATAAATATTGAAAATTAAATAAAAATCGGTATGATTGTGTAAATATAGTATACAACCCATAATTCCAAAATTCCCAATACTAAAAAAGCATGCTTTATATATTTGGAAAAAAAATAGTGTATCTTCTTTTTCCCTCTTTCAAATTATCTTCAAATGAAATAGGATTACAGATTACATCTAGCAAATTCAATAAATCTCCTTGATATGATATAATCAACTTTAATTGAATATATGATAGTAAGCTCCTTTATATCCACCATTAATTAATAATTGACATGAGCACTAAGTGAAAAGAGTAAAGCACCACATCATTATTTGCCCCACACACTTTCTATTTTTGTATAGAGTTGAGTTTTTGTTTTTGATTCTATATATTGTCAATTTGATATTAGTCGTTTTAACTTTTCCCAATGTTGTTAGATGTATAATTGGCATATGTCTTTCATTAATTCTTTAAGCAAACCCGCAACAAGTTATGGACAATGTTTAAAAATATTAATTATTCGATAATTTCACTATTTGCTATAGTAGAGATTCAATATGGTTGGACAATTGCTTAAATAAAATTAAAGTTAAAGGAATTTGCAATATAAGAAATCAAGAATAAAATGATTGAAAGACTAGACTCTTCTAATATTTTTGTGGAAGAAACTTTTTTCCCCTTCAAGAAATTATTTTATATTATTACTACATGTGAAATGCTTTTTGAAGGACCGAGTTTCTCTACCGATATATTTGACAAATAATTATAATATTTAATTTAATTTAATCTAACTGTCTAAATCTATTATAACATTTAAAATCCTTATACACAATCCAAACACATCTTAATAAAATTTTTAATACATTTAAATCGTTGTATTAGTTAAAATTAAAGACTGTCAAATATATTAGTAGATGGAATAATCTCATTTATTAATTATTTACTTAAATTTCTCACCCCTTAATTTAACTTTTTTGTTCAAACTTTGACCCTCCAGTGTAACTTAATTGACTAAATAATTATAATAATCAATGGAATTTGCAATTATAAAGAATCCTTTTGTTTAATGACAAATTGTATCATTGCAATTACAAAAGCATTAAAGTGTAATTATCACAATACACAAGAAGTTACGGGGGAATATATAATTGCTCCTTTTGGCACATTTACTTTTATGTCATTATAATTAATTATTTGTCAAATTATGTTTAGCATATTAGATTATTCTAGCAAATCTTAATTTTATGCATTTCACCTTTTATATCACATAAAAATATTTTAGAAATATATCAGATGAAAATGGTGAAAGAACATTGATGATATAAATAATGACAGGTTCTTTATATGTTATTTAGCTATGGTGACACGCCCGCCTCAACGACTCGTCTGCCTCACGAGCTTGGCCACCTCGTTGGTCTCATGAGCACGCTTCTGACAGATAGACTGCAATAATCCAACTATTATCAAATTAGCCAGGCAGGCGACTCATGGAATGATAGTTATCACCAGTTATCGAGAAAACGAAACATCCCTCATTAACTCATAATAATGAGGGAGATGAAAGGACACCCATCATCAATAACTGCAGGCCATCCCTATAAATGGAGGCTAACCTCCCAGGTAAAAAGAGAATATACAACTCTTATACACTCTATATTGCCATTCAGTACAAATATTATAATCATATATCGATTATCACACGGGAGTATGCCACAGGGGAAAAAAGCCCCACCACTTTTTGCAAGTCTTCACCATCGCCGCAGCAGGTGTTCGGAGGAGGAAAAAATCAACTATCATCATTTGGCGTCGTCTATGGGAAACCGCACAAGAAGTTATAGCTCAAACCAGAAGAGCTAGGAATGTAACCGCCCCACTAGCCCATGTCGGGGATGTAGGCACCGAGTCCAACGCCGCCACTAATCACCCGCAACTAGAATTTGCTTCGCGCTCAACTTGCGACCTTTGCAAGCTCTCGGTGGTGGCCTTAACGGCTCTACTCCAAGATCAACACGCAACGGTTTCTCAGCTATCACAGGGTCCTAACCCTATGCCGGTAGGATCTTCACTATCAGGGGCTCTACCCTAGGGTCCAAGCCCTCCACCGATAGGGCCATCACCGCCAGGGGCTCCTCTCCAGACTCCTAACTTTCCAGAATAGAAATATCGCCAACGGAAGCTCCACTGCAGGCTCTAGTTTCTTTAGCTCCACATTCCGCACCCCATTTCTATTCATTGACATCTGGCCCAAATCCATACACGGAACAACCATCATGGATGCCCACGCCTCTGTTGGTTGAGACACCGATGTTAAGCACGGGCAGATTAGAAGAAATGATGGGTCATAAAATAGCGAGGCTATGTTCAATAAAAGTAGTAGGCAACAATCCATGGTGTTAGAAGAAAACCATTTCCCCCTAGAAGTTATGACAGTCCCCTTGTCACGAGACTTCAAACAGCCAAAGATGGAGAAATACGATGGATTTTCTGATCCTGTCGATCATCTCAGGTCTTTTATTGACTTGATGAGGTTACAAGCCACCCCTGATGCAATTATGTGCAGGACTTTCCCGCCAACGCTTAGGCAGGAGGCCAGGGACTGGGTAGCCTCCCTTCCTCCAAAATCGATCCATACATTTGACGAGTTTTCCAAAAGTTTTGCTACACACTTTGCTAGTAGCAAACGTGTTAAGAAAACTGCTATCAGTTTGATGCAATTGACACGCGGCAAGGCGGCGATTCACGAAAGATTTTATTGCCGGTTCGATAGAGCAATTTGGGGAATCAAAGATTTGCGTAAGTCTGTTGTAGTCATATCATGATGAGTGGAACTAGAAGTCGTCATTTCAAGATGTCACTTTTCAAAAACCCGTCGAATACGATGCATGAGTTACTCAACAGAGAAAATAAGTATGTAGAGCTGAAGAAGCCTATCTCATTACCAAAAGTATGAAAGATCGAAATGAACATGAGTCTAACAAAAGAAAGATTCAAGACAAGCCCGAACCTCGAAATAATAGAGGCAAGCTCACCCTAGGCGAGGCAACATCGTTCGGGCAAGGCAAGTCAACTAGGCAAGCTCACCCGGAGAGCCGAGCTAAAAAAAAAAAATTCAAGGCAAGCTCACTCTAGGCGGGCAGCCAGCGAGGCGAGCTCACCTCAGGCAAGCGACCTCGGCAAAAATAAAATAAAATAAGGCTAGCTCACTCTAGGCGGGCGACCTCAAAAAAAAAAAAAAAATGGCGAGCTCACTCCGGCCGGTGGGTGACCTCGCAAAAAAAAAATAAATAAAAAAAAAATTTCAAGGTGGTGGTACTCTTTGTAACAAGACCCATTGCTAGTAATACGAAAAATAAGACCATTTGTTTAAAAATAATGGCGGTACTCTCGTATCGAAAAAACAAGACCAATTGCCATTATCCCGAAAAACAAAGCCGGATGCCCAAAAAACAATGGCGGTACCTAGCATTGTTCGAGAAATAAGGCCGGTTACTCTTGTCTAAAAAATCAAGGCGGTAAGTCTCTGTCCGAAAAACAAGGCGATGAGCTTATATTTAAAAATCAAGGCGATGAGCCTCTGTCTGAAAAATAAGGCGATGAGCCTATGTTTAAAAATCAAGGCGATGAGCCTCTGATTAAAAATCAAGGTGATGAGCCTCTGTCAGAAAAATAAGGCGATGAGCTTCTGTGAAAAAAACAAGGCGATGAACCTCTGTATGAAAAAGTTAGAGAAGAGCAGGTGCACTAGATTATTTCTACTTCCCATTGACAACATTCTATGAAAAGTAGTCTATGGGAAGTAGAGGGACTTATGATGATATAAATAATGACAGTTGCTGTATGTTATTTAGCTATGGTGACACGCCCGCTTCAACGACTACTTTGCCTCACTGACTTGCCCACTTCGTTAGTCTCATGAGCACGCTTCGACAGATTGATCAAGCAATAACCCAACTATCATCAAATGAGCCAAGCGGCGACCCATGGAATAGCGAGTTATTACTAGTTATCGAGAAAAGCGAAACATCCTCATTAACTTTCATAATAATAAGGAGATGAAAGGACACCCTTATCAAATGAGGGAGATGAAGGACACCCATCATCAATAGTTGCGGAGCCATCCCTCTAAATAGAGGCCAACCCCGGTAAAAAGAGAACACACAACTCTTATATACTCCATGTGCCATTCGGCACAAATATTATAATCTTATACCGATTATCACACCGGAGTGGCCACGGGGATAAAAGCCCCGCCACCTTTTGGGGTCTCCACCATCGTCGCAGTTGTTGGCGTAATTATGTGGAAGTGACCCAAAACAATAATCAAGAACCGAAAATATCGAAAGGATGAATTAATCGAGGCAAGAGTTGAACTCTTTGTCCTTAAGTCAATATTGCCCATGCAAAGTGCTTTCGATTTTGGCAAATGACTCCCAAAATACAGCGGTTTCGCTTGAGTTTTGTAGCACAACAAAAACTCAATACAATGACGAACCAATGATGGCTTTGTACTCCAACGGATGAATGAAATGGAAACCAGATTTTGTGCAACTTAAATGCAATAAATTGGTTCAAAGATGAAAAATATGAGTGCTTTATGTTTGCAATACGTTTACGTATCAAAAATCTCTGCAGAATCGGCGTTCACGGCCCTTTTAACGTTGGAGAGTTGGTTGGAAGCGAAAAGGAATGAACCAAATCGTGCAACCTTTCAAAAGGACATATGCATTCACATGAACCTATGCGATCGCATGGTTTAACCAAGCCGCGATCGCATAGCACAAAAAATAGAACAAGACTTCATCCAGAATAACCATGCGATCATGAGGCTTTGCCTCCTGCGATCGCATGGGAGGAACAAAGTACATTCTCGCTAAAAATTAAGCAACTTGCGATCGCGATGAAAATCAACCATGCGATCGCATGGGTCAAACTTTGACCCGATTTTGTCCTTTTTCGTAATTTCTCATTCATTCGATATTGGTTTCGAGATGCCAAATATACCCTTTAAACATACAGATAAATCTAAATTTTTTTGTCAAGGCGTTGCCCCTCGACCCCCATGACCGGCCGGGTAGGGTCGATCCCGTTCAAGGCGTTGCCCCGGCGTCGTCAAGTGGCAAACAAATTTGTCTAAGCGGATTGAGTCGGGTCTTGTATATTTGACCAAGTTGACACGGAGTCACTTAGTTAATTTCTCGACATTTTAAACCAATTTCCAACAGCAGTCGTGCTCGGAGGAGAGAAAATCAACTATCATCAAACATAATCTGATTCTGATAAGAACTTAATGAGATTTCTCCGCATAAAATCAAACAATTCGATAAAACTAAATCGAACAAGATCGTTTGGTTTCGATTCAGTACTTTTTATGCTTTAGACAAAATTGTAAAATGTAAATGCAAATACTTCTTGCTTGGTGCTTCTTGCAACAAAAATGTTTATTTTGAATATATATTATTCAAGTAGTTTCACATATGAAATTGCCAGAAAAAGTATTTTCGAATCGAATTAAAATTGATTATGTAACTTGAATTTGGAAAATGGATTAGAGTCGTGTGATTTTCAATTCTAAGTGTCAAAACTAATTAAATTTAATTGAAACTAAACTGAATCGATCAGATCAATTCAATTCTAATCCAGTTCAAATAGTTTCGAGAAAAAAAATTCATCCATGCATTTAAGCTTAAAACACCTAAAGGTCATTAAAGTGTGCACCATTCAATTGAACCATTGAACCTTCAAGTCATTCCATTCATTTTAAGTAATATTAGTTACATAATATTAGTTTTGTTACAATTGAACCATTCGACTCATACCATACTAGTCAAGCTAGAGTAATTTTATTAAGAAAAAATTATTAAGGACCAATTTAATAACATTTTTGATAAAATGTATAATTGAAAAATTAATAAAAATTGTGAGTGTCATGAAATATATAATTAAAATTAATTATTCACTTTAACCTTGATTTTAAATTTGATGACAAAATGAACGTCAAATTAAAATATAATTATCACGATCATAACCGCATGGAGTTTCTCCTCTATTAGCAAAAAAAGTAGATATACGTCTATCTTCATCTTCATCGACAAAATTAATTTTTCTCCATCATAACTCTCATCTTCTTCAAATTCAATATCCTCAAATCAAATTCTCAATTCACATTCTTCTTAATCTACTACGTCATTGTCAAAATTAATTTTTTTCATCATTCAACTTCCTTATCCTCAAATCAAATTCTCAAATCCACTTTCTTTTCCATCTGCTATATTTTTGAATTACTATTAAATTTGAATCGTAACCTATAGTCGAATCTACTGCAGAAAAGTGGTATATACTAGTACTAGGTAAACTTTTTTTATTTTTATTTTAAGGTTATGTCAAATTCAAATATGAAAAATTCTGGAAGAGGATATGACGTGGCAGCCCTTATTGAAATTACTAATTACACCACACGCCTTCCCGCACGCTCCTCAACGCGCTTCTTCTGTTGAATTCTCTTCACATTTCAATTGCAATATATAAAATAGTACAAATGCAAAAGCCATTAAACCTCGCCTCAGAAACGCTATTCAATCGTCGCATCTGTCCCAAATTCCCCCCTCTCTCTAAGAATATATATATATATCGACACAAATACATGTAAATAATTGATTTCGATTCCTGTCTGTACTGTCAACTGTGTTTTTTTTTGGGTATAAATAGTAAATACTAATCTGATTTTCGCGATTAAGTTGTGAAAAATTGCTGATATTTGGATTGCTGTGAATTTGACTGGATATGTTGGAGTCGCCGGAGAGGGAGAGGTCAGCGGTGGCGATGGAGTTCCCGGCGAGCGACGGCGCTATGTCGTGCTCGCCACCGACTATGCCGCCGTGGCTCCGACGGAGGCTCTCCGAGTCAAGACGCCGCCACCATCTACCGTTGAAGAAATTGAAGCCAGGCTTCGGGACGCCGATCTTCGCCGTCAGGTTTTCTTTTCTTTTCTATCTTTTGAAAGTTTAAGCCTTTGATCAGAAGTTATTTTTCTTATCGCTCATTTAATAATTAACAATTACTACTGTAATCCTAACTCTTTTATATCGTTTCATTTCGTGATAATTTTAGAGTTTTTTTATTTCAATATTCATCTAAGCGATTAAAAATTACTTTGCGTGATACTATTATACTAGCCATTTTTGTGAGTTCATGATAATTATAGAAAGTTCTGCATGAATTTTTTATTTGGATAGGACAACGGTATATGTTTCTAAGGATTATGAGGAAAAACTTTTAGTGATGTTTCTTGATTTTGGACCGTTTTTCATTTCTTCAATTTCTTATTATTCAACGTTTTGACTTTCTGCTGTTTATCACACACACACAATAAGAAAACTAATTTTTTATTATTAAGGGTTGGGTTTCTTCAACCCTGAGTTAGGTAAGAGTTCGGTGGTCAATTATTTTTCATTTTCCCGTACTTTTTGACTTTAATTGCTTTCTTTTCTTTTATCTTTTCTTTTTACTTTTTGTTTTAAAGGTTTGGATGCATTCTTGTGCAATATACACTATTCTTAATATTTATTTTAACGAGTTCATGTAATGATTCTGTTTTTAATTATTGTTAATTTATGCAAGTCTTTTTGCCTAATTTATTTTATATGACCCAAATTAAATTAATTTCAGTTTTCTCTCCAAGGTGAAAGTTCTTTGTTCTAAAAACGGGCTGTCACAATTTTTTTTTTTTTTTTCTTTTGGGCGTGGGAGAGTATTTTTACTTTGCTATTGTCTACTTGTTTATGTATTTTACATCACCTGACAAACTTTAACACAACTGATTTCATTTAATTTAATGAAATTACAGAAATTTTATGAGAATTTGTCCAGCAAGGCTAGGCCAAAGCCTAGAAGCCCCTCGCGATCTTCGTCTCCTGAAGATGATCTTGGACAGCGCCTTGAGGCTAAGCTCCAAGCCGCTGAAGAGAAAAGGTAAACTTTTGTTCTCTTGATTTCAATTTAAGCCAATTGATATAGCTGAAAGCAGATAACACAATGGATAACGTGCATATGAACTAGTTAGGATTTCATATTGCTCAAGAACTAATCTATTTAAGTCCTTTATTAGTTGGAATTTTCTTTGTCACGTATGTTTCATGAAAAGGCATCTTGGGAAGCATTTAAGTACAATGCATTTTGTTTTCTGACTTTCTTTGTTATGCTACTGCCCCTGGCCACAAGGAGGAGAAAACCCTACTTTATGAAAGGAAGAATTCTGTTAGCGCATGAAAAGTTTGTCAGTGTGTCAAGTAAAGAAATTTGAAGCTTCTATTTTTGTCTATTTTGTCTATGCTTATGGTCACATTGTTAATTTGCAAGTAAAACTCACTACATTGTGACAAAAATATTTTCTACTTTCTTATTTAGAAATATAAAAAAACATTTAAGTCATTGCATGGCTGAGATTTACAGGGTAACAAATGTATGAAGAACTGCAACTCATAAAACAAAAGTGAAATGTGGAAAAAATGGGATAGCAGAAAATAAAGTGATCATTTCAGTTTGCTACCATTGTTTGAAGTTCTGAAGCTGACAGAAAAATATATGGGCAGACTTGGTCCCTCTTTTCAGTACAAAGATACAAGAAACTGAAAAATATGGGTTGGACAATGTAAGCAGGGTGGAGGGACATGTGGGGGCGACCATCCCCGCAACATTTTAAAATTTTTCTGTTTTCATTAATATATTTTTTAATATATACATAATATGATAATACATATATATATTTTCCTCTTCCCCCAACAAAAAATCCTTTCTCCGCTACTAAACGTGAGGACAAAACGTGGGAATACCTTCTGGCGAGCTCTTGAATAGAGAAGAAATTAAGACTTACTTGTAAGTGCTATTTGGTCATTCTGCCCATTGCAAGCATTAAAAATATCAGATCAGTAAATTAGTATAAGAAGTCAATTTCATACAAACTGAAACATTTCTTCCCATAGAAAAGAGAGAATATATTATCATATCAGTCTGTCTTTTTCTAAATCCCAAGTTTCAGTCTCTGTACCAAGTTAGTTTCTATGTTTTATTTGTTCAAGTAAATGTGATATAGTTACTCCAATTTGCTTTAACCCCAGAAGCTCTTCTCCTCACCAGTAACAATATTCCAATTTTTGAGGATATGGATGACAATATAATTAACTAGTGCGTTTTCATCGTTTTCATTAGTATGACGCGTCTGTCCCTAGGATATTTGCACTTCGGGATTTACATTTTCTCAGTTATATAGCACATGTTTGTGTGTCCTTATATGTTAAGAGACCTACTACTTTTTGTGGGTCAAAATAAATAAATTGTTGGTCTCACTCGATAATTGTGACACCTACTTTATCCTCTTTTTTTAAAAAGCAGCTTTTAGTTTGGGTTACCTAATTAAGCACCTTGATATACTGCTCAGCCCTGAAAGGTTGCTTAAATTTTTACTGGCTGTAAGAACTTCAAAATGAGCAATTGTGCAGCCATGTTTATTCAGTTTTTTGAATTGGCAGGTTGAGCATTCTGACAAATGCGCAGATGCGCCTTGCTAAGCTTGATGAATTGCGGCAAGCTGCTAAAATAGAGGCAGAAATGCGCTTCAGAAAGGAACGCGCTGAGTTAGGTACAAAGGTTGAAATGCGGGTTCAGCAGGCTGAGGCCAATAGAATGCTTATCCTTAAGGCTCATAAGCAAAGGAGGGCCACGTTAAAGGAGAGAACATCTCAATCATTGCTTCGAAGGATGGCTCGGGAGATCAAGTATAAGGAACGGGTGTGCACTGCAATATGCCAGAAGCGTGCAGCTGCAGAGAACAAGCGACTGGCATTGCTGGAGGCAGAGAAAAGGAGGGTACGTGCCAGGGTCTCACAGGTGCGGAAGGTAGCAAGGTCCATTTCTCACCAGCGAGAGATTGAGAGGAAGGAAATGAAGAACAAGCTAGAAGACAAACTACAAAGGGTATTCTCATAGTTCCATGTTGAATAAGTTTTACTTGGTGGTCGTCTTTGTTTGTTATTTTTAACAATTGGAATTTTATGGTGAATAGGCAAGGAGACAGAGAGCAGAATATTTAAAGCAGAGAGGAAGGCCGCATAATGTTGTTTGTTATGATTGGAATATCATGCAAGAGCAGGCTGACATCCTTTCAAGAAAATTAGCAAGGTATACGCAGCATATTTAGTTTCATATCAATTAATATTAATGGGATTCGTGAGTCTACTCAAGATTAAGTCAGTTAAAATTTTTGTTAATACTTAGGAGTTGTTCTCAATTATCTATGCTTGCAATGTGCCTATGATGTAGCACCTGGTGGACTGTTAGATGTATATCATCATGCACGATGAACTTTTTTTTTTACTTATTCCTTGGATAATATTGTATTCTGCAGGTGCTGGAGGAAGTTCGTTACGTCGAAAAAACTACAGCACATCTTGCCAGAGCTTATAGTGAGCTGCATATTAATGAGGGATCTGTGAAGGCAATACCATTTGAGCAGTTTGCACTTCTTATCCAGTCAACTGCTACCCTTCGTACAACCAAAGCTTTACTTGACCGAATAGAGAATCGATTTAATTTGTCCCGGACGGCTGGATCTGCCCCTAATACTTCTAGTTTGGATGATATTGATCACCTTCTCAAGCGAGTAGCCTCCCCAAAAAGGAGGGAAACACCTAGGAAAAATGTCTCGAGTAGAGAGGAAAAAAAGACTGCACCCATTAGGCAAGCTGCCAAAACTCCTGTTAAATTATCAAGGTACCAAGTGAGAGTTGTGCTTTGTGCTTATATGATACTGGGACATCCAGATGCTGTAATCAGTGGTCAAGGGGAGCGTGAGATTGCTTTGGCTAAATCGGCTGAGAAATTTGTGAAGGAGTTAGAGTTGCTGATTAAGATAACATTACATGGACCTATACAAGTTTCTGATGGGGAGTCTAACCGTGGACTGGGAGGGCGTAGGTCCTTCAGGTCTCAACTTGGAGATTTTGATTCGGCATGGTGCTCCTTTTTGAATAGCTTTGTCGTGTGGAAGGTTAAAGATGCTAGGTCATTAGAGGAAGATCTGGTCAAGGCTGCTTGTCGGCTAGAACTCTCTATGTTTCAGACCTGCAAGATGACTCCTGATGGAGATAGTGGTTCTCTCACTCACGATATGAAGGCTGTACAGAAACAGGTTACCTCCCAGCCCCATTTTCTTCTTCCGCATGATGACCCAAACAAAATAATCTAGGTGAACAAATAAATTATTCTTTTTAAAACCTTTAATCAAAATGATGGGTCTGTTTTGGTGCATAAACATTTTGTTCTGAGTTTTATGCATTCAACTTTTCTGAAGCTCAACTTTTCTGGTTGTAGATTGTGAAACTGCATCTTAACTTTTTCATTTAGGCATTTTGTAAGAAGAAATTCATTATTCTATGAGTAATATCAAGTACTATTGTCCGGCCTCTGTGAGCGAAAATTCTGAGAAAAAACCAATTGGTTTGGTGAGTTTTAATCATTTGTAATGCAGGTCACAGAAGATCAGATGCTTTTGAGGGAGAAAGTGCTACACCTCAGTGGAGATGCTGGTATCGAACGTATGGAAAATGCGCTTTCTGACACACGAATGAAATTCTTTGAGGCAAGGGAGAATGGAAGACCAATCAGCCCGCTTTCTACATTAATTTTGTCTCCAAATACTGCTTCCCCTTCCCTTGGTAGCTCGGATAAAACAAGTGATTTGATTGAAAATACTCAGAAGCGAACCCCTGTAGTGCGGTCTTTATTTAGGGACGAAGTTAATCCCAAGGAAGTTAGTTCCCCAGCTTCTAGCAGTAGCCCATCCCAATATTCTAGTGAGAAGTTGGACATGGAGAATGCGAGGATTGTGAATGAATGTGTTCATGGGGAGAAACTCTCATTTATTGATAGTTCCAATTCTGCTGATGAAGGCCAAGACAACATCATGGTTAGTTCATGGTTTTGTAGTATCAATTGACAATGTTTTCCTTCAGTTCTTTGTGAGGCTTTACTAAACCAAGATATATATTGGTCTCCATTTGGCCAGAAGTCGAGTATTCACTGAGTTTTGATTCTTCAATTCATGTGCAGGCAAAGGTTAGAGAGAGACTATGAAGAAGCGCTTATTGGGATGGTATCATGGAATCCGTGAAACAGGACAAGTCTAACTACGGCCGTGTTGTTGAGTTGACTAGGGAGGTGAGAGATGAAATTTGTGCAATGGCTCATCAGAGTTGGAGACAAGAAATTATTGAAGCTATTGACCTGGACATTCTCACTGAGGTGACCATTATCATAATTGCACTTCTGTTTCTTTTTTCCCTTGCCTGGCTACTGCCATGTCCATTCTCATCTGCTGTTCATAATTGATGTACTTTCTGTGTGCTATTGAATTTTCCCTCTTAGGTGTTGAATTCGGGCAAAGTGGAAATTGATTACCCGGGAAAGATTCTGGAATTTGCATTGGTCACTTTGCACAAGCTCTCTGCTCCTGCTTATGAGGATGAATTGAAGGAAAAACACCAGAATTTTTTGAAAGAGCTAGCTGAAATGTGTTGGGCCAGTGATGGGTCAGAGGATTCACATGTCATTGCATTGATTAAGGGCTTGCGTTTTGTTTTAGAACAGATACAGGTGTTTTATATCTGCTTTCTTTACTGTGGTTTTTCATTCGATTGCATGTAGAAATATCACTTTGCAACTGCTCGGTTCCATTGCTTTCTAGGGTCATATGGCAGTTTATCTCAATTCATACAGAGATAGTGCTAGAGATAATCTCTCATGAAAGAGTTGCCTTGTTCATTCTGATATTCATGTCTCTTGTGGGAATGCTTATGCACCTCAATTTAGTTGGGTCTCGTGGGTGCTTAAAATGATGATGATAAAAGAGCTGATTTGTCTATGAAAGCTTCACGAGGAATTCCTTGAGAGTAAATTTAGTGAAGGTGTGGTTTTAGTTAAAACTGTCTTACTGGACTAAACATTGTTTGGCAAACTGGGGGGAACAACCTATACAGAAATTTATTATGAGATTGTAGTTATAATAAAGATATCTGTGCTTTCTATTTTGGCCTTGGTCTTGCCGTATTTATGTAATCCTTCACAATCAAAGTTTGATACCTTTGCCTTGTGACAGAACCTCAAACAAGAAATAAGCAGAGCGCGCATAAGAATTTTGGAGCCTTTCTTGAAGGGGCCGGGGCTTTAGAATTTCTTGGAAAAGCTTTCACTAGGCATTATGGGCATCCTTCTAATGCCTTCACCTCTCTACCCTCAACGGCAAATTGGCTTTCATCTGTGAATGATAGTAAAGATCAGGAATGGAATGAACATAAAAGTGCTCTCTCCTTGTTGACAAACAAAACGAGAGTACGTCTCGGAGTTTCCTTCCATCCACCACTCTTCGAACTGGTGGAAGTTTAGTAGTTAAAATGAGCACGAATCCAGCTGATGCGTTGTCTACATCTTCCTATGCTACAAATTTGACAGGTTGATTTCTGGACTTGGGATTTCATTCCTCCTAAATCTTGTTTGTAACTTTATTGTTGTTGAATTTGGTATTATCCTGTAACGGCATCTAGTTCCTAAATCTTGTTTGTAACTTTGTTGTTGTTGAATTTGGTATTATCCTGTAAGTTTTAACACGGCATCTAGTTTACAGAGAACATTGACCACGCTTCAGAATGCAAGGGAGAGGAAATTGATATGTTGGTGAGATTGGGCTTGTTAAAGTTGGTAAACAAGGTACATGGTTTGGAAGAGGATCAACTTCCTGAAACTATGAAGCTTAACTTCTCCAGGTTAAGAGCTGTTCAGTCTCGCGTTCAGAAGATCATTGTGATTGCGATAAGGTATGTCTGACCCCTCTTCCCCTTCTTCCGGCAGTGCAATGCACGTTTCTCTTATGGCAACTGAGTTGTCTTCTTTTCTCCCCATATCACCCTCTGTCTGGGATTAAGCAATCTCGATACCAATAATGGAAAAACAGAAACACACAAAAGATATATAGTGGTTAACACTCAATGTGAGAACTATGTTCACCAGCCACTGTAGGTTTTCCCTGAGATTGAGAAGAGGGGTAGTTTACAATGGAGATCTCACACCTTTAAGTCTCTCTCTCTCACACGACAAGAAAAACGTACCCCCAACCCCACAGTTTCCTTTATGTGGCATAGGCAACTAAGGCCACCTAAGACAAAGATAACCTAATACAAAGATAAGAATGCACAATATAATTAGGACTTTACAGTCCAACGTTGTCATCCCAGATGTCCTTAAACTAATGCATCCATTGTGTGATTGCAGTATTCTAGTCTTGCGACAGGCTCTTGTGGGTCGGCGAATGGTAACCAGCCAAGCAGACATGGAAAGCCTTCTCTCTACCAGCGTTGAAAAACTTTCTGCACGTCTTGACTCTAACAAGGATGCCGGTATCCAAGATATCATAGACGTACTCGGTGAAGCTGTGGAGAAATCAATTGGCATGAAGCATGAGTCAATGGAGGAAATTATGGCAAGAATGTTGACCAAAAATCTGCAGCAAGAGGATGCTGTTTTTAACATGGTGTCTTGTGCAATATACTTGGCTGCCAGAGGAGTCGTACTTGGGGGAACCGGCAAACATGGAAGAGAACTGGCGGAAACAGCATTGCAGAAAGTGGGGGCAGCTTTGCTCCTCAATGAGGTGGTGGCTGCAGCCTCGGTACTGGTGGCTGCTGCCAATGTTTCTGTTAGTGTTCACGGCCCTTGGTATGCATCTTTGATAAAAAAGGAGTAAATTGTTCATTATATGGTACTCTTGGTGGTACATGTTAGTGTTGATTGGTACATATTAGTGTTGATCGGCTGATAATTCTTAGTTTGTCATGTGTAAATTAAAATTAAGGTGCCGGGTTGAAGGGGATTTCATTGATGAAACTTGAAATTGTGTATAATATTCAGTAGAAAACTGATGCTGTAAATATGGTTAATGAATGAAATAAGAGAGCTTCGATTAATAAGAAAAAATTTATATACAACAATTTATACTTGAGCTTCAGCAAAGGCTGGCATGGAGAAAACCAAGGCCTTCGATTAATTTGGTCTACAAAATCTATCGGTGCCCACTTTAATTATGGGGGAATTAGGGTGGGTTCTCTTCGACAAGAAGTAAAAGTGTATGATGTCAGAATTTTATTGAAGGCCTTAAAATATAATGTCGTTAACATGGACGGAAGCGAAAGGAACCTTAAAGGAGGTGGTGGATGAAATCACAATGGGCAAACAGACGGATCTGAAGCTAAAACATTGTACAGAGAGTGGCTTTCAGGCCCAATGATAAAGGAAACGGACCAAGATCATCTTGGGGATGGAAAAGCCCAACTCTAATCAGGAATGAGAGCAAACAAAGCCCAAAGTCAATATACTGAAGAGGCCTCAGTGAAACAAAGCCAACAAGGCCTGAGTCGATCCAAATCAAAACTAAAGAAACATACCAAAAACTGAAATAAAGCCCGACCAATTAAGGCCAGAAAATTTGGGCCGATTGATTGATCAAAAGGCCCGTAGGCTCTCCTATAAATTCAAAAGTGGGTCGGGCCATGAATTCTGGGCCCAAGATAAGCCCCAAAAATGGCACCATGGAGACGACGCCAGCAAACTCAGTAGCAACAGAAGCTGAAAGACCCAAAAATCAATATGTAATCGTTTCAACTATTTTTAAGAAACTAAATCCTATAATCTCTAAAATTATAGAGTAATTAACGTCAATTGACTCAATTCTCAAATTACAATTTCTGGTCATTCAATTTTCTTCGTCTCTTATAACTCTTCAACGCATATGACAATTAACAAATATAAATATCAGTTCTAAATATAACAGATAGAAACACCAGTATTGATGATCACCTTATAAACGAAGAATTTTGAAGGTAACATATTAATTAAGAGGTTATTACAACGTTGACAACAATCGTTAACAAAGATGAAAAACAGAGTCAGAAACAAAGCTATTTAAACTACCTTCATAAAATGCAAATTCGATAAAATGGAGAATGTAATTGGTTGAATGATAAACTATATTTTATGTCAGTACTTTATCAAAATTTTGAAAAATTCCAATAACAGATATTTGTACATTTACTTTTAAAATTCATTTCTAACCAATAATTGTTAATAGATACCACGAAGAATATCATTGCTACTGTTAAGAAAAATCAATAGTCAGATAATTTTTTAATAATAATAATAATTACTACTAATTAATAATGATTCGAATCGAAACAACCATTGCATATCTTACTTATTAGACGATCGGTTGTAGCTGAATAATATACTCTATATTGATAATTTTATGTCAATGTAAAATATTTCTCTTACTCAAATACTAGTGAACAATAACAGAAAAGACACTGGTAGGCATGGCAATTGGCCGAGCGGAGTAAGCTCGACCCATAAAAATCGAGCTCGACTCGTCCCCAAAAAGGGCGCTCGGTTCGGCGAAGCTCGGCCTCAAATTTTTATTTTTAAAATTTTTTTTGTTTATTTTTTAAATTTGAAAATAAATAATAAATACAATAACGAGAATCTTTTATGTTAAAAATTAAAGATTGAAAACTCTCCTCCTTTTTTCAAGCTAGGGACCGGCTACTTTGAAAGTATATGAGTTAAAATTGTACATGAACAAGATGTTATGTGTACAATTTTTATTAAAATAAGAAAAAAATATCAAATACTAATTCAAAATAGTACTTACTACGAATTTGAATAATCTAAATTCAAATCTTCAAGTTCTTCGGACATTATTTTGTCCACTTTGTCTTGGATTCGAAGTTCGGCGTCATCCCAATCTTTTAGACACAGTAAGCTTTCTAAAATGTCGGCTTTGAGTCTTGACCTGATATCAGATAAAACTCTGCCACTTGTACTAAATGCAGCTTCCGATGCTACAGTTGAGACCGGAGGTGTTAGTAGATCACGTGCCATTTTTGAAAGTATTGGATAACTATGTTGATGTTGTCTCCACCATTGTAGCATATCAAAAAATTTCTCTCTTCGTCATCTAACATACGAAACACATCATGCACAACATACCTAACTAACTCTACATATGTATCATTAGAACGGGGAAGGGAAGAACTAGAAGAAGAACCAACTGATTGTTGACCTTGACCCCTCCTATGTGTACTGACATAACTCCATAAGTCAATGATCAGTTGATGATGAAATATATGTTGGATTAGGGAGTCTTACAACATTCGTACTAAACTTTTCAAAGATAGACCTCATACATAGAACATAAAGTTTGTTCTAAATTAGCACATAATTGAATTTCCGTAAATTAATTTTTACGAAATTGCCATTATTGTTACTTTCGTACTTTCTAAGTTTTGTCTTTGGTCTATAATACATACTAATGGAAATAACATATGTAATTTTTTTCAATATTTTTAAATTTAACTTCCATAGCGTGTATAGGGATGGCAACAGGGCGGGCGGGGAGGCGGGGCGGGCCAGGCGGGTATAAAAAAATCCCGTTTATCGCCCGTTTAATTAATTAATTAATTAATTATATTATTTTTATTTTTATATACAATTTAAATTTTAAAACATAAAAATAAAATAAAATAAAACTATTCGGGCGGGTTCGGGGAATGCGGGACGGGGACCATGATCCCCGCCCCCGCCCCCGCCCCCGCCCCCGCCCTCGCCCTCGCCCTCGCCCTCGCCCCGTTTAGTAATCGGGGCGGGGAATATGGCGGGCATGGCATGGCGGGCGGGCGGGCGGGTCGGGACGGCAGGTTTTGCCATCCCTAGATGTGTATAATACTTAAAAAGAACAAAATTCTTATACCTATTAAAATTCTTGGCAATATAATAGAAATGATTTAAAACAAGTGGAGTAGTTGGATAATACACACTAGAACATGCAGTTGTTGCATCATAAAAAACTTTTAAAAATTTTCTAACATGACCATATATTTCCCTGTCGTGTAATTCTAAATCATATTATGAGTCGTGTGAGTGTCGGCAATTATAATAGACAGTAATGTAATCTTCTTAACTTTCACAAGATTCAAGCATAAGATATGTTGAATTCCATCTATTGACAACATTAATTTTAAAACTTTTGATTGTAGCCCATTTTCTATACATAGAAAGCGAAAAAAAACGTTTTCTTCTTTGGTGAGACCGAAATATAATAAATAGCATATCTATTTTTTTTAATTGGGGTTGTATAAATTTTAATCCATCTTGTACAATTAGATTAAATACACGACATACACAACGAATATGAAATAAAATACCATCAAAATCTGGACTACAATGTTGCATTAATTTTTCAATTACTATATTATTTGGGCCTGCATTATCAAATATAAAACTACGAGCCTTAGAATCATATTTAAATTTATGTAACATACCTAATAAAACATGATAAATATTATTTCCATTATGAGGATAGTCTATTTGTTTAAATGCTATTAATTTTTTTATGTATTATTCAATTATTATCAATATAGTGTGCAGTTGCAACTACATATCCTTTTTTGTTACAACATATCTATAAGTCCGACGTAAAAGATAAAACACCTTTGTAATTATTAATATCATTAATAATAGCTTCTTTCTTTGTATTATATCTAACAATTGTGTCTTTACGAATTGTATTTCTAGAAATATTAACGTACCTTGGTTAGAGATATTTTGGATGAATTTAATCCAATAAGGATTATCCACCAAGCATAATGGAAACTCGACATTTGCTATCAATTCTGGCGATCCTTCGTGGCGCATGGGTTCTTGTGAATATATCCAATTGTTGAGAGTGGGACTACTGGACCGGCTCTCGGAGAACCAAACTGGAGTTGTGCTTGATTTGTAGTCAAACCTCTATGTTTGTATTGACACTTTTTGATGTGTCTATTTAGATGAGTCGTGCCTATCTTCTTGTGCCAAGCTAACTTTTCTTGACAGTGTTTATACTGTGCTTTGAACTTAGGGACTCCGTCCACTAGTTTACCAATCTGCATCAACTTAAAATGCTCCCAACACTTAGCCTTTTGTTTGGTGGCTTTTCGTTTAGTGCTATAACCGATAGTAGTTTGTGTATCAGCATCTTCTTAAAAGTCTTCCAAATCAATTGGATTAGTGCTACCACCAAACTGATCAATAATATCGTTTGGAATTGGAATGTCATTAAGACCACTGAAATCATCATCACTTCGATTGTATGCCATTTGGAATAATAGAATAAAGAGAATAGGAGAAGATGAAGATGTAGTAGAAAGTAGAAATGTAGAGAATTAGTAGAAGTAGAAAATTACAACTTAAAATTATAGAGTAATATCTAGATAATGAGATATTAGATACTAATTATAATATTAATATTGAGAAAATGAAATTTGAGAATTGTTAATGAATTAAGTATATAATTGAATGAGAAATAAGAGATTGAATTGAAGTGTGAAAAAATAAGTTTAGAATATGGATATTTATAAGAGAATAATGAAATTAAATTTTTTTTTTGGGTATTTGTTGGATGATCATCCAACAGTTACGATTAAGTGACCGTTACACGAGCTACTGGTGAGCCGACTCGTTGGGCGAGCCCACGAGCCGGCTCATTTTTTGGTCGAATTGAGCGAGCTCGGCCCTCTTTTTTTTTGGGCTCGGCCCTAGCTCATGCTCGTCCCTCGACAAGCCCGAGTTGAGCTGAGCTTTTATGGCCGAGCCGGCAAGCCCACGAGCTGAGTCGAACTTTTTTACCACCCCTAGACCCTGGTAAATATTCAAATCGTCGGTCTAAAAATTTTGTCCGGTAAATCTCAATTTCTATAGATAATATAGTGTGTAGGTTATTATCCCAAAATACTGCCACATACCCAAGTCTTCGTTGTTGTTTGGGTAAGCTTAAAAGTTTATGTATAAGTATGTAAATATTAAAATGAATTATTTTTCCTATTGTTAAAACTAAAAATAAGAAAGTTACTTGTTTGAACAATAAATTAATTTTTTTTAAATAATAATTTCATTTAACTTCAAAGTGACTTACTTTTTACTTCATTACATGTTTGGCTAATTTAAAAAAATTACTTATATGTAAATCTATTTATAGTGTATGTTTGGAAACATTTTTGTAGATTATAAGCAGGTGAGTCTGCGGAATATATGGATAAAAATAGAAAAAAGCTACTGAGTCTTACGAAATATGTGGATAAAATAATATTTGTGGCTTATAAATACTTTATAACTACCGACAACCATATTCATAGTAAATAAGTATGTCTTAGACTAAACAATTTTTCAAAATTTAAATTGAAAATAAATAAATTAATTAGCTTAAAAGTACAATATGCCTTAATGTCAAAATATGTAGCATATTTACTTATAAGTAAGCAACAAGTAAACTATCCAAACATAACCGGAAATAAAAGTTTAAGACCATGTTTGGGGTGACTTAATTCATGCTTATAAGCATGAGAGAAAAAACTATCCCCTCACGTACTTTTGGAGTGGCTTATTAGCAATAAGGTTTGGGGTAACTTATAAGTAAAAGAAAAAAATATACCTTCACATACTTCTAGAATTTAATGAAGCATATATGAGTAATCAATTATCACATACGAACATGGGCGGATTCAGGGATACTCTATCTCTTCTCAGAAAAAATAATTTTTATAATGTAATTTTTTTTTAGTAACTGCTCGGTCTTAAAGTGAGCATCCGCCCTTGCATACGAAGCTTGCATTTTTTTTGCAACTAAAACTAGAGCATCTCCAATGCATTCTATAGATTGCTATTTATGTGTCACAAACTTGGCCAGATTCCTGGGAGTCCCGTTGCCACAACAACTTGTGATACCTCAGCCTGAGGAGGGACAAGATAACGAAGATTTAGGGGTTTCTTGGGATTTTTATATTTTTATTAGTTCAATTTTTTATGTATCCAAACATAGAATTCTATTAATTAATTATAATTTAATTTAATTTTTTTTAATTTTTATTCTTAATATTGTTTTATTATTATACAATTTTTTTTTTAAAAAATTACCTATATCGACAACAATGTTGTCACTATAAATATATCTATAGCGATTATCTAACGTCATTTGTAAGGACATCTACAATGACGACATGTTGTCACTACATACTGATGATGACAATAAGTCATCGCTATATACATCTTGGCACCAATCTTTAGTTGCGATTTATGCATTCTATAAATTGCTATCTATGTGTATTTTATTAACAACAAATATCTTTAAATATGCATAAGAAATTTTATTTTACATAGGAAATTCAATTTTTGTTGAGTTAGCATGTCTAACGGAGCTTCTAAATTTAAATGAGATTCTAGATATTGTTTATTTTTTTCTTTGCCACATTAGCTCGACAAAGTCGTTGATATCTTGCATTGGAGAATAATTTTTTTAAACATTGGAGATTCTCTACATAATTGTAAATAGTCTCTTTAGACCTAAAAAGTTTTATGTTCAATTATGTAGATTTTTTCTATTTATAGTAAAAAGTTATTTATTATATTGATAATAAAGTTAAAATTATGATTAACATATAATGTAAATAGGGACGAGAACACTAAAACAAAACTACCCCTTATCTAAGCCCAAGTGAGTTAATCGGGTGGGAAAAAAGAGAGTAAAACTAAACTTAAAGAATAGGCTAACTAATTAATTCCTTGAAAACTAGATACATCTAGAAAATAATTGAAAACAAAACGAATATCTAGATATTGTCTCCTAAAACAAAAAGGAAAAAAAAAAAAGAAAAAGAAAAAAGAGAGAGGAGCCATTGAGCCATTGACTTTAAATCTTCATTTGAAGTTGATTCAAAGATATCTATTATACTTAGTTGTCATTTAATCCATCCATTCTTCAAGCTATCACAAAACATTTTCATAGGACTAATAAATTGTAGTTTTAACCCGTGTTTAGAAAATCGAATCGCACACACCAGTACAACTGAAAAAATTGGAAACCGGCCACAAAACCCGTCCGATTTACCAATTTAACCGGCCTTCAAAAAATCAGACCGGAAACCAGGATTTTTAACGGTTAAACAGGAAAAATCGGTTGAATCGATCCGGTTTTAATGAAAACGGGGATTTTTTTGGATTAATTTTTAATTTTTTAATTAACAAAACCTTTTCGGCCAAAATTTCTTTTTATTTTCAAAAATTATTTTGGGGCTGACATAACTTATTTTCAAATTTGACTTTTATTTTATTATTTGCAGATTCATATTCAGTTAGCGGTGCTTTTGTTGGACAGTTTGGATTCGAACTTGGTGTCGTCTTTATGCTCCAAAACTGTTGAAATTTAATTATGCAAAAGTAAGAATAAAATAAATAAATCTTATTCTCTTCGATATTATGGACCGTCAGATTGGTCCGCTTTGGTAAATTGGCTGATGCTTTTTAAATTCCTGTAATAGCAGGCCATGTGTGGAGTTGCCATTAGGTTTTGGGTTACATAATTGGCTGGTGCCTTTTAAATTCTTGAAATATCATGTCATTGTGTGCGGTGGCCATTAGGTTTTGGGTTACATTGTGGGTAACCATTGTTGTTACTAGGAATTTACATGCCCATTATTGTGATTTGTGTTTCAATTAGTTTTTGACTTTGTTGTTGATTATTTGCAATAATTTGTTTACATTGGATTATTGTTACTATTTAGAACTATTACATAGACTTTACATGTTTGAAAATTTCCTTGATCCGAGATCACAAGTCTCACGAAACTCCGGGAATCTAAAACAGTGTATTAGGTTTTTCTGCGTAAGGTGCTTGTTAGTGTGTATTCTTATTTGTTGAGATGTCGCACATAGTTTTGACTTGGGTGTCTTTATTGGTAAATATAATTTTCTATTTGACAATAGAAAATGAAAGGTATTTTAGTTAAGCAAAAGTTTCAAAAGCTATTGATAATTCTTTTAGTCCCATCACATTCGAGGATGAGAAAAAAGATTTTGATGAACTTACTTATACTTCTATCACATTGCATTTATCAGACTATGTTTTGCGAAAAATTGGAAAATTTGATTTCACAAAAAACTTTGGAAAAAAAATAGAAGAGCTTTATTTAACCCAATCAACTCTAAACAAAATTTATCCTTTCGAAAAGAAATTTAACTTTAAAATTGATTCCTGACAATCTTGATGTTTTTAATAAGCTTGTGCAAGATATTACAAAGCTGTGGTGAAATGGTCCTCGAAATTAATAAAGATATAATCTTATTGAATGACATTCCTAATTCATATAAAGAAGTCAATAATGCAATCAAGTATGGGAGGGAGACTCTTACACCTGACATTATCATAGACTCTCTAAAAAGTAAGGAGAGAGAGTTGAAGTTTGAGAAAAATAGAGAAAAAATGATGAGATCTATTTTATGAAGGTTAGACCTCGATCGAGGGGTGGGAGTGGAGATGTTGTTGGGCAAAAGCAGTGGTGGCAATAGAAAGAGTAGAAGTTATTCTAAGTCACGGGGAAGGGCAAAATGGAAGAAGTGTTATGGTTGTGGCAAATTTGGCTATTTCATTAGTGACTTTTACAAAGAAAATAATAAACAGAAAGATCAAAGAAAAAATAATGAGACGAATGTGGTAGTACCCATAGAGGAATCTAGTGAGGTTTACAAGCTTTTAAATTTCGAGCCTGATGAGATTAACCTGTGTATGAACTCCCATATGAATGAGTGGATTTTTTACTCTAGTGCATCTTTTCACATCACATCAAATAAACGTTGGTATGATCATTTGCATGAAAGTAATAATGGGAATGTTATTGCATGGGGTGGTGTTGCATATAACATTACTGGCATTGGTGATGTGAATGTTAGATTTGATAGTGGCTTTGTGTACACATTGAAGGGAGTTAGATACATTCCACACATGGGTATAAATTTAATTTTTGCGACGGAGTTGGATGAAATATGTTTTGTTGGTGTGCTTGGTAATGGCATGTTAAAAATGACTAAGGGTGCACTTAGAGCCTTTAAGGCTGTTATAAGAAATGACATTTACATTGTGTGTCTTTGAAGTAGTAGGTGGTTTAAATTCCACTATTGCTTCCATTGACACCGATTATAAACATAAGTGGCATAATAGACTTTCTAATGTTAGTGTTAAGGGACTTAAGTTCCATGATGATAAGGGTGTGTTTGGTAAGGATCATGTGTCTGACATGTCATTTTGTGTGTGCTTGGAAAATATTGTAGGATATTATTCTCATCTAGCACACACAAGGCAAATGGAGTGTCAGAATATATTCATACTGATTTGTGGGGTCTCGGGAGCAATCCTACTTTTGGTGGTAACAAATATTTTCTGTCTATTGTTGATGATTTCTCTAGACGTATGTAGGTTTATCTATTAAAAAATAAAAGTGAAACCTTCATTAAATTTAAAAATTGGAAATTTAAAATTGATCGTCTATAAAAGATATTAGTCATTAGTATTAGTAATATGATTAAATTAAATTCTTAATTAAAATTTTTGATATATGAATGTGACTGCATTCGCTTTTTTAATTAACATTAAAGTAAGAAAATTATGCATTCTACTAACAAAAAGTCATGCTCTATAAACTGACGATTCATATTCTCAATGCATCGTGATGCTTTCCAACATGCATTAGTTCACGTTTGAAACTAAACAACAAATAAGTTCTGCACTTTTTTTTTGCCTTTGGCATGATTAGAAATCGTGCATTGGTATATGTATCAGTAAGTTTAGTATTAAAAATACAATAAAATCTGTGATTTGTTTGCAGGTGTGTTTGTGTTCATATAAAAGTCTCCATTTGTGTTTCGAAATTGCGTATAAAAAGAAATTAAAATTTTTGCCTCTCATTTTTTCCTTTCATTTACATTGGCAGTAACCTCATCTAAAGGAATGACGTTGATTTTTAATTTGGTTGAAGAAATCAATCCAATGAAAACACAATGGGCCTGTGAAAGTTCGGATTGTGCGCATTTGGGTGATACCCAGTTACGAAAAAATTAAGAGACGTACAATCTTGAGATGGTATTCGTTGATAGAGAGGTATTTTGTCCTATTTTTTAAGCTCCTTTAATACTGTGCGTATCATTCCAAGTGATTAATATTATATTAAAATTGCAAATTGGACATCATGTGATTTGAAGAGAGAGGTTTTAGTTGTAGTTCTAACCCTGTGAGTGTGAATACCAGATTTTAATTTTTACATAAATATTGTGTGTTTAAAAATGGGGGCAAAGGTCTATGAAGTTATTTTGATATAAATAAAGGAATTGAACAAAAAATCCAAAATTTGAGCTCGCTTCATGTAGTATATTAACTACTCGATTCATACATTAGTTGTACAAATAGGACACTTTGCATCATTATTTAATTGCTCGTTTCATGCAGTATATGTAAAATAGGACATCATGTGTTTTAATACATTTATTTTGTACGCTCAATATTATCACGCAACTTTTAAAATCAGGAAAAAGTTTAAAATCTGTTGTGACTTTGTGTTTTACATTGGTAGACATTTTTGTGTGTGTTTTTATCTGTCTATTAATTAGCATTTAAATTTATTGTAAAATCACTTTCTTTGTGGAGTAGTAATCACGACTTCTTACATAAAATGCTTTTAAAATCTTTACTAGGGTGGAAGAATTCATACAAGTGTGAAACGTAGTTTGGTTAAGACATTTAAGCAATAGATTCGTGAAAGAGTGCTATATGTGATGAGAAATTTTATGATTGGGTAATGTCTGATTGTAAAGTTAAAGGCCACAACCCATAAGTAAGCTTAATTTTATGCCGAAGATGCATATAGAAGTTGAGATGATAGTTTTCCATTCAGGCCTTTCGGTGAATTATTTTCGGCGCTAGACGTTGATGAGACCGAGTTGTTTGGTAACAATTGAATAATATTTAGTGTTTACATGTTTTTTATCGAATAATTGATAACGTACAATTATTGTGATCCATGTTTTCTGCTTTTTCTTTTGTTAAATTTTTTTTTAGATATAATTGGGGAGGTCTGAAGACATGTCTGGAAGAGTTACCAAATTGATTGACTTTGTGCTTGAGGATTTGGAGTACGACCTTGCAAATTAATTATAAATTTTTTTATGTGTGGAATTAAAATATAATTTATTAGTGTATATTTATTAAAATGTGACAGGTCAATTTTTTTATACGTATAATTTGAACAGGGAAAATCGATTGTCTTGCACTTTGTGGGGGGTGATTATGCTAATGAAGTTAATAATATTTTGGAATCTGATAATCTGGAACCAGTAATTATGTTACTTCAGATGTGTCGTGCAAAAATATTTAGAGGTTGGTTTGAGGTGTTATTTGTTTTATGTAATAGTTGATTATTTCGACGTAGTTGGTTAATATATAGTTTTATGAATTGCAGGCGAAGTCAAAATATGTAATACATACTATGTTTCGAAAGTTATAGTCAATGCTCAAATCGATGAAGTTAAAGAATTTCGTGACAAGTATGACTAATAATATTTTTTTAATATCTATATTTTTTCCCCCACCATTTTCATTAATACTTTTCATATATTTTTCTAATGATTCTTTATAAATTCATTGTAAGGCTATTAATTGAAAAGAATGTATCTCTCAATGGATAAGTCAGATATCTTCCGCTTTTATTTACTTTATTTCTGACGACCTTGCAAGTGGGGCCAGTGAGGTCAAGACTATTGAGCTGTTATTTGACTCTTTAGAGGTAAATATGTTATCCGCATGAAAATTAAGTTATTATGTGATTGATTTTAGTGTTTTTGTGATCAGTAGCTATCAAAATTCTTCAACAAAATATAAAACTTTAGTTATTTAATTTAAATTAAATGAACCCTCCTTTTCACTTTCGTAATCTCATTAATTGTAACCCCACCCACCACGAAAAAGTTCAACACTCTAATTAGGGGTGGGCGTGGGTGGGTTGGGTTGGGTCGGGTCGGGTCGGGTCGGGTTGGGTTTGGATTGGGGTTGGGTCGGGTCGGTTCGGGTCGGGTCGGGTCGGGTCGGGTCGGGTCGGGTCGGTTTTGGACCCAATCCAAACCTAACCCAACAATTTCGGTTTGAAAAAATAGAACCCAACCCAACCCGCCAATGGGTTGGAACTCGACCCAAACCGACCCGACCAATCTTGGGTCGGTTTGGGTTGGGTTGTCGGGTTGGGACCATTTTTTTTTTTTTTTGCCTAATTCTCAAATCTTCAAAATTCAATTTCATCAAAAAAAAAATCAACACTGACATCTAAACAACGGCGGACATAAAGATATAAGAGATTATATACATCTAAACAACAACGAACAAGATTCACAAATCCAAATAGAATAACAACAATAGAGTTACAACAAACCACAAATCAAGCCCTATAATCAATTCCAGTCCACCGCTAATGAAAAGATTATATATATATATATATATATATATGGTGGTGGGGAAAAATAGACTTGGTCTCGTTATCTTCGATGTTTTCTTCATTGAACGACGTGTACGTGTGAGTATGGAGACTGATTTTTCGGCGGTGGCGTGTTGATCAGCATTGGCTGTAGTGGGAAGACCTAGTAGAGAGAGATTGAGCTTGGGTTTTTGCTGCGTCCGGGTGCGCTTGTGTGTGGGAAGACTTAGTGGAGAGAGAAATTATTTAGGTTTGGTTTTGTCTACAAGCATTTTTTTTTTTTTTTTTTGTAATCGGGTCGGGTTGGGTCGGTTTCTCTGACCCAACCCGATTAATATTTCAAAATCTCTACTCGAACCCAACCCAAATAAGCTAAAAAATCGACCTAAACCGGTCAGGTCGGGTTTGTTCGGTTCGGGTCAGTCGGTTTGACCGGGTTGAGTCGGGTTTGCCCACCCCTAACTCTAATTTTGATGATTCTTTGATGATCCGACCCTATCTTTATCATGCCCAATTACCCTGTTAGACAAAAGGTCCATTTGTATACAATAATCGCATTGTAGTGGGTTTAGCTGAAGACTTTGTCGTACACTTTGTTTTTTTTTTTTATGTTTTGTGTTATATGGGCAGTTGTTGGGTTTTTGCTACTATTATAGCTATCAAAAGTGATCAAGATTGGTTGTATCTATCATTTTTTATATGATGCTTTTGCATTTGATCTGATCATAACCAATTCACTTTTATATTTTCTTATCGATATGATTATCACAGAAGACAAATTCGTGCATCGCACAGGTGAAAAACTAGTGTATAAAGAAGAAAGACAGTCATCAGTAAAAGTCAACACATTTTTCTGCTCAAAACGTTTCCAACATATTACAGAATAAATATTTTATTTAATTAATTAATTGCCCAATATCAAGTAATTAATAATCAGATTTAATGTGCAGCCCGGATGAGATTTCCAATGATGCATTGGTTAAATAATTGTCCAACTTTAGTTAATTGATTATCAGTATTCCAATATGTAAGGTAAATAGTACCGCTTTCGACTTCCCAATCTTTTGAAATTTCTATGATACTCGATAAAAATGAATAAAATTATGAATTGATATTTTTAATTAAAAAATACACATTTTCTAGAACAAGATAAATTCACTTTAATTATTAGTAATAACAAATTTGAATGCTACATTAATTAATCAATATAAGATTTAGAGTATGTAAATATTATTAATTGTCTACAAATAGAAAAACAATAAATTTGTAAAATATCATTAACGTAATATACATATTTACAATTTAGAAAATCAATTTTCAAATTATAATATAAAATTTAGTGGGTTATTTAATGAGATGCGCAAAAAAATTAAGTCGGAAGCAATTCTTAAAAATTAGAAAATAATAATCAAGCCTTCCTTTAATTTTTGTTTTTTTTCCACGTTAACTAATAAATAGTTAAAATTAGTTGTAATTTACAAAAATATATAAATACACAATATAATTGTTAAATAGAGATAGAAAAATACATTCATTTAATTTAAACAAATGATAAGATTTAGACTATTATTGTAATTGAAAAATCAATCCATCTAATAATATTTGTGTCGATTATTACAAAAAACTTATCTATGCATACTCGAAAATTATTTTTAAATTATAATAGAAAATTACTCAATAAGTTTTAGTATTATGTTATTTATATTATATATTAAAAAATATTAAAGTATTTATATTATATTATATTTTATAATAATAATATTAATATTTACGAAAAGTCAGCAAAAAGATATAATTAAATCAAATGACAAAATTTAAAATTTTATAAAATTAAAATTTAATTAATATAATTAATTAATTATCCAACTTCATGTAATTAATAATCAGTATTCCAATATAAATAATCAATATTCCAATACAATTTAATCATGATGAGCTTCCAATGTTTCAATTTCCTATGATACACAGTTAAAATGAATAATATTGAGAATTAACATTTTCCAAGAAAAAAAAATACACATATTTTAGAACAAGATAAATTCACTTCAAAATACAAAAGCAGATGAGATTATGTGTTCCAATGTCTTAATTTATATTGGGATTTAAATAAGTTGTGTTTTCAAAAATGAAACATCAATGCACGACAACTATTGGCAATAATGCAATAGTTTTTCTAAAATGTACTTATTTTCCACACAAATTTGTAGGGTAATTTATTTTAGTCCCCAACCTTTCAAATGTTTAACAAATCTACCCATAACTTTTTTTTTAGCACTGAGACATCTTCAACCTTTCAATTTTTTGTAAATCACGTCCCCATTAACATATTTTAACGATTTTGCTATCCTCTTTAAATAATAAAAAATAACAAAAGCTAAAAATAACAAAAAATAAAATAAAATTACAAATAAAGTCCCATAACTTTTTAAAAATATTAAAGAACATCCCCACCCCACCCCACATGCAAATGCATCCCACCACCAACCACATGGTTACAGGCCCATGATCTATGTTACCACTGTTGCTAGTCCAGGATTTTCCAAGTGTGAGTGACGAGTCAAGCATGAAAGCTTCCACAATATGCTGGTGGTAATCACCACCGTTCATTTTCCTACGACCACCTTACTCCTAGCCACGTGTACCCCGTCACTCCCACAACTTGTAGGTCCATACTCGAACCCTCGTTGTCAGCTTATCTTTGCAAAGTAACAAGAATAGTACACAGTCCGTGTGAAAGATAAATCGCAAAACAAAGTAAAAGCTCAAGAAATAATACCAGATATCAATTCTTTATCCTCAAGGTGAATAATCTATAAATCTTGTTTTATGATTTTTTGGCTTGATTCTATAGTTTTAATTTCTCAGACCGAATTTTTTATTTTCATAATATTACTGTAGATTGTGTCGAAAGCGAGCAAGAAGAATGCTGCGTAGAAGAAGGTAGTGGCGTCGGCCAAGAGAGGAGGGAAAGAGCCGCGCACATGGTATGGCGTCATCTAAGGTGGCAACGGCACCCGAAAACATAAGAAAAAGCAATAATTTGGCGAACAGAGTTGGGGCGCTTCAAATATCCAATCGGACATGTACACTAGTCTTATGTTTGCATCCTTCGTCCAGAGATATCCGGGTGAACTTTTCGATTCTTTTTTTAGGGTCCGATGGATTAAGTCGTAATTTGTTTATGGTGGATATTATGTGAGGAATTCTCATTTTGGTTTTCACGATTTAAGTTTGTGAAGGGAAAATTAATATTGGATTTTGACTGACGGAGGGAGTGGTGGTGGTGATGGAGGAGATGGCAAAAGTGGTTGTGTGGGAAAGAGAATGGGTGGTGGTGGTGGTGGTGGTGGTGGTGGTGGTGGTGGTGGTGGATTTGAGAAAAAAGAATAGGAAGCGTCGGTCGTGGTGGTAGTCTATGGAATGGTGCTCGGGAGTGGAGTTTTGGTGGTCATTAGAGAGAGAGAGAGAGAGAGAGAGAGAGATTTTTAGGGAAGATGGTGTTCTTTTATATTTTTAAAAGTTATGGGACTTTATTTGTAATTTTATTTTATTTTTTTAAATTTTGAAGTTTTTTATTTTTGTTTATTTAAAGGAAGGATAAAATCGTCAAAATATGTCAATGGGGACGTGATTTGTAAAAAATTGAAAGGTTAGGGATGTCCGGTGCTAAAAGAAAGGTTATTGGTAGATTTGTTATAAATTGGAAAATTTGGGGACCAAAAGTGCAAATTACCCAATTTTTTATTCTTCCTATAGTGGGTTTAAATAGGTTGCAGTTAAAAAAAATATCAATACACAGAAAACATATAATTGTGTTATATTATCAAAACATTTGATTTATTGATTAAAAATTATAAGTCGATTAAACTAATAAATTAGATATGATAATTTTAAAATTAAATTCATACGATTCAATGACCGCATCAGATTCTAGCTCCTCAAAAGGGTTCTAGACAAAGGATAGGCTGAGAACGTTAAATTTTATTAATGTTTTTTTACATAGGCTTAAAACGTTAAATAATCAGATTCTAACTCCTCGACGTTTTATTACATAATAATAATTACTATTGGTTTGTCTTTTAAATTAATTATAGTTGTTTGTTTGTCTCGATTTACAGATTTAGAATTGAATGATGAAGAAATAAAAAATTATACACTCGCAGAGATTGAAAAAATATTGCAGAGTAATGAAAAGAGTCTTCGAGATTTTTCAAACAATGCCTTTCTCTGAGATCGTATATGTTTCAATTCGCAGTAATAAACTTATAAATAATGAATTGCATTATGATAGAAACGCTCTGACTGAAGAATGAAAAAAAAATTTGTTTCTAATATCACAACCGAGCAAAAGAACGCTTATGAAACAATAATACAACTGGATGAAATTACCAATGATTCATTTGTTAAGTAATTACCAAACTTCAATTAATTAATTATCAATATTCCAATACAAAGGTAAATAGTACCGCGGTTCGACTTCCCAATGTTTTGAATTTTTATGAATAAAATTATGAGTTGACATTTTTAATTAAAAAATACACATAATCCAGAACAAGATAAATTCACTTTAATTATTATTAATAATAAATTTGAATGCTACATTGATTAATCAATATAAGATTTAGAGTATCTAAATATTAGTAATTGTCTACAAATAGAAAACAATAAATTTGCATAATATCATTAACGCAATTTGCATCTTTACAATTTAGAAAATTAATTTTCAAATTATTATATACATGTGCCAAAAATTAATTAATTGTCTCATACGGTATGACTATCAATAACAGTCAGAGTCAAATTTTCTCTCACGTGAGATTATATCCGAAAAAACCAGTTTTTAGTCATGGACAACTTTATGTTGCATTGTCTAGAATTACAAATTGTACGAGAATGAAGATGTTGATTTGTGATAGGGATGGAGTGCCAACGAATTCGACCACAAACCTAGTTTTCAAAGAGGCGTTTGAAATTTTGGATTATCTATGTTGTTTTTTTTTCAATATCAATGAGTAATCGAATGTTATTTATATGATACTTTTTTTATTTGAATGTAAAAATAAACAATATACTATTAAAATATTTTAAAATTACTATTATGAAAAATAAGTGTTAGTGCATCGCACGGGTGATATACTAGTTTAATATTATAATTAAATTCTCAATTTAATATTAGTAACAACATTTAGTACTTAAAAGTTGAAACGGCTAAATCACCATTTATTACATTTAATTACTAGATTTTGAAAATATTTCTATTGAGTTGTGATAATGGAATTTGTCAGTTACAAGATGAATAATCATTTACCTTTTACTTTTATTTCAAGCCTAATTTAAAGTTTAAGGTTGCTTCATTTGAAGGTAATTATATAGTTTGTGAAGTCTATAAAAACCTCATTTGAAGATTTGTGTTTGTGTTTGTATTTATGGTTTTTGTTACTTCACGTGAATAATCCTCTCTCAGCACTCTTGTTTTTTTTTAAACATCAATAATTGATGTGGATCTTATTTCTATTATTCATTTTTATGTTTTTGAATTAAATTGTTATCTATTGCTTAAATTAATATTTCTTCACTATTTATGCTCCCACGTAAGTTCCTTAAATCACTAGAATATTTAGTTTTAGTAATATTACTTTACTTCTCCATTTTCAATTGAATAAGTTCACGCAAAGACATCTGGGTACTGAATTGTGCGATAGAAAATATATTAATTTTGTCAATTTCTGATGTAAATATTATTTTGTATCTTTTTATATACTAATTGATAAATCTACCTACAATTGCTATTTTAAGGTGCTACAAGCCCAAATTACATGTGAAAGTTTGGGTTAAAACCTTTTCATAGTTAGATATCTATATTAAATTAGAAAGATTGTTATAAGTCATTTGTTATTTTATAAAACAAGAAAATTCATTAGGTTTAAGTGCTCGATATATTTAAGAACTTACGTACACTATCTTTGATTTTTTTTGTTTGCATTCGTTAATTGATATTATTTGACTATATTATATGTTGATCTCGAAATCTATACTATTCACGTGTCAACAGTTATCGAGTCAATCCTATGCCAGCCTGTATGTTACATGCACACTAGGACGACAATTAGGCACCAAGATCATCGGAGAAAAAGGGTCTGACGATCAAGTCAACTGCCGGTATATAGAATAATATACGGGAGATAGTACTTGGGTGTGGGAGAGACAAGCAGACATATAAAATTGAGCAGAGTTTAAAAGTAAGAATAATGCGCACCTTAGAACAACCATATATGTTTTATTTATAGCTCTAGAGTTCTAATTGATTTAGGTAAGCAATCAATTAGACCTCTGATGGGATTCTCCTTCCTTATGGGATAACGGATGATTGGGTGTCAACAAAATCTCCTAGATTTCAGCCCTTATTTGAGTTGATCCCCAATATCACGTTGCCTAATTATTAAGAGATTGAGATTCGGTTTCCTTGTGAGAATCTGTGCGTTAATCAAACACAATCTTCTTTTCAATATCTCTCTGGTCATTTTGAAATATCACAATGTCTGCGAGCTACGATGGATTTGAAGACCGGCTAAGCCTCCTAGGTTGGTCATGAGGGTCGAGGCTCTTTGTGGGGCCTGTGAGACCCTTCATGGGCTTCACTGTATTTGATTCAGGAGTGCTAAGATGTTGTTGGGTCTTCGAGGCCCTATATGAATTTACGAGGCCTTCGTTGGGCTCATGGGGCCTTGGTGGGGCCTTACTTGGACTTTTACTAGGCCTGGGTAGCCTTGCTAACGTGGACGCCTAACCAAAATAGGGTGGTAACATTACAAACCTTAAAAAATATAGCTTCAATACTCTTGTTAGCCATATAATTGTAGAAAATACTTTATTTGTTTTGTTATGTATCTAGATTGAAATGAATTTATTAATTGGTAGTTAAAATAAATATTAGTCATTATTACATATGAACGTAGTTATTGTGGCAATTGAATACAACAAACAGTTTATTGCACCATATTTTTAATGTCAGATTTGTGTATTTTAATGCAGTATTAAATTGAATATAATTATTTAAATATTTGAATAAAAATGTATCTCACAACACCGTTATTAAATCACGTGTAATGCACGTATTACATACTAGTTTATATAAATATGGTCTGGCTGGACTGACAATGGGGTGGGCGAGGTCTGCTTTTTATTAGCCCTATAGAAACTGGGTTGCGTTGACTCGGCCCTAAATTGAGTGTGGCCCGATCGGATCAGGTCGGAACGTTTGCCAGCTCTAAACTTAACCTTGTAGCATTAGGCATAAAATGTTTGAGAGTTGGAAATTTGGAAGTGGTGTGTATTAGTTTTGGTGACTTTTTGAATATATTTTTAGAAAATTGGTGTATATGGTCCATAACCTTTGTCAGTAGTGTAGAAATGGTCTTTAATGTTTGTTTTTCGGTATAGAAGTTCTTAACCTTTGTGTTTTAGTGTGTAACTGGTCTTTATTTGATAAAAAGACAAATATGTTCTTAGTTTTAATTAAAAAAAATTGTAATTGGATTTCTAATCTTTGCAAAAAGTGCAAATGAGGCTGATACTTTTATTTATTTTTATAAAAAACTTAAATGAAGCTTAAGAGTTTTTTTTAATTAACACTTATTGACCAAATTGATAATATATTAAATTATTTTGTATATTTTAAGAACTATTATAAAATAAATAAAATTTGAGTTAAAAGTTTGAATAATCACTCAACTTGTAGTCTTGTCTTCATTTACTCACTGAACTTTAAAATGGTACTGAATGCTCATCGAACTTTATAACATTACTCGCCGTTACTCACTCTTAACGATCTATTAACAGTCAGTGGACGAAAAAGCACACGTGGCATACATTTTTGCCAACTAATGTTAAGTTGTTCGCCCGTTAGCAATTTGATTTTTTGAATAGTCACCGAACTTTTAGTCCTGTCTTCATTCATTCACTGAACTTTACAATATTGTTGAATACTCACTCAATTTTTTGAAGTTACACTATATTACTCACTCATTACGATTCAATAATGCCCATTGAATAAATGCATAAGCGATCGATTTAAATGACCATGCGTCATCTATTTTGTGCTATTAATCTACTAACTAGAATAGTCGCGCGTTATGTAATCAAAATGCATTTTGAGGATGCCAAAAATTGTGAAACTTGCTCCAATTAAACGAACGATTTAATTCCAATTGATCTCAAATTGATTTATCCTAAATATTCTACCAAAAACCCTAGCCCTAACCTATCTTCTCTGGTGAACCAACTGGGATGGAAAATTCTAATTCTTCATGATTATAAACATAAAGTAGTGTTATTGTGGTAATGTTCGGTGTTGAAGGCATCTTGGACGGAATGTATCCCTAGACGTCGATTTTGGAGTTGTAGATTCTACGGGGAAGGTAGATGCGTGTGATTTTTTTTTGATTGCACACGTTTGAGAGAAATTAATTTGAGATCAATTTGAATTAAATCGTTTATTTAATTGAGGCAAGTTTAACCATTTTTGGTATATTAAAAAACACATTTTTAAAATGCGTTTGATGACATAGTGCACGACTATTCTAGTTGACAGATTTAATGGCACAAAATGAAGGACACGTGGTCATTCCGTCAGCTTCGTGGGCATTCTGTTAATGGGCTGTTATGGAATCGTCATGAGTGAATAACGGAGTGTAACTTTGAAAAGTTGAGTGAGCATTCAGCAACATTTTAAAGTTCAATAAGTAAAATGACTAAAAATTCAGTGATTATTCAAAAAATCAAATTGCTGACGTGAGTTGGCAAAAACGTATGCCAAGTGGGCGTTCTGTCTTCCACGTGTGCTTTTCTGTCCACTGGCTGTTAATGGATCATTAAGAGTGAGTAACGGCGAGTAACATTGTAAAGTTCGATGAGTATTCAACACCATTTTAAAGTTCAGTAAGTAAATAAAGACGAGACAAAAAGTTAAGTGATTGTTCAAACATTTCGCTCATAAAATTTAAGCTCATAATTATTAACAAGCGATTGTAAATAAAATTATTATTTTTATTATTAAGTAATTATATTATTTAAAATTTATACTTTTATTTTATCATTACAACATAAAAGAAAAATAACTTTGTCATACACTTAATGTTCAAATACTTTTATTTAATTGAGTTATTCGTTTATTAACTACAAATATTAGAGTTCCAACTGTATTTTTCATATTTTAATTTATCATTTTATTACCGTTCAAAAATAAAGAACACATAATATATAAATTAATTTTTATTAGTATTTTTAGGTTAAAGAAAAAACATAATAAGATTGGTTCAATGTTATAAAATATTATGTACCATTTTATTATTTATTTAAATTAAATTTTATTCATGTATTTTTACCTCACACAGGAAATACATATGCTAAAAGTACAATAATTTACCCCAACCTTTCTAATTTGTAACAAATCTACTCCTAACATTTTTTTAGCACCAAACATCCACAATCTTTCAATTTTTTGCAAATCACGTCCCCATTGACATGATGATTTTGCCATCTTCTTTAAATAAATAAAAATAAAAAAAAGCTAAAAATAACAAAAAAATTAAAATAAAATTGTAAATAAAGTCCCATAACTTTTAAAAATATAAAAGAACACAATCTTCCCAAAATTGACCCCACCCCACCCCACCCCACCCCACCCCACCCCACCCCACCCCACCCCTCTCTCTAGAAATCATTTTCTCTCTTCTCTTTAATAGCACCAAAACTCCACTCAAGCGCCATTCAATAGACTTCTACCACGATCGCCACTTCCTATTTTTTTTCCCAAACCAACCACCACCACCACCACCACCACCGCCGCCACCTCCCCTTTTCTTTTCCACACAACCACTTTTGTCATCTCCACCACCACCTCCTCCATCACTTCCTCCGCGGTCAAGATCCGATATTAATTTTCCTTCACAAACTTAATTCTTGAAAACAAAAATGAGAATTCCTCACACAATAACCACCATAAACAAATTACAGCTTAATCCATCGGACCCCAAAAAAGGAATTAGAAAGTTTACTCGGATATCTCTGGACAAAGGATGCTAACATAAGACTACGTACATGTCCGATCGGATATCTCAAGCGCCCAACTCCATTCGCCAAATTATTGCTTTTGCTTACGTTTTGGTGCCGCCACCTTAGATGACAACGCACCCTGACCGCTTTCCCTCCTCTCTTGGCCACTGCCGCCGCTGCTTTCTTTTGCGCACCCTTCTTCTTGCTCGCTTCCAACACTATCTACAATAATATTATGAGCATAAAAAATTTGGTCCTGACAAATTAAAACTATAAAATCAAGCCAAAAAATCATAAAACAAGATGTATAGATTATTCACCTTGAGGACAATGAATTGATATCTCATTATTATTTCTTGAGCTTTTGCTTTGTTTTGCGATTTATCTTTCACACAGATTGTGTATTGTTCTTGTTATCTTGACAAAAATAATTCGACCATGAAGGTTCGAGTATGGAACTGTCTTATGGGTCAATAAATATATGTACACACCTACAGATTGTGGGAGAGACAGTGTACACGTGGCTAGGAGTAAGGTGGTCGGACGAAAATGAACGGTGGTGATT
Organism: Forsythia suspensa; assembly: GCA_023638005.1. Classification (NCBI taxonomy): domain Eukaryota; kingdom Viridiplantae; phylum Streptophyta; class Magnoliopsida; order Lamiales; family Oleaceae; genus Forsythia; species Forsythia suspensa. The sequence continues at coordinate 1,756,017 of JALRMA010000404.1, forward strand.
ACCACCAGCATATTGTGGGAGCTTTCGTGCTTGACTCATCATTCACACTTGGAAAATGCTGGACTAGCAATAGTGGTAACATAGATTATGGGCCTGTAACCATGTGGTCGGTGGTGGGATGCATTTGCATATGGGGTGGGGTGGATATTTGGGGAAGATGGTATTCTTTTATATTTTTTAAAAGTTATGGGATTTCATTTACAATTTTATTTTATTTTATTTTGTTATTTTTAGTTACTTTTATTTTGTTTATTTAAAGAGGAGAGCAAAATTGTCAAAATATGTCAATAGAGATGTGATTTACAAAAAATTAAAAGGTTGAGGATGCTTGGTGCTAAAATAAAGGTTAGGAGTAAATTTATTACAGAAGTGAAAGATTGATAATCAAAATTGCAAATTACCCTTTATTTAAATGGCAATGGAAGGTGGTGTCGACTGTGGAGGCAGGGCCAAGGGGTGGTGGGCGAGAAGTGATACTTTTTTTTTCTGGGAAAATTGCATTGTTGGTCCACTTAATGTTATGAACCCCACCAACAGTTTTCTCATTTTATTTTTTGTTTTTACTGTTTTAGAACTCGTTTGGTGTGGATTATAAATTAGTTTATTTGACTAAGAATAATAAAAATATTATGTTACGAAAGTAAATTTTATAGTCAAATAAACTAGTTTATAATTCAAACCAAACGAACTCTTAGTTTATTTAAAATTAAAGGATAATTAATAGAAAGGACTATTTGTGCACATTTATTGAAAAGTTGAGGATGATAGGTACAAATTGAATTGAGATGGAATTACGACAAACTAGAAAGAATGGGGATCTAAGTGTAATTTATGCAAAAAAAAAAAAAAAAAAAAACCAACCACCCCGGCCGACTCCGCTACGCCACCACCCCAATCCCAATTGGTCTCCACCATTTCTATAATTTTTGCTGCTCTAAGAAAACAACATTATACATACATGTTCTCAATATCACATATTCATTCTCAATAGATGTATATTGCAAAATGTATTTATCACACCCCCCAAACTTCTTCTCCTCCTTCATCAACCACCTCTTTCCACACACGTTGGATTTCGGCTTAAGCGGAAATCCCGGCTGAGAAGAAAAACGTGAATAAAGAAAAGCCGGAAGATGAGAAGATGAGACAAAGTTATGGGACCCAGATGTAGTACGTGTCAGCTTCATCTCTGTGGTTGTGACAGCAAGGTACGGTGGAATTTGCCCATAAGAGTTGTCATCAAACTCCAAATGAAACCACCTCTCTTCCTCTACTAACTAGTTGTTCTGTGATAATCTATACCGTTTAAAGAGGAAAAATGAGACAAGAAATGGAAAGGGTTGTTGAAGGGGGTTACAATGGGGAGAGACCTCCAGTTGATGATGTATGCCCAATCTGTTTCGAAAACTGTACCATCCCTTGCAAAACCAACTGTGGTCACTGGTTTTGTGGCAAGTTCTTATTTTCTTTCTCCTACTTTTTATTTTATTTCAAGATTAAATGTTGTTTGCTGCTTATTTATTGCATCAAACTAGTATATATTTCTATTTATAATCATTGCTGATGACTAAAAATGGATGCTATAATTTTCGAGAAGCTTGTGGGTTTTGCTTTCCTGAATGATACTTTCAAAGTGTAAACTATCATTCATTCTGCTAATCAAAAAGGGTGGGAATTCGACATTGAACATCCAATATATTCGTTCAAAATGTGTTTTCTTGACTCCAAATTGGTATATATAGTTTCATAAAAGTGTTTTGATGATTAATACATAATGAAATCATATTAAAAATACGTTTAGAACATCCAACGGTGGTTATACTCGTGTATTTCCTCAAATGTTGACCAAAATTGATTGAAATTGTACAACCTATATGGTTGTGCAAAACATATTTTGTGATTTCAAACTAGTACATCTGGATTTGTATGGATATTATGATGTAGAAAAAGTTTTAAATTGAATTACAAAAAAAATTTCGGATATTCAGTGGGTTTTTGTTTCTTTAATTGAGTAGTTGGAAAATCAAATGTATGATATTTTCTGTTGATTTTAGGATTATTCCCTCTTATTCTTTTCAATTAAGTTTTGAATAATTGCTTCCTAGTAGATACCTATCGCTTGAGTAGTAATCAATGGCATTGTCGTTCACCTGTTGTTTGACCAATGGCTGACATTGTCCTTTATCTCTTGTTTTGGTAATGCCTGATTCTTGTTTAACTACAGTTCAGGTGTGGCCGCATTGTCGTATATCTGTAGCTAGAGTAGAGGCTCGTATTCTCCTTTATATGTAGTTTGAGTAGTGGCTGGTATTGTCATCTATCTATAGTTTGAGTAGACGCTAGTGTTGTCGTCGTTTACATTATTTAAGCAACTGGTGGATCTTGAATCCCTGTATTTTCTAATGTTTTTGTAGTCCAAATAACTGGTAGTTCATATTTTGGAATATATATATATATATATCCAAGATATTGATACAAGTACTTGTATTTTGCTGGCTTCATGTAGTTCAAATACTTGCTAATATTCCTTTTCTTGGATTCTTAATCCTTTATACACACTCTTAAAGACTAATGCTTGGGTCTGTATATAACTATCTATACCTCTATATCTACCTTACCGCTTCAACTATCTACATCTGTATATCTAGCTTACCGACTTCAACTTTCCTTGATTTATTTGTCTGTTTTCTCTATCTAACTTGTTGGCCTTTACTATTCCAGCTATTTGCATCCTGCAGTTCCGGATGTAAATACCAGTGATTCAGCCGTGCAAATGCACTTTATGCTGTCCCCCGCAGCCCGCTTACTAACTTAGTTCCAGAGATTCTCAACTTTTTCTTTTTTCTTTTTTGGCGAAACACCACTGAAGCCTAAGCGTGGTTTTTAAGCCTCCATCTAGACTCCGAGGGAAGGTTTGGATTCCCCGACCCTTTATAGATAAAATGTGAAGTACAGACAAGAGGGGGCTTTAGTACTTGAACTCCAGAACTCACATCCAATAGACGAGCGTAGAAAGTTTTAAAAGCGATGATAACTGAAGTCCTACTTCCTTCCTTTATGCAGTTGATCACTATCCAGTACTTGATTTGCAAACCAATCTAAAGCATATATTCCCTTCTCTGTAGATGTGTGTTATACTGTAGTCCATCTGAGCAATTATATCCCGTATTTCTTGAATGTAGTAATGTAGTAACCACGGACCTGGTAAATCCGAACCGATAATTTTTATTATAGCTAATGAGTCCACCTCAATCCCAATATCCCGAAGGGCCATTTGATGACAGTTTTACCCCTCTGAGTAAAGCTCGAACTTCTGCTTCCATGTTATTGCACTACCCATACAGGTCATAAAAACCAAAAATCATTTTTCCATAATTATCCCAAACTGACTCACCACTGGCGTCATTCCCTGGATTACTGCGACATGCACCATTGGTATTAAGTTTTACCTGTCCTCGTTGTCGCTTACTCCACTGGACCCACCAGAACAATACTCCAATGGCCCGCAGTGTGACTGAAACCTCTCCAAGTGGTCCACTGGATTAAACCCGCCTTCCAAATTTGTGGTAGAGGAAAATATTGTTGGAGGGGTTACAATGGGGAGAGACCTCCAGCTGATGATGTTTGTCCAATCTGTTTTGATAACTTTACCATCCCTTGCAACCTACTGTGGTCACTGGTTTTGTGGCAAATTTTTCTTTTCTTTTCCTATTTTTCTTTCCATTTTGAGATTAAATGCTGTTTTTCATAGTTATTGCATCAAATTAGTAAATATTGTGATTTAAAATCATTTTAATCTGAATGGTGTTATTACCATGATATAAAGTATGCTAAAATTTTCGAGAAAACTCGTGAGCTTGAAGAGTTACCTATTTTTTTATTCAGCAAACTGATAATGTTGTTTTCTTAGTGAGTTTCTTTTTCCTTCATTGAGTTGTTGGAAAATTAAATGTGTGATGTTGTATGTTGATTTATGGATTATTTCCTTTAATTCTCCTCAATGAAGTTTTTACTAACTGCCCATTCTTAGAAACCTGTAGTTTGAGTAGACGATTGTCGTGTATATGTAGTTCGAGTAACGGCCCGCATTGTCATTTATATGTCGTTTGAATAACAGCTGACATTTTCATTTAAATGTGGTTCGAATAATGGCTACATTGTCGTATATCTGTATTTAGAGTAGCTCTCGTTTATATGGAGTTTGAGTAGCAACGTCTCCATGTAGTTTGAGAAGAAGCTTTTATTGTCGTCTAGTGAAAGTTTAAGTAGACGCATGTATTGTCGTTTATATATAGTTTGAGTGACCGCTTAAGAAACTAGTGGATTTTAATTTCTGTCGGCGTTTACCGTTCCAGCTAGCTGCATCCTTCTCGTCTGGATGTATGGATCAGCAATTCAACCATGCAGCTGCCCTTTGCGCTTTCTCCCGATTACTAACTTGGTTCCAAAGATTTCTCAACTTGTTGAACCAGAAGAAGATGTCATGGAAGTCATCCAAAAAGTCGAGCAGTATAATTGTCTATTTATTGGTGGAGTGCGTGGCATTTTCCTGGTAAGTCGATATTCTAGCGATTGCATTTTGTCAAAACTTACAGATTGGTTTCAATCTTATACTTGCACCTTTGTTTTTCTGTGTTACATTTTCCCAATAGAATTAATACTACACCAGCACTTTTAAGTGCATACTTGGTACTTAGAATTGGACATGACTAGACAATATCAGTTAGTTTTTATTGTCCAGTATTATTCAATCCACCTTACTAAACATCCCATAAGTAGGTGTCTGCCTTGCAATATATCAAATGTTGAGCTAGTGAACAGTTGTGATTCTTACACCATAATTTGCGACAAATGCTTAATCCTAATATCTAGTACTCTATTTAAAATACAATTTTTTTAGCATTTATTCTTTTGAACCACAGATTCACTGATACTTCCCGTCTCTTCCTTCGATTTTGATCTTCGATCGATAAATAAATTTCTTCCTTGTTTGAGAACTTCACCGCTTTCATTTAAATTTAATTCTAATAATATTTATAGTGATTCATTACATCAATGGTACCTGTCTGAAAAAGGGAAATATGTCAAAGATGAAATTTTTTAATGATCATATTAGAATCCAAAGACTTGTTTTTCGGGAAGGAGAGAAGCAAAAATTCTTGTTAAGAAAAGAAATACAGCTTAGGTTTTAATAGCATTTCCCTTGCTCATAATATGGTCGGTGAAAAGTGTTGAGGGGCTGAACTGGCATTTGCGTAATGTACTCCAAGACATAATACCATAGCGCGAAAAGAAAAAAAAAAAAGAATAATCATCATAGACAAGTAATTGAATGTGCAGTTAAATTAGTTTTCTTTTAAACTGTCTAATTACTTGTACAATATGTTTATGCTTTTTTTCTCTCGTGAACTCTCGAATGTGTACATTACATGATGACATGTTCCACTTCATATTTGGCAGAAATTACTAGCATTCCCGCTCATCATCAAGAGATCATTCAGAATTCTGATGGATCCAGAGGGTTTGACTGATATCTTCTATATAATGCGCTTTCTCGCGGTAATGCATAGTTACTCAACCGAGTCGTAATTATAAATTCTTGAATTTTTTTTGTGTGCCTATAAACGCCATTTTTATTTGCAGTTGCTGCCTGCGCCATGCTACGAGATAGGGGGATATGGGTATCTACCGGTTGGTATGTTGCTTCTTTGCCTATAACTTTTACGAAAATATTGTATCAAATATTCATTGCAACATTTTGTCATACAATACAAATAGCAAATATCTTCAAACTGTACACAAAAGGGGTCTCTTGGGTTCCCACTCCCCGACACCACATTTTGGTATGGAAGAGTGACTGTAGATGCATAGCTGTAGACACAGTACTCCGTGCAAATTAAATTTTGACATTAGTGTGTAACTGCAATCAAACATTTAGAAGGAAAAAGATAATGTTAAACAACCTCTTCTAAGAACTTAAGATATTAGGAGAGGACAAATTTATTTATTTAAATTGTCTTTTCAACACATGCTCCCATTCAGGTTAGATTATTTTTTTTATCAAAATGCTTGACACGTGCACAATTTTCATAAATAAGTGGTGACGAGACTCGAACTCGGGACTCGTGCCTATTCCAATACCATGTTGAATCACCTCAACTAAATGTTTAACCTTCGACATATATGAGGTGGTTCAAAATAATATCTTTTGGAGAAGTTATTCCATGTGGCTGCTATACTTGCATGATCATTTTTGTAATTGCTGAACTGATGAGTCTAGTACAAATCAAATGTCCAACTGTCACTCAAAGTGACAGTCAACCGGAGTATTCGTGCAATTTTTTATCTTGAAACCTAAACTTGTTGTAATTGGTGTCTGATTTTGTTCTTTACATTCTCTATTATCATCCATGAATTTGACATTCGGTTTCACTGAAATTTTAACCCAACAAATGCTTCTATACAGGAATCCTTCGGAATCGAAAGTGGTTTGAAGTAGGTGCTAGGACTATGATTGCCAGTCTTTTTCTCATCAGAATTTGGAAACGATGGGTGCTTAGACGTCTTGCAAGGCGTTTGGCTGCTGAACAAGCACTGGATGCTTGAGTACCAATCGAGTTCATATGGATCTCAAATCGATAGTTGCCTTTATTTGTAATTAAGTGTTAATATGCAGAGGGGACTTGAACATTACTTGGTTGGAGGGGTGGTTTTAGAAATTGCCTTTCCATTATATAATTTGTAGAGTCAGGAATTTTATAAGTTTCATTGTAATGACATTATGAGTAAGTTTACTTGTATGTAAATAGGTAAGTATTTTATGCTGAAAATTTTATGCTAATCACATGGTTGATTTGTTGAAAGAAAGTTGCATGATAGGTTGACAAACACAAGTGCTAGAAGCTGGTAGATAAACTAATTATATACTACTTGATGTGATTGTGATTAATCAGTTTATGCATGTACAATAGAAAGAAACGATTCAACTTTATGAATTCTTAGATATCTTAAAAGAAGCATGACTAAAAGATTGTTGTTTGAAAATTATGAATTGTGGAAGCAATCGTTGGTACTCATAGAATATTTTAATTGAACTACTTTATATTTGTTTGAGGAAACTTGGTGACCTTAGAAAAGCCTAAAGAAAAAGAAAAAGTAAAAATAACGAAAAAAATTCTCTTATAACTAGAGTTAGTGTGAAAAGTAGAATTTATAGAAGTTGCTCTAGGAACATGTAATTGTTGATCATGCACAATTTACAAGTCCTATGAATTTTTTTTTGTGATAGCCGTCATAAATATTGCAAGATAAGCATGTGCAACACAGTCGCACCAAACAGGCAAAGGATTATACTATTAAGATTTGATGTTTCATCTTAAAATGTCAACTTTATTAAGAGGAGTAGTCCAAGTCTTTATATATAGATTAATATTTCGGTATTTAACCAAACAAACATTCGAATTTTAAGATTGGTGCGTTCAAACGAGCCACAATCTTGTGAGAGCATGTTAAGAGATGCATCTCATATCGGTTAAATACCAAAATATTAACATGTATATTAAGACTTGAGGTTCCATCTTAAAAGATCAACCTTTTTAAGAGGAGTAGTCCAATCTTTTATATATATGTTAATATTTCAGTATTTAACCGATGTGAGATTTATCCTTGACATATACCATTTCATCCAAGAAAAGCTTAAAGGATGACCTGATTGTGCGCTTTTGTCCAATTGAGTATAATATATATCTTTGAATCAGCTTCAAATGAAGAGTTAAAGTTAGTGACTCAATGACTCCATTTTGTTTGTTTTAGGAGACAACATCTTCACTAGGATTCATTTTATTTTAGTGCTTGTTCGGCTGCCATTTTCTCCAAAAAAATCTATTTTTTTGTCTACAATTTTTGACTTTTCAACCTTTTTTACACTACCAAAAAATTTGAATAGTCAAAAAGTAACCAAAAAAATCTATTTTTTCTAAAAAAAAACTCTACCGAACTAGCCCTTAATTTATTTTCTAGAAACCTAGTATTAAAGAAATTAATTAGTTAGCCAATTTTTTTAAGTTTAGTTTTACTATTCATTTTTTGCCCCCGATAAAATCACTTAGGGCTAGAGAAGGGACAATTTTGCTTTACTTGATGTACCTCAATTTTAAAAATTAATGGGAAAATAACATATTTTGCTTTTCAACTTTTCAAAAACATAAGAGATAAATCTCTAACCTTTCAAAATAGCACAGAATATCCCAAACATTTGAGGAAATAGGCATGATAGGTTCCGATTACAAAATCCGTCCATTTTCTCCGTTATTTGGCTCAAGTGGATTTCACGCATTATTTGATCCAAAATTAAGCACTTAAAACCACATGGGTAAAATTGTCAAATGACAAAAAAAAAAAAAAATGAAAAAATAAAAAAAAAAAAAAAATCATTAAAAAATGAATAACTTTGTCTTCCCCCAACCACTATCATAAGCGGCCACCTCCTTCCACTATCTATCTCTATTTTGCTGGACAATCAATGAGTGTATATTTGAAAACAAAGACAAATTGTTGATCTAGGTTCTTCACACTTTCTCAACTTTTCCAACGTTTCCAATTTTTGTTCCTTGTTTCCAATCTTGTTCTGCAAACACCGCCCAACATCATTTTTCATATTTACAATATTTTTTTTTTGATCGAAATGTAAATATATAGATCAAAGAAATGTACAAATACTTCCAGGCATACCCGGGCAAAGAAACAATGAAAGCAACAAAGAAAAGGCCTAGGCAACGGCCTAGACAAAACAAACTATGCTAACTGGAGAAGCAACAAAGGAGAGGGCCAAAACAACAGCCAAGACCAAATAAAGAATGCTAACCAGTAGAGTCTAAAGAAATCAAAACATTAGGATACAAACTAAATAATAATTTGTATACATGTGTTTTGATTTTTTTTACAATACAATCAATGTTCGGTTTACAATCTTCAAAAATATACTTGTTCCTAGCCATCCACAAGTGATACACCGTAGCTGCTAATCCAATTCTTTTTCCTTTGCTATGCCATCCCGTTCCTCTCGCTTCTTTCTTAATCCACTTTAGGGCGCTATGTAAAGTGGATATGGTTCTAGATATTCCCATCCAAACTCTTATCCGATACCAGACGGTCGAAGTAAAAGAACATTGGAAATAAAGGTGTTGCACTGATTCTTCTCTTAATGAACAAAAAATGCACTCCTTATCAATATCCAAGTACACAAGTTGATCCTTTGTAAGCAGCTTGGCGTTTACCGTGAGCCAAAGTATAAAAGAATGTTTTGGCGTGATGTAAGACTTCCAAATGTCAGCTGCCCAGCAACATCTGTTTACCTTGGAACGAAAAAAATCATAAGCAGCTGAGATATGTGAATCAGTCCCTGCATTAAAAATACCCAGCCTGCATATAGCTGCCTCTCGGTTCCCTTCGACTGAAATGATTCTATTTCGGATGTTGTAAAAGGACTTAAGGAGCGGGGAGTCCGACTTAAGTGGAGTCCATTCCCAAATCGTCCGGCCCCTCCAGTAAATAGAATTAATCCAACGGACCCACAACGTATCTTTTTTGTCATGAAAATTCCACAATGATTACGCAAGCAAAGCGAATTCCAACTTTGATGTCACGAAAACCCAAACCTCCCCACGCTTAGGGAGGCAGACTTGTTTCCACGAGATTAAAGGCTTTTTATTACCCCAAAGGAAGTTACGGCACAGCCGGTTAATTCTATCCACCACCGTAGCTGGAATAAGGAAAATAGCAAGCTAAAAACATTCCACACCCTGAAGAACTGCCCTAATCAATTCAGCTCGATCGGCATACGATAGCGAGGCACTCGTCCATACACTAATATATTCAGCAATTTTATCAATAAAAGGGGAAAAGTGCATGACCTTGAGCTTTTGCGCCACGAGAGGGATGCCCAAGTATCTGAACGGCATGGAGCCAGCAGCGAATTCGGTGGCATTCCTGATCTGCTCCAGTTCCATACCGTGAACTCTAGCCGTGTAGAGAGCCGATTTGTGTGCATTAGCGTGGAGACTAGATTGAGCTCCAAAAGAGGATAAGCTGTCCATAAGAATTTGCACTGATATTGGGTCACCTCTTGAGAAGAGCATAAGATCATCTGCAAATGCAAGATGGGTGATTTTAGAAGTCCACACTTGGGGTGAAAATTGAACCCACCGTCGTAAGTATTAATCTTAAGGGATCTCGAGAAGTATTCCATCTGAGATAATAAAAAGAAAGGGGATAGGGGTCCCTTGTCTTAATCCACGCTTTCTTTTGAAGAAACCAAAGAAGCCTCCATTAATTGAAATAGAGAAGGAAGTAGACTAAACGCATTCCATAATCCAATCAACAAAAGATGAGGAAAGTTAAGTCCCCCACATAATGACTTTAAGAAATTCCCGGTGACCGTGTCATACGCCTTCATCAAATCTATTTTTAGGACACATCTAGGTGAAACCCGTTTCCTATTATACTATCTTAGCAGTTCCTGTGCTAAATGAATGTTTTCAGTCATGTTCCGACCCCTAATAAACGCAAATTGGGCTTCGATCGGTGATAGATTCGATGATTGGAGCCAATCGCTTGCAAGTATTTTTGAAATGACTTTATACACCACATTACAGCAAGAAATCGGTCTAAAGTCACCCACTGATTGCGCATGGTTTGTTTTGGGGATCAATGCAATAGCTTTGTGGTTAAGCTGTTTAAGGATCCTACCAGATTGGAAGAATTCCAGAACTGCAGCAATAAGGTCCTCCCCCACCGAATCCCAAGAATTCTTGAAAAAAGCCAAAGTAAAACCATCAGGCCTAGGGGATTTGTCATCACCGATATCAAACAACGCATCCTTTATCTCCTTACGTGAAACGGCCAAGACAAGCTCTCTCTGCCTTGAAGGGTGAAACCGCAGGACCAAAGATTGATAACCGAGCATCAATAGGTTGACAAACCGAGCTCAATCCCAAAAGACGAGAATAGAACCCAAAAACTCATCCGCAACTTCGCTTGGAAGGATTCGGTCATGCTCCCATCTTCCTTGCGAATTGTCGTGATCTCGATTTCTTTGGAATTTCTTTTAACAAGTGAGTGGAAAAATTTCGTACATTTATCCCCATTGATAACATATTTGGTCTTAGCTTTTTGATAATAGAACGTTCTTTCAACCGGATAGGAAAAGCTGCAGATTTCGATAATCGAATGACCTCATCTTTAAGGACTCGACAATGGGGCTGATCATGAAGAAGCATCGAGCATTACTTAAATTATTCCTTGCATTTTCGACCACGGAGGAAATATGGCCAAAATACAAATGACTTGTTAAGATGTAAAAGCGGACCCTTTAATCTTTTAAGCTTTCGACATAAAATGAACTGCTTGTTACCAAATACCTCTTCACTCCAATAATCACGGACCAAATCTCTGAAATTGGGGTGTGCTGTCCACATATTAAAAAATTTGAGCAGACGACTATGGGATTCTGTTGGGCAAATAGAGTTGCAATGTCTGAGGGGTGGTCCGAGTAGCAAGAAGGAGGCAAAAATTGACCTTCAGCCTGTAAATCCGCAATCTGCCAAAACCCATTTGCCATGATTCTATCAATTTTCGTCCAAACTGAATGATTGGTCCATGTAAAATAGCATCCCAACGAACGAATATCCGTGAGGCCTGCATTCAAGCAACAATCCATAAAATCTCTTGTTTCATAAGCAGTGACCTCCGATCCATTATTCCTTTCATTACTAGATAAAACGTTGTTAAAGTCCCCTAGCAACAGCCACGGATCCGAGATCTCAGAAGCAGATTCCATAATAAAATTCCAAAGAGTTCTTACGCACAATAGTATAAAAGCATAAACAAAACTCAAATTGAAAAGAAATCATCGTTACCTTGCAGGTGACTTTGCAGTGAATGATCTGAGGGAGAGAATCCAGCACCTGAAGATGAATTCTGGCCGGATTCCACATAACAACAATACGGCCAGCCCCATGGGTATGGAAGTTGTTAACCTGTAATAGCCCTTTGAATTTACTCCGCATAACCCAAGAAAGTTTGTCACTACTGAGTTTGGTTTCCAAAATTCCCATAATATCAATATAATTCTTATTTATGAAGTCACGAACTCCATTATGCTTAAGGGATTTGTTAAAACCCCTTATATTCCACGAGGCAATCTTCATGATGATAAAGGAGGGGCATCACCCCGTCTTTTATCTATCTTATTAAGTTTAGCTGAGGAAACCTGCTGCATTGCCCGTTGAGAGGTAGAAGAAGATGCTCCAAGATGAATATGTCCAGCCCCTTGATTGTCCAACCGGTTGCCCAGAGGGAGCGGAGGGGCTAGCGACTTTGCTTTCTGCTTGTTCTTCTTCTTTCCCACTTCAATAAAAGGATGATGAATTTCTGTAGCCTGAAGCGGGAGCACTTCCACATTGGATTGTTGTAAGGTGGTTGGTATGACCTGGGGCAAAGGGTCCTGGTTCTCTTTGTCATTGGTAACAACATCGACTGGATGAGGACAATTCGGAGCAGGTACAGCGGGGGGTTTTGTTAAGTCTTCACCCTTATTCTTGATAGGCTGTTCCTTCTTGTTGAATTTGCATGCCCAGGAGAAATGACCGAAAGTCTTACAATTAGCGCAGAATTTGGGCTCATGTTCATATAGCACCTGTTGTTCCCTAGACTTCCCCGATGGAAGTTTCATGCGAACTTCCCTGACCAAATCCAGCGACGCATCAACTTCAATAAGGACTCTCGCATAAGACAATCTCTCTTTTGTAGCAGTAAGTTTGTTCGAGGCGATAGGCTTACCAATTTTCGAAGCAATTTTACCCAGCGCTAGGGGGTTCCAAAGATCTAATGGCAGTCCTGGAAGCGTAACCCAAACTGGTAAACTGCTGATTTCCTTGTCATCAAATTCAAAACAACGGGGCATGATTTTGAGCATAAAGGGTCGCCCAAACACAAAATACGGTCCTCTATGGAGAACCACATCTCTATCCACATTATCAACAAACTTAAAAATTAACCACCCACTTGCATGTACAAAATATTTGTATTCCACTCCCCATGAATCGCAAAGGTTTAAAAGTGCTGTTTTACCCGGGAATCTACCGCAATGTATCCCACCTGCAGCTTCCCAAGCGGTTTCAACATTCTTATCTTCAAAAATAATTTCATCATTTGGTTTTCAAATAGAAGGCGACTTTAAGCCTTCATCATGATTCCTGTTGTCCTTGAAAAGGTTCACCACGCAGACTTTACCCAAATCTGGTTCGAGACTTTTTATCGAGCGGTTTGTTTTCAACTTGATTGCTTACAGGCAGCTTATCTAAAGAGCATTGATTTGATATCTTTGTCCCCCAATGTTCTACAGGTGGATGAAGACTTCGAACCCTGCATAATCACCTCAACTCCAACACCCATCACAGATTTTTTCTTAGCACTCTCCAAAGAAGATGAAGACCCGTCATCTTTGCCAATAGCAGCAGACTGAGAATAAGAAGAGCTCGTATTTTTATCTGGAGAGCACTCTGATTCAGTATCTGATTCTTCGAGAGTACGTGACCCACTGACCGAGAAAGTTTTTGAAGGCAGCGCTGAAGAAGGGATGCTGTCAACCACTTTGTCTTTGTAATTCACAACTGCAACTGGACTATCTTGGCATAGTCCATCCCAAAATACCTTAGCAGATGTTTCCAAAGGAGGAGGAAGCTTCGAAGAATTCGAAACCAAAGTCCTACCATCCTCGAAAATGAGCTCGAGCAACTTAGTGAATTTTTGGTTCCTTCTATGAACCAACCTTCACAGCTGATGAAGAGCAACGATTTTTCTTACCCATGATGAAATCCGCAATCGTGAAGGCACTAATTGAGAATTTCAGAAGCGGAGATCTACTGTAGCAGAATCGAAAAATGCTTGAAAATGCACGCTTCTTGTGAAAAACCAAGAAAAAGCACTAAAAAAATCCAGACCACTACTTGGGGTTAAACACCGGGCATTAAATGAACCTCAAACAGCATTAATGCAAGATCAAAAAGCAGAAAAAGAAGCAAGAAAGGAGGGTTTCAGCGTGGGTCAAGCACCTGGGGAGAACTTTCTCTCTCTAGGCGAGAGCTTCTCTCTCTAACTTGACTTGATCAAAGGCTTTTTCCAACTTTTCATATTTACAATATTGATAGGCAATCAGGTCGGTCTTGTGCATTTACCTACTTCTTAGTCTTAAATTCCAATTGCATTGCTTTAGTTTCTCTATGCATCTAGCTGTTTAGTGTACCAATTAGCTATGTGCAATCGTTTACTTTAGCTTCTACATTTTTGTATACTATTTTGCTAATAAGCTTCTTGCTTTTCTACCTATACCACTACTAAGAATAATTTTATAATGTTTTGCACGTAGTGAAGAAGGAAATACGACTTGTCAGTCTTCTACAAATGCTACTCGTGGTAGAAACATTTTGAGTTCTAGAAGCTTAACATTTTGAGTTCTGGAAGCTTATTGAAACAAAAAGGCCCACTTACATGTCTAAAGACGTAAGAACACTTTCATTGTCAAACCCGCCCCCTCTTTCCCCTTCGGTGTGCTCTTAGATTTGGGTAGTTGTTAGTGGTTGAGGAAGTAGAGTTCACCATGGTCCACTTTTACAATTTTGGTATTTTTCTGTGGTTTTGGATTGTGATGGTTGTGTTTGCATTTTGGGGCGTGGAAGATAGAATTTGGTGTCTGTGCCACTGAGTGTGGGTGGTGGCGGCCGTGGGTTTGGAGCTGGGGAAGATGCACTATGGGAATTTGGGCTGGAGAAATTTTAGTGTTTTCTTTATAATTTTCATTTTTTTCTCCCCCCTCCCCCCTTCAATTTTAAGCTTTTTTAGTGGTATGACGTTTTTATCTATATGATTTCAAGAGCTTAAAATGGTGCATCTAACTTTGATCATATTGTGGATTTTCATAATTTTACACGATATTTAGGTAATTCATGTGTATCCCAAGAATTGAATTCGAAATAAATGATATCTAATTTATTTATTTTTTGAAATATCTGTGTAACGTCTACTCAATATATATTTGAAACAATACATTTAGGTAATTTGTATGTAAATCATAAATGAATTTCAAATGTATAACATCAACTGTTTAGATTCTTGGATGTATTTCTCCTACTTCAGTTAGTTTATAGTTCCACAAACATCATTTTTACTAATTATGTGATGACAATTTGACATGGACAAGATAAGTGGACATGATAGGTGGATAAGAGATCATTTCCATCAATACTATTTAAGTAGACATACCATTGTTTCACACACACACACACACACACACAATGCTACATATTCTCAACAAAAGATGTGTGTTTTTTTCATTCATAAACAAACAAAAGACTTTTATCTCATTTATTGTTAAATAAAATCTTAGTTGTCGTTTTGTGCTTGCAACATTCCATTGCACTCATTGATAATGTAAGTATTCGAAGCTACACCAACACAACCATGAAGTAAGTTACATTACAAGTTGATGATTTTTTTTTACACCACAATATGTGGCATGTATTATTAATAATGGAGATAAAATCTAGTATACACCTAGTAGGGGCTTGACCAAACCTCCAGCTAAAGGTACAAAAAAATAACCTTACCCCATCCAGAAACGAGGAGTATAATTTAAGAGCTAAATAAAAACTACTTAATTCACCATAATCATACTCTTTATCATTGACATCATGTGCATCAAATTGGATATTGCATTGACCATCGTCTTCTTCATTGCCACCATATGCATTTGTTTACATATTGTATTGATCTATATCTTCTTCATTATCCACAACAACTTTTGAATTGCATTGATGATTATCTTTTTTCATTCTCCACAATAGTTTGCATATCGTGTTGCTCATCAACCGAACCTTTTTTCACAAAGGTTATACAAAGGGGAACTTGGTGCATGGAGAGAAACCAACACACATCCATGTTGCAAGTAATCTTCATTGGCGGAATTGATAAATTTGCCATGCTAGGGACTAGAAATTTCATCTCCATTGCGTGTAGAATAGAATTAACCTCAAGCACCACCCATATTTCTCTGTATATGAAATGTTTTTTGAAACAAAATATTCTTCGTAGTGCGTTTTGGATTATTCCTATCCATTTCCAAATCCATCCGCCTTCATCATTCTTTCAAATTCAACAAAATAACAAAAGACAACGATTTTACTAGAATTCATAACTACAATTGAACAAAAATATGTACATAACATGTTTGTCCAATTAACCAAAAACTATATGCACGTGTATTAAATAATAGGGATCTTAAACAAAGAATCTATTATATGTCAAACGGAAGAGTTTGAAGTTCTAAAAACAACCTCTCTCCATTCGGTAGTAGAATTATAGAATTATAGAATACAGCTTCGATTACAAAAAAAATGGCACAAGCTTATATAAAAAGCGGCACCAGTTACCAAAAATAAAAAAAATAAATAATCGCACCCTTCCATATTTTACATTATTTTTCTTATATTCAGAAATAAAATCAATTGTTTTTCAAAATAATGAAAAAATTGAAAAATGAAAAAAAATGTAAAAATAAGTAAAAGGAGATGAACACCGCCATATTTAATGTTCTTCTTTTGTAGAAATGTTATGACTTCTAAAATGCGATCACTTAATATATACTCCATCTTGACAAATAATGTAAAGAAAGAAGAAAGAAATTGGGGTTGAAAATGGATTTTGAAGAATTAGAGGAAAATGGTGAATGGAATTGTAGGAGAGTAAAGCTAGTTGAACAGCCACTTAAACAGAAAAGCTGACCGAAAATGTCGTGAGAAAATGGCTGTTGAACATATCGTGAGAAATTGGCTGATTGTATTACAAAATGAAAGGAAAAGAACTCAGCGCCAAAATGACCGAAAATGAACTCAGCCCCAAAATCAGAAAATGAAACACCGGTCTGAAACACCCGTCTAAAACCTATCTCTCCAATATTCTCACTTAATTACCATCCTAAACCCCGTCCTTCTACCGGCGAACAACATGTCGCCGAAATCAGAAAATTGAAAAAAACCCAGGCGGAGCTTCAACTGTAGGAATTATTCGTAGAGCTTTGATGTCGACAATGTCCATGGGTAAGTCGTTCTTCCATTGATGAAGCTCGTGTACTTCTATTTAGTGTTTAAATTGATGGTTAAATAAAAAGTATTTTTGCTTATTTGTTTTGAGAAATCTACAAGTTCAAGCCCGTTCTTCCATTGTTGAAGCTCAAAAAGCATGTTGGTTCTCCTACATATGAATTGAAAATTTGTGCACTTTGTATAGGTACGGATTATCAATGTTGTGATGATGGGAATGAAGTTAGTCAACGTTGTGATGATGGGAATGAAAATGGTGAATCTAATGAGTTGGCGCCGAGAGTTGGAATGAAGTTTTTGAGTGACGAAGAGGCTTTTGAATTTTACAGAGCTTATTCTTATAAGGTTGGTTTCTCGATCAAAAGAAGGAATTCCAAAAAGGGCGACGATGGTAAGTTGAGATATGTTACGTTTGCTTGTTGTCGAGAAGGCAAACGAATTAGCGCTGCAAACTGTTCGGTGAAGCAGAAACCAACCATCCAATTAGGTTGTAAAGCTAAGATTACAGCTAAAGCTGATATTTTAGGAATGTGGTGTATAACTGGAGTTCATCTGGAACATAACCACGAAATAAGTCCATCAAAATCCAGGCTTTATAGATGTAATCGACAATTGAATGAACAAGTGAAATGAAAACTTGAAGTGAACGATGTAGCTGGTATCCCTTTACATAAAAGCTACAATTCAGTCGTTGTTGAAGAGGGTGGATACGAGAACCTTACATTTGTTGAAAAAGATTGTAGGAATTATATTGATAAAGTAAGGAGATTAAGACTTGGGGAGGGAGATGCAGCTGCAATATAGACATATTTCTCCAAAATGCAGGCACAATGTCCTGGTTTCTACTTCAATGTTGATTTGGACGATGAATTTCGCTTGAAAAATGTATTTTGGGTTGATAATAGGTGCAGACAAGCATACAAGGAGTTTGGCGATGTCGTGACATTTGATACCACGTACCTAACAAACAAGTACGAAATGCCATTTGCTTCTTTCGTTGGTGTCAACCATCATGGACATTCGACGCTGCTTGGCTGCGGTTTACTATCCAATGAGGACACTGACACTTTTGTTTGGTTGTTCCGGACATGGCTTGAGTGCATGGAGGGCCAAGCTCCAATTGGTATAATAACGGATCAGGATAGGGCAATGCAAAATGCAATTCAAATTGTTTTTCCTGATACAAAACATAGATGGTGCCTATGGCACATTCTAAAGAAGTTGCCAGAGAAATTTGGGTACCATTCTCTTAAGGGGTCCATACTTTCAACCGTTCATGATGTAGTATACGAATCGCAAGAAAAGCAAGAGTTTGAACAGGGGTGGAATGCAATGATCGATACATACGCATTGTAAGACAATGCTTGGTTGTTAGGACTTTATATAGAAAGACATCGATGGGTCCCATGTTATTTGAGAACAAGTTTCTGGTCGGGGATGTCAACAACGCAGCGAAGCGAGAATATGAACGCATTCTTTGACGGGTATGTCAATTCGAAAACATCGTTGAAGCAATTTGTTGAACAGTACGAGCGGACTTTGAGAAGTAAAGTGGAGAAGGAATTCCAAGCAGATTTTAGATCGTACTCGGCGATGATCCCTTGCATAACTAATTATCCTTTGAAGAAACAGATGCAACAAGTGTACACAATTGCGAAATTTAAGGAAGTTCAAACTGAGCTCATTGGAATGATGTTTTGTGATGTGTTAACTTGGGAGGAGGAATTTGTTGGAACGAGGTACGTAGTCCGAGAGGATGTTGTGGTCAACGAATCTACGAAGATAAAGAAATTTACAGTTGTATATGTGAAAGATCAATGTCAAATAGTATGCAGTTGTCACTTGTTCGAATTCAGAGGAATTCTATGCAAACATGCTTTTTCAATCTTGATCAGAGAAGAAGTTAAATTCCTCCCGGATAGGTACATTTTAAGAAGGTGGCGGAGAGATGAACAAAGAGCGTACACTCGGGTCAAGATTAATTACTTCGGATGGGTTAGTACTCCTGCGTAGGTCCGATATGATCAGTTGTTTAAGACGTTTGGAAAGTTTGCAAATTTGGTTGTCGACGATGATCAGTACACTCAGGAGTTAATGGAGTTTTTGGAAAATCACATGAACGAACTAGTCATATCGAAACCTATCATGACTTGTGGTAGTAATTTTTTGTCTCAAGATAGTGTGCAGTTGGCCTCCGGTTCTAGAGAAGTTGAAATAACACATATGGTTCCCATTTTAGACCCTACTTGCAAGAAAACAAAGGGTGCTCTTAGGAAGATTCGTAAGAAGGGACCATTAGAGAAAAATAACAAAGAAGACGAAGGTTGGTTAACGTTTTATGTACTATTTTTTTTTAAAATAGATTTTGATTCCATTTTTCTGATATTAATGGAATGGAGTTTTCCTTGTAATAAGGTGATTT
The DNA here is from genome assembly GCA_023638005.1 of Forsythia suspensa. Lineage (NCBI taxonomy): Eukaryota > Viridiplantae > Streptophyta > Magnoliopsida > Lamiales > Oleaceae > Forsythia > Forsythia suspensa. The sequence goes on from JALRMA010000404.1 coordinate 1,775,592, forward strand.
CGAAGTTAAGCAAAGGCAAAAGGCCATCACAAAACAACGAACATGAAAGACATGGGACGATTCAACAATCATCCTTCGCCCTCACATATGTTGATGGTAAGTTATCCTGTACTAATTTTTATATTCCAATGTCGTTCTTAACTAACTTAGTTGAATCAAATGACAGGGTTCACAATTTCAACAATGGGAAGGAGCACTTGGGATGCCCACATATGCCCTTCAATGTCAACTAGAACATGAGGAAGCTGGAGGGCTTTAACATCATACAAAGAAATTTTTGGAAATATAATTAGTCAATATGATTTCCATGTATTCAAATATGTGAGAAGAAGTTGTATTGACTGCTTTTATCAAGTTGTGTCCACCTGAAAATGAGTATAGAAGGCAGCTCATAGATGAAGTTGTATCTACTGCTTTCTAATTTTTGATGGTAATGATCAATAGCTTTTTCTTCATCGCTGATAATGAGCACATTTTTCTGGTACTTCTGGTAATTATCAGATTTCCTTATGCTGTTGGAAGCATTGTATTCCACAAGACTATACAATTTGTTGAGTTTTCAAAGTGAAATGTTTGTATTTGTTTTCAAGGTGAATTTATTGTATTGTGTATTAGGTGGTGAAGATACTTAGTCTTTGTATTGGTTTTCAAGTTGTATTGGGTATTAGGTGGTGAAATTTTTGCTGTTTGTATTGGAAAATCACATGAGTCTGGGCTGTCTGTATTGCAAAAATGAGTCTGGGCTGTCTGTATTGCAAACATGAACCCGGGCGATCGCCCAGGTCACGCATTTGCAGTCTCGATTGCTCTTTTGCAAACAACATGAGTCAGGCGATCGCAATGGGTTAATTTTTTTTTTTTTTTTATTTTCTTTATTTTGATTTCCGGGTTTTGTTTTCCACCTAATCGATATCACAATTAAACATGCAGAACCACAACTTGAAACTTGAAACTATATAAACAACCAACAATTCATCGTTCCCATTTAAACAACACAATATAGGCATTAAGTTACAAACAAATACTAAAGAAACTTAAGAATTTACATTACATTCACTAACTCATACATTTCAACACTATATACATATTTTAATAATCTATTTTGGACCCTTGTTTTTGCGAATGGTGATACGTGTCACTGATAGGTCCACATCTTCTTCATCTGATATCCGTGCACATGCTCTCAGAATACGGGAAAGCTCGTCATCTTCATTTTCATTTGTTCTCGTTCGAACGGTGCTTGATTCACCCTCGTCCCACTTGAAGTAATTACACGTCTCCATGCTACAGTTGAAGAATAACTTCCCTCTAGTGGGTTTTTTGTCACCAACTTTCAGCCATTGCACGAATCCTCGTCCACATTTTGGGCACGGTTTCTTCTTTGGACAAGATTTATGCCAGTGCAAAGGATCCCTGCAACTATAACATACTCCGTCGTTTGGTCCTCCCATTTCAACGCTGCCGAGAGATCAATCCACAAGCATATTAGGCAAGACAAGCGATAAAAATTTACATTCAAAGTATAATCGATACATTATGTTGTTTAGGCATTCAATGGAACACGAACCTCGGCAAAAGTTTTCTAACATGTCTCAATATTTTAGGCATTCAAATCTACTTCCCAAAATCTATATTTTCTAACATTCCTCAATATTTTAGGCATTAGAATCTACTTCCCATATATATCTATGCTAAAATCGTTACATTCTTAAATAATTGACAGTAAAATTATGGAATTTAAATAGGAATTAAAAATTAAAAAACAAATTTATACACTGACTACATGAACCAGGGCAAACATGTTCAACCCTTCACCGCCATTGCAACAATAAATCAAGAAATCACATTTTATACAAGAACTTGAACAAATATTGAAACCATTCACATGAACTGAATATTAATTGAATTAGGAGACAAATTGAAGATTACAAATTACAGAGGCTTACCGCATTAGAAGGACGATAGGCCCAATTCAATTTTTCAGTCCGACCACAGTGGTGGAAGACGATAACAAAGAAAACCCTACAAATTACAGAGGCTTACCTGCTGGTGGTGGACGGCAACGACGAGAAGGAGAAATCCAATTTTGAAGTTAAGCATTGATAAACAATTGAAAATGAAGGTTGTGGGCTAAAGGCGTATTTCAAATTTTCAGAAAATTTTGAAATTATAATGTCTGAGAAGAAATTGGGTCATAAAGAAATGTGGGTTTTAGTAAATATTTTGTGGGCTAAGGGCATATTTGTCATTTGACATTTTCGGTCAGCTTTTCTGTTTAAGTGGCTGTTCAACTAGCTTTTTTGATTGTAGGATTAGGTTTTGGGTGAAATTTTGAACGTTAAATTTCACTTGGGGCATTTTAGACATTTTAAGTAAAGGGTATTTAGAACATTTAATGTATAATGAAGTAAAGTATAAACTTAAAAGGTAATTATATTAAGGATAATTATATTCACACTTCACTTTATTATTCACACCACGTTTTAATTGCAATAAAGATTCTTTAATTTTTGATATTTAGACACTTATGTCTCTAACTTTTTCATCTTATTTTTATCATTAATTTTCATTTAGTTTTCACATCCTGGTCTCCTATGAAGATTTTTGTCTAAATATTCTTCTAATGTGCATTGAAATGAGGGAAACATATTTTTTCAAACTTTCTTATTTGTTATTTATTTTGATTATGTAACAATATTAGAGGCAATTTTTTTTTTTTACCCCTTCCTAGTTAATTTTTTGAACAAAAATCATTATCAAAGACATATAAAACGTGCAAATTAATAGTTTGATGATAAAAATTTGTTAAAAAAAGTTAGACATAAATGCAAAAGTGACCAATAGTTAGAAATATTCATTGCAATTAAAATATAGTGTACTTAACAAATAATGTTGTGGTAATATAATTACCCTTATATTAACTCCGCATTTTAATTGCAATGAAGGTTTCTGTTATTTGCTCATTGTCGTACTTATGTCTTCAACTTTTTTCCCCCACTGTATTCTTATCATCAACCTTCAATTTATTAGCACATCTTTTTCATGACAATGGATTATAATTCTATCCAAATATTTTGTTACTCTGAATGAGAGGCAAATATTTTTTCAAATTTTTGTATTTGTTATTTTTTGCTTATTTAAAAATATGAGGGGTAAATAACTCTTTTTATGCTATTCTAATGGACTTTTTGGATGGAAATGAACAAGATGTGCTAATTAACCGAATGTTGAAGATAACAATGTGATGAAAAAATGTTGGAGATATAAATGCCACTGTGAAGAAAAGTTAAAGGCTTTTGTTATAATTAAAATGTGGTGCATCAAAAAAAAAATTGTGTAAGTTTGGTTGATTAGGTTTTTAAAACAAATTCTGGTAAAGAAAAATGAAACCTAGCTCCTCCTGTCTTTGCCGCTGTCCGTCCCCACCACCACCACCACCACCACCACCACCACCACCACCTCTATATCCACCCCAAATTGTGCGTGACAATTTCTATCATTTTGACTCTGCATCATCACAATTTTTTCTACATTACATACTCGTTCTCACCTATTCATTCTCAATTGATATATGTGTGTGAATTGTAGAGCCGCTTTAAGGTATTAGGCGACTTAGACGATCGCCTAAGGCCCACGACTTAGGGAAGGCCCCGATTTTTAAAATTACTTTTAGTTTTTTAAAAATAAATTTTTTAATAATTATTTTTTAAAAACTAAAAATAAAATCCAACCAACCTAGTCCAATAAAATTCCAAATCATTTGTTTGTAAAATGAAATACTCAAATAATTTTCTATAAAATGAAAAATCCAAATCGTTTAATTATTTCAAGAATCAAGAAACTAAGTTCGATTACCCTAGATGTCTATTTTTCTTCCATTTTCCCATTTATTTTGTAATGTTGGAATCTCCCTATTTATCTTCCTTATGGCAATGAAATACATAAAACCCCCATTATTTCATCGATTAAACGTGAAATCAAAGTAAACCCATTTTCTTCAAAACAATTTTGACTAAATATAAGCTTGTTCAATTGTTTTTCAAGTCAAAATTTGGTGGAACTAAGTTACTCACTAGTTTCTGTTGATTGATTCACATAAATTGATTTCCAGAAAACACATTTGTAAAGTCAATTAAACAAGCCTTGAGGTAAGATCGAGTTCTGAGTTTTGGCATATAGAATTCTCTGATAGGTAGTTCTTCGAATAATTTAGATCATCTTTGTGATAATTTACTAGTAATTTTGTTTTAATTGTTCTTTCCGTCCCTTTTCTCATTCTCACCCTTGTTTTTCTACGTGTTAGGATTCAATGGATCCATTATCATTGAGGAAATGAGTAAAATGGAGTCTCTAATTTGGAAAAGTTCCGAGTTTTTGTTCATTTGAAGATCGTCCTAAGAAATTTCCGGTGATATCTTTCATATTCATTTGTTGTGTTGATTGATTTTTATCTCCCTAGTTAAGAAAAAATATCTCTACTAGAAAATATTTATCGAGATATGAAAACTTAAGAAAAAGAGAAGATTTGATAATTTGATTCAATTGCAAATAAGAGCTCTTAAAAAATTTATCATGAGTACGTAATTAGAGAGATCTAAATAATCCTAGTGAAGAAACGATTGACCCCACAAGTGAATTGAGGGATAATGAAGTGCCGGTAGAAAAAAAACCATGGAGAATTGTAATGATGAAATATGTGATAATGTTATAATTTTATTTTATTTTATTTTTTTTTAGAAATATCTTAGCTCAAAAATCCAAGCATGAGATATACATTTTATTACAATCCAAAAAAAGTACATAGAGAGAGATGTATGAGCCTTATCTCCAATTCTTACAAAGAGACCTATCTATATATATGAATGCATAAAAGATTACTACTCTTTTTACAAGTGAAAACCACAAATTCTAAAATAAAGCAATGTTGATAGTCGAGTATGATAGAATAGCCTCCAAAATAGCTTGTTCCAAGATACCGGTTCTATCCTCCTTCATTGCTCGAGTTTTGAAGACTGTTAAGTCCCATTTTGCGGTGAGAGGTGATGAATCTCGAGGACCGACCACCATACACCGAACATCGAACCACCACTTTGTAAGCCATTAAATATGTCACTTCTTTTCTTGTAAGTCATGTTGTTCTCTCCACAAGCCTAATTGACGTAATACCCAACTTGTCCATACGAATGATGCCTCTAACAACAATGTGTAAATCAATTCCTTGTACCATTTTAAAACATTTTTGAGTGTATCCCTTATTAGCAAACCAATCGGCTACTTTATTTCCTTCCCTCCATATATGAGAAAATTGAACATCTATTTTGTTAACATTTTGGTGGATGGATAATGTTATGGTTGGTGGAGATTCTAAAGAATGTCACGAAATGGAGAAAATGGACGAATTTTGTCATCGGGACCTATCATGCTTATTTCATCAAATATTTGGAATGTTCTATGCTATTTCAGGGGTTTATCCTTTATGTTTTTTGAAAAGCTGGGGAGCAAAATATGTCATTTAACTTCCCTTTAAATTTTAAAATTGAGGTACATCAAGTAAAGCAAAACTGTCCCTTATCTAGCCCTAAGTGATTTTATCAGGGTAAAAAATGAATAGTAAAACTAAACTTAAAAAATAGGCTAACTAATTAAATCCTCGAATACTAGGTGTCAAGAAAATAAATTAAAATAAAATGAATCCTAGTAAAGATGTTGTCTCCTAAAACAAACGAAATGGAGGCATGGAGCCATTGAGATCATTAACTTTAACTCTTCATTTCAAGCTGATTCAAAGATATCTATTATACTCAATTAGACAAAAGGCGTACAATCCGGCCATTCTTTATGCTTTTCTTCGATGAAATAGTATAGTCCTTTACCTGTCTGGTGCGATTTTGTTGCACATGCTTATGTGCAATATTTATGACAGCTATCACAAAACATTTTCATAGGACTTGTAAATTGTACATGATCCATTTTAGCATAACAATCACATATTCCCAAAGCAACTTCTATAAATTCTACTTTCACTCTAATTCTAGTTATAAGATAACTTTTTTTTTTTTTTTTTTTTGCTTTTCTAAGATCGCCAAGTTTCCTCAAACAAATATAGAGTAGATCAATTAAAATATTCTATGAGTACAAATGATTGCTTTCACAATTCATGATTTTCAAACAACAATCTTTTAGTCATGCTTCTTTTAAGATATCTAAGAATTCATAAAGTTGAATCGTTTTTGTATTGTACATGCATAAACTGATTAATCACAATCACATCGAGTATTATATAAGGCGAGTATGAGACAAATAATTAGTTTATCTACCAGCTTCTAGCACTTGTGTACAAATCAACCATGTGATTAGGATAAAATTCTCAGCATGCTATGTCTAGTAAATAACTTTGCCTTCATTTGGTGCTTTTACATAACTATACATTGTGATATCTTTCCTTTACTCTTCAATTTTATTTTATTTTCAATTGTGGGAAATTGTGGCTGAAGGAAATGACTATTTTTAAAAACGATGAACAAGAGGTAAGATTTATACAACAAAGGCAAATTACACGCGGTTGACTCCTAAGAAACTGGATAAATTCACAAAATAATTTGAAGTAAAACTAATCCTAGGCAAACTACACGCGGTTGACTCTACGAATTATATATATAATGGAGAGGCAATTTCTAAAACCACCCCCCCTCCAACCAAGTAATGCTCAAGTCCCCCACTACATATTAACACTTAATTACAAATGAAGGCAACTATCGATTTGAGATCCATGTGAACTTGATTAGTCCTCAAGCATCCAGTGCTTGTTCAGCAGCCAAACGCCTTGCAAGGCGTCTAAGCACCCATCGTTTCCAAATACTGATGAGAAAAAGACTGGCAATCATAGTCTTAGCACCTACTTCAAACCACTTTCGATTCCGAAGGATTCCTGTATAGAAGCATTTGTTGGGTTAAAATTTCAGTGAAACCGGATGTCAAATTCATGGATGATAATAAATAGTGTGTAAAGAACAAGATCAGACACCAATTAGAACAAGTTTAGGTTTCAAGATAAAAAATTGCATGAATACTCCATTTGACTTTCACTTTGAGTGACAGTTGGGCGTTTGATTTGTACTACACTCGTCAGTGGAGCAATTAAAAAATGATCATGCAAGTATAGCGGCCACAAAGAATAGCTTCTCCAAAAGCCATAGTTATCCATTGACATTACACAAGATATTATTTTGAACCACCTTGTATCGAAGGTTAAACATTTAATTGAGGTGATTCAACATGGTATTGGAATAGGCACAAGTCCCGAATTAAGTCTCTTCACCACTTATTTATGAAAATTATGTACGTGTCAAGTCTTTTGATAAAAAAATAATTTGATTTGAACGGGAGGATGTGTTGAAAAGACAATTTAAATTGTTAATAAATATTATTTTATTTATTTACTTATCAAGGGTAGAATAGTCTTTCCAGCTTAGTCTATATATAGTTTACTTGTAATTAGGTTTTATCAAGACTTTGTATTACTTTTGATTATGCGCAAGGAACCCTAGCCTTCTCCTTTTCTTTTGATTCTTATTGTCCTTTGTGTTCGTCTATTCTATATTGTTTAACATAAATATATAAATTTGTCCCCTCCTATTATCTTAAGCTCTTAGATGAGGTTGTTTAACATTATCTTTTTCCTTCTAAATGTTTGATCGCAGTTACACACTAATGTTAAAATTTAATTTGCAGAGTACTGTGTCTACAGATATGAATCTACAGTCACTCTTCAATACCAAAATGTGGTGCCGGGGAACCCAAGAGACCCCTTTTGTGTAGAGTGTGAAGATGTTTTCTAATTGTATTGTATGCCAAAAAGTTGCAATGAATATTTGATACAATATTTTCATAAAAGTTATAGGTGAAGAAGCAACATACCAACGGGAGAAACCCACATCCCCTATCTCGTAGCATAGCGCAAGCAGCAACTGCAAATAAAAATGGTGTTTATAGGGGGTGGGGGAGGGGGGATCAAGAATTTATAATTACAACTCGGTTGAGTAATTATGCATTACATGAAAGCGATTAAATAGAAGATGTCATCAAACCCTCTGGATCCATCGAATTCGAATGATCTCTTGATGATGAGCGGGAATGCTAGTAATTTCTGCCAAATATGAAGTGGAACATGTCATCATGTAATGTACACATTCGAGAGTTCACGAGAGAAAAAACATAAACATATGGTACAAGTAATTAGGCAGTTCAAAAGAAAACTAATTTAAGCGCACGTTCAATTACTTGTCTATGATGATTATTCGTTTTTTTTTTTTGGCTCTATGGTATTATGTCAAGGAGTACATAACGCAACAGTCTGTTCAGTACCTCAACACTTTTCACCAACCATATTATGAGCAAGGAAATGCTATCGAAACCTAAGCTGTTTTTCTTTTCTTAACAAGAATTTTCTTCTCTCCTTCCGGAAAAACAAGTCTTTGGATTCTAATAGGATCATTAAAAATTTCCATCTTTAACATATTTCCCTTTTTCGGAAAGGTAACATCAATGTAATGAATCACTATAAATATTATTAGAATTAAATTTAAATAAAAGCAGTGAAGTTCTCAAACAAGGAAGAAATTTATTTATCGATCAAAGATCAAAATCGAAGGATATCAAAAAGGAAGGGACACCTACTTATGGAATGTTTAGTAAGGTGGATTGAATAATACTAGACAATATTGAGAAAAACAAACTGAAATCTTTTCACGATATTGTCTAATCATGTCCAAATCTAAGTACCAAGCATGCACTTAAAGTGCTGGTGTAGTATTAATTCTATTTGGAAAATGTAACACTGAAAAACAAAGGTGCAAGTATAAGATTGAAACCAATCTGTAAGTTTTGACGAAATGCAATCGCTAGCATATCGACTTACCAGGAAAAGGCCACGCACTCCACCAATAAATAGACAATTATACTGCTCGACTTTTTGGATGACTTCTATGACATCTTCTTCTGGTTCAACAAGTTGAGACATCTTTGGAACCAAGTTAGTAATGGGAAGAAAGCACAAAGGGCACCTGCAGGGTTGAATCGCTGATCCATACATCCAGACGAGAAGGATGCAGCTAGCTGGAATGGTAAAGCGCCGACAGAAATTAAAACCACGAGTTTCTTGAGCGGTCACTCAAACTATATATAAACGACAATACGAGCATCTACTTAAACTTTCACTGAGCGGCGATAAAAGCTTCTTCTCAAACTACATGGAGACGTCGCTACTCAAACTCCATATAAACGACAACTACTCTAAATACAGATAAACGACAAATGTAGCTGTTATTCCAACCACATTTAAATGAAAAATGTCAGCTGTTATTCAAACGACATATAAATGACAATGCGGGCTGTTACTCGAACTACATATACACATCAATTGTCTACTCAAACTACAGTTTCTAAGAATGGGCAGTTACTAAAAACTTCATTGAGGAGAATTAAAGGGAATAATCCATAAATCAACATACAACATGACATATTTAATTTTCCAACAACTCGATTAAGGAAAAGAAACTCACTAATTAAGAAAACAACATTATCATGCTGAATAAAAAATAGGTAACACTCTTCAAGCTCACGAGTTTTCTCGAAAATTTTAGCATACTTCATATCATGGTAATATCACCATTCAGATTAAAATGATTTTAAATCACAATATATACTAATTTGATGCAATAACTATGAAAAACAGCATATAATTTCAAAATGGAAAGAAAAATTGGAAAGAAAATAAAATTTTGCCAAACAAAACCAGTGACAACAGTTGGTTGCAAGGGATGGTAAAGTTATCAAAACAGATTGGACAAACATCGTCAGCTTTGGAGAGGTTTCAGTCATACTACGGGCCATTGGAGTATTGTTCTGGTGGGTGCAGTGGAGTAAGCCACAACGAGGACAAACTTAATACCGATGGTGCATGTCGCAGTAATCCAGGGATTGGCTCCGGTGGTGAGTTAGTTTGGGATAATTATGGTAACATGATTTTGGTTTTTATGACATGTATGGGTAGTGCAATAACATGGAAGCAGAAGTTTGAGCGTTACTCAGAGGAGTAAAACTGTCATCAAAAGGGCCTTGGGATATTGGGATTGAGGTGGACTCAATAGCTATGATAAAAATTATCGGTTCGGATTTTCCAGGTCCGTGGTTACTACATTACTACATTCAAGAAATACGGGATATAATTGCTCAGATGGACTACAGTATAACACACATCTACAGAGAAGGGAATATTGCTTTAGATTGGTTTGCGAATCAAGTACTAGATAGTGATCAACAGCATAAAGGAAGGAAGTAATACTTCAGTTATCATCGCTTTTAAAACTTTCTACGCTCGTCTATTGGATGTGAGTTCTGGAGGTCAGGTACTAAACCCCCTTTTGTCTGTACTTCACATTTTATCTATAAAATGGGGTCGGGAATGCAAACCTTCCCACAGAGTCAAGATGTAGGCCTAAAACCATGCTTAGGCTTTAGTAGTGTTCAGCCAAAAAAAATGTTGAGAATCTCTGGAACTAAGTTAGTAGCGAGGGACGGCATAAAGGGCATTTGCACGGCTGAATCACTGGTATATACATCCAGAACTGCAGGATGCAATTAGCTGGAATAGTAAAGGCCAACAAGTGAGATAGAGAAAAGAGACAAATAAATCAAGGAAAGTTGAAGTCGGTAGGCTAGATATACAGATTTAGATAGTTGAAGCGGTAAGCTAGATATAGAGGTAAAGATAGTTATATACAGACCCAAGCATTAGTCTTTAAGAGTGTGTATAAAGGATTAAGAATCCAAGAAAAGGAATATAAGCAAGTATTTGAACTACATGAAGCCAGCAAAATACAAGTTTGTATCAATATCTTGGATATATATTCCCAAATATGTACTACCAGTTATTTGGACTACAATAACATTAGAAAATACAGGAATTCAAGATCCACCAGTTGCTTAAATAGTGTAAACGACAACACTAGCATCTACTCAAACTATATATAGATGACAATACCAGCTGGTACTCAAACTACATATAAAGGAGAATACCAGCCACTACTCTAGCTACATATAGATGTACGACAATGCGGCCGTCACCTGAACTGTAGTTATACAAGAATCAGGCGTTACCTAAACAAGAGATAAAGGACATTGTCAGCCATTGGTCCAACAACAGGTAAGCGACAATGCCATCGATTACTACTCAAGCGATAGATATCTACTAGGAAGCAATTATTCAAAACTTCATTGAAAAGAATAAAAGGGAATCATCCAAAAATCAACAGAAAATATCATAAATTTGATTTTCCAACAACTCAATTAAGGAAACAAAAACCCATTGAATATCCAATTTTTTTTAACACTATTTAAAACAATTTCTACGTCATAATACCCCTACAAATCCAGATGTACTAGTTTGAAATCACAAAATAAGTTTTGCACAAACCATATAGATTGTACAATGTCGAACAATTTTGTTCAACAATTGAGGAAATTCACGAGTATAACCCGATGTTCTAAACGTATTTTTAATATGATTTCATTATGTATTAATCATCAAAACACTTTTATGAAACTATATATACCAATTTGGAGTCACAAAACACTTGGATTTTCAATGTCGAATTCCCACCGTTTTTGTTTGTTAGTTATCAGAATGAATGATAGTTTACACATAGAAATTATTATTCAGGAAAGCAAAACCCACAAGTTTCTTGAAAATTATAGCATCCATTTTTAGTCATCAACAATGATTATAAATAGAAATATATACTAATTTGATGCAATAAATAAGCAGCAAACAACATTTAATCTTGAAATAAAATAAAAAAGTAGGAGAAAGAAAATAAGAACTTGCCACAAAACCAGTGACCACAGTTGGTTTTGCAAGGGATGGTGAAGTTATCAAAACAGATTGGGCATACATCATCAGCTGGAGGTCTCTCCCCATTGTAACCCCCTTTAACAACCTTTTCCATTTGTTGTCTCATTTTTCCTCTTTAAACGGTATAGATTATCACAGAACAACTAGTTAGTAGAGGAAATGAGGTGGTTTCATTTGGAGTTTGATGACAACTCTTATAGGCAAATTCCACCGTACCTTGCTGTCACAACCACAGAGATGAAGGACACGTACTGCAACTGGGTCCCATAACTTTGTCTCATCTTCTCATCTTCCGGCTTTTCTTTATTCACCTTTTTCTTTTCAGCCGGGATTTCCGCATAAGCCGAAATACAGCGTGTGTGGAAAGAGGTGGTTGATGAAGGGAGAAGAGGTTAGGGGGGTGAGATAAATACATTTTGCAATATACATCTTTTGAGAATGAATATGTGATATTGAGAACATGTATGTTATGTAGCTCAGAAATAATGTTGTTTTCTTAGAGCAGAAAAAATTATAGAAATGGTGGGGTCCACTTTTGATTGGGGTGGTGGCATGGCGGAGGCGGCCGGGGTTTTTTTTTGTTTTTGTTTTTTTTGTTTTTGAGAGAATTGGACTACCCAAATCCGAAATTGTATTTTGAAATATGATCACTTTTAGTAACAATAGATGAATTAACGAAAATTTAAAAATATAACAAAAATACCCCTAAATTTTCTCTTTTCCCACTCAATCTCTCTCTCTCTAACAAATTCAATTATCTCTTTTACTTTTCACTATTTCTCTCCCTAAAACTACATCTCTCCCCCTTCCACAAAACACCATTGCTACCTCCCTCCACCTTTTCACACTCTTTGAATATTTGTCATTGTTGCCTCCCTCCCCCTGCAAAGTAGTTTTGTGCCCATGATCTCAAGATCACATATTGAGGAAGTGGAGTATTTGTAAAGTGTGTTATTGTTGACGTCGGAACCTGCACCGTCCATGCGTCAACAGATTTCAAGTCACTCCTCTATCAACTTGTATGTTACCTGCACACTCGGACAATCGTTAGACATCAAGATCTCCGGAGAAAAAGGGTTAGGCGATCGTTGGTACTCCGACGATCAAGTCAACTGCCAGTATCAAAAATAATACACGGGAGGCAAAAGTAATTGTGTGTGGGAGGGACAAGCAAACAGATATTTAAGCAGAGTTTAGGGTGAGTTTTAGTGCAAAAAGAACGTACTAAAAAAAAAAAATGCAGACGTTGTATTTATAGTACAATAGTTCTAATTGATTTAGGAAACAAATCAATTAAACATCTATTTGGATCCTATTTCCTTATGGGATAGGAGTGATTGGTCGTCAAGACAATCTCTTAGATTATCGTCCTTATTTAAGTTTATCACGTTACCTAATCTTTAGGAGATTACGATTTGGTTTCCTTGTGAGGATCCGTGTGCCAATCCAACATAATCATCTTCAATTATCTCTCTGGTCATTTCAAAATATCGTGCTGCCTGCTAGTTATAATAAATACGAAGCCCGACGAGACCCTCTGGTTCGGCCATGAATGTCGAAGCCCTCCATGGGCCTCGTAATACTCTAATTCAAGAATGCTAAGATGTTTGATGGGCTTCCGAGGCCTTCTTAAGATTTACGAGGCCCTTGTTAGACCTATATGAGACTTTTCTTTGGGCCTTTGTCAAGTGGAGACCCTATCAAAATCGGGTGGTAACAGTTATAAGATGTATTTTGTTCTCCGTTACATTTATATATTGTGTATGTTGTTGGGTATACGTAAATGAAAGTGAATAAATTTGGAAAAAGAAGAGCAAGAAAAAAAGAAGGAAAAAAATCACACCATATGAGAAGAAAGAAAACATTATGTCGATGTTGATCGACATAAATAGAACTCATTTATGTCCGTAAATTGTCCAATTATTTGTCCATTATTTTATAACCATTTGTACATAGTTGTTGCTATAATTTAATATATATGAAACTAATTTTTTTGTCTAGTAATAGTGTCTATTTTATGACCTTTTTACATAGTTGTTGCTATAATTTTACACATATGAAACAATTCATACTATTAAAAATGATGATGTAAAATTAAACTGATAATTCACAATCATTTCCATTATGAAAGGACAATGTTTGTTATATTAATTCGTTGATTTGATGTATTTTGCATATGGATGATTAATATATTGTACGGAGAATGTCAGATTTGATAGAAAAATCACGTGGCTCAGCCACACAAGATATATCGACGTGATTATGCAAAATTTTCATAAGCAGTAAAAAGCTAATTTTATGGAGAGCTGTTTTGCACATTTTGAACAATTACATAACATGCAACTTCAATTTAGTGGAAAATTAGTTGATCAATTCATTCTCCACATAGTATATTCCAATAAAGTACACGAGGCATGGTTTAAAGTTAACGGACAACTAGCTAGGTTTGGAATGCAATTATATTGTTTAATGACATGTTTGCTTTGCCACAACAATTCGAGAAGTTTAAGTGTGTTCAAAGTATTGTCAAGGCACAAACTTAGGAAGAAGTGGCTACACAATTCTAGCCATATCTCGTTGAATGAGTTGGAAAGTACTTTTATTGAGTGCGATCATCAGGGAGACAAGTATAAGCTATGATTATTCTTACTTATCGAAGGAGTACTTAGACCTATGGAGAAAACTAGAATTAACATAGAAACATTGTCGTTAGTAGATAAGTTGCATATATGCTATTAGTATCCATGGGAAAGAGACTGTTACTTTATATCGCCTCGGTCTTTGTTAAACTCTTGGGAGCGATGGGCGGCGAGGGCAAGTGTTAACAGTAGTGGTCTCCTGTAGTACACATTGTATGGTTTTCCCATTGCATTTCAGGTAAGAATTTGTAGTTTTTGTTAGTATTGGTAGATTACATTTCACTGCTTTCTTTATAGCTGAAGTTTTGATAATTCAATTTATAGTTCTAGATCTATGAGGCATGTCCTCAAAGCGTATTTCATCAGTAAACACAGTTGGCAACCATTACCAAATTTATGTCTAGGACGAAGGTTTGTTTGACACCTTTGTCAATCATTGTACAAAAATATATGTGTTGTTTTGTTAACGCAAGTTCGTATTTTTGTAGATTCTTATTTCGACAATGCTTTAACCGACAAGCATAGAAACAAAACAACCTTATGTTACCACATTTTCCCTACTTGAAGATACGATCGATGCCCGTTTTGATTTACTTGTGCACCAGGATGTTCTAGGGAATCACTTTGATGATGATGCAGATGCTGGTTTTCCCATTGCATTTCAGGTAAGAATTTGTAGTTTTTGTTAGTATTGGTAGATTACATTTCACTGCTTTCTTTATAGCTGACGTTTTGATAATTCAATTTATAGTTCTAGATCTATGAGGCATGTCCTCAAAGCGTATTTTGAATTGGGTTTCTCATCAGTAAACACAGTTGGCAACCATTACCAAATTTATGTCTAGGACGAAGGTTTGTTTGACACCTTTGTCAATCATTGTACAAAAATATATGTGTTGTTTTGTTAACGCAAAGTTCGTATTTTTGTAGATTCTTATTTCGACAATGCTTCAACCGACAAGCATAGAAACAAAACAACCTTATGTTACCACATTTTCCCTACTTGAAGATACGATTGATGCCCGTTTTGATTTACTTGTGCACCGGGATGTTACGGGAATCACTTTGATGATGATGCGGATCTTTGGTGGACAAGAAATGGAGAACCAATGGAAGCCCATCGGTGGAGATCCACAGACATATCCTTGAAGTGCCTAGTTGGTCCCTACATCCGGAGATGCCAAGTATTGATGAGCCTAAGGTGAAGCGGCCGCAAAATAATGTTGAGCAGAACTGGATGCCGAATGTTCCCCATATGGATTATATACCTATCATGCCACTGAACATTCCTCAGCGGGAATCTGTCCCTTCATCTTCAGGCTATGAACATCTTCATTTCCCTGATTACATAACTAATGAGCACATGAGTTTGCTATTTGCTGAACAACATTATTGCTATGATGCTTAGTTGGCTAGCACGAGAGCCGATTTATTTCAGTGATGTGATCAAATAGAAGCACAAATACGAGCATCAGTGCATATTTTCTTGGTAGATATCAGGAGCTACAAGGATACATCGACAACAGATTCAGCACATTTCACATCTACCAAGCTATGATGTTTGGATCTTTATGTGACTTTCAGTTGTAGAGAGAGATGCAAGACTCTCTTGGTTAGATTCACGAAATATTTGACCGAGATGATGTTGGGCCAAAATCAAAATACCAACTTCCAAACCGGTGTCGATGACATGAACTTTGACGTAGGCATCTTTGCGCTACTACGCTGCGGCTATTGATCCTACACCGGTTGTTGGCCGGCAACGATTTGTTTCTACAATGCTACGTAGTCCTTACCTTCGCTTGTGATTGTAAGCGTGGGAAGTACACATCATCATCCACATCTATTCCTCCGCATATTACTATCTTATGCGATCTTGATAGCCAAAAGGAATATGTTCAAATTGGTGGATGCAACTAGAGATGGCAAAAAAACCAATCTCCGCCCGCCCGCCCGCCCCGCCTGGATTATTAAGCCAAGTGACCGAAATCATGGTCCCCCGCCACGAATTCCTCGAACCCGCTCCAAATATTTTTATTTTATTTATTTTTATATTTTAAAATTTAAATTGTATGTAAAAAATATAAAAAATATATTAAAAATTAATTAATTAATTAAATGGGGCGATAAATGGGTATTTTTCTAAATTCGCCCGCTCCTAAAAAATCATCGACGGGCGGGGATGGTAATGGCCGCCCGCCCCCGCCCCCCCCCGCCCGCTTCTCCCGTTGCCATCCCTAGATGCAACGAGCGAAGATTGGGTATGTTTCATAAATTACAATAGTAGTAGCCGATTAAATTATTATTAAGTCTATTTGGTATATTTTACTAACAATGAGTGTGTTTTATTGTCACGGGGATCTAGTAGAATTGCTTGGGTAGTCGTTTCAGAAAAGATCGTCTACATAAAATTGGTAGACATGATTTTTCATTGGAGGCCGAGTAAGATTTTCTATGATATATTATTCATATAATATTAAAGATCTTTCGGTTGATAATGAGAATAAATTTTACACTAATATATTTGTCACATCGACGGGACCTTGAGAATGCTATGTTCTTAGTACGCTCGCGGGCTATTCAATGTCCGAATATTTTTTCCTAGCGATATGCAGTTTTAGTCATGAGTTATGGAGAACTTGGTTTTGTTTGGGGCAGGCGTACCTTTCCCTATGGTTCAATGCTGGAAGGGTATCCGTTTGGTGCTAAGTCCAAAAAAGTGTGGGAAAAAATGGATGGATTGTGACCATTTATTGTGCCAACACTGCATAGAAAACAAATTCTGTGTCCTTTTCTACGTTGACTTGAAATCTTGGAAGTTGATAGTGTTCGACAACAACCAGGGTTGCTATAGTAATGTCGTCATATACTCCCAGGCTGCTCCATGCATCAATCTCATACCAGACATGATTTGGAGGTTCGAGGTATCTGATGATCGTCCTGAATTTGCCAAGAATGAACCATTACAATACTGGCGAAAACCATCAACTGAAAAAATAGGTGTACCTATATTTTGATATAGGTGGTAAACAGATCCAATTTTGGTGTAATATGAAAGGTGTACCCGGAATCAAGCAGCCATTCATCAAAATGACCACCAGAAAAAATAGAATTCACTAAAGCTTGAGTTTATTCTATTTTGATGGCTACATCAAATCACCTAGTGCATCATTATTAGATGTAGCAACATTACTTTGCTCAAGTTGTTTGTTTTTCTAGGAATTGCAATCCTTAATATAATGACCCACTTTACCACAGTTATAGCACTTTCTAACCTTAGCTTTAGATTTTGATCTAGATTTATCCTTCCCCCTCTTTTTATGATGTTGGCCATTTGTGTTACTCCCTTCTTGACTACTAGACTACCTAAACTAAGAGACTGTCTCGAACAAATAACCCCTCACCATTACTTCTACTCCCTTTTATTGGTAAGCTCTAGATTCCTACTTATATGGGAATTCACAACAATGTATGTAGTAAGATCATCTACTATACCTAATGACACCTTTGACATCTTTATTGGCTTCATGAATAGCACTTAACAGAATGATGGTCTTATATTCATCTATACCTTTATCACCACAGTTGTTATATCCTGGATCAACTTATTGAAAATATCAAAATTTTCATCGAAGTTCTTTTGAAGAATCTGTAGTGACCCGAAAAAATTTCGTTTTTGATTTTCTAAAAATAAAATTTATTAATTTTGGTCACATCAAAATTGCGCGTGTTTGCTTTAATTTTTTTTTTTTTAGTTTCACGAATGTAATATTAATGTTTTCAATGAGCGTTGTTAATTTTTCTTGGATTTCGTAAATGTTAAATGTTTCATCGTACGAAAGAAAAACGTCTCACTTGAGTTAATTTCATTGTTATTTTGCCCATTTTTTTAATCTAAAAATAGACTTGGTTTTTAGCCCAAATCCCGGCATTCAATCCCACAAATTATATCCCACAACCTGATACATACTATCCCAAAAACTTTTGCCCATACCTCACCAATTATCGGCCATAAGCTAGCTCACAACCGACCCAATAAATCCCACAAAACTGTCCTTTAGCACCAGCCAAACTACCCCTTTCCATTTTCTCAAAACCGCCTCATGCACACTAAAAACTTCCCCCATACACCCACCTTCTTTCCCCTATTCTTCCCTCTTGATCTCAGCCATATTATTTTTTAATCTCCCTTCCTCTCTGAAAATCGGCCCTACACCTTTAATTCCACCATATTTAAGTTCAAGAAAACAAAAATCCCAGAACTCTCCGTAAAACTCCATTCCCTTTCGGCCCTTAAAGTCCTAGTCATTCGATGTATGTTTCTTCTCATTTTCCAGCAACATTCCCTCACTCCTTCAATTTTTGGCCAGTATGAGTTTAGAAACCCTGCTCTATTTCCTTAAATATCAATCCATACAACGCATCATAAACTGCCCCAAAAATTTCATATTTCGTCCCATTTTCTCCTCTAGAAACCGTCTCTTTTACTCTCTCATTTACACCATTTTCTCGACTCTCAAATTCCCTCAAAGTCAGCCCCGAAATTCCACTGAAAAATCTTCCTTCTCCTCCTTCAGATTCGGCCTCTACCCTCTATAATATCCACACAACAAACAATTCTTGCAAATAGAAAGTCAAGCGCATTATTATTTTTAGAGAGGTGCAACATTATTTCCACCACTTCAACTTCAATAGAAAATTTCATTTTCGAGGTAGTTCTATACTACATTATTTATATGAATTCATGATGTTTAACTTGAGAAAATTGTATGTGACTCATATGCCATGTTAAATGTTTTGATGTCACCTTGCCGTGTTGGATGTATTTATTTTATCTAATGTAGTTAGGGCTGGCGATTATGGAACATTATGTCAGTGATTGAAGGAAATCACCTAGAATGTTACTGATTGAAGATAATCACTTAATTAAGGAATTATGTGGTGCCAACTACCAAAATTATGTTTGTTCTTCAAGTATGTTTTGACGTTTGGCATGTTGCATTCGGGGTTGTGTATAATTTTCTCGTATGTATGTATATTTACTAGTGAGTGTTCCCTTCAAAATGCTCACTCCCCAAAATTATTTACTCTCCAGATTGATAGGCTTGGCGATGGTGCGGCGGCATAAAAACAGCGATAGGAAAAATTCTATGTTTATTATATTTTTTGCGTGGATATAATCAAGCTAGGCTTTTTATATGTATTATAATTACAATGCATTAACTATGTTTAAAAACTGTAAATTTCAATAGTAAATTCCAGTGTTCTGCCCCTGATTTCAAAATAGCATTACGTTATTTAAGTGAACCCAATGGTGTTTGAAAGGTTGATAAGTTGTGAGTAGAATTTGGAATCACCTTAAAATCACGTCGAACGAATTTATTATGATCGTTTTCCCCGACAATACCAGTTCTACCCGAGGCAATTTTTCAGTCTACTTTGACCACTTAGTTCACATATCAAAAGACATTATTAAATTCTAAATTTTTTATATGTTATTCCTTAAGGTTTCAAGTATCTACTGTTGAGCACATTAGGTTGGTCAATTAAGTTTTGGCGACACCCAGTGTTACCAATCAAAATATAAAGTTATTGATGTCCATTTGAATTTCCATGTGTGCTTATTATTTTTCCGCTACAAAAATCATAACACCATTCAAGGACGCGTGGAATTTAATTTAGACTTGTCAAATATTAGTTTAAGATTTTTAGTGACTTTCCGGGTTATTAAAATCCGGGGCGTTACAAAATTGATCTTAAAACTAAATTTTTTTTAAAAAAAATTATTTGGAAGAGATTTTTCTAAATAAGTTGATTCGAGGGTTTTCCACAAAGTTTGAACATGTTTAAGAGTTCCTACTTTTATTAGCACACAATCAGGCAAATGAAGTATAATAGAAGTTCATTAGCTTCTTTCTTTTGTTCATTAGTCATAGCAGCAGCATAAGCTACATAAGATTTATCAATAGCTTTCGAAACTTTATGTTGAACCAAAATATCCTTCATTTTTTGTTGCCAAATGGCAAAATCACCTTTTTCATTAAACTGGTCATAATGAAAACTCGAAGTTTCCATAATAGTCCATTTTTATTAATTACTAGTTAACAACAAGAAATAGTATCTTAATACCAGTTTATCAAACAAAAGCATAGGCACAAAAATGCAAGATTATAGTGTAATATATTCGAGGAGAGACTAATAATATTCAAGAAGACCCTGTGATTCCGAGAGAGTCAAGGGGTATTTCAAGAAAGTCTCAAGGCAGGGAGTAATAAGATAATACTTAGTGGTAACAGATCAAAGACAAAGATGTTCACAAAGAATAATTAGGGAAAAGTGTAACGAATCTCTTAAGCACAAACATAGTTCAACTTATATTTTCTTGAAGAAAAAATATAGAATACAAACACAATTTCTATAATTCAAAAAATGATTTCCTATTACCAGGAAAAAAAAAATACAGAGTTAAAAGAGAAAAATAAAATCAAGAATTTTTACCTATACAAAAGTAAATGAAAAAAAATACTTAAAGCCCTGAGAGATGGTCTCAATAATAAGGAGAATGAAGGTTTATCATTAAAAACATCAAATCACTCTGATACCACATATTGCGATGATTCACTCTTAGATCTAACATTCACCAACATCAAACAACAAGAAAAATAACAAATCTAATGAAAATAACACCAAATATGTTTGTTGGACATG
Source organism: Forsythia suspensa (assembly GCA_023638005.1). Lineage (NCBI taxonomy): Eukaryota > Viridiplantae > Streptophyta > Magnoliopsida > Lamiales > Oleaceae > Forsythia > Forsythia suspensa. The sequence goes on from JALRMA010000404.1 coordinate 1,796,850, forward strand.
CAGTTCGACCTAATGCGATGCCTAATTCTGCCTTCGAGGCTCTACAATTATAGATCGGCCTCTATTGCACTAGATCAACTAACAAAATGACCAAACATAACGTTTACAACTTGTAATCCACTCAAACCAGATCCACTCATTTTGTCCATTCTTCTCTCACAAGATTACACAAAGGACCCCTAATTAACCGCAACACATCAGAGACCAACTGCCTTAGCAACACACATTTCACCTCCTAACCTAAACAGAAACCAAAATTTCACTGCCTAACCTAACCAAAAACCGAAGGTTCACCACTAAAGAAATAAGAAGAACATAAGAATCATGCAGAGAGAGAGAGATGAGTGAGATGAGAGAAGATGCGCGCACAATTGCAATAACCTTAATTAACCTGACAAGCGCATTTATATATGGAATAATGATATAGCACCCATGGTGGGTAATAATTATGGTACCCACTTGACACGTGGCATGACCATATTGATCACTTTTAAAAGTTATAAACAACTTTTTAAAAGTAACCAATGGTGATGCCACGTGTCAAATGTGTGTACTATAATTATTATCCACCATAGGTGCTGAGTCGATCTGTAATTTTCGAGCTCGAGGCGAACTTCGTAAATTGGGCCCCCTTATGAGTCACAAATTATATTATACATATAGCGCATGTTCGGTAGCCATTTTTCCCCAAACATCCCATTTTTTTGCCTACAATTTTTGACTTTTCAACATTTTTACACTACAAAAAATTTGAAAAGTCAATAAAGTACTCAAAAAAATCCATTTTTTTTTCCAAAAAAAATACACCGAACATGCCCTTAAAATTCATAAGATTTTTACAAAACTAATGTTAACTTAAAACTCAACAATAAAACGACAAAAAAAATATATTATACAAAATATTTATATTGTAATAAATTAACAGTATCAAAAGTGTTCTAAATGATCACTTAAATACAACCCGTCTTGCAGTCTTAGAAACAAAAATATTAATCAAATTTGAATAATCTAGTTGTTCAACTATTTCTTTCTCAATTGATAACATAGCCAATCCATTCAATCTTTCCTGTGATATAGTTGAACGGAGATACGTCTTGATCAACTTCAAGTTAGAGAAACTTCTTTCTGCAGATGCAGATGCAACTGTAACCGGTATGGTTAGCAAAATTTTATAAGCAATATAAGCATTTGGGAAACAACCATTCAATGTCTTCAAATGTTGTAGCACTTCAATTGCTCACTTAGTTTCACTTGGTAAATAACACCTCAAGACTGTGAGCTCAGAACATAAATAATCTCCATTAATGTCTAAACGGCCATTATGTTCCGTGATACTTCTCAAGATTCATACAAGATTTCAACAAACTCATAATACTTACACTTTGTAACCTCTCCAAATTAAACAAAATCCAAAGGTCTCTTCATATTGTTTGAATTGTTCAAATCGAGTTTGGAGTGAAGATCGAGCTTGATCAATTATAAAGAGGAAGTAATCAATTCTAAAAGATTCTTCAAATTGATTGCTTTATCTCATCATTGCCACTTTCATCAAACTGCTTCTTCCTTTGAATAGTACATTTTTTTGAAATAGAGTTTGAATTCCCATTTCACCTGCAATTTTTTTTGCTTCATCCATGGTAATAGAAAATCCAGTTTCTCTATAATCATCGAGAAAGGAATGATCATGATCTCTCAAGCTTCATAAATTAAACATGCTTTTTGTAATTGCGAAATTGTGGATGGCATTTATAATTCTATTTTTCCGCTCTCCAGATTGCTTTTCTTTTGATTTCATTTTAGGGTGTACTAGTTTCTTCATCCAAATATAATGCATGCTTTCAATCTTGTTGCGAGCAGAATCGATGATGATCTTCTTGGCGTCATGAAAATGAATTGCAAGAGGTGGTTGCATTGTTTGGGATTGGAAGAAATTGCTTGACCCCATATACTAGAATGCATGTGAAACCCGACATGAAAGCCAAAATTCACCGGCTTGTGCAAGAAGCATATAGTTCGATTCTAAGAACCTTTAATGTGCTAGAGCGAGAAGAGGAGCGGTGGTTATTTGAGGAGAAGCAGCTCCTTCAACTTTTCGAGGATGCATGCAAAGTTGTCTTTGAAAATCACCGCAAAAGACTCCACCTATTGCTCACCGGAATGGATTTCTATATTTGTCGCAAGTATTTTGTTTTCACATAGATGTGTCACTTGAGGAGTTGGGCTGTGATTACGTGAATGGAAAAGATTTTTGGTCATTGAATTTTTGCTCTGTTAAATTTTTTTTTTTTTTTTTTCATTTTGGGCTGATCAATTTTTTTTTCATTTTGGGCCCCTCTACATTTGGGCTCGAGGCTGTGGCTCTCTCGCCTCAAGCGGGGACCGGCCATGGGTGCTATATCATCTTTATTTATATATGACATAACCAACGGTGAAATAGATTAAATTTTAATCGAAAACATAATTTTAAGATGAACTACTTTTTTAGGGATAGTTTAATTCGGATCGAAGAGACCTCCTTTTTGTAAATGATGAGTTTTTCTTGTGCAAAAAGCGCATTTCCAACGAGCCAGGCATATAGGGGGCATAGATAATTGGGACGGAAACTTTGGGTCAAAACATCATATGGGTCACCAACAATTATAGCATTTATTCCTTTGAACTCACAGATTCCTTTCAAGTAGTGTACATGTAAAATATGTCATTATATGGTATATTCGGTTGATACTTCCGTCCCTTCCTTTTTGATTTCCTTCAGTTTTGATTCTTGATCGATAAACAAATTTCTTCATTGTTAATTTGATAAGTTCATCGCTTTTATTTAAATTTAATTATATTAATATTTATAGTGATTCATTACATCGATGGTACACGAGAAACATGCCACCATGTTCAAACATATCTATAAGAGAGATTAAAGATGAAAATCTTTTCATGATCATATTGGAATGAGAAGACTTTTTACGGTAGGAGAGAACAAAATTTCATGTTAAGAAAAGAAATACAGCTTAGGTTTCGATAGCTTTTCCCTTGCTCATAATATGGTTGGTGAAACATGTTGAGGGGATGTGAACTGGCTGTTGCGTATATGTACTCCTTATCAAGGAAACTGAAGAAGTCAAACAAGTGCCAACTCAAGCCTAGCTGTCACCTTAACATCACCATATTTTATGCCTACCATGATTTTAGGATCAGCTATTTATTGCGGTAAATATTGCTATCAATTGTGATTGTAAATTTCCTTTTCAGTTACATACATTTGAAAGCCTAAAATTAGGCCTCTCTGGTTGTATAAAAAGATAGAGAACATGAATAGAAAATTGTGAGTTCAAGCAACAAAACCATAGCAGTGTAATCCTTTATATGGTATCAGAGCTCTATTTTGAGAACATGAAGTACAAAGAGATAAATTGCCATTCTTATTGGTAGGTAAAGAAAAAGCATGAATTCAATGAAGGACCAATTTTGATGATGGATGACCAAGTCTTTTGTGCCATCCATCAGGGGTAGTACGTTCATGAACATAAGCAACAACATGTTTGGAGTTTGGTGGTAGATGCTCCGGAAATGGGTACACTCCGTCTTCACATTTGCCTTTGAGTAGTGTCGCCCCCGTGATCCGATCCTTCACCAAAAAATAAGTAGGGTGAAATTCAAGATAAACATTATTATGCTTGGTAAAGTGGTGAATAGAAATAAGATTTTTTTGAATGGTTGGAACACACAGGGTATCACGTAAATGAAAGACATGATTAGACGATGCAAGATATAGGGAACCAATATGAGATACGGGCAAACCTGATCCATCACCAATTACCACCTCATCAGTACCATCATATTCAGAATTAATGGATAGATTAGAAAGCTCGGTGGTCATGTTGTGAGATGCCGCCAAGTCAACTAGCCATTTTTGATTTTTTCCTTGAGAGGATGCTGCACAATTGGCGGTGAAGTCAGCTGAGGACATTTTTGGCCATATGGCCCATTTGATCACACCATTGACACTTGGGCCTATATTTCCTCTGGCCCGTATATGAGGGCCCATTTTTGTGATGCCCATTGTTCTCATGAGGGCTGCTGGAGGAAGACTTAGGGCTCGGTTTATGATGTCCAGGGCACCTCCTTGCCGATGAGAGTAATTGGCGGTGGGAACAAATGTTGTTGCCGATTGATTCTCCGGCCAAGGTAACTCTCATGACCTACAAGAAGATCATGGATTTCCTGAAATTTCAGAGAAGTCTCACGAGCACGAATGGGTGCTAGTGAGACCATGAGTATTAGGCATGCACACACTACTGACCAACTTGCGATTTACTCACCAAGCCACTTTCAAGGCAACGGATGATTTTTCTGCAAAACAAGATCGGCCTATCCGATGGTAGCCCGTTCTTCATGGGGCGTATCAAAGAAACTGAAGAAGTCAACAAGTGCCAACTCAAGCCTAGCTGTCACCATTAACATCACCAGATTTTATACAACCAGAGAGGCCTAATTTTAGGCTTTCAAATGTATGTAACTGAAAAGGAAATTTACAATCACAATTGACAGCAATATTTACAGCAATAAACAGCTGATCCTTAAATCATGGTAGGCATACTTTAGAGAGACCGAGGTAGAGAAAGGAGTTGTGACATCCTTAGCTCTATCCATACTTGTTTTAGCTAGTATATCTCGAATATACTTATCTTTGAGTTAGAAACAAGCCCTCTTTGGTAGGAATGACCTCAACATCGAGGAAGAAATGTAAGGGCCCCAAATCTTTGGTGAGAATTTACGCCCAAGTTGATCAATAATGCTTGCAACAAATGTCGAATTGTTACCGGTGAGAATCAAATCATCAACATAAACTAAGCAATAGGCAAGTATGGAACCATCATGAAACACAAACAGAGAAGAGTCGATTTAGCATTGCAATACTTGTCCTTAACTCGTCCTAATATAAGCTTTGCAAAGTGAATAAACTCTCACGGTTTATGCATAGCCCCACAGATCCAATTTGGATGACCACTAAAAGATTGCTGCGTTACTTGAAGAACACCATTTTTCATGGCATCAATATTAGAAAAACATCAAGTCCAACACTTGCATGTTTCTCGGATCTCGATTAAATTTGGTAGTTTGGATGATCGAAAATCAACGACTTATCTCCTCTTCCTTGGTCACACTCCCATTTCATGGAGCTCAAAAAGTAACGTGCTATTGCCGGGTCCTCGGTCAAAGCCGAGTATAGGGCATTAGCAATAGTCGCTCTGAGAATCCATGTGGCTATTGTCCCTATTACAAGAAATGAAGTTTACACTAACTCAACCACTTACACTCTTGTGTGACAACACTGGGAGCAACACATCTAAACTTTAATCGTTGCTCAAAGACTCAAGGATAAAGCACATCCAAATAGACATTCACTTTGTGCGAGATTTGGTTGCAAAAAATTCTCAATGTTAGGCATGTACACACTCTTGACCAACTTGCGGATTTACTCACCAAGCCACTTTCAAGGCAATGCAGACGGACTACTGCGAAACAAGATCGGCCTATCCGATGGTAGCCCGTTCTTGGGGCGTATCAAGGAAACCGAAGAAGTCAAACAAGTGCCAACTCAAGCCTAGCTGTCACCATTAACATCACCGATTTTATGCCCAGATTTTATGCCTACCATGATTTTAGGATCAATTTGTTTATTCTTTGTAAATATTGTCATCAATTGTGATTGTAAATTTCCTTTTCGTGTACATACATTTGAAAGCTTAAAATTAGGCCTCTACGGTTGTATAAAAGATACGAACATGAATAGAAAATTGTGAGTTCAAGCAACAAAACCATAGCAGTGTAATCCTTTATACTCCCGACATACCATAGCGCAGAAAATAGAATTAATAATCATCATAGACAAGTAATTGAATGTGTAGTTAAATTATATTTTCTTTTCAACTATGTAATTACTTGTACCATATGTTTATGCTTTTTGCTCTAGGGAACTCTCAAATGTGTACATTAAATTATGACATGTTCCACTTCATATTTGGCGAAATTACTAGCATTCCCGTACATCATCAAGGGATCATTCGAATTCTGAAGGATCCAGAGGGTTTGACAAAAACTTCTACATATTGCGCTTTCTTGCGGTAATGCATAGTTACTCAACTGAGTCGTCATTATAAATTCTTGATTTTTTGCCTATATAAATGCTTTTGCAATTGCTGCTTGAGCTGTGCTACAAGATAGGGAGTTATATGGGTTTATCCCAGTTGGTACATTGCTTCTTTGCCTATAACCTTTACGAAAAAATTCTATCAAATTATTCATTGCAACTTTACGCATACAATATAAATAGCAAATATCGTCACACTGTACACAAAAGGGGTCTCTTGGGTTCCTGGCACCACATTTTGGCACGGAAGAGTGACTGCAGATGCATAGCTGTAGACACAATACTCAATGCAAATTAAAATTCAAAATTAATGTGCAACTGCAATCAAATATTTAGATATTAGTAGTACGGAAGAGTGAATACGATTTTTTCTTCACTTTTTGATTCAAATAGATCAAAATTTTGATTATTTGTCCTAAACAATATTTATTATTATTATTATTATTATTATTATTATTATTATTATTATTTTGGGAAATATCTCATTTCGAAAATCCAAGCACGAGATATACATTTTATTACAATCCAAAAAGAATTACATAGAGGGGACGTGATGAGCCTTACCTCCAAATCTTACAAAGAGACCTATCTATGTATATGAATGCATAAAAGAGTACTACTCTTTGTACAAGTTTAAACCACAAATTCTAAAAGAAACTAAGTTGATAGTCGAGTATAAAAGAATAGCCTCCAGAAAATCTTGCTCCAAAGAACCAGTTCCATCTTCCTTAATTTGCTCGAATTTTGATGTGCCTGGTAAGTCCCATTTCTGCAGAATCTGATGAACTGTGAACATCAGCAATCCATATCACTACTGTAAGCCAAAAAATTGTTACTTCCTACACTAAAAGTCATGTTGTTCTCTCCATCATTCTAATTGATGCAATACCCAACTTGTCCATATGAATGAGGCCTCTCACAACACCTTGTAAATCAATTCCTTGTACCATTTTGAAACATTTTTCAGTATGTCCCTTATTGGCAAACGAATTGGCTACTTTATTTCATTCTCTCCAAATATGAGAAAATTGAACCTCCATTTTGTTAACATTTTGGTGGATGGATTCCGAATGTATTGAACATCCCAAGGACCTTTATTACGTTGAGTGCATAATAACATCATTGTGCACTGGAATCAACTTCTACCCAAACATTTCGGACCTCCTTACGCCAACACAATTGAAGACCAAGAATAACATGACTTTCGATTCAGCTTCCGAGGATGGAACAAGTCCCATAAGAGTCATAAAAACCCCATGTAACATCTCCTAATTTGTTGCGGATTACTCCACCCCACTGCCGAGACCACAACCTTTTAGTGCACCATCCGTGTTTAATTTACTCCATCCATCTTTGGGTTTCCTCCAAGTAATGTGACCACGGGGTAAGTTACCATTTTCTTATCAGCGATCCCAGCTTTGAGAAGGGATTCCACCAGATGATGAGTTCTTTTGATGATTCTAGTTGAATTCATTCTCACACCATTGTGTTTAGAGTTATTTCTATCATTCCATAGAAACCACAAAATGAAAAAGGCACAAAGAACAATTAAAGTTCTGGCCGAGTTTGTTTACTTAAATCCACATCATAAACATAGCTCTAGGATGTGAGTAATTCTTGAGTGGCATACCAAATCTTAAGCAAAAATGTTTCCGCACTACTTTAGCACATTTACCATTTAGAAAACAACATTTATTATGTATATGTATATTGGTAGTTAATTTATTTGTTGGTACTTTTGTCCAACCGAATTTTTTTTGGAATGTATCGATAAATTCTTTGCTAAGCCAAGGTCCCAGGTCTCCGAGAGTCAGCCCGCGCCTTTTTGAAGAATCCTGCACCCATGGGCATACGTCCTCGCAGGCCTTCCCTTTCAGCCGGAGCTTCATGAGCGTTGCCCCATTCATAATAAAACTGATTCAAGCATTTGTTCAGGATCGACAACAGTGGATATATAAGCCAGTGTTTTTATGGAAATTTCAGTCTCTGATTCAAAATTTTAACCTTCACATATGAAATTTTTGGTCGCCATAGGTGTTTTTCTTTTATCGTAATGAAGATCTAGTTAAAAATTCACATTATAATGGGACGACAAAATACTTCCACAAGATATCGTTGTTTTTACTTAAGCATCAATTAATCATTCGTGGTACGTGCGAAGAAATGCGCATGCTTTACATTTGTAGCTTTAAACTATTTGCATGTATGTGTTGGCCCTTCATTTATTTATGAACAATTTCTTTGAACACAAACAACTACATATGCTCTCATATTTGACTTCTTCACTTTAAATTCAAAATTGTTCTTTAAAATAGCATTTGCGTTATGCATGAAGATCCTTCTTGTTGCGTGTTATAATAGAACGAAAAATAGGTGTTAGTTTTAAATCTAGAAAACAATCAACTTAGAAGGAGGATTGAATAGGTTGTTATTGAAAGTTTGTAAATATTTCTTTTAAAAACACAACGTTCACTTTAATGTTCTGATGTTGATGAAAGTTTGTTGAACGTCAGAACATTTCACTGAATGTTTTCATAGTTTTGAGACAGTTAATATGTTAGATAATTAAAACATTGATTAACACCAGATATAGCGTGGTAAACCCCTACGGGCCCCATGCCACGGGTAAATAAATCCACTATTTTAGAACAGGTTACATACGTCTCAACTTTTTGAAATTATAATTTTACACCTAATCTAAAACCTTATGAGCAATTTACAAAAACTAAAATTTAGTTAAGAACAATAATAAAACTTCCTTGTTTTATATATCTTCTTCAACTAGTCAAAGAATAAAGTCAAGTATTTCGGTCTTGATCTTGGTTCATTCCACGAGTGTCACCGGATTGATTCCACAAATCGGAATAAGGACCCAGCCCTTATCTTGCCGCCAAAATGTCGTTCTCTCTCACAATGGATTTCTACAACGCTCAGTTTCTCAGAGCCATTCTCAAAAATAGAATTTTGATCGGGCTAGGACTTTTGAATATTTCCTTAAACTCTTAACTCATAAATGATTTGCTCTTAGATGCTTGAGTATCTTTGCTTTCAAAGTTTGTAGAATTTTTGGAATACCACCTGTCTTATTTATAGTACAAGAAGTTTTTCCAAACGTAATGACTTAGTATTTATCTTATACAAGGATAAGACAAAATAAGTCTTTAAGTTTAAATAGACTCTATAAAAAATAAGGTGAGATATATCAAAAGAAAATGAAAACAAATCTAGTTATATATTTTTATTTGAGTAGATAAATAAAAAGATAATATTTTATTATCTTATCTACTTAGAAGCCTAGTTCAATTATAATATTTAAACTTACAATTTATTCAATCACTTATTTAACTGATAAGGAACAAGAGTTTTAGAATAACTAAAACTGATAAATAGATTGGGATAAATATAGTATTAAGGTTTCCAGTTTTCATACAACTACTAGATAATCATTGAATCCTAATTAGCTCATATCAATAAATAAAATATAATTAAGCATGCCAGAACTGAATTCTCCAATAATCTCTCCCTTTGGCATCTTTTAATTACAAAACTTATATCAAGTTGTTTTTGAGGTGAGCAAGCAGGCAAATTGGATTCAAGAACATGAGATTTATTAAAAGCAATAAATCCTAATTACCAAAATTAAATGCAAACTGTTTAATTTAAAGCAATTCCTAATTACCAAGCAAAAGCAATTCCTAATTAAGCAAAAGTATTTCCTAATTACTACCCTCCCTTTTTTTGTAATAAAGAGGGGCCAAAGCAAAACGAAAGCAACGAAAGAAACTAATTTAAAGAAAGTTCAAGGCAAAATGGAGAAAACAACCAACAACATGATACTTAGTGTTAACTACTCTTTGGGTCCTCTTTTTCAAACCACCATCTGGGTACTCTTCTTGTACTTGGTGGATGAAGGCATAGGAGTAGCATCCGGATGTGGCGACATTTTACCATCAAAGGTCAAGACGCAGAGAATGCTCAAGACCAGTGTCAGGATGTTGAGTTCCATCAGGACCAATATCAAGATTTTGAGGAGGATTCATGGCAGCATCTTGATATTCTTCTAGTATAAGAGTTCCAGTCCACTTGGCCAAGGCCACAAGTAAAGCCCTTATGAATCTGTGATGACGCTCAAAATTATCAAATAGTGTATTAACCAAAGAAGTTAAATCCCTCACTTGAGTTTCAAGAGAACTCGTGTGATCTTCGGAAAGGTTTGGTCTTGCAGGAGGCATTAGTCTCTTAGTGACTTTCTTTGAAGGACGAAGGACCATAATTTGTGCGGTGAAAGTGTTACCCTGAAGAATAGGAACCTTATGATGCTGGAGATAGGCACAAAGTAAACCAAGAAAAGGCAACATCCTAGAGTATGTTTGACGGGTCGCCGCGAACACAATTTTGTCAAAAATAATTGTAGCAATATCCAGCGGGTAGAGGGTGCCCAATTTGTACAAAAACTCAACCCTATCCATCCCAATGTCTGACCTATGCTGAATTGGATCAATGTTGTGCAAGGCAATTTTGTGAAGTACCTTATACTTAGGGGATAACAATGCGGTAGTCATTTTCCCCGTAGGCCAAGGATTTTCAGTGAGTTCTAAGGCCAAAATATCAGTGGCTGCTTCAAATTCATCATCCATTCCTTCAGTTATGGGTGATAACCCAAGCCAACGACGAAGATTGGAAGGACTAAATGGTACTAGCCACCCCTAACATAGACCCGGCCACCTAAAATTATTACCCGGCTGTTTAATCTGTCAAGAAATATTAGCCAAGAATTATTTGATCAATGTTTCACAAGGTCTCCCAGTCGATCCAACAAATTTTTAAAAAATATAAATACAAAATTTATGAGCAACTGTGAAGAAATCCCAATCATCTTTCTGGTCTACCCTGATCATATAAAATTGTTAACATAGTTCAAAATTCCATATAGTGATCATGAAAAAGAGTGTAGTGTGTAAATAAATAATCAAAATAAGATCAATAATATCGAGACAAACCAACACCACCCTCTAAATCACATATCCTTTTATAGAATAGAGTTTCAAACCAGCTATCATCTTATTTGTCTTTTTTATGAAGAAAATATTTGACCTGTCAAGCGTGAGTGAAATTTATTTATTTTTTATTTCAACTCTAGCTTTTTTTTTTTTTTTTGATTTAAAGAATTTACACATTTATTTTGTGTTTGTATAGCCAATTAAGTATATAAGAAGTGACTTTCACACTTTTAAGGCGTCAGTCCTTTTCTCATAATTTTTTTTTATTTTATCAAAATGGCTTCTCATTATCCAGAGAAATGTATCCCTCCTTCAACTATACCCCCTTGTTTAACATGATAGAATATTATGGTACCGAAGACATAGATATCGACCATAGGTCTTGGATTCATATTTAGTCAATAAATCGGAGGGTAGAATACATAATTTGTCAAAAGATTATCAACCCAATTTCGACATCTATAAAGTGCATAAACAAGAGATGAATATATGGAGATTCAAGCTATATTTTCAAATTTTATGATAAAAACAATAACACATTTGAAAATCAGTATTTCTTGCATAATTAACTCAAGAATATATGCAAATATATATAATATTTCAAAGAAGATTCACACTAAGTTTTGTCAACTCCCCCTTTCTCGTACTCGTTTTCAATGAGATAAGTAGTTAGACGTTCATACCAAGCTCGTGAAGCTTGTTTTAAACCATAAAGAGCTATTTCAAGTCCATACACATGGTTTGAAAAATGGGGATCTATAAAATCTTTAGGTTGTTCAACATAAACTTCCTCATTAAAATAGCCATTTAAAAACGCACTTTTGACATCCATTTGAAATAGTTTAACTTTCATTTGGCAAGCAATAGCAAGTAAAAGTCTTATAGAGTTTAATCTCGCAATTGGAACAAAAGATTCTTTACAATCTACTCCTTCAATTTGCTTTACAATCTACTCCTTCAATTTGAGTGCATCCCTGGGCTACTAAGCAGGCTTTGTTTCTAAGTATAGTTCCATGTTTACCAGACTTGTTTTTGTAAACCCACTTAGTTCCTATTACATTTACATTATTTGGTCGTGGGACTAATTTCCAAACCTTATTTCTTTCGAATTGGTTAAGTTCATCTTGCATGGCTAACACCCTTGATTTATCTTCTAAAGCCTCTTTCACATTTTTTGGTTCAACATGAGAAATATAACATACATGACTTATCTCATTTGTAGCTTGCCTTCGAGTCACCATACCATTATCCCAATTTCTAATGGCATTAGATGTGGGGTGTGCTTTTTGTATCCGGTAGGTTGTTCTCTTGGGTGCTTTGTTCTCCAAGAGTGTGTGTTATATCAGTTGTAACATCATTCTGTTAATTTTGATCTGACTGCTTTGTTGTATCGTTTTGGTAGCATCTCCACGAATGTTCCGACTTCCGTTAGTGTTTTCTCCAACATTCTGATGTTTGTTTCTTCGCCTCGCATTTTAAAAGTCTTTGTTTTTATTACTTGTTCGTGTGAATACTTAGCAAAGTTATTAGTATCATCCACTACAATATTAACTGATTCAATTATGTTTTGAGTACGTATGTTGTAGACCCAGTAAGCCTGACTATTTTTTGAATATCCCAAAAATACCCCTTCATCACTTTTTGGATCCATATTTCCTATTTGTTCACGATCATTTAGAATATAGCACTTACTACCAAATGTGTGAAAATACTTAAGGTTAGATTTTCTGTCTTTCCAAATTTCATATGGTCTTTGAGATGTGTTTGTCCTAATGGTAACCCTATTCAAAACATGACAATTCAAAGTCTGTTTTCTTCAACCATATTTGTCGAATTTTAGTTGGACTTCTTTTATTCAGTAAGAGGTTTTTCAAGTTCGTGCTAGTTCTACAAATAGTTTTCTTGTGCTTTAAGTACTTAGGTGAATAATTTGAGAGGTCAAGATGATTTTGGTCTATCTTACCACATGTTGGACAAGTAGGAAATGAGTGTATGTTACCTTTAGATTCACCTTTGGTTTCCTGTTAGCAATTTACGTAATTCCCGATTTTGTCAACATCCGACTGTTGATTACTGATTTAGTGGACATCAAAACGTTATCTAGAACATCAAAACCTGTTTCTGTTATTCCTTTGGCAAACGTGATTTTCTTTGCATAGCCCAGCACCTTGTTCAATCGAAAGTACTCCAATGGTCAATTGTTTGTTAGCTTTCCTACTTTGTTTCAATTCTTCCCGCAAATCACACAATTGTTTATTTTTATCACCAACAATATTTCAAAATGAGTTATTTTATCATTGGAGAAACTTTGTTCTTTAGTGGACACGATGAGTCAAAGCCTTTAGGTTGACCTAATGTCATGAGCTCCAATGTTCAGTTTTATGTTAGAACGTTCATGTGAACGTTCATGAAAAAGATCGAGATAATTTAGAATAAAAAATAGAGCATGCTATAAATGAAATATCTTGAGTATTAGAAACTTCTCCATCTCTTGATTGATCATTGGTTGATTCATCGTCCTCGCTCCAAGTTACATTCATAGCTTTTTTACCAAAAGTTTTCTTTTTATTGTTAGCACATTCAGAGGCAATGTGACCATATCCTTCAATGGTATGGCCTTTGGATACGATTTTGTGTTCTCTTTGGAAGATTTGACCAATTCTGTCTATCTTGGTTAGGATATTTATTTTTGAATGATCCCTGATTTTTAGTTGATTTGAGATTTTGAGCCTGTTTCAAGAATTTGTCAAACTGTTTGGTTATCAGGGCAATATCAATGTCTAAATCATTCTCACCACATTCATCTTTTTTTTCCTCAACCCGAGATGCTATGCCTGTAGCTTTTTCTTTCTTTCTTGTATTGAGATTTAATTCATAAGTCATTAATGACCCAACCAACTCTTCAATTTTGATATCGCCGATGTCTTTGCTCTCTTCAATTGCAGTTACTTTGGAGTGGAATCTATTTGGAAATGACGGCAAGACCTTTCTCGACTAATTTTGACTCGTAATATTTTTCTCCAAGGACATGTGCTTGATTTGATATGTCACACAGCCGAGCATAGAAATCTTTGAATGCTTTATTGTTCTTCATGCGTAGGTTTTCAAATTACGTGGTGAGCATTTGTAGTTTACATGATTTCACCTTAGAAGTTCATTTATGTACGATTTGTAGGATCTCCCAGGCTTCTATTACTATCCTATCCTGTAATTAGATATTAGCTTGAATTGATTAGCATCTACAAAACAAAAAATATCATTCAAGGCTTTGCTATTCCGGCTAGCATTAATGAAGTCAGCAATTACCCATTGTTCACAAGGTTTTTCTATTTCAATATTATTTTCAATGATAGTGGGAGAACTATAATCTCTAATGATAGAATGCCATGATTTTTCATCCAGAGCTTGAATGTACACAATCATACGGATTTTCCAATAATTATAGTTCATTCTTGGTGGTCGAAAAGAAATTGTCCATACCTAGATTCATAGGATCTCACTTTGTAGAAGTGAACCCGCTCTGATACCAATTGTTAGTTTTAAATCTAGATAACAATCAACCTAGAAGGGGGAGGGGGGGTGTTGAATAGGTTGTTACTGAAAGTCTGTAAATATTTCTTTTTAAAATACAACGTTCACTTTAATGTTCTGATGTTGATGAAAGTTTATTGAACGACAGAACATTTTACTGAACATTTTTACAGTTTCGAGATAGTTAATATGTAAGACAATTAAAATATTGATTAACACCAGATATAACGTGGTAAACCCATAAAGAAAACATCCACGGGCTCCCATGCCACAGGTAAATAAATTCACTACTTTAGAATAGGTTACACATGTCACAACTTCTTGAAATTACAATTTTAGACCTAATCTAAAACCTTATGAGTAATTTACAAAAAACTAAAATTGAGTTAAGAACAATAATAAAACTTTCATGTTTTATATCTTCTTCAATTAGTCAAGGAATACAGTCAAGTACTTAAGTCTTGATCGTGGTTCATTCCACGAGTGTCCCCGGATTGATTCCACAAATCGGAATAAGGACCCAGTCCTTATCTTGCCGTCAAAATACCGTTATCTCTCACAATGAATTTTTACAATGCTCAGTTTCTCAGAGCCGTTCTCAAAAATAGAATTTTGATCGGGCTAGGACTTTTGAATAATTCTTTGAACTCTCAACTCATAAATGATTTGCTCTTAGATGCTTGAGTATCTTTGCTTTCAAAGTCGGTAGAATTCTTGGAATACCACCTATCTTATTTATAGTACAAGAAGTTTTTCAAAACTTAATGACTTAGTATTTCTCTTATACAAGGTTAAGACAATAAGTCTTCAAGTTTAAATAGACTTTATAAAAGATAAGGTGAGATATATCACAAGAATATGAAAATAAATTCAGTTATATATTTTCATTTAAGTAGATAAATAAAAAGATAATGTTTCAATATCTTATCTACTTAGAAACCTAGTTCAATTAGAATACTTAAACATACAATATATTCAATCACTTATTTAACTGATAAGGAACAAGAGTTTTAGAACAACTAAAACTGATAAATAGATTAGGATAAATATAGCATTAAGTTTTCCAGTTTTTTAATCATTGAATCCTAATTAGCTCATATTAATAAATGAAATATAATTAAGTATGCCAAAACTAGATTCTCCAACAATAGGCAACAAAAATAACAAGAACACACAGATTTAACGTGGAAAACTCTAGAATGGGGAGAAAAACCCAAGGGTAGAGGAGAGGATAATCCACTAAATCAAAGAATATTACAAATAGGAGTTAATATTCTAACCTTAAAATACATTATATATATACACACACACACACACACACACACACACACACACTGCGTGCGAGAAGAATCTTAATCCTAATAAGACAAGTTCTAGCGAGAAGAATCATAATCGACGAAAAAACAAGTTCTTGCGCCAGATGAATCTTAAACCCGATAAAACAGTACATCCACCCCGCTTTTAGCAACGGGAGTCAATGGTGGGCTCCGAGATCAGGCCTCTCGACCCAATCCCTCTGCTACCGCCACATACGACCATTTTTTCTCATATTTTTAATTTCACCACATATTTTGCACCACGAACTTTTGGGGTTCGCCCAATGTAATTCAGTCATCGAACTCTAACATTGCTAATTGTTTTTTAACATGCACATCGTTGGCATTAGGAATCTTTGCCGATGTTCCACAAGAATTTGAACAACCAACAGTTTGTGAAGTGCCAATGATCTCATCATAATGTGTAGTGTGAGTAACATTGTTTTCATTTATGCTATGAAAATCATCTTCGTGGTTGTCGCACATTATTTTCATCATCACTTGTCATATTAAGACAATTGTTGTCGTTCTCACAATTTTGATTTAAATGGAGACAACAGTTGCATGAAATCGTATATTGCATAGACCATTGTCTTCTTCATTGCCACCATGTGCATTTGTTTGCATATTGCATTGACATGTATCTTCTTCATTATCCACACCTGGTTTTGAATTGCATTGATGATCATCTGTTTCATTCTCCATATATCAATTTGCATCTCGTGTTGCTCATCAATTGAACCCTTTTTCACAAGAGTTACCCAAAGTGGAACGTAACTTGGTCATGCATTGAGAGAAACCAACACATATGGCATAATCTTCATTAGCAGAATTGATAACTTTGCCATCTTTCGGGACGAGAAATTTCATCTCCATTTCATATAGAAAGGAATCAACCTTAATTGCTTCCGAATTTATCATACGCAACTCCGTATATGAAATATTTTTTGAAATAAAAGTATTCTTCGCAGTGTCTGGATTATTCCCTATCCATTTACAAATCCATCCACCTTGATCACTCTTTTTGAATTCAACGAAATAAAAAACAAAAATCATTACACCAAAATTCATATATGCAATTCAACAAAAATAAGTAACATGTTAATCTATCTGCACATGTATTAAATAATAGTAAACAAAGAATGCATTATGCGTCAAAACAAAAGAGTTTCAAGTTCTAAAAACATCCCACATTCATTTGAAAATATAATTATAGAATACAACTTGATTACAAAAAAAAAAAAAAAAGACACCTAGTTAACAAAAAAAGCTACAAGTTATAGAAAAAGTGGCACCAATTATAGAAAAACAGTACCCTTCTTTTTTAAAAATTATTTTGCCTATTTTTAGAAATAAAATCAACAGTTTTTGAAAAATATAATCAAAAAAAAAAAGAAAAGAAAAAGAAAAACAATGTAAAAATATGTAAAAGGAGATGAACGCGCCATCTCTTTAACGTTCTTCTTTTGTAGAAATTTTAGGACTTTTGAAATGCAATCACTTAATATACTCCATCTAACCTTGTATTCGTTATGTTTTTGCTTATTTAAAAATGTGAAGGATAAATAAGTCTTTTTATGCCGTACTAAAGGACTGTTTGGATGTATACGAATAAGATGTACTAATATTAGAAGGTTGAAAACAATAATACGATGAAAAAAAATTGGAAATATAAATGTAATAATAAACAAAATTAAATGCTTCAATTATAATTAAAATATTGTGCGACAAAGAAACATTATGGTGCAAAACGTTAAAGTAGAGGCCTATTATCCAGAAACCAAGTTTTAAACCAAATTCTCCTAAAGATAAATGAAACCTAGCCCCTCGCCTCCTCTACCCCCACTGCAGCCTCTGTCTCCAACCCCAAATTGTGTGCGACTATAACGCCCCGAAAATTCGTATTTCTATTTTAAATATGAAAAAGAAAATGAAGCAAGGAATTTAGTTGAGTTTTCCCGAAATTTTCTTCAAAAGTCGTAGCACTTAGAATTTAATTTAAATCCGAATAATAAAAAGGGAGAAAAATCGGATTTAATGTTTTATAAAAGGGCTAAGATGAATTTATTTAAGATTTATTGACTTTTATTAAGGCTTGTTTGGTTAAAAGTGAAAAAGTTGGGTAGAGACCCAAAAGTGAGAAAACAAAGTTTTAAGCCTTTTTGATTAAAGTTAAGTAGTCAACTTTGGAGCCATCGTATGATCTATGTATTGGTCGAGAATTGGTGTTGTTGAAATGCAACGCAACGAGACCTTCGAAGTGGTACCAAATATGCATAGTTTCAACTATGAAAACAGCCCCGAAAAATTATGCCAAAACGTTCTAGAAAGTTAAAATCTGGAAAAACAGCCAAAAATTCCAGCAAAACCATTTTCGGGCAGCCATCTTTAAAGTAATGTTTTAACCTCTGTGATGATCCATTTTCTACGATTCAAAGTTCGTTGTGAAGATCCCCGTGAGATCTTCAAAATGGTATAAGGAACGTCGAAAAATGAGCACGTTTCGACCTTCAAAACACGACCCAAAAACAGGTCCAGAAATCTGCCTAAGTGGAGTTTTTGCATTAATTGTCCTATAGGCTACCCTAGCATCTTTATTTCACCATTTAAAGCCATGTGCAGCTGGGAGACGAATTTAAGGAAGCCCAACTTGGAAAATCTGTAGCAAATCTCTCCAAAATTCTTGTATTTAATGGGAGATATGCAATCATGAGGAAAATATTTATTTTCCCCTATAAATACCCCCAATTTCAAGCTACCACTTGCCCATTTTCTCCTCTCTAATCTCCATAACTCTCACACAACTCTCCCTCACGTTTTCTGGTAATAAACAAGAAGGGAAGAACCCACAAATAAGAGAGAAAAATCAAAGAGAAGAGGTGAGTGGTTTGAGTAATAAGAAAGCTAGGAGAGGAGGCTCTCTAATGCAATAAAGGAATCTTCAACCCAAGCACCAAAGCCCCATTTCAGGCAGCAGCTTAGAGGGACCAAGAAACTCAGATTTCATGGTGTAGAAAGTTAGATCCCATGGGCCGAGAATGTAGTTTTCAAAATAAAATGTTTTAGCACCTCTCTGCCCAAAAGGGTATCGATACCCTGTATTTCAGTTTTATGACAGGGTACCAATACCCTAAAAAACTGCTGCACCAGAAATAATTAAGGCCGTTCCTACACGGTCCAAATACCCTCAACTTCAGATTTAAGTATCATTCACCCCATACAAGATTATGATGTTTAAAAACCTTTTATTTTCAGGTGGATCAAGATTAACAACAACAAGTTGTGAGTAAATTACGTATATGATTTATGTGCAATATGACAAATATATACATCTATATGTGTGTATATTCCATGTGCTCTTGCATGCTCCAAATGAGTTATATTGATGAGTTTCATGATATGTTATGAACATCTTGAGCCTATTTGCTATTTATGCAACAAGAAGGAAGAACGAGAATGAAAAAGTTATCTTGTGTCATTTATGCTCAACTTGAGAAAGCAAAGTTTATATGTAAACAAAGATAAGTTATGTTATAACACATAAAGATTTCCTCAAACTTATTTGTACACCATGGGCGAAAGTGGCCCATAGGGGACTGAGTAAGGGTCCCAAGAAAGGAGTTGATTCAACTTTGGCCAAGGGTTAGAGTGACCCACATTAGGACTTGATGTCCGATTAAAGTACGGCCAAGGACAAAAGTGGCCTATATTGGGACGGTAAGGGTTCCATGAGTTGATCAACTATGGCCAAGGGCAAAAGTGGCCCATAGAAGGACGATTAGTGTCCTAAGAAGTTTGGCCATCGTGCTTATGCACAAAGAATGTTTATTTGAGCGCTCGGTGTACAAATATTGTTTGTGGGAAGAGCCCTAAGAAAAATAAAAGATATATCTATATGCAATATCACACACGCACCATATTTTACTCATTGAATGTCACCATTCATAGTCGTTTTATGACTCTTGTAGGAAATGGATCGAGAAATCTATGAAGTCATGGGACTAAGGTGGAAAGTAGCTTCGGATGGCCAAGAATACCATTTGATCACCAAGATTGACGTATGGTCCTTCAATCCACATGTACTCGAATTACAAAAATATGAGACTACTTACTTTGTTGTGGACGTATTCGATTATTGGACCATGGATTATCTCACTACTCGTTTTTATGAAATGTAATAAAATATGTGAACTCGTCTTGTAATTCAAGTACTTTCTTGTTTGATAAAGTACCTAGTAGCACTTTTAATCGGGTTCAAAGCATATGAACCATTCTTGAGACGTAATGATTTGTCATAAGTCACTTTGAGACGAAGTTATAAGTAAGGTACTTTCTTCCCTTCCTTAAACATCTATTTTGAAGTAACTTAAAATGATGGAGGAAGAATAAATAAAAAAAAGGAAGAAGATTTAGATTCACATGTTTTACTCTTCCGCTATGTTTAAATGATTATGCTTTTGTTTATGGCTTTTCATCTTACTAAATATACATACTTTTACAACAAATATAAAATAAATCCGAAGCATAAGGAGAAAGGGTGATCTCCAAATCCTGTCTAAGATTAGTTTCTAACTACTTTCCTTAAAAGAAAATGGAGAAAACATGTTTTAAATCAATTTTTAATCAAACCAAGAAGTAGAACTGCTTTCTGCGTAAAAGGGTATCAATACCCTCGAATATGGGGGTGAAGACCCCACCAAGTAGAATACAAAAAAAAAAGTTTAGGCAGAATTTTGAGGTCGCCACATCGACCATTTTCATCATTTTCATAGCTTTGTGCAACATCATAATTTCATCTACATTACATACTCGTTCTACCTATTCATTCTAACTTGATATATGTGTGTGAATTGCAAATTGTATTTCCAATGTTGGCTATAAATCCTAGCTCAATTCCCATCCACCTTCTCCTCCTTCATCAACCACTCATTCCAATGTCGATTGCACTGCCAGACAACACATTCACACCTCCGTGTTTATGAAGTGGTGAAAACATGGATATTCACATTAGATTTAGGCTTTAAGCAAAAATTCTGGCTGAGAAAAAAATGGCAAAAATGAAAAATCACAAGATGAGAAGATGAGACAAAGTTACGGGACCCACATGGAGTACCTGTCACCAGCATTTCTATGGTAGTGATGAGGCACTATGGATTTTGTCTATAAGAGTGTTCAAACACACTCACAAAGACATAGTGTTAACATTAATGTTTGAAGAGGGAAAATGAGGAGTTTCAACAGTTTTGATGGATAAATTAAGGAAGAAAATGGGTTGTTTGTGGATCGGGAAAAGGAAATGAATAGGGGAAGTGAAAATGTAGATGGAGAGAATCTCCACCCTAAAATGTGAATGAAATGAATAGAAGAGATAATTTGCTGAAATGCTCTTTATTGATATTTGAGTGTAAATATATATAGAGTTAACTAACTTTCTCTATAAGACTATTACTTCCTATAATTAAGCTATCATTGTTACAATTCAACAATGCTCTATGAATGCTAACTATAATCAAGGAGTACATAAGCAAAACAAATATTTACTGTTAATACAAAACATATGACATATTTGACTTTCCAACACTCTCCCTCAAGTTGGAGAGTGGATGTCTTGCACTCCCAACTTGCAAGCCATAGGCATGAAAACCCCCTTCCCCAAAGCTTTGGTCAAAATGTCAGCTAGCTGATTTACAGAACTCACTAACTATGTCACCACAGAACCATCTTAAATCTTGTCCCTTATATAATTACAATCCATCTCTATGTGCCGTGTACATTCATGAAAAACAGGAATTGCTACTATGTATACTGCAGCTTTATTGTCACAATACAACAATGCAGCCTCTTGATGCAAAAACCCCAATTCTCTAAGTAAATAACGAAGCCATGTCTATCCACAACAAGCTCATGTCATTGCATGATACTCTACTTTAGCTGAAGAAAGAGAGACTATTTTCTAGCGCTTCGACCTCTATGAAATCAACGAGAAGCCTAAGAATACACAGTACCCTGTAGTAGATTTTCTCGTAAGTGGGCATCCTACCCAATCTGAGTCACAGTAGGCCCGCAGTCAAAGATCACTAGTTGAGGAGAAGAAAAGGCCTTAGCCAGGCGCAGATTTCAAATAGCACACAACCCGTAAAGCTGCTTTGCAATGATCCTTTCGAGGTTGGTGCATAAATCTGATCCATATATGGGCAGAATACGTAACATCTGACCTTCAAACAGTGAGATATATTAATCTTTCAACTAATCACCTATATATCCCTAGTGGCTCACTCTTATCGACGGTTTTAAACCACGTTCCATGGGAGTATTGATGGAGGCTGTCCCTAATAACCCTCGCATCCTTAATAATTTTCAATGCATATTTTTTGAGAAATAAAAATGCCATTCCTAGATGCGTAAATCTTAATACCAAGAAAATACTTCATGTTACCAAGATCTTTAGGGTGAAATTTATTATGAAAGAATTTCTTGATATCGCTTATACTTACAGGATCATTGCCGATGAATTAAAATGTCGTCAACATATAGCAAAAGAGCAGTAAAGGACTTGCCTTACTTCTTGATGAACATAGAGTAGTCGACTTTTGATTGTACATACCCAACTGAATAGATGGCCATGGAGAATTTAGCAAACTATTGACAAGATGCCTATTTCAACCCATATAATGACTTGTGGAGGTGACAAACCAAGTGTTCCTCTCCCTGTCGCTGAAGCCCTAGCGGCGGAGATAAGTAGATTTCTTCGTAGAGGTCACCATGGAGAAATGCATTATTAACGTCGAGTTGATGAAGAGACCAGCCACGGGCAGTAGCCAAATCCAATATACAACGAACAGAGATGATCTTGGCTATTGGAGAAAATGTATTATGATAATCAACTCATTCCAATTGAGTGAATCCTTTGTATCGCTCAATTGATCCATCGGACTTATGCTTTATCTTGTAAACCAATCGACAACCAATGGAAATTTTCCCAGCTGGAAGAGGAGTGAGAGACCAAGTGCCATTTTCTTGGAGAGCTTGCAATTCGAAATGCATTGCCTCTTGGCACTCAAGATGAGCAGTGGCCTTCGAATAAGAACTGGGTTATGTGACATTACTGATTTGAGCAATAAAAGATGGATATGCATGCTTATATCTGTTATATGAAACATAATTTGCCAGTGGATAGCGTGTACCTTTTGTTAGACCTAGAATGAAGAAAGTTGATTGGTCAGAGCAAATGTTGGATCACACATCGTTGTTGAGCTTGATCGGTGGAGCGATTCGGCGGTGGAACGTATTTAAGTAGTTTGGGTGATGGAGTGGGGGGTTCAAAAAGAGATGGTTCGGGTGAAGGAAGAGATTGGTCGGGAAGTGAGTTGTATGAGGTTTTTAGTCTTTGGAGATGGTTGGTCGAGGTTCTTTGGTTCGATGGTGGCCGATGGTGCTTGGTCGAGATATTTAGTGGTGCATGAGTCTTTGGTTGTCGTGCATAAATACAGATGATGGTCGAGTGAGAGGAGGAGAAGATGAAGTGGGAGTAACCATGTGGTTGAGAGGAGGCGGAGAAGATCTTTGAGGATTAGAGTCAATGGGTGATATGGTATCATGGGTTAGCAATGGAATTGGTCTATAATAATGGTCCAACGGATGTGCGACAAAATTGGGCTTTGAGAGGTATATGGAAAAGTATTTTCATAAAATTTCACATCCCAACTAGTAAAAACTTTTTGGTCGATAAATTGAATAATTTGTATGCTTTTTGACCGATGGGATAGCCGATGAAGTTGGAAGGCGAGGGCAATATGATCAAATTTGTGAGAAGTGTGAATGTAGTGGCATAAGCAAGACAACCAAACACACGGAGATGAGAGTAAGAGTGAGGTGTTGAATAAAGAAGTTCGAAAGTAGTTTTAAAAGAGGTGAAGGTGGCGATTGATAATGTGGACAAAGAAGAGCACATTCTCTCCCAAAATTGTGAAAGGAGTTGAGCATGAAATTTTACGCATACGAGCCACTTGTAAGATGTGGACGATGTTTCGTTCCACAACCCCATTTTGATGAGGCGTGTAAACACAAGAATGTTGGGAAATGACACCATTATCTTGGAAAAAGGAACGAAGTGAGATAAATTCCCCACCATTGTCACTTCGAAATTTTTTAATGCGAGATTCAAATTGAGTGAAAACATAACTGAAGAAGCATTTTAAAAGTGAATGTGCTTCATCTTTGTGACACATTAAAAAAAATCCATGTGAAACGTGTATAATCATCAACAATTGTAAGAAAATAATTAGCACGAGAAAGAGAAGGGTGTCGATAACGACCTCAAATATCACAATGTATAATATCGAAAGGCTTTGTAGATGAAATAGTACTAGTACCGGAAGGTAAACGACTCTGCTTAGCCAAAGGACATACATGGCAAGCATTATTTGACTCAACAGAAAAAATTAAAAAGTTCTTAGCAATAAAACTTAAGCGAGAGGGTGATAATTGGCCTAAGCGACTATGCTAGAGGTCGTGGATGAAATGGTGAGGTTGCAAGCTTGTCGGTTTGTGGATGAGGAAGGGTTGGTCAAAGATTTTTTTGTCACTAATGCCACCAAATAGTATAGTCTGTTACGTTGTTTACCCAAACCAATCGTCCTCCTCGTAGCCAGATCCTATAAAATACACCAATGAGGGAAAAATGTCACCGAACAGCTTAGACCTCTTGTCAAATGACTAACTGACATCAAATCAACTTTAAATGTAGGCACATATAACACATCATGCAAATAATAGACGGAATTTAGAGGCAAAGACCCTTTTGCAACAATATTCTCTCTTTCTCCGCTAGGCAACAATCTGTGTGTGATGAATGAGCAATTTTTATCTTTATGCAACAATTTAGATAATGAAGTGATATGATTCGTCTCCCTGTTGTCAATAATCCAATTGCGGGAAGCGACTTTAAACAAACCTGGCTTTGTTACCACATTCGCTTTGGAACTAGAGCTTTCATCTTGATTGTTAAGAAGTGACAAAAGCTGCTTGAGTTGGGCTTCTGATAATGCAACTGCAGGCCTCCCTTCATCATTGTGTGACACCTCAGATACTTGATTAGCCGCAGAAAAACCTTTTATTCTGATTTGAGTGTAGGCCTGAATTTATTCTTGCCTTGGGATGGCCTGATGGGTACCCATGTAATTGAAAACACTTTTGGACCCAATGGCCCATCTCTCCACACTAAGAGCACTAAGGTCGTCCCCTTCCTAATCCAGAACGACGCCGTTCTTGGTCAAAGCATTATTCTCCGATCCGATCGGACATCCCGAGGTTGAGACGAGCGATTCATGAAGAATGATATGGGCGATGTACTACTGCTAAAAAGTTTGATTTTGGCAATTGTTGTTGTGACGCACCGCCATAGTAGTGCTCCCACCAAGCTCAGTCACAGTCTATGTGGAACTGAGGAGTCTTTGCTTTTCCTCTTGAGTAACTGAAGAGTACACTTGGCGGATGGAAGGCACATGATTCGTCAGAAGGATTTGACTGCGAATTGCACTATAAGTCTCATTCAAACCCATTAAGAATTGCATCATTTTTTGTTGATCCGTCGTGCTCCATGTGTTGCGTCTAAATATGAAGCAAATTCATCCAATAAATCCTTCAATTTAGTGTAGTAGGCGAGAGCAGAGAGTTGCTCGGTAGACAAGCAATATCTCGCTAAATTTCGAAGATGCAGGGTGCATTACTTTGAGAGAATCACTCACGGATTGAGAGTATTGATGATCAAGGAATGAACCATGTCGTTACACCATGACCAAGTCACATAGCCTTCAAGATCAGCTTCTTCTAAAGGAGCCTAGATATAACCATTGACAAATCCAAGCTTGTTTTTGGAGTTTAAGGCTACAGTCATAGCCCTTTTCCAACCAGAGTAATTGTTTCCATTCAAAGATTTGGAGACTAGAACCAATCCTGGATGATCCGAGAGACGAGTAAAATAAGGATTTGAGATGTCGATTTTGAAGAATCGATGTAAACTCTGGCTTGGATGAACCGGAAGAGGCAATAGTCTTGCTGGGAATAGAAGGTGTTGTTGGATTTTCATCGTTGGCCATGATGGCTGAAAAATACTAAGAAGATGCTACACGAGAATTAGAGTGCATCGATGAGTCAGGGTCTCAGTTCCGCTTTGATACCATGAAAGAAATGAATAGAAGAGATAATTTGTTGGAATGCTCTTTATTGATATGTGAGTGTAAATATATATAGAGTTAGCTAACATTCTCTACAAGACTATTACTTCCTATAATTAAGCTATCACTACAACAATTCAGTAATGTTCTATGAATACTCATTATAATCAATAAGTAAATAAGAAAAACAAATATTTACTATTAATACAAAAGATATGACAGATTTGACTTTCCAACAAAATGGAAAGGAATTTCCAAGATATCGAAGAAGAAAATGGAAATTTTGATAATGAGATTGAGGTTGTGGGTGCAAAGGGATAGGGTATAGATATTCCCCCAACAACATCATTTCTCTCTCCCTCTTCACCCACAGCCTCAATCTCCTTGTCAAAACTTCCATTATCTTTTTCAATATCTTGGAAATTGCTCTCCATTTCAGGGTGGAAATTCTATCCATCTACATTTTCACTTTCCCTTTCCATTTCCTTTGCCTCCATTTTCTCCATTTCAGGGTGGATATCCAAGAACAACCAATTTTCTCCCTCAATTCCTCCATCAAAACTGCTGAAACTCCTCATTTTTCCTCTTCAAACAATAATGTTAACACTATAATGTTGTGAGTGTCTCGTGTGTATATATATATATGCTTGTACTCCAGAGACTAGATTATCACAGAACAACTAGTAGAGGAAGAGATGTGCTTTTATTTGGCTTTCGATCGCACTCTTATAGCCAAAATCAATTGTGCCTCGTTGTCACTACCATAGAAATGCTAGTGACACGTACTCCATATGGTCCCATCACTTTGTCTCATCCTCTCGATCTTGTGGCTTTTCATCTTTGCCATTTTTTTCCTCAGCCGGAATTTTCGGTTAAAGCGAAAATCAACTTGAAACTCCATATTTACATGACTTAACAAACACGAGGTGGGAATGTGTTGTTCATGGCAGTGCAATTGACATTAGAAAGAGTGGTTGATAAAGGAGGAGGACGGGTGGGTGTGGGGGGGTGAGAATTGATCTAGGTTTATAGCCAACATTGGAAATACAATTTTCAATTCACCAGAGCTGGCTCAAGACATTCAGGGACCTTAGGTGAAAAAAAATTAGGGGGCCTTTTCAAGAAATTTGTTTATAAGAAAATAAAATAAATCTTGTCCATCAAAATATCGTTTCATTGATAAAGAGAAAACTAATAAAAGTTTAAGATAAACTCTTAACAACATTGAAAGTCTTATACTAATTTGAAACATAATACATATTGTTCAAAATCAACTAAACAATCAACTACAATCCAAAGAAAGAAAAAAAAAAAGACAACAACAAAAACAAAGCTAGTTTTTTTCCTTGAAACACAAGAGAAGTCAATGCAAGTCGGACAGATTGGAGAAAACTCTCTAGTTCTCGTGGAGCTGAAAATTAAAACAAAGATCTATGTAAATTTATTTTTCTTGTCTTTTGAGATGCAAAATTAATTATTAGATTATTGTATTCAAGTTTATACAAGAAATCGTGTTCAATGGACAAGAGAGATAATCCATTCAATTTTTCTTGTGAAATAGTTGATCTCAAATATGACTTTATCAACTTTAATTTTGAAAAACTCCTCTCCGTCGAAACAACTTGAACTGGAATTGTTAACAATATTCTATAAGTAATGTATGTATTTGGAAAAGAATAAACTCTTTTTATGTAATGAAGAATTTCCATTGGTCTATTCTTTTCCTTTAGAAAAATTTCCCTCAACTTTGAACTCTAAAAGCCCATCATGTTTTAAAATATTTTCGAGATTCAAACAATACTTTTCTTTAAAAAAATAAAAATTCATCCAATGATTTTAATTTCTTGAAATTGAATAGAAATACAAAATTCCTTCATACATTTCAAATTGCTCAAATCTATTTCAAAGTGAAGAAATAACTTGATCAATCATGTAAACAAAATAATGAATTTTGAAAGATTCTTTAACACATTGTATTCTACCTTCATCTATATTTTCATCAAACTGTTTTTTTCTATGATTCACACGTTTTCACGAAATATAGGTTCTACATCTATTTCACTTGCAATTTCTTTGGCTGATGTAAATCCATTTTGTCTATAATTTTAAAAAAAAATAAAGAAGACCCTATAATTGATCGATAGAAACATCAATGTGCATATTTTCATTTTGAAAGTTGAATTAACAACTAACAAAATATCAGACCCAATCATCATACCCAACAAAAATTCAAAATTATATAATTCATACATCACTAGACATTTAGCTTCACTCTTTATTTTATGATCATCACTACTTTACGCTAGCACAAACAAAGCATCTCTTTTTTGAAGCTTGAAATCTAATCGCTTTAACACTTCCAATACGACTATATCCCATCAAGTTTGTGGCAATGATTTGACAGTTAAGTTACTTATGTTGTCTTTCAATATTTTCCATCGCTTAGGTGAAGAAAAGAATAATTAATGCATTGTAGAACTCCAAAAAACGATATAGCTTGAACACAAGAGGTGGCAACGTCACAAAATAATTATTAAGTTAAGACTATGACAACCACATGATATATAATGCTCTAGGATTTATCTCCAACATTTTTTTTTGCACACCTTTTTGTTTTCCATTCATGTTAGATCCATTATTGTATCCTTGCCATCTTACATGATTGATATCCATGTTAATTATGTGCTCACTACTTGTCTCATGTCCTTTCACTTAAAACCGAGGTTCTTCCAATCTTTAGTTCCTTCAATGACAAAATTAGTTCGAACGAGATTTTGTACTAAATAGTTTGCAACAAAAGCAATTTACTTTGTCAAATTCCTTTGAATATACCAACCATCTTCTATCTTGTATTTCCTCATTTGATAATTTTCTTGAATAATAAGAAATGGAGAAATGCCTAGAAGTTTCATCTTTAGGAAAACCTATATCAACCTCTCTAATTGGAACTTTTTCTACTAAGATGTATCTTAATTTACTATCAATATTTTTCCATCGTCCCAGACCATAAACATTGATAGAAACATGATTCAAATTGTTATAGTATCTCTAGTTTTCACATTTGTTACCTCTTGTACATAGCTTTCATGACATTCTCCAGAATTTCCACCAACCATAACATTATCACATATTTCACCATTACAATTCTCTATGGTTTTTTCTACCGACACTTCATTATCCCTCAATTCAATTGGGATTGGGGTGGTGGCGTGGCGGAGGTGGCCGGGTTGTTTTTTTTTTTTTTAAGAAAATTGGACAAACTACCCAAATCAAAGTATGTATTTTGAAATATGCTCAATTTTAATAACATTTGACGAATTGACGAAATTATAAAAATATTGACAAAAATCCTAATTTTTCTCTTTTCCCACTCAATCTTTCTCTCTAACAAATTATATTATCTCATTCACTTTTAACTATTTCTCTCTCTAAACTACATCTCTCTCACTCCCACAAAACACCATTGCCACATCCCTCCAACTTTCACACTCTTTGAATCTTTATCATTGCCGCCTCCCTCCACCTGCAAAGTATTTTTGTGCCCATAAGCTCAAGGTCTCATTTTGAGGAAGTGGAGTATTTGTAAAGTTATAAGTTGTATTTTGTTCTCCATTACATTTATATATTGTGTTTGTTGTTGGGTAATATATTTATGCGAAAATGAAAGTGAATAAATTTGACAAAAGAAGAGCAGGAAAAAAAAGCAGGAAAAAAATCACACCATTTGAGAAGAAGGAAGATGTTGATCGACATAAATGGATTTATGTCAATGTTGTTGAAATGGTTTTCCATTTATGTCCACAACGTCGACACATAAACTGTCTTATTTTTCATTATTTTATGACCATTTGTACATAATTGTTGCTATAATTTAACATATATAAAACTAATTTTGGTCCAGTAATAGTGTCTATTTTATCACCATTTTTACATAGTTGTTGCTATATTTTACATATATGAAACAATTCATCTTTGTTAAAAATGATGGTGTAAATTAGGCGGATTATTCACAATCATTTTCATTATGAAAGGACAATTTTTTTTTTTAACTAATTCGTTGATTTGATGTATTTTGCTGTGAATATATTGTACGGAGAATGTTAGATTTGATGGACAAATCACATGACTTAGCAACATAAGGTATATCGATGTGATTATGCAAATTTTTGATGAGCAAAAAAAGTAAATTTTAGGGATAACTATTTTGCACATTTTGAACAATTACATAACATGCAAGTTCAATTTAGTGGAAAATTAGTTCATCAATTCATTCTCTACATAGTACATTCCAATAAAGTACACGAGGCATGGTTAAAGTTAAAGGACAACTAGCTAGGTTTGGAATGCAAGAATATTGTTTAATGACGGGTTTGCTTTGCCATGACAATTCAAGTAGTTTAAGTGTGTTCAAAGTATTGTCAAGGCATAGACTTAGAAGTTGCTACACAATTCTAGCTTTATCTCGTTGAATGAGTTGGAAAGTGCAATCATTAGGGAGACAAGTATAAGCTAGGATTAGTCTTACTTATCAAAGGAGTACTTATACCTATGGAGAGAACTAGAATTAACATAGAAATATTGTTGCTAGTAGACAAGTTGTACATATGCTATAAGTATCCATGGGGAAGAGACTGTTAGTTTACGTTGTGCTCTGTCTTTATTAAACTCTTGAGAGCGACAGGAGCAAGGGCAAGTGTTAATAGCAACGGTCTCTCAAGTACACATTGTATGGTTTTCCCATTGCATTTCATGTGAGAATTTGTAGTTTTGTTAGTATTGGTAGATTACATTTCATTGCTTTCTTTATAGCCGATGTTTTGATAATTCAATTTATTATAGATGTACAAGGCATGTCCTCAAATAGGTCACAATTTTGCAGAGAAGCTAACGATGGATTCCCACGTATTTTGAATTGGGATTCTTATCAGTAAACACGGTCGGCAACCATTATCAAATTTATGTCTAGTACGGAGGTTTGTTTACCACATTTGTCAATCATTGTACAAAAACATGTGTTGTTTTGTTAATGCAAGTTCGTATTTTTGTAGATTCTTATTTCGACAACGCTTCAACCCAGAAGAGTTCATTATGTGTCAAAGCAGAAGAGTTTTAAGTTCTAAAAACAACCACATTCATTCGACAGTATAATTATAGAATACAACGTCGATTACATAAAAAGACACTTAGTTAACAAAAAAAGCTACAAGTTATAGAAAAAGCGGGGTACCCTTCTCTTTTTAAATTATTTTGGTTATTTTTAGAAATAAAAGCGACAGTTTTTGAAAAATATATTGGAAAAAAAATAAGAAAAACAATGTAAAATTAAGTAAAAGGAGATGAACCTGCCATCTTTTACATTCTTCTTTTGTAGAAATTTTAGGACTTTTGAAATGCAATCACTTAATATACTCCATCTATCTTTGTATTTGTCATGCTTTTGCTTATTTAAAAATATGAAAGGTAAATAAGTCTTTGTATGCCCTTCTAACCAAATGTTTGGATGGAAATGAATAAGATGTGCTAATTAATACGAAGCTGAAAATAATAATACAATAAAAAAAGTCGAAAATATAAATGCAATAATAAACAAAAGTTAAAGGCTTCGATTATAATTAAAATATGGTGCAGCAACCAAACATTATGGTGGAAACATTAAAGTAGAGGCCTATTATCTAGACACCAGGTTTTTAACCAAATTCTCCTAAAGATAAATGAAACCCAGCCCCTCGCTGCCTCCACCCCCACTGCAGACTCTGTCTCCACCCCCAAATTGTGTGCAACTATTTCCATCATTTTCGTAGCTCTGTGCAACATCATAATTTCGTCTACATTACATACTCGTTCTCACTTATTCATTCTCAATTGATATATGTGTGTGAATTGCAAAATTTTGAATGTTGGCTATAAACCCTAGCTCAATTCCCACCCACCTTCTCCTCCTTGATCAACCACTCCTTCCAATGTCGATTGGACTGCCGCAGACAACACATTCACACCTCGGTGTTTGTAAAGTGGTGAAAATATGGAGATTCACAAGAGGAAATTCTGGCTGAGAAAAAAATAACGGCAAACATGAAAAGCCACAAGATCAGAAGATGAGACAAAGTGACGAGACCCACATGGAGTACATGTCACCAGCATTTCTAAGGTAGTGACAGTGAGGCACAGTGGATTTTGGCTATAAGAGTGTGATCAAACGCCAAATAAAAGCACCTCTCTTCCTCTACT
Organism: Forsythia suspensa; assembly: GCA_023638005.1. Lineage (NCBI taxonomy): Eukaryota > Viridiplantae > Streptophyta > Magnoliopsida > Lamiales > Oleaceae > Forsythia > Forsythia suspensa. The sequence goes on from JALRMA010000404.1 coordinate 1,829,248, forward strand.
AGTTGTTCTGTGATATTCAGACACACTCACAACAATAAATTGTTAACATTATTGTTTGAAGAGGGAAAATGAGGAGTTTCAGCGGTTTTGATGGAGGAAATGGGGGAGAAAAAGGGTTTTTCATGGATTTCCACCCTGAAATGGAGAAAATGGAGGAAAAGGAAATGGAAAGGGGAAGTGAACATGTAGATGGATAGAATCTCCAACCTGATATGGAGAGGAATTTCCAAGATATCGAAGAAGAAAATGGAAATTCTGATTACAAGATTAAGGCTGTGGGTAAAGAGGGAGAGGGAAATGATGTTGTTGGGGAATACAATGGAGAGAGACCTCCAGCTGATGATGTTTGTCCATTCATGTTTTGATAACTTCACTATCCCTTGCAAAACGAACTGTGGTCACTGGTTTTGAGGCAAGTTTTTCATTTCTTTCTCTTACTTTTAATTTTATTTTCAAGATTAAATTGCTATTTAGTGCTTATTTATTGCTAAATTTCTATTTATAAAGGGAATAATCCAAATATCAATAGACAATATCAAATTAGTATACATTTCTATTTATAATCATCGTTGATGACTAAAAATAGAAATGTAGCAATAAATAAGCACTAAACAGCAATTTAATCTTGAAAATAAAATTAAAAGAGAAAGAAAAGAAAAACTTGCCACAAAACCAGTGACCACAGTCCCTTTTGCAAGGGATAGTGAAGTTATCAAAACAGATTGGACAAACATCATGAGCTGGAGGTCTCTCCCCATCGTATTCCCCAACAACATCATTTCCCTCTCCCTTTTCACCCACAGCCTCAATCTCGTTATCATAATTTCCATTTTCTTCTTCGATATCTTGGAAATTCCTCTCCATTTCAGGGTGGAGATTCTCTCCATCTACATTTTAACTTCCCCTTTTCATTTCCTTTTCCCGATCCATGAACAACCCATTTTCTCCCTCAATTTCTCCATCAAAACCGCTGAAACTCCTTATTTTCCCTCTTCAAACAATAATGTTAACACTATATCATTGTGAGTGAGTGTCTGAATAGCTCTATATATATAATCACAGAACAACTAGTAGAGGAAGAGAAGTGCATTTATTTGGCGTTTGATCACACTCTTATAGCAAAAATCTACCGTGCCTCGCTGTCACTACCATAGAAATGCTGGTGACACGTACTCCATGTGGGTCCCGTCACATTCTCATCTTCTGATCTTGCGGCTTTTCATTTTTGAAGTTTTTTTTCTCAGCCGGAATTTCGCTTAAAGCCAAAATCCAACGTGAAGCTCCATATTTACACCACTTCACAAACACGTGGTGGGAATGTGTTGGCCGTGGCAGTGCAATCAACATTGGAAAGAGTGGTTGATGAAGGAGGAGAAGGGGAAAGGGGGGTGAGAATTGAGCTAGGTTTATAGCCAACATTTGAAATAAAATTTGCAATTCACCATAACCGCTCAAGGCATTCGGGGACCTTAGGTGAAAAAAAATTTTAGGAGGCCTTTTTAAGAATTTTTTTATAAGAAAATAAAATAAATCTTGTCCATAAAAATATCGTTTTAGAGAAAACTAATAAAAATTTAAAATAAGATCTTAACAACATTGAAAGTCTTATACTCAAATACAATTTTTAAAACATAACAAATATTGTTAAAAGCAATTAAACAATCAACTACAATATAAAGAAAAGTCAAACAACAATAAAAACAAAACTATTTTTTCCTTAAAACAAGCGAGAAGTCGGTGAAAGTTGGGGAGATTGGAGAAAGCTCTCTAGTTGTCCTGCACCTAAAATAAAACAAAGATCTATGTAAATTTATTTTTCTAGCCTTTTGAGATGCAAAATTAATTATTAGATCATTATATGCAAATATATCCAAGAAATTGTGTTCAATCAACAAGAGAGATAATTGTTCAATCTTTTTTGCGAAATAGTTGATCTCAAATATGAATTTATCAACTTTTATTTTGAAAAACTCCTCTCCATCGAAGCAACTTGAATTGGAATTGTTAACAAGATTCTATAAGCAATGCATGCATTTGGAAAAGAATCAACTCTTTTTATGTAATGAAGCCTAATCTTTTCCTTTTGAAAAATTTCCCTCAACACTTTTAACTCTAAAAGCCCTTCATGTTTTAAAATATTTTCGAGATTCAAACAATACTTTTCTAAAAAAAAAAAATCATCCAATGATTTTTTTTTTTTTTCATGAAATTGAATAGAAATACAAAAATTTCTTCATACATTTCAAATTGCTCAATTCTATTTTGATGTGAAGAAATAACTTGATCCATCATGTAAACAAAATAATGAATTACGAAAGATTCTTCAACACATTGCATTCTACCTTCATCTATATTTTCATCAAATTGTTTTTTCTACAAATCACACGTTTTTCATGAAATATAGGTTCTACATCTATTTCACTTGCAATTTCTTTGGTTGATGTAAATCTATTTTCTCTCTATAATTTTCAAAAATAAATAAAGAAGACCCTATAATTGATCCATCTGGTTGCCCAATTTCCCCCTCGCAGCTTGCATAAGTTGTCCTTCAAACAGTTCCTTCTCAAGCAGTAACAACATCAACGGTAGATAGGACCGAACAGTATCACGACGTTCTAAACCCAACTCATGTACTACTTGAATTGGCGAACAACCGAACCCTTGGGACGTTCTTCAACGCCAGAATAGCAAATCAATGTGCATATTTTCATTTTGAAAGTTCTCACTAATTGAATTAACAACAAACAAAATATTATACCTAACAAAAATTCAAAATTCTATAATTCATGCATCACTAGACATTTAGCTTCACTCTTTATTTTAGGATCATCATTAGTTTCTGCCAGATCAAACAAAGCATCTCTTAGTTTTGAAGCTTGAAATATAATCGCTTTAACACTTCCAATACGACTATCCCATCGAGTTTGTGACAATGATTTGACAGTTAAATTACTTATGTTGTCTTTCAATATTTTTCATTGCTGAGGTGAAGAAGAGAGTAATTAGTGCTTTGTAGAACTCCAAAAAATGATATAGCTTTAACACAAGAGGTGGCAACGTCACAAATTACACTACAAAAATGTTGTCTATAGCGACGACTTTTATCGTCTCTATATATCGAAAAGTCGTTCTTATAGTGTTACAGTGACGACAAAATCGTCGCTAAATGTCGTCGCTATAGGCACAACTTCTTTAGCGACTCTATAGGCGTCAAATTTTTTTATTAATTAAAGAAAAATATTTTCATAAATATAGACCCTGACCCGACCCTACAACTATTGGTTTGAAACTCGACCCACAAAGGGCCAACCCAGTCCACTAAGCTTTGTTTGGCATTTTTATTTCAGAATTGTTGAGATGTGATTTGAACTCTTAATCTAAGGATTGTGAAGTTGCAACCCAACCTTTGAAGAGAAATGAATTCTTGTTAATATATTTGTTTTTATAATATATATTAAATACATTTTCAATAAGTAAAAAATATATTATTAGTAAAATATCAAATTCCACACCACAGTTTCAAAAACTAAAAAAAATTCTCATCTATAGAGACGACAATGTCGTCTCTCAAAAAAAAAAAAAAAAAAAGCGGCAAAGCTTCCGCCATCTTCCAAAACAATATGGACGACTAAATTGATTTATAGAGACTAGTTTGGACTAAATTAAGTTCAATTTATGATGTTCGAATTCTTCACATAGGTTATGATGTATCATGATTTTTAACTTTTTCTTCCACTTTAAACCACCTAAGATAAATTGTTTGGATTGAATACTAGTGTGGGTATACTTGGGTTGCCCAATTAAGATTTATCGGCCACCCTTAAAACTAATTTAAACTTTATATTATTTTTCTAACTTATCACTTCTTCAGTGCCACTTATTTATGATACCATTTTGAGATACTACCATACTAGACAACAAGCTTTCCTACTTATGTCAATTAATGCATTGGGTATTGCTGTAGTTGGGCTTGCCTATCTTACTATGAACTATTTGTAAAAAAAAATTGATGGCTCTACCCTCATCTTTGCATATTGAATTTAAATATTTTGCAACTTTTAGGATTCACACGTTACACACAATAAAATAGTGTAAAAAATAAATTCATATTAAGAAAAAAAAACACAATTGCATGTTTGTGTATACTTATTAATAATTTACTATGATTAATTAATTAATTGAAATATTTATTCATGAAAAATACTAGAATAAATTTGTGACAAATGGTGTTAATTACAAAGACTAATAGGCGACAAATGTGGATGTCACGATTTGTTTTTCATCATCCCTACAAGCTAGAGCAATAACAAATATAGGTGTCGTAAATTTTTTCCTCCATCCTAGAATATTTAGCAACAAATATTCCTTGTCACCAAAAGTAGATCTATTGCATCACAAGAAAAATTGTGTTGCAAGAAATTAAAGTTTGTTGTCATAAGTTTCTCAAAAAATATTTTGACACCACGCTTCCCATCAAGTTTTTGGCGACAATCTTTATTACTTGTCGCACATTTTGATATTTCACAATAACTTTTTATGCCGCTTTATATTTTTTTTTGTACATATTTTTCCACCACAATTTTTGCAACAAACTATATATAAGTGTTACGCTAACTCACTTATTACAACAAATTTATGTATGTCGCAAAATATATTGTCGCGAAATAGAGATTTTATTGTAGTGACTTCACGTATTATTTGACCCAAAATTAACTTTGTCTTCTCCAACCACTATCATCAGCGGCCACCTCCCTCCACTACTCATCTCAATTCTGCTGGACAATCAATGAATGTACATTTGAAAACAAAGACAAAGTTGTAGATCTAGATTGTTCACACTTACTCAACTTTTCCAACTTTTCCAAACTTTTTCCTTTTTTCCAATCTGGTTTTGCAAACACCACCCAACATCATTTTTCATATTTACAATATTGATAGGCAATCAAGTCAGTGTTGTGCATTTACCCACTCCTTAGTCTTAAATTCCAATTGCACTACTTTGGTTTCTCTATGCATGTAGTTGTTTAGTGTGCCAATTAGCTATGTGCAATTCCACCTTCGCTTCTACATTTTTTGTATACTATTTTGCTAATAAGCTTCATGCTTCTCTATCTATCATACTAAGAATAATTTTATAATGTTTTGCACGTGGTGAAGAAGGAAATACGACCCGTGGTAGAAATATTTTGAGTTCTTGGAAGCTTATTGAAACAAAAAGGCCCAGTTGCACATCTAAAGACGTAAGACCACTCTCAATCTCAAACCAACACAACCATGAAGTAAGTTACATTACAAGTTTGATAATTTTTTTTTTTAAAACACAATAGGTCGCATGTTTTATTAATAACGAAAATAAAATCTAGTATACACTTAGAAGGAGCTTGACCAGACTTCCAGCTAAAAGTACAAAAAAATAACCTTATCCCATCCAGAAACAAGGAGTACAATGTAAGAGCTAAATAAACTATACTTAATTCACCATAGTCATACTCTTTGTCATTGACATCATGTGCATCAAATTGGATATTGCATTGACCATTGTCTTCTTCATTGCTACCATGTGCATCTGTTTATATATTGCATTATCCGCAACAACTTTGAATTGCATTGATGATTATCTTTTTTCATTCTCCACAATAGTTTGCATATCATGTTGCTCATCAACCGAACCCTTATTCACAAAGGTTACACAAAGAGGAACTTGGTCGTGCATAGAGAAAAACCAACTCACATCCATGTCACAAGTAATCTTCATCGGTGGAATTTGCCATGCTAGGGACTAGAAATTTCATCTCCATTGCGTGTAGAATGGAATTAACCTCAAGCACTTACCATATTTCTCCATATATGAAATATTTTTGAAACAAAATATTCTTCGTAGTGTCTGGATTATTCCTATCCATTTCCAAATCCATCCACCTTCGTCACTCTTTCAAATTCGACAAAATAACAAAAGACAGTGATTATACTAGAATTCATATCTATAATTGAACAAAAATAGGTACGTAACATGTTAGTCCAATTAAACAAAAACTATATGCACGCATATTAAATAATAGGGATCTTAAACAAAGAATCTATTATATGTCAAACGGAAGAGTTTGAAGTTCTAAAAACAACCCATCTTCATTCGGCAGTAGAATTATAGAATACAACTTCAATTACAAAAAGAAAATGGCACAAGTTATAGAAAAGCGGCACCAGTTACCAAAACTAAAAATAAAATAAAAAACCGCACCCTTCCATTTTTTACATTATTTTTCTTATATTCAGAAATAAAATCAATTGTTTTTCAAAATAATGAAAAAATCGAAAAATGAAAAAAAAATTGTAAAAATAAGTCAAAGGAGATGAAACTGCCATATTTCATGTTCTTCTTTTGGGGTTGAAAATGGGTTTTGAAGAATGAGAGGAAAATGGTGAACAGAATTGTAGGATTAGGTTTTGGGTAAAATTTTGTACGTTAAATTTCACTTAGGGCATTTTTTAACTAAAGGGTATTTTGGACGTTTATTGTATAATGAAGTAAAGTACAAGGGTAATTATATTCACACAACATTTTTTTTTTTTTTTTTTTGCATCACATTTTAATTATATTTAATATCCTTAATCTATGAACATTATAGCACTCATGTCCCCAACTTTTTTTTTATCACATTTTTATCCTCAACTTTTTATTAATTTGCATATCTTGTATTTGGTAACGGTTTCCATCTAAAACATTTTTTGGGAATTCGTAAAAAGACTTATTTGTCTGTCATATTTTAAAAAAAACAATAGATCCAAAAGTACGATAAATTTTTTATTCTCATTTCAAAGCACGTAAACAAAATATCTTGACAAAAACCATCATTAATGATGAAGTGTGCTATTAATAAAAGTTGAAGATAAGAATTCGATGACAAAAAGTTAAGAACATAATTGCAACAATGAACAAAAGTTGAGGATCTTATGTACAATTAAAATATGGTGCACTTATAACAAATTATAGTGTGAATATAATCACCCAAAGTATAAACTTAAGGCTAAATATATTCACACCATATTTTTCTATAAGTGCACCACATTGAAATTGCATAAAAAGTCCATAATCTTTATTTATTATTACATTTATGTGCCTAATATTTTTTCATCACATTCCTATCATCAACCTTCCATTAATTATCACATATTATCTTTGATAACGTTCCCGTCCAAAAATTTCATTAAGAAGGAACAAAAAGACTCATTTTTTCCTTGTATTTTTAAATGAGCCAAAAAAAAAATTATTAATATTTGTCCCTCATTTTAAAGCACACTAATAGAATTTTTGGACAAAAATTTTAGTAGGAACAAGATGTGTTAATTAATAGAATGTTAAATATAAGAATTTGATGAAAAAAAGTTAAGGACATAAATATGACAATAAATAAAAGTTAAAGACATTTTATGTAATTAAAATGTAGTGCATTTATAATAAAATGTTGTGTGAATATAACCACCCTAAACTTAAAGGTAATTATATTAACTCCGCATTTTAATTGCAATGAAGGTTCCTCATCTTTGCTCATTGCCGCACTTATGTCTTCAACTTTTTTTTTTTCCTCATTACATTCTTATCACCAATCTTCAATTTATTAACACATCTTTTCCATGACAATGGCTTATAATTCTATCCAAATATTCAGTTAGCGTGCTCAGAATGAGAGGTAAATATTTTTTAATTTTTTGTATTTGTTATTTTTTTTTGCTTATTTAAAAATATGAGGAGTAAATAAGTCTTTTTATGCCATCCTAACGGACTTTTTGGATAGAAATGAACAAGATGCGTTAATTAACAGAAGGTTGAAGATAATAATGCGAGAAAAAAATATTGGAGATATAAATGCGACTATGAGGAAAAATTTAAAGGCTTTTGTTATAATTAAAATGTGGTACAACAAATAAAAAATTGTGTAGGTTTGGTTGACTAGGTTTTTAAACCAAATTCTGCTAAAGAAAAATGAAACCTAGCCCCTCCCGCCTTCGCCACCACCACCGCCCAGCCCCTCGCCAACTCCACGACCACCGCAACTGTCTCCACCCCCAAATTGTCCACGACCATTTCTATCATTTTCGCAGCTTTGTGCATCATCATAATATTGTCTATGTTACATTCTCGTTTCTCACCTATTCATTCATTTGATATATGTGTGTGAATTGTAGAGCCATTTAAGGTATTAGGTGACTTAGGCGGTCGCCTAAGGTCCCAACTTAGAGAAGGCCCCGAGTTTTTTAAATTACTTTAAGTTTTTTTAATATGTAATCTTTTTTTTTTTTTTGGTTAAAAAATTAAAACTAAAACCCAACCAACCTACAACAACCTAGCCCAAAAAACCCCAAATCATTTGCTGTAAAATGAAAAACCCATCATTTTCTGTAAAATGAAAAATCCAAATCGTTTAATTATTTCAAGAATCAAGAAACAAAGTTCAGTACCCTAGACGTCTATTCTTCTTCCATTTTCCCATTTATTTCGTAACGTTGGAATTTCCCTCTTCATCTTCCTTATGTAAATGAAATACCTAAAAACCCCATTATTTCATCGATTAAACATGCAATCAAAGTAAAACCATTTTCTTCAAAACGATTTTGACTAAAGATAAGCTTGCTCAATTGTTTTCTTAAGTCAAGATTTGGTGGAACTCACTAGTTTCTGTTGATTGATTCACATAAATTGATTTCCGGCAAACATTTGTGAAGTCAATTAGACAAGTCTTAAGTTAAGATTTCGAGTTTTGAGTTCGACATATATAATTCTCTAATATGTAGTTCTTCGAATAATTTAAATCATCTTTGTGATAATTTACTAGTAATTTTTGTTTTAATGGTTCTTTCTGTCCTTTTTCTTCTTCTCACCCTTGTTTTTCTACGTGTTAGGAGATTAATAGATCCATTATCATTGAGGAAATGGGTAATATGGAGACTCTAATTTGGAAAAGTTTTGACTTTTTGTTCATTTGAAGATTGTCTTAAGAAATTTCCAGGTGATATATTTCGTACTCGTTTGTTGTGTTGCTTGATTATTATCTCCCTAATTAAGAACAAATATATCTACTAGAAAATATTTATCGAGATATGAAAACTTAAGAAAAGAGAAGAGTTGATAATTTGATTCAATTGCAAATAGGAGCTCTTACAAAATTTATCATGATTGAGCCCACAAGTGAATTGAGGGATAATGAAGTGCTAGTAGAAAAAATCATGGAGAATTGTAATGATGAAATATGTGATAATGTTATGGTTGGTGGAGATTCTAAAGAGTGTCACGAAAGCTATGTACAAGAGGAAACAAGTGTGGAAACTAGAGATAGTATAACAATTTGAATCATGTTTCTATCATTATTTATGGTCTGGGACGATGGAAAAATATTGATAATAAATTAAGAGACATCTTAGTAGAAAAAGTTCCAATTATAGAGGTTGTGTGACGACTTCTAAATTTTCGGTAATTTTTTTTTCCTGCTTCAGGTATGCTGAAGGCTTTTAGTAGCCTCAAGCTGTAATACAAAACCAACTTTTGAAGGATTCTAGTATCCTTTTGTTAAACACCGAGCAGGTATTTCTGTCTCTGCTTCAGGTCTGAAAGCTTCTGGTAGCCTCGAGTTGAGTTAACAAACTAGTTTCTGACTGTTTACAGACCTGACATGTCTATATCCATTTTTAAGTTTATTAGCTTTACTCTTAATATTCGAATTAAAACTTTAATTTACAATTCTTAGGTTTTTAAAACTGAGGCAAGAAATAAAACTTTGAAAATGTAGATGATGGAATTCAAATGCTTGAATATGTAAATTTAAATCAAACATAAGCATAGTAAATAAGATTCCCATTTCTTAAGCACATCGAGTTCCTATACTTTACAAAATCATTTATCCCGATTCCGCTAAAAACAAATCAGCATCATCCATTTCATCTTTATATACATCTTTATACATGGTCTTGATGATGCAAAGAGAATCCACAAAATATATTGAAACTCTAAAATTGACCATCCATCAAGTGATGAACAACAGGGTTCGCAGATTTTGTAATGTCATCGCATTGTAGATGGATACCATCTTGGAGGTCATTTCTTTTATGTATAACTTGGGCTATAAAGGATAGTGGGTCCAAACATCCCTTTTTGTGATAACATGATACTCTCGTCCATCATTAGACATCTTCCCTCATGTCCTTACCACATCGGTATATCCTCGATACATTCTCTACAAAATTATAAAATGACTTATAAGCTGCAAATTTTAGTGAGTGAAGCAACAAATAAGTCATAGAGAGTAGGATCATCTTATCATTTAAATCTTATTTAAGAATACTTTGTTCATAATCACCTTACCTCTTAACTTTAACTTATAGTTTCATATAAGCTAAATAGGAATCAACACATAAGCCGCCAATTACATAGGGGAAAAGTCATCTTCACTTTGATCACCACATTTATAAACATATAAGGAAAAACATAAAAGCTGCATTTGACAAAAATCTGCATTCTTGAAATAAGAATTTAGTGCACATAATTCACTTATGAACCAAATACATACTGTATGATGAATGTATATGCAACCGGTTTTATCTTGTCTTTGGACCCGTCCCATAAATAGAAACTTGTACAATTGAGCGCTCAAATATTGTGCTTAAAATAGCATACTAATGTCACAATACTTTCTTAGAACAACTCTTTGCTCATTTGGGATCTCAAAAGCCCTGTGGCTTTAACTCCTCAAAGAAGAGCCCTATGGCTTGGAGTTTATAAATGGTCATATGGCGTGTGGCTTGTGACCTTAATGATTGGACCCTATGGTCCATGAGGCATTAATCCCCATTAGTGTACATCTATTTAGGTAACTTTAGTGATTTTCATGATCTATTTTATTCTCATTTAGCACATGAGTTAAGACTATTTAATGATCATGATTACTAATAACATCTCAAATGTTTTCATTCCAACTCTTCAACACAAAATATAAGAATCGTGCTTGAATGAAAACAAGAAGTAGAATGTAACACATGCATAATTTTCACATTGTGTTTCTGGAAGCATTTAAGCCACATATTTCAATCCACGAAGCACGTTTGAACTTAATCATCAATACATTTTACTGCAGCTGATCCTTTACTTTAACAATTATAAGGAATGCCAACATCCATTCTAAGAGAAATTCTAAAATCAAATAAGGCACTTGCTTGAGCATATAGTACATGCAAAGTGAAAGCTTTTGTAAAATTTACTCAAGAAAATGGATGGATTAACATGGAATCAAGACTTGAACAATAATCACATACCATTTACTCACATAATTTCTTGATCTCAAATAAGATAAACTAGAGTTGTTCAAAGTAAAAATATTCAATTTAACTAACATCAAAAGTTGAATTAAAGTGATATAAAACTTTGAAACTTTGAGAACACTAAATTTCTATAACTATTTAGTTAGAAGAATTCAGCCAAATGAAGAATTATAACTGCTCGTGGTAAAAACTCTATGAATTAAATACATGTAAGGCAATAAGCTAACCTTTTAGAATCTTAAAAATTTCTGGACTTGATTTCTCATTTTGAATGGGTGATAACATTGTTATGAGGTAAGAACAACACTGTTGGAATGCTGAAATTCCGAAAATGAATGCAAGAAACAACATGTTGTAAAAGAAGGAAAAGAGCAAGAAATATAATGGCTAAAATTTCTGGACAAAGGTGGAATAACTTGCTGAAATATCATTAATAAAGAGAGATATCTAAGGAAAATTTCTTGATTCCAACATAGGTTAAGCAAAATTCTAGAATTCCAACATAAACATCAATTAATTTAACATAATAAGGAGTAAACATGGACAAAATATGAAATACTACAGAAATGTTTCCTAAGAATGAACACATAGTGCAAATAAATGCTTTACTCACATGAACTTACATTGGCTGTGATTTTTTTCTAACTGCTGGGATTCCCTATTTATAGAGAGAGCTAGAGGTGCATTAGGTGGTGTTTTGTCTGACTTATTTCCATGCTTCCACTTATTTAATGTTTGATTGTCCTAATTTCGGTTATTTTATACTTAATGTGTACGAATATAGTATCGTACTATTAAATTAATTTATTTTTGTTTCTGCCAAACAACCCCTAAATGGTCATGATTAAATTTGGATGTATGCCATCAAATCCTTATTATAATAAGAAAATAGACAGATTTTTCATTTTGAGATGCAATGTTCGGGTCAACATTTGAGGGTCCTAACGAGATTTAAACTGGGAGAACTTTATACCATTGCAAATTTCTAGTTACGAGCTTCGTAACGCACACACATGCAACAGGAATGGATCATTCGACTGCTTATACAATTCGCTCAAAATGGGCTGCTCGACCACACAATTTTACACTTAGCCAATTTTTCAGATTTTCTAAAATTTCATTCGACTTTGGCTCAACTTTCTATGCTTATCCCAACTCGAAAAGTTTATAAATTTGATACCAAAATGAAGGTTTTGATATGAACTACGAGGTGATATGACATGCATTGCTTACCATTCATCGTACTACTCATGAAATATTTATAAAGTAGGCTCGAACACAATGGCAAAACCGTAATTTATTCCAATATTCCAGATTTCCAAATTTTCTGTCCTACCTCCAACTATGAAGGTATGATTAATTTGGTCCTAACATTCCAACTTCAATTTCCTCTAATTTGGTCCTTAAATTTTAATTAACACATTTCTCTCTACTTTTTACATTATACACTATCGTAATTCTTCAATTCAATTTGGTCCTTAAATTTTAATTAACGCATTTCTCTCTACTTTGTACATTATACACTATTGTAACTCTTCAATTCTTGAATAAATTAATCATTTGAACTTGAAGTATGCTTTTTATATTTAATATACGATTCGAGAGATCGAGAAAATTTAGGCATGAAATTTTCGGGACATTACAAGTTGATATAGGTTTTCCTAAAGATGAAACTTCTAGGCATTTTTCCATTTCTTATTATTCGAGAAAATTATCAAATGGGGAAACACAAGATAGAAGATGGTTGGTATATTCAAAGAAATTTGACGAAGTATATTCCTTTTGTTGTAAACTATTTAGTACAAAATTTCGTTCGAACTAATTTGTCAATGAAGGAACCAAAGTTTGGAAGAACCTCAGTTTTAAGTGAAAGGTCATGAGACAAGCAGTGATCACATAATTAACATGGATGCATGGATTGATTTAGAGTTGAGATTGCTGAAGAACAGGGCCGGTTCTGACATTTCCGGGGCCCGAGGCGAAGTTCAAAAATTAGGCCCCCCAATAGACCCCCAAATTATATTATGCATTTAAAATCCACAAGGCTATTACGGAACTAACTACAAATTTAAAACTCGAAGAAAAAAAATAACAAACAAAATATATTATACAAAAAAATTTATATTATAATATATTGTTAACAAGATCGAAAATGTTCTAAACTATCACTTAAATACAACTCGTCTAGCGGTTTTAGAAGCAAAAATATTAATCAAATTTGAGTAATCTAATTGTTCAACAATTTCTTTCTCAATTGATATCATAGCCAATCCATTCAATCTTTCTTGTGACATAGTTGATCGGAGATAAGTCTTGATCGACTTCAACTTGAAAAACTCCTTTCATGAGATGCTATCAGAACCGGTATGGTTAGCAAAATTTTGTAAGCAATATAGGCATTTGGAAAACAACCATCCAATGTCTTCAAATAATGTAACACATCAATTGCTTTCTTTGCTTCACTTGGTAAATAGCTCTTCAAGATCTGTCAATTCGAACATAAATCATCTCCATTAATATCCGAATGTCCATTATGTGTCAAATCTTGCTCAAGATTATTACAAGATTTCAACAAACCGACACAAGATGTGCGATATAACTTCTCCAAACTAAACAAAATCCAAATGTCTCTTCAAGTTGTTTAAATTGTTGAAATCGTGTTTGAAGCGAAGATCGAGCTTGGTCAACAACAAAAAAGGAAGTAATCAACTCTAAAAGATTCTTCTGGCGATTGATTTACCTCATCACCGCCACTTTCATCAAAGCGCTTCTTTCTTGAATGACATGTTTTCTCGAAATACGACTTCAATTCCCATTTCACTTGCTTTTGTTTTCGCTTCATCTATGGCAATAGCAAACCCATTTTCTCTATAATCGCCGAGAAACATAACAAGTCCTTGTAAGAGGTTGATAGCACCATCCACATCCATGTTTTCAGCTTGAAGATACTTACTCACCGTATTAATTGCATACAACAACCTATACCAAATTACCATGCCAAGCAAGAACTCAAAATTTTCAAGTTCATATGTCGCTAAGGACTCAGCTTCACTCTTCGTTTTACCATCTTCATAATTTCTTGCCAAGTCAAGTAAAGCGTCTCTTATTTGTGCAGTTTGCTCTTTTATAGGTTTGACACTTTCAACATGACTTTCCCAACGTGTTTGTGACAATGGCTTCACTGTCAAACCTTCTACTTTATCTTTGAAAATTTTCCATCGCTTAGGAGAAGAAGCGAACAATGTGTAGATCCGTTGTATCACTCCAAAGAAGGATAGAGCTTTAGGACAACAATTCACCATATCACATAATGCAAGATTAAGACTATGGCAACCACATGGAGTATAAAAAGCTCTGGGATTAATTTCAAGTAATCTTTTTTGTACACCTTTGTGTCTCCCGCTCATGTTAGCTCCGTTGTCATATCCCTGCCCTCTAATATCATCAATATCAAGCTCAAGATTGATTAAAACATTTTGAAGCTCGAGAGAAAGTCCAAGTCCTGACGTATCATCTACCTTCAAAAACTCAAGCCAATATTCTTCTACTGTCGGTGATTTTTCCAAATCATCAACACATCGTATGACTAACGACATTTGCTCCTCGTAACTACGCATCCGGAGTACAATCAAGTAAAAACCGAAAAATATTTTGCATGTCTAACTTTCTTGAGAATTGAACTTCTTACCTCTCACGCTAACATCTCGTATCAATTCATTTTGAATTGACTTTACCAAGATATGTATAATGAATCTCACGTGCTTTAGCACGCTCGAATGTGCTCTTGCATTATTGGATCAAACTCAGCAACCATTTCTACCATTTGCAAAAAGAGACCATTGTTTTCAAGATAAAGCTGTTCATCATCTCCTCGGAATGCCAAGCTGTTCTTGGCGAGTCTTTTCACAATAGCAATTATCCTCGTTAACACTTCTCTCCAATGTTTTCTTTCTTCATCAATCACCAATTGCACGCTTCTATCAATTGTATTTTTTGTTTGAAGTCTGTTTTCCAAATCAATCCAACTAGACATGCAACGTATATGCTCTTCATTTCCTTCATGACTTTTAATAGACCATTTGTTGATTATGCCAATCTTTGTATCCATCATTACCCAATTGGCCTATTTTATTCATTGTAGATGGTGTTTTAAACAACTGCAAAGAAAAGCAAAATATCCTATCTAAAGATCTTGAATATACTAGCCATTTTCTATCAATAGTCCGCCCATTTGGTAGTAATCGCGTAAATTGTGAACAATCAAAATGCCTATTTGCACCATCTTTGGGAAATAAGATGCCATTGACTCTTTTTGGACCCATTTCAACTAAATAATCCCTCATCTTTTGGTCAATATTTTTCCAATTCCGGGATCCTCGAAATTAAAAGAAAAGCCACCCACTTCATTTAAATTTGTATGATGAACATCATCTACAACATTCTCGATTGATTCTTCCATATTACGTTGTTCCTCAATCACAAAAGTTTCCACTTGTTTCTTCACTCTCTTTTTTTTTTTTGTTTCGATTGAAATACTTATCCATATCTCCGCTTGACTTTGAACTAATGCCATTTCCTTTTCTTTTCGTTTTCTTTTTTGAGCTCCAGACGGATATTTAGGAGGCATGACTAGCCTAAAAAATAATAAAATATTTCAATAATCTCAAAATTAAAGCCGACAAGGCCACAATCATATAAGCCGACAAGGCCACAATTATATGAGCCGACAAGGCTACAATCACGTATAAGCCGGCAAGGCTTCAACTATTTTAATTAAATAAATAAATAAGCGAGGGATAGCCATTGCTTACTTGAGAGTGAAATTTGAGCGGCAATTATGATATGACAAGTGTGAAAAACCACTTCTTCTTCTTGGAGATGTTAAACCTAAAATTAAGTATTAAAATTTGGTCAATCACTCAAACTCAATAATTATAATTGCTTCCAGACCGCATTACCCCAAACCGAAAAAAAAAAAGAGAGAAAATCTTTCTTGGTTTTAATACTATTGCATTGTGTTTACTAATGTTTGAATTGACGGGAAAGATAATAATTATGTCACGATTCAAGAACCGAGACTTTTTTAATTATTATTTTGTTTAACAATAACCGAAATCAAATTAGTTTCTTTGCAATGGTGAAATTGCACACCTACTTACAATATGAATTCTATAAATCGATGCAAAAACCTTTTACATTACAGTCCCATTTTGCACTTGCATTAACATCAACAAAATCCATTTTTCTACTTTATAATCCTAAAATTACTACGTAGCCAACAAATGAATTGCATCAATGAACATAAGAAGTAAGAACCCGTACGACCAAAACTACTCCTATAAAATAAAATGGGGAAAAATGATAAACCCAAAACAATAATACCCATTAACAAAGATTAAGATAAACCCAAAAAAATAAAAATAAAGAAATACCTCTAACCAAGCCCGAGTCGAAAAACGGAAAAGGAGAAGAGAATCAATTGAATCGAGATGGAGGAGCCGAGGAGGAAGTAAGGAAGAGGAAGATAATAATTTTTCGTGAAAATTTGGACAATGCAAATATGCAATGAATCGCATCATGAGTGTCTCCAAGCTCCCGACTCTCTGTGACTTTGCGTGTATAATTGTATAAGTGATTAAGTGTATGTATTCTTTGAAGTGTGCACTGTGACGTGACTAAAAGACTAAAAGTGAATAGTATTGGGCTTGGTTGGTTTGTTGTGAATATATAATAATGTTCTTTGTATTGGGTTTTTTTTTCAAACTTTTGGGCTTTGGCTTTGGGCCAAAACTGCACCGTTATTATTTTTTTTTTTTTTTCTTTCAAAATGGGCCCCTTTGGTTTTGGGCCCGAGGCGGTCGCCTCACTCGCCTCGGCCAAAACCAAGACCCTTGAAGAATATGACAATTGATAGAGATGCACGAGAAAGAATTAATCGAGAGAAGGAACATTGTAAGAACATTTTAAAAGAATCATTGTGGTAGTAGAAGCTCTAACTAAAAATAATTTGGCATTTCGTGGAACTAATGAGAAGATCTATCAAGCGAATAATGGGAATTTCTTAAGTCATGTTGAGATGATAGCTGAATTTGATCCAATAATGCAATAACATTGCCGATGTATTCAAAATGGTGAGATTTATTATCATAACTTAGGGACATAATATTCAAAATGAGTTGATACAAATGTTCGCACTTGAACTCAAAATTCCATTTTAAGAAGAAAATTAAAGAAGCATAGTATTTTTCCATTATACTTGTCCATACTCCAGATTTAAGCAATCAAGAACAAATGTCTCTCATATTAAGGTGCGTGCATATTTCAACATCCCAATAAGAATAGAAGAATGTTGGATAAAATTCGACATGTAGGGCCAAACACGTATATATTAAAATGTGTGGTGCTATCTTAAGGTTTTAGTTAATAAAGTGATCCACTAAAGACTATTTTGGACTAATGGGTATTAAGTGTCATGAGATTAAAGTGTAGAGACGGATACAATGTTTTAAATTGATGAGGGGCCAATTTAACAACATTGAAACATAATAACTGCCATGCAGTTATATATACAATTCATGGTCCCCAATTGAGCGTGACTTTTCATAACTCTTTGCATCCCCATCCGTAAGAGACACTAAGGAGAAAACCACGGATCAGTTGGAAGACCATAACCCCGTTCGATCAAACAGAATCATGGATTCAGGTATGCTTCCACTTCAGTCTTGATCTTGATAATTACAACATGATGTGCTTGAGTTATAGATGTGAAATCATCTGTGTATATGGATTCGGTAAATAAATCTAACAAGTGGTATTAGAGCCACCTTCATGTTGTATTATCAGATATGTATCTATGTGGACATGATTCGTTTTTTCTGAAATTATAAATTCATGGTCTTATGTATATTCAATCATGGATTTAGAAATTCACGAACAATTAATATATATCACGAACGTGTCCAATTTCTGTATGTATTTGACGTTGAAATTGTGATATTTTGTTAGTTGAAATATATGTATTTATATGGATTCCGATTCTGTATGTATATATATTGTTCAAGAATATGGGTTTTTCAAATTTTTGCAATCAGTATATGATTTCATCGAATTGGGTTTTCGAATTTCAATGGTCGAATTTTTGTATTGTGGTTGGTTTGTTGGTTGATGGATTAAGTGGATTCGGTAGCCGGAGGATGAAGGGGACACATGGCGCCATCTCTGGCGCGCTGGCGAGGAAAGCGGCCTTGCACTGTGACAAGCAGCAGCGCCAGAGATGGCGCTGCAGACGGCGATCTCTGCTGGCGTTGGTGGCGGTGGCGGCTAGGGTTGAAACCCCAGGCATTGCGTTTTCGATTTTGGGCCTAGGGACCCCATGCGGAAATTAGAACTTCTAAAGGGCTGGTTTGCAATTTTGCAAAAATTTAAATTATTTAACCTATGGTCCTCCTGCTTGTTCCTCATTTAATTTAAACCCTAAAGTTTTAAATTCATTTAAATTGGCCCTTTAGACTTCTGAATTTATAAAATCAGTCCCTATAGTTTTAGTAATCACTTAAGTTGGGCCCTTAAAGTTCTGAATTTTATGATTCAGTCCCTAAAGTTTAAGATTTTAATTAATTGGCCACTAATGTTTTTGGTAAATTGCAATTTAGTCCTTCAAGCTTAAAATCTTTCATAATTGGCCAATCAAGTTTAATCAAATTGCAATTTAACCCTCCAACTTAATGATTACTTAATCCTAAAGCTTTGAACTTCAAAAATTCAAATCCTAAAGTTTTAAAATTATGCAAAACAATCAATTAAGGTTCAAATTTTGGTATGACAGACTCTTTTGAGAAATATAATATTCCAAAGTGAATTAATTGAAGCAACATGTTGCCAAAGTAACCTCTCTTGTGGAAATTAATTAACTTAGAATATTAGAAAGTTTTGTGTGTGTGTTGTTCATGCGGATATTGATCGGCCCAAAAGAAGGTCAATGTTTGGCTAGAATTTCACATGCACCTGTGGTGATAAACGCGTGACGATTATTTGGTTTAACGTGTGATCAATAAATCGGTCCAAAGAAAGGTTTATTGATTGACATGTCTTATTGTCAGTGTTTGATCGCTACATCGAGGTACCACTTACGAGTCAATGTTTCTATCCAAAGACTAAATATTGATGTTGTGCTAGGTATCTTGTGATGGGCCTTACCAATATATTTGAAATTACTATTTGCATAATAAAGTACTAATGTAAGCTATTTCTATCTTTTTCTCTATACAGCTCATTCATCTACTTCATCAATATCTGCAAACATCAATTTAATCCCCATGCTTAATGGGTCAAACTTCAAGGATTGGAAAGAGAACGTTCTAATTGTTCTCGGCTGCATGGATCTCGACCTTGCTCTTAGGATTGAGAAACTTGCTTCTCCTACGGATGCAAGTTCACCTGATGACAGGAAGAACTTTGAGAAGTAGGAACGCTCAAATCGTATGAGTCTAATGATCATTAAGCACAGCATTCCGAAGCCTTTAGGGGTGCAATATCTGAGGAGGTAACTAATGCTAAGGAATTCCTTGCTCAAATTGAGAGCATGTTTGTTTGCCATTAAAATGGATTTTTTCTTTTCCATTTTTTGACTTTTGGGTCAAAATGACCAAAATACCTTTTACTTTCACGATGGCCGTAATATTTGACTAGAAAAAGGGACATTTTGGTCAATTTTCCCCAAAAGTCAAAAAATGGAAAAAAAAATCCATTTTAATGGCAAACAAACATGCTCAAAAGCGCTTTGAAAAAAGCGATAAGGTTGAAACAAGCACGCTTCTGCAAAGCTTGATTTCAACGAAGTATAAAAGCAAGGGGAACATAAAGGAATACATCATGCAGATGTCTCATACTGCTTCAAAACTTAAGGCACTAAAGCTCGACTTGTCTGATGATTTGCTCGTGCATTTAGTATTAATATCGCTTTCTGCACATTACAATTAATTTAAGGTCAGTTACAACTGTCAAAAGGAGAAATGGACTCTAAATGAGCTCATTTCATATTTTGTGCAAGAGGAAGAAAGGTTGAAGCAAGATAGAACTGAAATTGCTAACTTGACAAGTACCTCTAAAGATAAGGGCAAGAAAAGAAAAACAGAATATGAAGCTGCTAAGGGTCCAGAACAGAAGAAACCACATAAAGACAAAGAAGGTTGTTTCTTTTGCCAGAAGCCTGGACATTTAAAGAAGGATTGTACCAAATATAACGTCTGGCGTGCAAAGAAAGGTACATTTCTTAATTTGGTCTGTTCTGAGGTTAATTTAGCTTCAGTACCTAGAAATACTTGGTGGTTAGATTCTGGTGCTACTACTCACATAAGTATTTCTATGTAGGGTTGCTGTTGCTCTTTGAAAGCCAAATGATCTTGAAAGATTCATCTTTGTGGGTGACGGAAAATCGATGTAAGTTGAAGCAATAGGCACTTTTAAGTTATTGTTAGAAAGCGGTTTTTATTTGAATTTGAAAGACACTTTTGTTGTTGTACCGTCATTTAGACGGAATTTGGTTTTTATTTCCTTATTGGACAAATTTGGATATTATTGTTCTTTTAGAAATTGTCAGTTTAGTCTTTCTTTAAATTCAAATATTGTTGGTACTAGTTCATTATGTTCATACGATAACTTATATTTACTTGATACTATTGCGTCATATAATGAAACCTTGCATGTGGAATCACGTGGTACTAAGCAAAAATTAAATAAAGAAAATTCGGCAAAATTATGGCACAAGCGCTTAGGTCACATCTCAAAAACTAGAGTTGAATGACTTGTGTCAGATGGCATTTTGGACTCCCTGGACTTTACAGACTTTGATGTTTGTATTAATTGTATGAAGGGAAAACAGACCAAAACAAAAAAAGGTTAGGTGCTAATAGAACTTCGGACGTCTTAGAATTGATACACACAGATATTTGTGGACCATTCCCTACGGCTTTTTGGAATGGTCAACAATATTTTATATCATTCATAGACGATTACTCACGTTATGGGCATCTATATCTTATTCATGAAAAATATGAGTCACTGGACATGTTCAAGGCTTTCAAAACTAAAGTTGAGAATCAACTCAACAAAAAGATTAAAAGCGTTAGGTCTGATCGTGGTGGTGAATACTACGGCGAGATATGATGGTTCGAGTGCAAACAACGTCTAAGACTATTTGCTAAATTCCTAGAGGAATGTGGAATCGTCTGACGATTATACCATGCCAGGATTACCTAGCATGAATGGTGTAGCTGAAAGACAAAACAGGACTCTTAAGGACATGGTAAGAAGTATGATTAGTCATTCTACTTTACCAACATCACTCTGGAGAGAAGCATTAAAAGGCTAGACTTATATTACGAATAGAGTACCAACTAAATTTGCTTCTAAAACACCCTATGAACTTTGGACAGACAGAAAACCTGTTCTAAAGCATTTCCACATTTGGGGATGTCCAGCTGAGGCTAGGCCTTATAGACCACATGAAAATAAATTGGACTCCAAAACTATAAGTAGCTATTTTATTGGTTATTCTGAGCGATTAAGGGGCTACAAATTTTATAATCCCACACTTAAGTCAATTTTTGAAACAGGAACTGCAACATTTTTTGAGGATGTTGAGTTTGGGGGGAGAAATAAGATTAGAGACATTGTCTTTGAGAAATAAATTGAAGAAGGATCGATTTCGATTCCTACTATTACTTTTGAAATGTATGAGGTTTCTATACCGTCATTGATCAAGAAATATATCGAGAACCTCAAAGAAGATAATGTCAAGAACCTCCCACCATTCCGTAAGTACAAACTTAACAAACTCAAGAACCAATACCATTAAGGAGATCCACTCGAGAAAGGAAAAATGCTATTTTGGATGATTTTATAGTATTTCTCCAAGAACATGTGAAAAATAATAGAATGATGGAAGATGATCCAATCAATTTCCATCAGGCCATGAAGGGTTCTAATTATCAAAAGTGGATTGATACCATGAATGAGGAGTATAAGTTTATGCAAGACAATAAAGTTTGGGATCTTGTCCCATTACCAGAAGGTGCGAAGCCCATTGGTTGTAAATGGATTTTTAAAACCAAAAGGAATTCGAAAGGTAATGTGGAAAGATATAAGACTCGTCTTGTAGCTAAAGGCTTTACACAAAAGGAAGGCATTGACTTCAAAGAGACTTTCTCTCCAGTTTCAATGAAAGACTCTTTCAGGATAGTCATGGCACTTGTTGCACATTTTGACCTTGAGTTACATCAGATGGATGTTAAGACAGCGTTTCTTAATGGAGACATTGATGAGACGATCTATATAGTGCAACCAGAAAACTTCGTGTCAGGAGACTCAAAGAATATGGTTTGTAAATTAAAGAAATCTATCTATGGACTTAAGCAAGCTTCCTGTCGGTGGTACTACAAATTTCATCAAGTGATTATCTCGTTTGGTTTTGAGATAAATATTGTTGATGATTGTGTATATCACAAGTTCAGTGGGAGTAAACATATTTTCCTGGTTTTGTATGTTGACGACATACTGCTTGCCACTAATGATATAGACATGTTGCACGAAACAAAAAGTTTTCTGTTAAGAAATTTTGAGATGAAAGATCTTGGGGACGCCTCTTTTGTATTAGGGATTCAGATACACCGGGATCGCTCTCGGAGTATTCTTGGATTGTCACAAAAGAGCTATATCGATAAAGTTCTTAAAAGGTTTGACATGCAGGATAGTAAACCAGGGGACACCCCTGTTGCTAAGTGAGACAAATTTAGTCTCAATCAGTGCCCAAAAAATAATCTTGAAGTTAAGAAAATGCAGAAGATTCCCTATGCATCAGCTGTTGGGAGTTTGATGTATGCTCAAGTTTGTACACGTCCAGACATAGCATTCATTGTTGGAATGATGGGCAGATATTTAAGTAACCTTGGGATGAATCATTGGAAAGCAGCAAAAAGGGTTATGAGGTACTTGAAGAGAACAAGAGATTGCATGCTTACATACAGCAGATCGGATCAGTTAGAGATCATAGGGTACTCCAATTCTGATTTTGCGGGATGCCAAGACGAGAGAAAATCCACATCGGGCTGCATATATACGCTAGGTGGAGGAGCTATTTCCGGAGGAGTGCTAAGCGAGACACTCGTAGCTTCTTCCACTATGGCAGCGGAGTTTGTAGCATGTTATGAGGCATCTAATAATGGGATATGGCTGTGAAATTTTATCATTGGGCTGCGCATTTTGAATGGCATTGAAAGACCATTAAAGTTATATTGTGACAATAACTATGCAGTGCTATATTCTAATAACAACATGAGTTCAACTAAGTCAAAACACATTGATATTAAGTTCCTGGTTGTGAAAGAAAGGGTACAGAATGGACAGATTTCCATAGAGCATATCAGGATAAACTCCATGATTGCAGATCCGCTTACTAAAGGATTACCACCTAAGGTCTTTCATGAGCATACTGCTCGTATGGGTGTTGTGTTTCTTGAGGATATCATGTTTTAGTGGGAGTTTGTAATTTTGATTGCTTTATGTTTGGTTTTGGACACATTTGTGTATTTGGATAATTTTCTGTACAGAAATAAAGTATTCAGTTCATTCCACTCTGTTACATTATGTTTGGTATTGATCTCACTTAAGGAATAAAGTAGGACCAATTGAAAATAGACATGTTTGGATTACATAACATGTAATTTTTATACTACACTCTCATGATTGATCTATGTCATTTGGTTGTATTGGTGTACGTGACCATTGATGGATTTAGTTACGATTAATGTAACGAAAGTCGCTTTGATCCTACATTGATATGACTGATGGACGAGATTGTTTGGAAATACCTTTAACAGTGATAGCAAAATTTTGAGCTCATAAGGTTGTACACATTTGTAAGGATACATGTATGGCCCAGTGGGAGATTGTTGGATAAAATTCAACATGTGGGGCCAAACACGTATATATTAAAATGTGTGGTGCTATCTTAAGGTTTTAGTCAATAAAGTGATCCACTAAAGACTATTTTGGACTAATGGGTATTAAGTGTCATGACATTAAAGTGTAGAGACGGATACAATGTTTTAAATTGATGAGGAGCCAATTTAACAACATTGAAACATAATAACCGCCATGCAAGATTATATACTCTGAGTCATGGTCCTCAATTGAGCGTGGCTTTTCATAACTCTTTGCATCCCTATCAGCAAGAGACACTAAGGAGAAAACCACGGATCAGTTGGAAGACCATAATCCTGTTCGATTAAACAGAATCATTGATTCAGGTACGCTTCCGCTTCAGTCTTGATCTTGATAATTACAGTATGATGTGCTTGAGTTATAGATGTGAAATCATCTGTGTATATGGATTCGATAAATTAATCTAACAAAGAATACTTTAAAGGATTTTTGAAAGTGGATGATATTCGGGAAATGCATCTTTTGTGAACTTATGAGAGAAATTGAAATTTTAAAACTTGATATCAATCATGTTAGAGGGCTAGGATACAATAACAGATCTAACATGAATGGAAAACAAAAAGGTGTGCATAAAAGACTTTTGGAAATAACTCCTAGAGCATTATCATGTGGTTGTCATAGTTTTAATTTAATAATTTGTGACATTGCCACCTCTTGGGTTAAAGCTATATTATTTTTTGGAGTTCTACAAAGCATTAATTATTCTCTTCTTTACCTAAGCGATGAAAAATATTGTAAGACAATATAAGTAATTTAACTGTCAAATCATTGTCACAAACTTGATGGGATAGTCGTATTAGAAGTGTTAAAGCAATTAGCTTTAAGCGAAAATTCCAGCTGAGAAAAAAATGGCAAAAATGAAAAGCTGCAGGATGAGAAGATGAGACAGTGATGGGACCCACATGGAGTACGTGTCACCAGCATTTCTATGGTAGTGACAGCGAGGCACGGTGGATTTTTGCTATAAGAGTGTGACCAAACGCCAAATAAAAGCACCTCTCTTCCTTTACTAGTTGTTCTATGATTATATATATAGCTACTCAGACACACTCCCTCACAACGATATAGTGTTAACATTAATGTTTGAAGAGGGGAAATGAGGAGTTTTAGAGGTTTTGACGGAGAAATTGAGGGAGAAATGGGTGGGTTGTTCGTGGATCGGGAAAAGGAAATGAAAAGGGGAAGTAAAAATGTAGATAGAGAGAATCTTCACCCTGAAATGGAGAGGAATTTCCATGATATCAAGAAGAAAATGGAAATTCTGATAACGAGATTGAGGCTGTGGGTGAAAAGGGAGAGGAAATGATGTTGTTGGGGAATACGATGGGGAGAGACCTCCAGCTGATGATGTTTGTTTAATCTGTTTTGCTAACTTCACCATCCCTTGCAAAACGAACTGTGGTCACTGGTTTTGTGGCAAGTTTTTCTTTTAATTCTCTTACTTTTAATTTTATTTTCAAGATTAACATGCTGTTTAGTGCTTAATTATTGCATCCAATTAGTATACATTTCTATTTATAATCATCGTTGATGACTAAAAATGGACGCTACATTTTTTGAGAAACTCGTGGGTTTTGCTTTCCCAAATTATACTTTTGAAGTGTTAACTGTCATTTATTCAGCAAACTGATCACAGTGTTTTCTTGGTGGGTTTCTGTTTCCTTAATTTAGTTGTTGGAAAATCAAATGTATGATATTGTCTATTGATATTTGGATTATTCCCTTCATAAATTCAAATGTAGCAATAAATAAGCACTAAACAGCATTTAATCTTGAAATAAAATTTAAAGTAAGAGAAATAAAAGAAAACTTGCCACAAAACCAGTGACCACAAGTTCGTTTTGCAAGGGATAGTGAAGTTATCAAAACACATCAGACAAACATCATCAGCTGTAGGTCTCGCCCCATCGTATTCCCCAACAACATCATTTCCCTCTCCCTCTGCACCCACAGCCTCAATCTCGTTATCAGGATTTCCATTTTCTTCTTCGATATCTTGGAAATTCCTATCCATTTCAGGGTGGAGATTCTCTCCATCTACATTTTCACTTCTCCTTTTCATTTCCTTTTCCTGTGTTAAGAAATATTTTAATACCTTTGTAATAGGTATTGAAGAAGTAATGGTTATGGAAGAAGAATATTTTGTGTGTTATTCATCTTTACAAGATATAAAATATATAGAATTATACAAGAGCATATTCTAAGAATTATGCAAAATATTCTATCATCTAATTAAAGGAAATATAAGGAAAATATACAATCACGGGATTTGTTTTCAACACTCCCCCTCAAGTTGGCGTGAATGAATATCGTGAAGTCCCAACTTGTCACTTAAGAGACGAAATTGTTCACTTCTCAAAGGCTTAGTGAAGATATCTGCAAGTTGAGAACGTGATGGAACATATGAAGTTGAAATCACGCCAGCTTGTAGCTTTTCCCTCACAATGTGACAATCAATTTTTATGTGTTTAGTGCGTTCGTAGAAGACAAGATTCCTGGCAATATGAAGTGTCGCTTGGTTATCACAAAACAAAGTTGCCGGTCGTTCTTGTGGAACTTTAAGATCTTGCGAGAATGTATCATATCCTTGTAATCTCTAAACATGTCGCAACCATAGCTCGATGCGCCTGCGGATGACCGAGCCACATTTGTTTTTTTTTTGATTTCCAAGAAATTAAAGAATTCTCCAAAAAGATGCAGTATGCAAAATTAGGGCGTCGAGTCATTGTGCAACCTGCCCAATCCGAGTCACAGTAGGCTTTTAATATGAGATCATTAGAGGAAGGAAAGAATAATCCTTGACCATGACCGCCTTAGATAAATCTTAAAACCCTTAAAGCAGACTTCCTAATGTGGTTTCGTGGATTTTACATGAATTAGCTTAAGAATTGCACAAAGTATACTATATCGCCTTGTCAACATTGTAAGATAAATCAATTTTCCAACTAAACTTCTATATTTGGTAGGATCATGTTGTAAATCGCCATCACGTGTTTTAACTTTAAATGGTCCTCCATCGGGAAAGAATTAGGACGAGATCCCAATAGTCCCGCATCTTTCAAAATGTCTACTAAATATTTTCTTTGAGAAACAAATATTTCTTTTCGGGAATGAGAAACTTTAATGCTAAGAAATATTTCAAATCACCAAGGTCTTTGATGCGAAATTGTTGTCAGAGAAAGTCCTTGAAAGATTTAATTGCTTGCTCATTTTTGCTTGTCACAATGTTGTCGTCAACATAAATAATTACCGCAGTGAATGTGTCCCCTTCAGTTTTGGTAAACAAGGAATAATTAGCCTTTGATTGATTGAAACCAGCCTTCTAAATAGCATGAGAAAATTTTGTAAACCAATTACAAGAAGCCTGCTTTAAGCCATATAATGCTTTATTGAGCCGACATACCATATTCTTCCCCTGTCGGTGGAGACCAAGGAAAACGTCCATGTATACCTCCTCATCCAAATCACCATGAAGAAAAGCATTTTGAACATCTAGTTGATGTAAGAACCAATTGCGAGAAGTAGTAACGGCTAATAGGCAGCAGACAACAGTGAGTTTGGCAGTGGGAGAAAATGTCTCCAAATAATCGACCCCTTCAATCTAGGTATATTCTTTAGCAACAAGGCAGGCTTTGTACCGTTCGACAGAACCATCAGAATTGTATTTGATTTTATAGACCCAATTGCAGCCAATGGGGCGTTGTCCTGTGGGTAGTGGAACAAGTTCCCAAGTGTTGTTAAGGATGAGAGCATCGAGCTCAGCTTGCATAGCTTCTCTCCATTTTGGGTCAAGAACTGCCTGATGATAGTTAGTGGGCTCACAGAGACCAGAAATATTTATGAGAAAAGAAAAATGAGAAGGAAAATGCGTGAATATATAAAGAATTAGAGAGATGGTGCCTTGTACCTTGGGAAAGACTAGGCGACGGGTTTGACAACCGGTGGGGTCCACCGTGAGCGAAGTTCATGGAATATTCTGTATGCCAAGCAAGTCCTTTATGTGGTCGGTTTGAGTGACGGGTGATAGGAATGGGTGTAGGGTGAGGAGACTCAATGGCGGGGTCTGAGCTAGATGAAATGGGTGAGTGAGGGAGTATGGTCTCTTGTGTGATGGACGGAGGTGAACTGGGAGGAGTGGGAGAGCTGGTACTTAAATCAGTTAGAGGAGGGGTAGGTTCGGTGTTGATTACGATGGTAGTTGGGTCAATATCTATGGGGTAGAGTGAAGTAGGTAATAGTGGCATGTGAGGGGAGATGGTTTGTTAAAAGAGAAAATATGTTCATGGAATAGGACGTCATGATCGACCAAAAAATTTTTAGTGTCTAAATTAAATAGTTTGTAACCTTTTGACCAATAGGATAGCCGACAAAGACACAACGGTTAGGTCGTGGCTCAAATTTAGTTGTAGGGTGGACTACAAACACATAACACAAGCAACAACAAAAATGCAAAGATGGTGAAATGATGGAGGGTGATGATATAAATGTTTGAAAGGTGTGAGGTTAGAAAGAAGTGGTGTCGGCAAATGGTTAATTAAATAAATAGCATTTAATATACATTCACCCCAAAAAGCGATATCGTTAATTGGATTGAAAAAGTAGAGAACGAGAAACTTGTAAAATATGACGGTGCTTGTGTTCTACAACTCCATTTTGTTGTGGAGTGTAAATGCAAGAACGTTGAAATTCAATCCCTTCCGAGAGAGACAAAGAATTGAGAGAGACAAATTCTTTTCCATTATCGCTTCGAACAATTTTAATTTGTGAGTTAAATTAAGTCTGAATAAAAGTGAAGAATGACATGAGTAATGTAACCGCATCAGATTTGTATGTCATAAGGAAAGGAATACCCATGTACAACGAGTGAAATCATCCACAATGGTTAAGAAATAACAAGTACTTGAATGTTTAGGATTTTATGGGGATCCCAAATATCACAATGAATTATTTGTAATGGTAAAGTAGAGGAAATAAAACTTGATGAGAAAAGTAAAACGACTCTGCTTAGCTAACTGACAAATGTCGCAATTATCTTCAAAAGATTCATTAAAGGAAGAAATAAACTTAGATACTAGTCGTAAACATGAGGGAGATGGATGGCCAAATCGGTGGTGCCAAGTAGCTTTAGCAGTGTTGGTATGACATGCGGTGTGTGATTTGGAATCCGGTGATATGAAGTAAAGACCTCCACTCTGCTTACCCTAGCCAATCATCTTCCCCATAGCCAAGTCATGCAAAACACAATAATCCAGAAACATAATTACACAACAATTCAAGGACTTGGTAATTTTACTGGCAGATAAAAGTTTTAATTTAACAGAAGGCACATGAAGAACATCCTTTAAAACAATGTCTTTATTAAATAAGATCATGCCAGTAGAGTCAATGGGTACAGAGAGCTAGTGGATTAATTAATGAGAAGGTGTGTTAGGTGAATGTGATTGAACAAATAATGTAGATTTGGAAGCAATGTGGTCTGTGGCCCCACTATCTAAAATCCAATAGTTTGACAAAATGGAATTAATAGAGGAAGGACTAGACGGATCTGCTGCGTTTGCATAAATATCAGTATTACCATTAGACATATGTGTCATATTAGCCATGGTAGTGGTTAATTGCTGAATTTTCTCGGACGAAAGGCCTAGTCAAATAGTTTGCAAGTCGGGTCATGGGGAAAAGTAACGGCTGCAAGCCCGTGGATATTACCACTTGTATTGTTCATGGTCTGCAGCGCAGTGATGATCATCATATGTGATTATGTGGTAATTCTGTCCCAAATATTGTGATTGTCAGCTGCCTGGTGTTTTATTAGTTCTTGATTTGTAGTTGGGATCAAACTTTGGCTTATAGTTGGGATCATATCTCGGGTGCCCAAGTGGAAAACCATGAAGTCTGTGACATGTATCAATAGTCTGGCCATCTTTTTTGCAATAATAACAAAATAGTTCATCATTGTTAGAAAAGGAAGAGTTATTAGAAGACTTTTGATTCAGATTGGAGCCTCGAGATGGTCGCACTGCCGCGGCAACTGAAAAGTTTTCCTTGATTGATCCATTACCGAACCTCTCATTGTTTCTCTTCTTGAGTCACCATGTTATAGACCTCTCAGATGTCTGGCACCGGTTTCATGAGCAATATTTGGCCTCGAACTATTTTATATGATTTATTGAGTCCTAAAAGGAATTGCACAAGTCGATCTTCATCGTGGTATTTAATATTTATCCATTTTCTTCCTTTCATCGCAATTACAACAATTGCATGGACAAGGGGGGCGATATGAATCTAATTCATCCCAATAACCTCTCAATTTTGTAAAATAGTTTGCAACCTTCATGGTTTCTTGGACATGTGATGCAATAGATTGCTTAATTTCAAATATGCGGGGTAGATTACATTGAGAGAAGCGTGCTCTAAAATCTTCCCAAACGTGTTGGGCTATAGGAGCAAATAGAACATTAGGAACAAATCTGGTGAAACTGAATGAGAGAACCACAAAATCAGCATGTGGTTCGCCCTTTCCCATAAGATGTATAAATCCGGATTTGAAGTTTTGGAAGGTTTCTTGAATCTACCATCAATAAAGCCTAACTTGTTTCTCACCGAAAGAGCAATCTTGACGGACTTGCTCCATGTTGCCCAGTTGTCGCCATTCAACAATTGAGATGAGAGCGAGATGAATGAATTATGTGAATGACGAAAAAGTAATGATGGGTTGAAGTGTCAGGACCATCCTTTGGTTTGGTGGCAGAACTAGGGTCGATTGGGAGTTAATTTATGTATCGGCCATTGATGGAGATTAGTTGTAGATTGGTAAAGATAGTAAAAAATAAACTTTGGAAATTATTAGAGATGAATTCGCTTTGATACCATGTAAAGAAATATACTAATATCTTTGTAATAGGTATCGAAGAAGTAATGGTTATGGAAGAAGAATATTTTGTGTGTTATTCATCTTTACAAGATACAGAATATATAGAATTATACAAGAGCGTATTCTAAGAATTATGCAAAATATTCTATCATCTGATTAAGGAAAATATAAGGAAAATATACAATCACGGGATTTGTTTCGAACATCCTGATCCACGAACAACCCATTTTCTCCATTTATTTCTCCATCAAAACCGCTGATATCTTATTTTCCCTCTTCAAACATTAATGTTAACACTATATCTTTGTGAGTGTGTCTAAATACTCTTATAGACAAAATCCACCGTGCCTACTACCATAGAAATGTTGGTGACAGGTACTCCATGTGGTCCCGTCACTTTGTCTCATCTTTTCATCTTGCGGTTTTTCATTTCTTTGTTTATTTTCTCACCGTAATTTTCGCTTAAAGCCACAATCTAACGTGAAGCGCCATATTTTCACCACTTCACAAACACCAAGGTGTGAATGTGTTGTTTACGGCACTGCAATCAACATTGGAAGGAGTGGTTGATGAAGGAGGAAAAGGTGGGTTGGAATTGAGCTAGGGTTTATAGCCAACATTCGAAATACAATTTTCAATTCACACACATATATCAATTGAGAATGAATAGGTGAGAACGAGTATGTAATATAGACGAAATTATGATGTTGCACAGAGCTATGAAAATGATGGAAATGGTCACACACCATTTGGGGTAGAGACATAGGTGCGGTGGTGTAGAGGCGGAGGCGGAGGCGGAGTCGGAGG
The DNA here is from genome assembly GCA_023638005.1 of Forsythia suspensa. NCBI lineage: Eukaryota > Viridiplantae > Streptophyta > Magnoliopsida > Lamiales > Oleaceae > Forsythia > Forsythia suspensa. Next base: position 1,861,232 of record JALRMA010000404.1, read on the forward strand.
CGGCGAGGGCTCACTACAAGAAAATGTACCTATAGCGATGATATCTTGTCGCCACTACTTGTTATGTATAGTAGCGATGTCAATGAAAAATCGTCACTATATTTTTTTAATCAGATAAGCGGCGACAAAAGTCGTCTTTACATTTTAACTGTCATCGCTACTATTATGAATTTATAGCGACGACATATATTGTCGTCACTATATATATCCTAAATGGAGGGAATAATTAGCGGTATTTTTGTGTACATATATAGACGACATATGTAACCGTAATAGAGTTATAGCCGTAGTTTTTAGTCAAACGATACAGTGAGTCATCATGATTCTCCTCGTAATATGTATTCAAGGCTATTGAGACAACATAAGTCATCTCTGTATAGTTGTCAAATTTGGTAAGAATATTGGCGCTTGTTTCTTATCTATAGAGACGATTTTCTAGCTCTATTGAGGCAGCTTTGTCGCCGCTATAGAATCATATTTTTCAACTCTCCATCTCTAAATTTCTACAAATTCAACTTTCTATTTGAGCTCTTCTTCTTCATTCTCCATCTCTATATTTCTGTAAATTCAATCTCTTATTTTAGTTCCTCTTCTTCCATTATTTATCACTATATTTCTGCAAATTCTATACATTACTGCCAAAAAAATGGTCTTTTCAGGTATGAATATTGATAAAAGTTGAACAAAAATTAGAAATCACACAAAATTGCCAGATTTTCAGAACAGTTTGAAAGCATTTATAAACAAGGCTAGGCCATATGTAAACGACAGTGGAAGGATTAAATGTTCGTGCACAAAATGTTTAATCGGTCTCACACATCCATTGAAAACTGTTGAGGCTCATATATTTCATCATAGTTTTGTGGAGAGTTATGTAACGTAGATATACCTTGGAGAGACCGATGTTCAAACTGTGAATGTGTATACACAGAATGAGAGATCGTGTGTGGAAGATGAGATGATAGATGTCATGGACGACATAGTCGATGATGAGTATGCTGATTCTGGCCCCGATGGTCACTATGACGAATTGTTTGAGGCTCTACATTCAAAATTATAAGGTTTATGCATATTAAAGTTGTGAACAAATGGACAAATAAGTCTGTCGATGATGATCTTTTGAAACTACTGAAGTTAGCTTTCCTAAACATGAACCTCGTGGACTCCCACGACGAAGCTAAGAAGATGATGACGAAGCTTGGTATTTGCACTGTTTTGGGGTGAGCATGCTAATATACAATCTTTTTTATCCGCCAGAAATTTGTTCAAGCGCGCTACGGGAGAGTGAATAGAAAGAATGTTCCGCATAAAGTGTTGTGATATTTTTCCTTGGCCTCTAGACTAAAACGTATGTTCGCGACGAAGATACTAAAAAACTCATGCGGTGGCACAATATAGAAAGGTCTAAGAATGAAGATAAAATGCAAGATCCCGGATGGGAAGGCGTTGAGAGATTTTGACAGAGAACATCAATTGTTCACAAGTGAGATCCAGAATGTCCAATTAGGTTTGGCCGCAGATGGATTCAATCCATTTGGAGACACGAGTCGAGCTTACAAAGATGTGCCCGAAGGTTGTAACAGTTTGTAACCGCCACCTTGGTTGTGCATGAAACTCGTATACCTCATGCTTACTCTCTTGATACATGGCCCTAAAGCGCTGGGTAAGGACATTGATGTATTCTTATGACTATTAGTGGACGAGTTAGAAGGAGTTGTGGGCCAATGGGATTGACATGCGTAACCCTGGAACCAATAATATGCCAGTATTCAGAATGTGTGCATCGTTGTTGTGGACAGTTAATGATTTCCCATGGAGAAGTAGTCTATCATATTGGAGTGGTCAGGGGTACATGGCATATCCTATGTGCAATGAGGAGACACTTTTAGTTCGTGTGATAGGTAAGACAGCTTATGTGGGTCACCAACAGTTTCTGCCATCTAGGCATCATATTATGAGTAATTTAGACTTCGACGAGAGGACATAGAGGTGACCTCCTCCGCGTCGGTTAATGCCTATAGATATTTTTAGCACAGTTAATCCATGTGAGATATAGTATTCTGGGAAAGCACCCTAACTAAGGGATGTTATTAAAGAGGAGAAGTGATGACGAGTGAATTGGAGAAAAATTAGCATTTTCTATGAGTTGCCATATTGGTCTTCTATTGAGCTAAAACATAACATCGATGTCATGCACGTAGAGAAGAATGTTTGTGATAGTTTGATCGGCACAATTCTGGACGATCCATTAAAATCAAAGGGCACGGCCAATGTCAAGCGCGATCTAATGCAATTAGAGATAAAAATAGAGTTGCACTTAACGAGAACATGTGTATGAAGCCTACCGCATGTTACACCATGTCCATTGCAAATCATCATAGGTTTTGCAGCTTCATCCGATCAGTTGAATTTCCACATGGCTTTGCTTCTAATCTTCGGAAGAATATTGTTCCTAATGACAACTGCATTGTTGGGTTGAATTCACACGATTGCCACATTATCATGCAACGGTTATTGCCATTCGGATGTTGCGCATTCTTGGTTTTGTTTTCATTTACCTACATAGAAAAAGTTCAGAAATTTGGAGATACTATATGGTGTTGCCATTTTTTATTATTTCATATGGTATTTCAGGCCTCATTATAATGGGTTTAGTAATGGATTTTATTGGCATATTTTTAAAATTGCTTTTGGTTTTAGTAATGCCTATTTTACTAAAGGAAGAGAACATTTACCTTTTTCCAATTTTATTTTTTTAGTTAGATCATAATGGTCCCTGTTCTCTACTATTATATATACTTCCATTTTTTCACGTGAATTGTTTTCCTTTGCATGCTAATTTTTAACTCCCATTTTCTTCTCTTTCATTGTTTAAATGCAGCAATTAATTTGTTCAATGTTGCACGAGTTCCTTACTTGCACTAGTGTTCTGTGCTTCCTTAATTTGGCATTTAAGTGATGTATTTCCTATGGTAATTTTGTAATATAATTGTTAGTATGGAACACTTACCTGAACGTTTTGCTTCTTTATTTTTATTTCTATTTTGTGGTCTGATTCTATACAAATTATTTGAATGGTTTGCTTGGGAGAGTTTGCATACGAAAAGTCAAAACCTTCACTATCATCACGTTTGTGTTCTTCAAATTTGGGGTATAACTTGGGTCGATTGGGCTGGGCATAAGAGAAAGGGCAGGTTACACTGAGACAATAATAAAACTAGTATATACCTCTTCAAGAAATAATAATTCTCAGCTTCCTTTCAAATACAGAAATTCTCAATTATGAGAAGTGCATGTGGAAGCAATCAATTATATTTTTAGCCTTTTCTTGGTGTATTAATGTTTTCTTTTGTTAGTTGCTACTATGGATGACATCATGTCGCACGGAGGTGATGGTGTAGGAGATCCTCCTTATCAGCCACCCCACCGGCTCCATTCGTCCTACGAGTCTAGTAAGAATTTTTGTTTCGATATTATTTATTTTGCAATTTTTTACACTTACTTCATTATTATTAAATTTCTGATCAAATATATCGTATTTGTTCTTTTTTAGCGCCGCTGTCTAAGTGATGGAGTATCTCTTGATGCATTAACCTTGAGAAAGTTTGGCAGGCAAATGGGAAGTGGCCACTTCCCATCGTGTTCGACAATGTCGAATGATAATGCAACCGATTGGAAATAACGCGAAGTACTTTACGTGTTTTGGTTGGGAACCAATTGAGGTTCACCGTGCCCCTCTTGCTACCCTTATTGGACAGAGGTTCTAGAGGAGCAGCGGGCACGGTTACGTAGCATCATCGAGGTAATATATATAATGGTTTTCATTAGTACATTCTCTAAACACATTGTTTCATATAATATACATTAATGAATATTTCCGATGTTGCGAGCTATTTCTATCTTCAAGGCGATCGGTCATCTGATGAGTACCGAGTAGTCCGTGCCGTTGTAGATTGCCTAGCGCCAATCGTTATCACGCTTACAAATTTAAGGCACATAAACACTTGAAAGAGCATGGGCCAAGCCGTCCTTACGGTGAGTCATCTCTCACGGGGAATGGCAGTAGTGCATTGACTTCTTCACAAGTCCTAATTTCGTGGTGTATACTATCATTTAGTTTCTTAGTTTTTTTATGTTAATATTTCTATAAACTTTATAGTTAAGTAATCAATTAATTTTTATGTCTACTGGAACGTTTGACAAAGAATAAGGCTAATCGGGGTAAGGCTAAATACCCGAGCGTGTAGGGGTCGAAGAGCTTCTTTGCCACACGTTACGATCAAGTACAAGTAAATTTTTATTTTCCTATTACACATCTTCAATGCATTACATATACATGTTTTAACTAAATTTAACACTTAAATTGTTGTAAAGGGACCGAGACCCAAAGAATGGTCTGGGCATTATTTAGTCGTTCTAGACATTCCACACCTTTCGGAGGCGGTGATGACTACGTGAGGAAAACTTACATTTTAATATTCTTAATTTCATCTCACATTGTTTTATTATTTATTATTTGTTTTTCTCACTAAAGAGCATAAACTTGTTGAGGTGAGGGAGACTCAACAGACACAGGTCGTCTCCAGTAGCGCATCGGTTGACGAGCATGCTATTGCGAGAGAGGTTCTTAGAGAACGACGAGGACACGTCCGTGGGGTTGGACGGGTTCCGAAGGTAGCTCTCCCTCCGGATGCGACCGCTGTATCAAACGCCCACGAGGAACATCTAACTAGTTTTGTAAATTGCCGAAATGATGATCATCGATTTGCAATGTATGAGGCCCAACTCTACCGAATGGAGATGACAATTGCATGTCCTATGGCGAATCTGCAGTAGAGATTACCGGGGGTTGTGCCAGAGGTTGATGAGGAGGTTGGCGAGGACGAGAACGACAGTGGGGCTTTGGGAGATCCATAAGATTTATGTACTACTGAAATTTTTATATTATTTAAATAAATTTAAAACATTTATAGCGGCGACAAAGTCGTCGCTAAAAGAAAAATGTGGCACGTCTTTTAGCGATGGCAATGTCATAACTTTATATCTTACTCATATTGCAGTGACATAGTCGTCGCTAATAATTATAAGAATGTAAAGGTAATAGCGACACCATTGTCGTCGCTAATGTTTACGCTTATAGCAACGACTTTTGCGACGATTTAGTTGTCACAATTTCTCTAATTTTGAGAAATTGATCACGACAATGTAACGGCGACATTTTCGCCAAGATAGATTAAAATGCATGTAAAGACGACATTATGTCGTCGCTAATTACCTAGAGGTACTCATCTATTGAGACGACCTACAACGATGATATTGTCATCACTATACATAAAAAAGCCACGACTCTCGATCTTTTAGTCATCACTATAGCCCTCCTTTTTTGTAGTGGCTGGGTTTCATTTATCTTTAGGAGAATTTGGTTAAAACCTGGTTCTAGATAATAGGCCTCTACTTTAATTTTTCGCACCATAATGTTTCTTTGTTGCACCATATTTAAATTATAATTGAAGTCTATAACTTTTTTTTATTATTGCATTTATATTCCCAGCTTTTTTTGTTCGTACTATTGTTTTCAACCTTCTAATAATTAATACATCTTATTCAGATCGTCAAATTTTTTTTTTTTAAGCGTGCTTCGCAAGTTTTTTAGTTTCTTCACACAACAAAGGCATGATAGTACTCGTGTCCCACATCACATTCCATGAATCGAAAGAGGAAGCCTACTCATCTATCAACTCCTCTAGTATCAGACACGAGATAGATCTTCCAAAGAACAAGGCCTTTTTCGAATAAGTCAATTCATTTGGGGACACAAAACAAATCTTGCCTTGAGTCGTTTTCATCACTTTCAGGCCAATCTGTCTATTAAAAAGAAAAAACGTTTCCATATAAACAGTCCATTAGTAGGGCATAAAAAGACTTAATTACTCTTCACATTTTTAAATAAGCAAAAACATAACAAATACAAGGGTAGATGGAGTATATTAAGTGATTGTATTTCAAAAGTCATAAAATTTCTACAAAAGAAGCACATTGAAGATGGCAGGTTCATCTCTTTTTACTTATTTTTACATTTTTTTTCAAATTTAGATTTTTTTTTCATTATATTTTTCAAAAAATGTCGATTTTATTTCAAAAAATAAGCAAAATAATTTTAAAAAAGAGAAGGGTACCGTTTTTCTATAACTGGTGCCGCTTTTTCTATAACTTGTAGCTTTTTTGGTTAACAGGTATCTTTTTTTTGTAATCGAAGTTGTATTGTATAATTATACTGTCAAATGAATGTGGGTTGTTTTTAGAACTTAAAACTCTTCTATTTTGACACATAATGAATTATTTGTTTATGATCCCTATTATTTAATACATGTGTGTAGTTTTTGGTTAATTAGAATAACGTGTTACATCATTTTCTTGAATTGCTTATATGATCATTCGGTATAATTATTTTTGGTTGTTATTTCGTTGAATTCAAAAAGAGTGATCAAGGTGGGTGGATTTGTAAATGGATAGGGAATATTGCGAAGAATATTTTTGTTTCACAAAATATTTTATATACGGAGTTGTATGATAAATTATGGGAAGCAATTAAGGTTGATTCCATTCTATATGAAATGGAGATGAAATTTATTGTCCCCAACATGGCAAAGTTATCAATTATGCCAATAAAGATTATGCCAGATGTGAGTTGGTTTCTTTCTATGCATGACCAAGTTCCTCTTTGTGTAACTCTTGTAAAAAGGGTTCGATTTATGAGCAACACAAGATGCAAATTGTTATGGAGAATGAAAAGATAATCATCAATGCAATTCAAAACTTGGTGTGGATAATGAAGAATACGGATCAATGCAATATGCAAACAGTGCACGTGGTGGCAATGAAGAAGAAAATGGTCAATGCAACATACAATTTCATGCACATGATGACAATGATACGCAAGATAAAAAAGTGAGAAAGAGAGAGGCTGGAGATATACAGCAGAAATACCAGTGAAGAGAGAGTTTTATTGTATGCTATATCTCAGATAATTTTCAATACATATCTGATCTATAGTGCAGCCTATATATACACTTACATGAGACGTGATCTATGCACAATACAGATAAATAAATAACAGACTAGGCACATGTAAATGAACTGATTTAGTTACAACAATATGAACCATACAAGAAGCTTCTTCTTAACAGCTTTCACACGTTTGGCTGAGTTTTCTTTGTTACTTGATTTTCTGATTTAATCATTGTAGTCCATAACTTCTTCTTCTCTAACACCACCCTTCAAGCTAGAGTTGACTTCAATTACTCCAACCTTGCTACGTAGATACATGTGTCTAGAGTTCATCAATGGTTTGGTCAATATATTTGCTGTTTGGTCTGCTGTTGGAACATAGCTTATTACCAGTTGTTTTGCTAATATATTGTCTTTGACAAAATGCATATCCAATTCTATGTGCTTAGTCCCAAGCATGATAGATGTGGATTAGAAGCAAATGCACTAGCTCCTAAGTTGTCACACCATATTCTTGGAATTTCGGTTTGAGTTATATTAAGTTCTTGAAGTAGAGATTGAATCCAAGTGATCTCTGCAGTGGTGTGAGCTAGAGTTCTGTATTCTGCCTCAATACTTGATCTTGCTACTACCTGTTGTTTCTTTTAGGACCAAGAACCTAGATTATCACCTAGGTATACACAATAACCCATGTGAGATTTTCTCATCATCGGACATGATACCCAATCAAGATCTCCATAGGCAACAATGTTCATATTATGTGCTTCATAAATGATTAGTCCCATATCAAGAGTTCCCTTTATGTACCTGAAAAGTCTTTTTAGCAAACTCCAGTGAACATCTCAGTAGAATTTTGAAGATATTGACTGATTCTGCATTTACAACAAATGTGATGTCGGGTCTTGTATGAGTTAGATATTGTAGTGCTCCTACTACACTCCTGAATTGAGTTGGATATCTTAAGGATATGCCATCTGCTTTACCTACCAGCCTTCCATCTGCCATAAGAGTGATACTAGGCTTCAGATTTTCAACGTTAAACTTCTTCAAAACATCTATAGCATATTTCTTCTATGATAAGTGGAGTCCAATTTCATCTCTGTAGAACTCAATCCCAGGAACTTCTCTAGGCTGCCCATATCCTTTAAAGCAAATGATGCATTCAATTTGTTAATAAGCTTTTGTACTGTAGTTCTCATAGGCTCCCGTTAGTATAATGTCATCAACATATACTAGCAAGTAGATTGCATGATTATGTGCAATTTGATATAAGAAGACTAAGCTGTCAGCTTTGGATTGCTTAAAATCCAACTCCAATAATGTTTCCTTCAATGTGTCATGCCAAGCTCTAGGGGCTTGTTTAAATCCATATATAGCTTTGTTCAGTCTACAAACAAATGATGGTTCTGATTTGTCTATAAAACCCTGAGGCTGCTCCATGTATACTGTTTCTTTAAGTTTTCCATTGAGAAATGCATTGTTGATGTCTACCTGCCTTATCTCCCAGCCTTTAGAGATTGCTGCTGTGAGAATAATCTTCAGAATTGGTGTTTTAGCTACAGGACTAAAAGTTTCATAATAGTCAATTCCTGAAGTTTGTGAAAAGCCATTTGCAACCAGCCTGGCTTTATGTCTGTATTTCTCCATTTGTATCAAATTTCAATTTAAACACCCATTTGCATCCAATTTCTTGCATTGTAGGTTCAGGGGGAACTAAAACCCAAGTATGATTTCTTACCAATGCATCATATTCTTCCTTCATTGCGTTACACCATTTTTCAATCTTTAGTGCTCCATCTAGGTTAACTGGTTCCTTATTGTCTGAGGATTGCGAGATATAGCGGCGGTGTGTATGTTCTTGGTCTCACTATCCCAGCTTTGATCTAGTTATCATAGGATGTTCAACCTTATCTATAACTTTCTCAATTTCTGGCATATCCACCCAAATTTTAATACCAGCTTGAGATTCTGAGAACTCAGACTACAAGTCTTTCAGTGCTGGCTTTTGTGATACCTCATTATCCATACCTTCATAATTTTCTACCACTTCTTCATTTTGCAGGTTCATCTGTTGAATGGATTCTATCATCTGAATTTGGGATTATATTGTGAGAATTCTATTCAAATGGGAGATGATGTAGAGTTATAGGAGTGAATTTGGTTTGGTGTGATTTATTGAGGAAACCTTCCTTAGAATGGAAAGAATTTTCATCAAACACAACATGTCTGGAGATATAGTTTCTACCATTGGAGTTTAAGCACTTGTATCCTTTGTAAGATATACTAGGTCCTAGATAGACACATTTTTTAGTATGGAAATCAAACTTGTGTTTCTGATAAAGTCTTATACAAGGGTAGCAAGTCCATCCAAAAACCTTAAGCAGTTTGTAATCTACATTGTTTTTAAATAGGACTTTATAGGGTGATTTGTGTTAGAATAGAGGACTAGGCATTCTATTTATAAGATGTGTTGCGAGAAGGAAAGCTTTCCACCAATAGTATAGAGGCATATGTGCTTGAGCTTGAGCTGAAGTGTGAGGGCAAGAATGTCTGAGTTCTATGCCTGATTATGTGGCTAGTTTATCCAAGTTTTTGTACTCTCCTCCCATATCAATTTGTAAGGCTTTAATTTTCCTCTCAAATTGATTTTCAATTAGCCTTTTAAACTGTGTAAAGTAGTGTAGGACTTCAGATTTGTGTTTCAAGGGGTAAATCCAAGTATATCTAGTACAATCATCAACAAACAACACATAATACTTAAACCCTAAGGTAGAATTAATGTGAGATGGTCCCCAGACTTCAGTGTGTATTAGATCAAGAGGCATTTGAGCATAAGAGGAGGACAATTTAAAAGGTAAGGCATGAGATTTACCAAACTGACATGATTCACAGAATGATAAAGCTTTATTATTGACAAATTTGAGATTACTACAAGACTTTAAAACTTCATGAATGAGTAGAAGGGTGTCCTAGCCATCATGCTAGATTTCGATTAGTGCTTCCATGGAGTTATGGTGGTAGAGTTGGTGGAGTGATTGATCGACGTTGAGGAGGTTATGAGTGGTGTTGGAGTGATGATTATTGGTGAACTTGTGTTTGATGGTCTTGAGTGGGGTAGATTCAGCTTGATATAATCCATCTTCAAGTTTCTCCCGCATTAGAGCCTTCCTTGTTGGTAGGTCCTTCACAACACAACCATAAGGAAAGAATTCAACAGATATATTGTTATCGTGAGTTAACTTAGAAACACTTATCAAATTTTTCTTGATTTTAGGCAAATGAAGCAACCGTTTTAGCACCAGGGATTTATCAGATTCAATATTAATTACTTTAGAACCAACATGAGAAATTTGTAATGAAGTACCATTACCTACTACCATTTTCTACTTACCGCATACTCCTTAGCTTCATCAAAATTGTTCTTATCAGTAGTTACATGGTGTCGGCTCCGTAATCAGCATAACAGGCTTGATCTTCTACTAAATTTGGGCTTCCAATGTAAGCAGGTGGATTGGAGGTGTGGATCTGATCAATGGGTCTTTTCTCCATATATTTTTCATCAAACCTGTTATAGCACCAGGCAGCAGTGTGGTTGTTTAAACCACAGATTTGACATAATTGTCTTGTTTCATTTATCCTTCCAAATCTCCCTCTGCCCCTTGTTCTTCCTCTGAAGTTTGTGTTTCTTCCACCTCTACTCCCTCTTCCATTATAGTGACTTACATTCTATGAGCTTCCTTGAGTTAGGTTGATGGATCCAAAGTTGTTTCTAATCTGACTGAGGTACTCAAGTCTACTTTCAAAGGTCACGAGTGTTGAAGATAGCTCGTGCCATGTAACTTGATCTCCGCAATTCACTTACACTACAATAGGAGTGTACTCTTCATCAAGTCCAGCTAACACTTGAGTAACCAAATCAGCATGATCAATTTTCTTTCCAGCAATCTCTAGATTATCAGTAAGTTGCTTGATAGTGTTGAGATATTGATCCATAGACATGGATCTTTTCTGATTCTCTGTAATTCAGAGGTAATGAAGGTCACTCTTGACCTGTTGAAGATTCCATAGTTCTCCTTTATGGCCTTCCAAAGTTTACTTGAGCTATTACAACCCATGACACTCATTACAATCTCTGAAGTAATGGAGAAATACAACCATCCCATTAGGAGTTGATCCACTGAAATCCATCTAGAGTATTCAGGATTGGGAATTATCTCTACTGTTGTTCCAATTTCAGTTGCAGATTGTGAATTGACAAACTGTGGAGGACATACTTTCGTGCCCAGCAAATACTCTTCCAGTCCATGTCCTTTTACAATTGGCATTATAACATTCTTCCACAGAAGGAAATTATCTCTGTCTAACTTTACAGAGGCTGCCTGAGTCGAAATGTTCATGCCAAGGGAGAAAGATTGTTGAACAGAACTGGAGCTTGAATTGTGGAGTTGGAGTTTGAGTCATGAGATTAATTGCTATGGCTAGTATTCGCCATAGAGAAGCTATGATACCAAGATAAAAAACGAGAGAGAGAGAGGGTGGAGATATACATCGAAATACCGGTGAAGAGAGAGATTTATTGTATGCTATATCTCAAATAATTTTCAATATAGATCTGATCTATAGTGCAGCCTATATATACACTTACATGAGAGGTGATCTATGCACAATACAGATAAATAAATAACTGACTAGGAACATGCAAATGAACCGATTTAGTTACAACAATATAAACCATACTAGAAGCTTCTTCTTATGAATTTTCATCCTACACGTCTGGTCGAGTTTTGTTTGTCACTTGATTTTTCGATTTGATCATTGTAGTCCATAACTCCTTCTTCTCTAACAACGCAGTTGTTGTCTCCATTTAATCAAAATTGTGAGAACAACAACATTGCATTAATTTTACAAGTGATGATGAAAATAATGCACGACAACCACGAAGATGATTTTCATGTGATAAATGAAAACAATGTTACTCACACTACACATTTTGATGAGATCATTGGCACTTCACAAGTTGTTGGTTGTTCAAATCCTCGTGGAACATTGACAAAGATTCCTAATGCCAATTACGTGCATGTTATACAACTATTCGCAACAAGAAGGATGTTCATGCATAAAGAACAGTTTTGAATTTAAAGTGAAGAAATCAAATATGAGAGCATATGTAGTTGTTTGTGTTGAAGAAATTGTTCATAGATAAATGAAGGGCCAACACATACATGAAAATAGTTTAAAGCTACACATGTAAAACATGCATACTTCTACCCACATAATGATTAATTTCGGGAGATGCTTAAGTATAAGCAACAAGACTTTGTCGTCCCATTATTATGTGAATTTTTAACTAGATCTTTCTTACGATAAAAGAAAAAACACCTATGGCGACCAAAAATTTCATCTGTGAAGGATAAATTTTTTGTTGCTAAAGATCGACAGCGACTAGAATTTCCATAAAAAATCGGCTTATCTGCTATTGTCAACCCTGAACGAAAGCTTGAATCCGTTTCATTATGAATGGGGCAACGCCCATGAAGCTCCGGCTGAAAGGGAAGGCTTGCGAGGATGTATGCCCATGGATGCAGGATTCTTCGTAAAGGCGTGGGCTCACTTGGAGACCTGGGACCTTGGCTTGGCAACGAATTTATTGATACATTCCAAAAAATAATCGGTTGGACAAAAGTACCAACAAATAAATTAACTACCAATATACATATACATAATAAATGTCATTTAGGACAAATAATCGAAGTTTGATCTATTCAATCAAAAAGTGAAGAAAAATTCATATTCACTCTCCCGGTACTACTAATATCTAAATGTTTGATTGCGCGTTACACACTAATTTTAAATTTTAATTTGCATCGAGTATTGTGTCTCTGCACTATGCATCTCATAATACTCTTCCGCACTCAAAATGTGGTGCAGGAACCAAAGAGACCCCTTTTGTGTACAGTGTAATGTTATTTGCTACTTGTATTTGTTGAAAATATATTATAACATTAAAGATTGATATTATAATAAATTCAAATATATTCGAATATATTGTAATATATTAATTCTCTTCTTTGTAGTATTACTTTCCTACTCAATAATAGATTTGTTAGCTATATATACTTGTACATTGTATATAGATTATTAATTGAATAAAGAGTATTCATTCTTCCAATTTTACATGGTATCATAGAATTAGGTCAACCTATTTTATAGCCTTTTTTCGGTTTGTAAAGATTTTTTCTAGTTTTTCTAAAAAATACTTGTAGTATTTGATTTTGGAGGGTTTATAGTGTTTTTTGGGGGTGCAAACGGCCGTCTGAGAAATACTCACTGCGTTGCAATGAAGTTTGATATTTTTTGGCCAAATTACATCGTTTAGGCATCCAAAATCGCGTCTTTTGATATTTTGACTAGTTTTTCATCTTTTTCGAGACATGGGAGAAAATTCTGAACAAAACCTAGTTAATAACTCGCTAACCATTTCTTCATTCATCATACTGGTCACCCGAGGATGATGCTTGTTTCTACTAAACTTACAGGTGGAAATTATGGCACTTGGTGTTGTTCCATGTCAATTGCATTCAATGCAAAGAACAAGCTTAGGTTTGTTGATGGCTGTTGAATAGTCATCTACAAATAAGCCCACAAAGTCTGCTCTTTGGCAATGGTGCAATGATATGATTCTTATGTGGATTTTCAATACGGTATATGCCGATCTCTCCACTAGCGTGGCGTATATGAAGACGGCCAAAGAAGTTTGGGATGATCTCCAAGAACATTTTTTCCAACAAAACGTGTCTTGTCTCTTTGAAATTCAACGTGATCTTGTACGCCTTACACAAAATCAACAGCCCATCAATGTGTATTTTACCGAACTTAAGAGTTTGTGGGATGAGATGGACTCTTACCAAAATGTCACACCGTGTTCTTGTGGTACTATGAAGTCCAATCATGAACAAGCGGAGAGAAACAATTTACTGCAAACTCTATGGGATTAGATGATTTTTATTCTGTTGTTCATGGACAGATATTATTGATTCAGTTGTTGTCTTCTATTCGATCTGTGTATTCTATGTTGGCACAAGAAGAAAAACAGAGAGGCATGGCTGCTGGGGTTAGCATTATCGATCTTGCAGCCATGGTTGTTCGAATAGACCATGGAAATAGCAACAACGGAGGAAAAGGTCAATCGACTGAGAAGAAACCACCACACTATTCACACTGTGATAATGACTATCACATCATTGATACATGTTGGAAGCTTAATGGCTATCCGCCGGGACACCACCTTCATGAAAAGTTCCCTGCTGCTTCTGGTGGTTCTAGTGGACATGAAAAGAAGGGGAGCAACAATATCATGAGTCAAAAAGATGACAAGAATAAGAGACTCTTCTTCGTCCAACCTTACTGCAGACTAGTTTCACTAACTTTTGTCCATGATAAGCCAAAAATTGGGCCTTGAATTTAAGGCCAACATTGCAGGTGGAGTTCTCTCTCTTCAATAGGTAATAGTTAGTGGCTCTACTGACCACGTATCTAGTCTACCATTAAATAATGCTACTACAAATCCTTCCCTACCTCCAATCGCATTACCTAATGGGACTCAAGTTCTTATCAATTATGTTGGGACTTATCATTTTGGCTCCAAATTTTCTCTTTACAATGTTCTTGGGATAGCTTTTTTTGACAAATTTGATTTCTGTCAGTCAAATTACTCGATCATTGGGATGTTCAATAACATTTTATCCTAGTTTTTTTATTTTATTTTATAGGACCTGGAGACGAGGACGATGATTGGTTAGGGACGAAAATGTAATGGACTCTATTATTTGGTGAACTCCAAGAGAGAAACATCATCTACAACTACTTCATCTCCAAAGGCCTTATCCATCATATGGCATCACCCTTCACCTATGAATTTTCTTATTCTTTAAATAAGCCTTGTGACATTTGCTCTTTGGCAAAACAAATTTGTTTGTCTTTTGGATTAAGTCGTATCAATACAAAACATGCTTTTGAACTTATACATTGTGATATTTGGGGACCCCATAGAATACCATCCCGAATCCTGGTGCTCGTTACTTCCTTACTATTGTTGATGATTTTACCCGATACACTTGGGTCTATCTCATGCGTCATAAATCTGACACACAAACATTGCTTAAGTCATTTATTGCCTATGCTGAAACACAATTCCATTATAAAGTTAAAACAATTAGAACCGATAATGGGACTGAATTTGTTTCATGCATACTTTTTTTAGTGACCGTGGAATTAATTTTCAACGTTCTTACGTTTCCACGCCCAACCAAAATGGGGTAGTAGAACGTAAACGTAGACATATGCTTCAAACTGCACGAACTTTACACTTTCAAACTCATATGCCATAGAATTTTTGGGATGAATGTGTTTTAACATGTGTCTATATCATTAACTGCATTCCCACTCCACTCTTATCGAGCCCCACGCCTTATGAAAAATTATTTGGTCATAGTCCCTCAAATACACATCTACGCACTTTTGGATGTTTAGCCTATGCAACTAATCTTCATCCACGACACAAATTTGATGTTCGTGTAAAAAAATATACAAGTCATACGACCTTAATTCAAAACAAATTTTTACGAGTCAAGATGTAACATTTCATGAAAATATTTTTCCTTACCAAAAGAAGCAGCCTAGCCTTGATCCAACACCCGTCACTCAAATTGATCACCCAGGCCATGATATTGGCCAGGCCAATACAAAGAAAACCCAACCCTCACATAGTGACTAATGAACCTAAGCCAAACATTCCTAATAGCACTGGGTCAGAACCATCCATTCCAGATAGTGTTGTCAATCCAGAACAACACACTAAAACTATTCAGCTTGAAGAACTTGTTGCTTCTCCAGTATCTTTACGACGTTCGAGTCGCATTCGAGTCCCATCGACTAAGCTCCATGATTATGTTTGCCCTACCGTTACATCGTGCCCCACGCATTCCTCGATCTCTAGTCCTAATACAAGGTTCCTATTTCCAATTACTTGTCTTATCGGGGACTATCTCACCTATATCAATTTTTAATTGCAAAACTGTCTTCCACTTTGGAATCTAACAGTTATGCAGAGGCCTCGAAAATTCCTGCATGGCGCAAGGCCATGGATTAGGAAATTCAAGCTCTTGAAGCCAATGACACGTGGACACTTTCTCCTTTACCAGTTGGTAAGATACCCATTGGATGTCGGTGGGTTTACAAAATTAAATGAAAATTCGATGGGAGTATCGAGCGTTACAAAGCTCGTTTGGTTGCTAGGAGCTATACTCAACTAGAAGGTATTGACTACCACGACACCTTTTCTCCAACCGCTAAACTTGTTACTTTCTGTTGTTTACTTGCTCTCACTGCCGCTCACTCATGGTCCCTTTATCAACTCAATGTTTATAACGCCTTTCTTCATGGTGATCTCATGGAGGAAATTTATATGCTTCCACTACCTGGTATGTGGTGACAGGGGGAGAATTTAGTGTGTCGCCTCAACAAATTACTTTATGGGTTGAAGCAAGCCTCTTGTCAATGGTTCTTCAAATTCTCACAAGCCATCCAATCTGCTGTTATGTTCAATCCAAAGTAAACTACTCACTTTTTACTAAGAGACAGGGATAATCGGTGACTATGCTACTCATCTATGTCTACGTCATACTAATAACGAAGAATGATTTGACAGCAATTAGTGAATTCAAAAAGTATTTAAATACCAAGTTTCGTATCAAAGACCATAGTGATTTAAAATATTTTTTTGGAAATCGAGGTGGCACGCTCGAAACAAGGTATTTTCATTTCATAAAGAAAATATATGTTAGATATTTTGAATGATGTTGGGTTTCTAGGATCGCGACAGACATACTTTCCTATGGAGCAAAATCTTAAATTGCTTCGTGATGATGGTGATACATTGGATGATCCAGCCAAGTATAGAAGATTAGTTGGTCGATTGATATATCTTACTATTACATGGCTAGACATTACATATTCTGTTCATTTATTGAGCACATTCATGTAGTCACCTCAAAAGCCACATTATGAAGCTACACTACGAATCTTGAAATATGTAAAAGGCACACCGGGACAAGGCATAATACTCTCTTTCCAAAATACATTGAAGTTGAAAACATATTTTGACTTTGACTGGGTAGGATGTCCAACTACTCGGCATTCAACAACTGGTTATTGCGTTTTCCTTTAAAATTGTCTTATTTCATGGAAATGCAAACTCTAGAAAACTATATCCTTAATCTCAGTCGAAGCCAAGTATAGATCCATGGAAGCAACATGTTGTGCTTACATGGCTGCAAAACCTTTTTTGAGACCTTCGAATTCGAGTTCAAGGGTCAACTACTTTGTTATGCGACAATCAAGCTAATGATCTTCATATTGCAGCAAATCTAGTATTTCACAAACGAATGAGACACATAGAAATTGATTGTCACTTTGTTCAAGATAAAATTATGGAAGGAAAAATCATGACGAGTTTGTTCCATCCACATCACAACTTGCTAATATATTCACTAAAGCTCTCGGGAAGGAAAGATTTCAATTTTATTAGTCAAGTTGGGAGTTCACAATATTTACTCACCAACTTGAGGGGGAGTGTTGAAAATAAAAACATATTATTATATCAAAGATTGATATTATAATCCATTCAAATCTATTGTAATACATTACTTTCCTTCTTTGTAATATTACTTCCGTACTTAGTACTAGATTTGTTAGCTATATATATTTGTACAGTGTATACAGATTATTAATTAAATAAAGAGTATTCATTCTTCCAATTTTACAGTATTGTATGCCAAAAAGTTGCAATTAATGAATAATTTGATACAATTTTTTTGTAAAGGTTATAGGCAAAGAAGCAACATACCAACTCGTATAAACCCATATATCCCCCTATCTCGTAGCATAGGGCAAGAAACAATTCCAACTAAACATGGAGTATACACTTTACATGCAAAAATCAAGAATTTATAATTACGATTCGGTTGAGTAACTATCCATTACCGCGAGAAAGTGCAATCTGTGAGTTCAAAGGAATAAATGCTATAATTGTTGGTTGCCCATATGATGTTTAGGCCCAAAGTTTCAGTCCCAATTATGCTACCATCTAATCTAATCGATATTCACCTTCCGAGGATATCCTTTGAGTGACCCTAATCTGCATCGCACTATTGTTGGAAGTCTCATCTATCTCACCATCACGTGTCCCGATATTGCTTATGTTGCTCACATTTTTAGTCAATTTGTCTCCGCTCCAACTATCATTCATTGGGAGCTATTGTTCATATTTTGCGCTATCTTCGTGGTACTTGCTTTCGAGTGTCTTTTATTTCCATTGACCACCTCTTTAGAGCTCTATGCATTACCTAATGTCGATTGGGCCAAACTCATCGTAAGTCCACTACTAGTTTTTGTCTATTTTGGGAGATTCTCTTATCTCTTGGAAGAGTAAGAAATAGATCGTTGTTTCTCGTTCTTCTATTGAAGCAAAGTATCGTGCTATGGCTGAGATTGTATGGTTGCGTTGGTTACTTGCCGACATAAGTGTTTCTCTTTCCTCTTCAACCCCTCTGTATTGTGATATTAAGAATGCTATTCAGATTTCTCTCACCTCTGTGTTCCATAAGTGCACAAAGCATATTGAGATTGACTGTCATCTTAATCGTCACCATCTTCAACATGGCACTATTTCATTACCTTTTGTTTCTTTATCGTTGAAGCTTGCTGACTTTTTTACGAAGTCACATCCGGTCTATCATTTTCGTTTCTTGTTTGACAAACTCTCGCTGCTTTTTGCTGTAGCATCTTGAGTTTGAGGGGGGATGTTAAAGTAATATAAGTAATATAAGAGTCCTAATATATTAGAATATATTTGAGGATTTTTTTACTTACATTACTTATATTAGAATATAGATTAGGGTTTCTTCACTACAAATTTGTTTGAGATGGGAAATAAGAAGTATGAACCAAATTCAAATCATAATTAAGCTCATGTGAAATCTAAATTGATGTATTCGAATAGACAAACCAAATTAAGAGGTGAAGAACGAAGAATGAATTATTATTGAGCATAGACGGCTTAAGTAAAATACTAGATACAACTAGTTTATATAATAAGTTAAACCCTAATCTATATTAAGTAAAACAACCTCTAATATATTAGGACTCTAATATTACTTATATTACTTTAACAGATGTTTAGGCCCAAAGTTTCAGTCCCAATTATGCTGCCATCTATGCTGGCCTGCTCTTTTAGTTCATCTTGAAAATGTGTTTTCTGATTAAATGGGTGGAATCTATATCAGCCGTTGTTTATGTCATATATAAATATTTCTCAGGTTGCGGTTATTGTGAGTGTGTGCACAGCTTGTCTCATCTTTCTGCGTGATTCTTATGTTCTTCTTTTTATTTCTTTAGTGGTGAACCTTTGGTTTTCTGGTTAGGTTAGGCATTGTGTGTTGCTATTACTGTGGTCCTAAGGCAGTTCGTCTCTGATGTGTTGTGGTCAGGGGTCTTTTGTGTAATCTTGTGAGAGAAGAAGGAAGAAAATGAGTGGATTACCCATTGTAAACTTTATGTTTAGCCATTTTGTTGGCTGATCTAGTGCAATAAATGCTGATTTACAATTATAGAGCCTCAAAGATAGAAATACGCATCGCATTAGGTCGAACTACCCGTCCTACAAGGGACAAACATATTTGGTGTTTTTTTTTAGATCTTCTTGTTGTTTGATGTTGGTGAATGTTGGATGTGAGTGTCAATCGTCGTAATATGTGATATCGTAGCGATTTGATTTTCTTAACGATAAACCTTCATTCTTCTTATTATTGAGACCATCTCTCGGGCTATAAGTATTTTTTCGCTTACTTTTAGGTAAAAATTCTTGATCTTATTTTTCTTTTTTAACTTTGTGTTTTTTTCCTGGTAATAGGAAATCATTTTTGGAAATATAGAAATTGTGTTTGTATTCTATATTTTTTTCTTCAAGAAAATATAACTTGAACTATATTTGTTCTTAAGAGATTCGTTACACACTTTTCCCTAATATTCTTTGTGAACAACTGTCTTTGATGTGTTACGACTAAGTATTGTGTTAATACTCCCTCCCTTGAGACTTTCTTGAAATACCCCTTGACTTAGAACTTGATTCTCACATAATTATGGGGTCTTCTTGATGTTTAGTCTCTCCTTGAATATATTACTATGTAATCTTGCATTTGAGTGAAGCATTTTTGTGCTCGTGCTTTTGTTTGATAAACTGGTATTAAAATACTATTTCTTGTTGTTAACTTGTATTAAAAATTGATTATTGTGGAAACTTGAGTTTTCATTTAGATCATTTAAATGGAAAGGTGATTTTGCGATTTCGTAACAAGAAATAAAAGTTATTTTGGTTCAACAAAATTTTTGAAACCTATTAATAAATATTATCTTGACTAACTTCTTTTATACTTCATTTGCCTAACTCAGTGCTAAGAAAAGTAGGAATACTTAAAAGTTCAAACTTTATGAAAACCCTATAATCAACTTATTTAGAAAAATCTCTTCCAAATAAATTGTTTTCTTTGGAAAAATATTTTAGTTTTCAGAACGCCTTGATTTTCTTAACCTGGAGGGCCACTAAAAATCTTAAAATAAAACTTGACAACTCCAAATTAAATTCCACGCACCCTTGATTGGTTTTAAGATTTGTTTGCAGCGGAAAAATATTAAGCGCACTAGGAAATTCGAATGGACATTAAGAACTTTATATTTTGATCGATAACACTAGGTGTCGCCAAAACTTAATTAACCAAAATGTGCTCGAAAAATTATAAATTTTTAACTGTACATACTTGACACCATAATGAACAACATATAGAATTTAATCAAGTCATTTGATATCTGAACTAAGTGGTCAAAGTAGACTAAAAAATTGCCTCTGGTACAATTGGTATTGCCTAGAAAAATGGTTACAATAAATTCATTCAACATGATTTAAGGTGATTCCTAATTCTACTATCACAACTTATCAACCTATCAAACACTTACATTGGTTTCACTTAAAAATATATAGTGTATAAAAAGTAATGCTATTTTGAAATCAGGGACATAACACTGGAATTTACTACACAAAAAACTGAAATTTCATCTTTAATCTCCAATCTTAATCTCCAATCGGCGAAATAAGCTAAGTTATGGTTTTTGCTCAAATTTACATAATTTAAACATAGTTAATACATTGTAATTATAATTTTCATAAAAATGGCTAGCTCAATTTTATCGACGCCAAAACATAATAAACGTAAAACTTTTCATGTCCCTACTTTTACGCTTCAGCCAAGCCTATCAATATGGGGAGTAAATAATTTGGGAAGTGAGCATTTTGAAGGAAACATTCAGTAGTAAATATACATACATGAGAGAAAAATATACACATCCCCGAATGCAACATGCCATGCGTCAAAACATACTTAAAGAACAAACATAATTTTGGTAACCGCACCACATAATTTCTTAAGTAATTACCTTCAATCACTAATATTCTAGGTGATTTCCTTCAATCACCGACATAATGTTCCATCATTAACGCTCCCTAGCCACATTAGATAAATTAAATACATCCAACACGGCAAGGCGTTGTCAAAACGCTTAACATGGCATATGAGTCACATACAATTTTCTCAAGTTAAACATCATGAATTCATATAAATAATGTAGTATAGAACTACCTCGAAAAATAAATTTTCTGTTGAAGTTGAAGTGGTGTAAATAACATTGATGCACCTCTTAAAAATAAGCACGTGCGCTTGCCTTTTGTTTGCTAGAATTGTGTGTTGTGAGGATATTAGAGAGGGGTGGAGGCTGAATCTGGAGTAGGAGAAGGAAGACTTTTAGGGAATTTCAGGGCTGACTTTGAGGGAATTTGAGAGTCAAAGGGCTGATTTCTAAAGGAGAAAATGGGGATGAAATCTGAAATTCTGGGGCAGTACTTTATGATGCGTTATATGGACTGAAATTTAGAGAAATAGAGCAGGGTTTCTGAACTCCCAGTGGCCGAAAAATGAAGGAAGTAAATAGGAGCATTTGCTGAATTTTTGGTGCTGAGTTTTGGGAGAGAGTGAGGGAATGTTTCTCGAAATATGACAAGAAACATAGAATGACTGGGACTTTAATGGGACGAAGGGAATGGAGTTTTACGGGGAGTTTTGGGATTTTTTTTTTTTCTTGCACTGAAATATGGTGGAATTAAAGGTATAGGGACAATTTTCAAAGAGAGAGAGAGGAGAAATAATATGAAATCTGGGGCTGAGATTATGAGAGCATCTCCAATGCAATCAATGGATTGTGGTTGACGATGGCAATTAAATAGATGGACTTTGTAGATTATGTTAAATGAATGAGCGGTGACATTAAAAATTCTCTCCAATGGATTCTTTTACAATTCAATAATGTTGATTAGGTGGCATTTATTTTTTTTAAATTAAAAATAATAAAACTAATCCACTTAACATAATTTTAAAAAATTAAGTCAAAAATTAAAAAAATTGCTGACTAATCTAATCTCACATAGCGTCTAAATGTAGAAGAAGTACTTCACATCTTCTATTTTTTTTTTGTGCTATGTCAGCCTCATATAGTATTCCACATTGTGCATTGGAAAAGTAATTTTAATAGACATTGTATATTTAATGATGTGGCACATCATTTTCTCCAATCCATTGAATGCATTGGAGATGCTCTGAGCGGAAGATGGGAGAAGAAGGTGGGTGTATGGGGCAGTTTTTATTGTGCATGGGAGCGGTTTTCAAATAATGGAAAGGGGCAGTTTGGCTGGTGCTAAGGGACAGTTTTCTGGTAGAAATAATCTAAAATCTGGGGCTGAGATCAAGAGGGAAAATGGGAGAAAAAGGTGGGTGTATGCGGAGATTTTTAGTGTGCATGAGGGCGGTTTTCAGAAGATGGAAAGGGGCAGTTTGGCTGGTGCTAAGGGACGGTTTTCTGGGATTTATTGGATCGGTTGTGGGCTAGCTGATGGCCAATAATTGGTAAGTTATGGGCTAAAGTTTTTGGGCTAATATGTGTTAGGTTGTGGGCTATAATTTGTGGGATTGAAGGGCCAGGATTTGGGATAAACCCAAATTTATTTTTAGATTAAAAAAATGGACAAAATAACAATGAATTAACTCAGGTGAGACGTTTTTCTTTCATACGATGTGACATTTAAAATTTACCAAATCCAAGAAATATAAACGAGGCTTGTTGAAAACATTACTACATTTGTGAAAAGCAAACGCACGCAACTTTTGAATGTGACCAGAATTATTAAATTCGTAATTGGAAGTTCATAGTGCCATGAATAATTAATAAATTTTATTTTTAGAAAATTAAAAAGAAAAAATTTTCCGATCACTACAGATTGTTCAAAGGAACTTACATGAAAATTTTGATATTTTCAATAAGATGATCCAAGATATAAGAACTGTGATGATAAAAGTATACATGAATATAAGGCCATCATTCTGTTAAATGCTATCCCTGAAGCCTATAAAGATGTCAAAAGCGTCATTAAGTATATATGGTAGAGATGATCCTACTACAAACATTGTTATGAATGCCCATAGAAATAAGAATCTGGAGCTTACAAATAAAAGGGAGAATAGAAGTAATGGTGAGGGGTTATTTGTTAGAGGCATGTCTCAGTTTAGGTAGTCTAGTAGTGAATTCTATTTTTTTTCGGTGGATGCTTGATTTTGGGTGCACCTTTCATATGACACCAAAATTGGATTTTAGCACCTATACCAAAGTCAGCAATGGAATGGTAGTTATAGGAAATGATATAGCTCTGTAAAATAGTTGGGATCGGCAACATTAGAGTCAAATTCAACACAAGTTATGTGTATCTCCTTGAAAATGTAAGGTATGTTCCTGGCTAAAAACCCCATCTCCATTGGAACTCTTGAACATTTTAACTTTGATGGCAAATCTGGAGATGACTCTTTTAAAATTACTAAAGGAGAACTCCTTGCAATCAAATGGTATAAAAGAAATGGCAAGTACTTCACCAAAAAAGATAGGGCATGCAAATTCTTCAACGGCTAACTCTGTTAAGGGCGATTGTACTGATCTTTGACATAAAAGACTTACTCACATAAGTTACTGAGTTCTTCACATCCTGAAAAAATAAGGGATGTTTGGAAAAAAACCAGATGAGTGACATACCTTTTGTGATACTTGTGTTTTGGGAAAACAACATAGAATCCAGTTTTCAGATGGCTTACATAGATCTTCCTCCATCGTTGAATGTGTATACTTTAATTTATGGGGTCCTTCTAGCACATCCACACATGGAGGAAACAAATATTCGTGTTCATCATAGATGATTTTTCAAGAAAAGTGTGGGTGTATTTGTTAAAACACAAATTTGAAACCTTAGATAAATTCAAAAATTGGAAGATTCTTCTTGCAAATCAAATTGGTAAAACATTGAAATGTTTGAGAAATCATAATGGACTCGAATTTTGCAATAAAACATTTGATGATTTTTTAAAGCAAAATGAGATTAAAAGACACAATACAATCCCCTACGAAAATTGTTCACGTGTCAAGCCTTTTGATGAAAAAATAATCTGACATGAACATGGGGATTTGTTGAAAAGACAATTTAAATTAATAAATTTGTCCCTTTAATATGTTGTTTAACATTATTGTTTGTATTTTGCCTTCTACATGTTTGATTGCAGTTGCACACTAATTTTAAAATTTAATTTGCACTGAGTATTGTGTCTACGGCTATACATCTGCTCAGTCACTCTTCCATACCAAAATGTTGTGCTGGGGAACCCAAGAGACCCCTTTCGTGTACAGTGTGACAATATTTTCCTTTTTCTATTTGTATTGTTTGCCAACTGGGATAAACCCACATCCCCCTATTTCTTAGCATAGCATAAGCAGCAAGTGCAAATAAACATGGCGTTTGTAGGCAAAAAATTCAAGAATTTATAATTACGACTTGGTTGAGTAACTATGCATTACCACGAGAAAGCGCATTCTATAGAAGATGTCTGTCAAACCCTCTGGATCCATCAGAATTCTGAATGATCACTGATGATGAGCGGGAATGCTAGTAATTTATACCAAAATATGAAGTGGAACATGTCATCATGTATTGTACACAGTCGAGAGTTCATGAGAGAAAAAAGCATAAACTACAAGTAATTAGACACTTGAAAAGAAAATCTAATTTAACTACACAGTCAATTACTTGTCTATGATGATTATTCTTCCTTTTTTTTTTTTTTTCTGCACTATGGTATTATGTCAAGGAGTACATTATGCTACAGCCAGTTCACACCCCCTCAACACGTTTCACTAACCATATTATGAGCAAGGGAAATGCTATCGAAACCTGAGCTGTATTTCTTTTCTTAAAAGGCATTTTTCTTCTCTCCTTCCGGAAAACAAATCTTCGCATTCTAACATGATCGTGAAAAAATTTCCATCTTTAAAATATTTCCTATTTTTGGATATGCTGAACATGGTGGCATGTTTCTCAGGTACCATCGATGTAATGAATCACTATAAATATTAATAGAATTAAATTTAAATAAAAGTAGCGAACTTATCAAACAACAAAGAAATTTGTTTATCGATCAAGAATCAAAATTGAGGATATCAAACATGAAGGGACGGAAGTATCAACCGAATCTACCTTGTAAATGATATTTTTACAGGTACACTCCTTCAGTGAATCTGTGAGTTCAAAGGAATAAATGATAAAAGGGTTGCACCTGCTTTAGTTGACTTAATTGAGAGAGCTTCGAAAGAGCTTATCCGGCATTGTAAATAGGGTGCTAGATACTAGGATTAAGCATTTGTTGCAAATTATGATGTTTGAATCACAAACTGTTCACTAGCTCATCATTTAATATTTTGCAAGGTAGACACCTACTTATGTAATGTTTGGTGAGGTTGATTGAATAATACTGCAATTAATGAGAAAAACAAACTAAATCTTTTCATTGTATTGTCTAGTCATGTCCACTACTACGTACCAAACATGTACTTAAAGTGCTATTGCAGTATTATTTCCATGGGGAAAGTGTAACCCTCGAAAGCAAAGATGCAAGTATAAGTTTGAAAACAATTAGCCGGAATAGTAAATGCGGACAGAATTTAAAATCCACTAGTTTTCTTGAATAATGTAAATGACACTATTGCGGTCACTCAAACTACATATACACGACAATACGAGCGTCCACTTAAACTTCCACTAAACGACAATAAAAGCGTCTTCTCAAGCTACATGTAGACGTCGCTACTCAAAGTCCATTTAAAAGACAGCTACTCAAAACACAGAAAAACGACAATGTGGCCATTATTCGAACCACATTTAAACGACAATGTGAACTGTTATTCAAACGACATACAAATTACAATGCGGACCGTTAATCAAACTACACGACAATCGTCTACTCAAACTAGAGGTATCTAAGAATGGGCAGTTATTAAAAACTTTGAAGAGAATTAAAGGGAATAATCCATAAATCAACATAAAACATCACACATTTAATTTTCCAACAACTCAATTAAGGAAAAAGAAACTCACCAAGAAAACAAAATTATCAGTTTGCTGAATAAAAAAATACAACTCTTCAAGCTCACGAGTTTCTCGAAAATTTTAGCATACTTTTTACCATGGTAATATCACCATTCAGATTAAAACGATTTTAAAGAACAATATATACTAATTCAATGCAATAACTATGAATAAAACAGCATTTAATCTCGAAATGGAAAGAAAATAGGAAAAGAAAAGAAAAACTTTCCATAAAACCACAGTCGGTTTTACAAAGGATGGTGAAGTTACCAAAATGGACTGGACAAACATCTCATCGGGGTAAAACTGTCGTCAAAAGGGCCTTCGGGATATTGGGAACGAGGTACACTCATTAGCTATAATAAATATTATTAGTTCAGATTTACCGGGTCGTGGTTACTACATTACTACATTCAAGAAATACGGGATATAATTGAGTACACTATAACCCACATCTACAGATAAAAGGAATATTGCTGTAGATTGGTTTGTGAATCATGTAGTGGAAAGTCGATCAATTATATAAAGGAAGTAGTACTTCCGTTTTCATTGCTTTTAAAACTTTCTACTTTCATCTATTGGATGTAAGTTCTGGAGGTCAGGTACTAAACCTCCATCTCGTCTATACTTTGCAGTGACCAGAATTTTTTTTCGTTTTCTTTAGTTTTGAAAAAATAAAATTTATTAAATTTCTGCGTCGCTACAAATTTCCTATTTCGAATTAAAATATTTTAGTCACATTAAATGTTTCACACGTTTGCTATAATTTTTAGTTTAATGGGAATGAAATATGGTTCCGTCCACGAACTTCGTTATATTGAATTTTTGGCATGGTAAATTCTAAAATTTCATGACATCATTACAATCAGTCCAGATGAGATTTATTTTTAGGAAAAATTGCCAATAAGTCATCTCCACATGACTTGTTTCAAATTAGGTCAACTTTTTTTAAAATTGTGATAAAGTCATACTTCACATCAATATTTTATATTAATTCCAAAATCACCCTTTTAACTATATTTTCATTGACACAATCTTCCAACTTCACAAACCTCCTCCACCTCCGGCGACAACCTCCTCCACCTCCGCGACAACCCCTTGAGAAACTTTCAAATAATTATCCTGTTCAGTAGTTAGCAGAGCGTTTCATTCAGATTGGTATATAACACCGGTTGGATATTATTATTATCATTATTGTTAGTTCTCGATGTTTTCCTTGCATCTTCATCATTTGAATGTTCTTCAAGCTCAATTTGAAGTTCTTTCACTTGTTTCTGCAACTCCATCACATAATCAATTGCATCTCCAAGTATAGAAGCTCTATCCAACTGCAAAACAATAAAAACTATGGCGTGTTTGGTAGGAAGGATTAAATTGCACTTAATACGTTTTGTTGTCTCATCTTGTCCAGCATTACATACCTTAGAAATTTTAGGGACTGAAGCTCGAAGAGAATAGAGCCTATCATTAAGCTTCTTTCTTCTCTTCCTCTCAGCCATGAGGTTTTTTGATTGAGGTCCCTTTCCTGTTTGTCTACCATACTTTGCTGCTTCTTCATCATCATCATTCGGATCAGAATCAACCGCCTCCACCTCCCGCAACCTCCAGTGACAACCGTTTCCACCTCCAGCGACCTCCGGCGAGTGCTTCTACCACTTTTTAGGCAGTTTTTTGGTGAAGATTTTGGATCAATTTCCAGTTGGGGACTGAATGTTGTTAGCTGTGATGTTAACGTAGGAATATTGTTATTAATGTCTTTGTTTTAATCTTAATTCTTAATGTCTTAACAGTTAGCATTGATCTATCCGTGCTGCAAGAGAGGCTGACCAATATGATTATCCTGGGTTGAGTATTTGGGTTGAGTATTTTAGTAGTTATGTAAACAATGAGCATTTTCCAGTTATATAAACAATGAGGTAACATCTGTTGTTGATACTGTATTATAGAATAGCAACTTGATATTGTATTATACAAAACAGTATCACAACAGAAATGGACATAGAATGCTGTAAATATGAGCTTGAATACTCCACTATCTTATGTAAATAGGAGCTTGAATGCTCCACCATCTAATTGCTGTAAATAGGAGCTTGAATATTCCATCATCTAATGTTTAGTCATGGTATGTTATTTGATACTATATTATACAAAACAAGATCACGTAAAAACAAAGATCACAATATAAATGGACATAAAATTATTGTAAATAGGAGCTTGAATGTTTCATCATCTAATGTTTGAATGTCTTAGTTTTAATCCATGATACTGTTTTAATGTCTTAGTTTTAATCTATGATACTGTTTAATTATGGCAATGTTTAATAGGTTGAAACTTTGTCATAATATTTCACTATCATTTGAAACATGTTTTAATCCATGATACTGTTTTAATCTTGTGATACTGTTTGAATATATATATGTGATCTTTGATACTATTTAATTATAGCAATGTTTGAACCTGTGATATTGTTTGAATGTCTTAGTTTTAATCTATGATACTGTTTTGTTTAGGTAATTAGTATATTTTGATACCGTTTTAATCCATGATACTGTTTTAATCATGTGATACTGTCTGAATATATGTGATCTTTGATACTGTTTAATTATGGCAAGGTTTGAATATGTGATATTGTTTGAATGTCTTAGTTTTAATTTATGATACTGTTTTAATCCATAATACTGTTTTGTTTAGGTAATTAGTATATTTTGATACCGTTTTAATCCATGATACTGTTTTTATCCTGTGATACTGTTTGAATCTATGTGATCTTTGATATTGTTTAATTATGGCAAGGTTTGAACATGTGATACTGTTTGAATGTCTTAATTTTAATCAATGATAATGTTTTGTTTAGGTAATGTGCATTAATATAAATTGATATTGTTTTAATCTATGATACTGTTTTGCATAATACAGTATCAAACAAAACATATGACTAATTAAACAGTATCAAAGATAAAAGCATGATATCATAGTCATGTGTGTTGTTTGATATCAGATTATGCAAAACAAGATCACAAAAACGAAGATCACAATAGAAATGATCATAGAATTTGCACACGTGCTCGTAATTTTTATTATAATATATTTTCGGAATGGTCTCGACGAGACGGTCAAGACCAATGATAGATTTTTACGTTTGAAGTCGTCTCTTTAGCTTAAAATGACAATCTTTAATTTTTTTTTTTTAAAACAGTATCACAAATTCTTTAAAACAGTATCACGGATAAATGTACATCATTTTGCTGCAAATTAAAGCTCTTCCAAGGTATCTGAGTCCCTTAAAAGCAAACACATACTTCAGAGCAATGCTAAAATGAAGAAAGAAGAACTGCCAATCATTCTCAAGTTAATGGGAAGTCATACAAAGGGTTCTCATCTAAAACTATAAACAATGTTTCTAATTCTTCTCTTGAATTTGAATATGTTTGAGATTCAATTAGGACATAGATTCTCATTGGATAGATAAGTATAAATTTATAAGGAGTTTAATGGTAGGTAGAAGAATTAATCGAAGAGAATAAACAAGAGAATACTATTGTTCTTAAAATGTTTCATTAGTAGTACAAAATCATAGGTTTAACAAAGATCACAAAAAATAGTATCACAACAAAATAGTATCACAAAAGCAAGATTCACAACAAAACAAGATCACCAAAAAAAGATTATCACGGCTCACAATTAGCTTTTTTTACAATTAGGGTATGTTGGTCTTTTAGCTCTAAAATATGACTTCAATTGAATTAAGTTTTGAGCATATGACTTTAGAGCCCATAAGTACCCAAACAAAGGATCGACCCTCGAATTTACCCTTATTTTACTCTACATTTTGGATTGTTAATTCAAGTCGAAAACAATTCTATTTTCAAGTCCAAAAAAATCCAGCCATTAAGTCCCATAAAATTCGACTCCTTTAGCCCAAACCCAACTAATTTTTTTCAGTCCAAACTTTTACCCGTAGACATCCCAAACTGTTCCATTTCGATCCGGTTTGCGGCCCCAAGAAACCGCCCCTTGAAGCCCAAAACCGCCATCCATGAGCAGGTCCACTAGGCAACTTGCCAACTTACCCACAACCTCTCCATTTTCCCCCTTTCCACCCCAATCGGAGGTGAGGCGGAGGCGCTGGGGCCTACTGGAGACCAAGACCCCTCAACTTCCTTAAAAATTATTTTTTAATTTAATAACCAATTAAGAATAAAAATACTAAATTCAAAACCCAACAATAAATGAACTAAACAAATAAAGTCCAACAAATTTAGTTTATCTAAGATTACTTCTTCTTAGTTCACGTTCACGTCTTCAACCTTTGACACAAAAAAATTAATTGTGATTTCAACTTCAGCCTTTTTCACTCAAGCTGGAGATTTGTTTCTTCTTGCTATAGTAGAACATTAATTCCACGAAACAAATTCTAACTTGAGTTCAAGTCCTGATTCTTTTATTGTCGACAGGTTCTCAAATTGAAAGAAGAAATATAGTCTCAGAAAATATATTGAAAAATTTAGTAGTGTACACAACCTAACTCAGATTAAGTTATAGAATCATTCAATAACCAAGAAGAAAGTACTGAGACTAGTCTTTTCAAGTAATTAGAACAAACACGAAGTGAGTATTGAATACGTCTAACTGCATCAATTGATTGTGTTCGATATCTTCTTGTAAAGTTTTTAAAGATTATGGCTTATAAAAAAACATTAGAAACCTCCGAGAGCGCTTCCCCCCTAAGGATGCCACCCCGAACCCCACCCCATCCCACCCCCCACCCCGAGTAATAGGAGCGGGTTAGGGACAACCCACCCTATTAATTTTTTTTTTTTTTTTTGTAAAATCATAACATAAAATACAAATTAAAATTTTGCTAGAAATAGACTAAAAATAATCGAACCGGGTTGAAATTATAAACTATAAATCTCAACTACTACACTACAATTCCAATCTTGTATTTTTTTTTTTTGTTTGCTACAAATATTTTAAGAAAATGTATTTCTTTTATTTTAATTATTTTTTTCAGTTTTACAAAAAAAAAAAAAAAAATTGGGCGATTGACAAGTCAAGGGTTGCCAATTATGGCGGGCCGACCCACCCCGGACTCGCCCATTGCCATCCCTATTCCCTCCCGACCCACTCCTATTTGAGGACCTCCCAACTTAAAATGTCTGGCTCCACCACCGCCCCCACCCACGTAATCAATCCAAAATTTGGCTACCCTAAACCCGATCATTTGAGTCACAAAACATTCTCGTATTCCTTTTTTTCACTCCTCATTTTCGGCCCCAACAAAGAAGCAAGCAAATTAACACCCATTTTCTTCATCATTTTCCCCTATTTTTTTCTAGGATTTCGGCCCTGCAATGTGCTTTTGTCCCCCAAAGAAATCAGCATATAACTTAAGGAACCACTCCCACCCCACCCCCACCCCCACCCCAAAAAAAAAAAAAAAAATTTCAACCAAAGAAGAAATCTCTTCATTGTGTTTTTCCTTCACATTTTCATACACTCTCATCTCCAAACACCAACCCCAAAATTCCCACGAAAGGTCTTCATTTCTTCTCCTCCACAACCGCCTCCACCCCGCTAATATCCTCACTTGAAATTCCTTAGAACACACTAATTTTGTAAAACAAAAGGCAAGCATAGAGTTATTTTGAGGAAATGTCCAACGACATTTCATCTACCAATTCAACTTAAACTTTCAAGGTAGTTTTTATACTACAAAATGTTACGTTTTCATGATGTTTAAACTTGAGAATTTATTTCAGAACTAATATGCCATGTTCAATGATTATGATGGAACCTTATGTTAGTGGTTGAATATAATCACTTAAGAATGTTAGTGATTGAAGGTAATCACTTAAGAATTTATGTGGTGCCGGCTACCAATTTTCATGTTGTTCCATAAGTATGTTTTAAAGTATGACATTACATTTATGATTGCGTATAAAATTCTCGTATGTATGTAATTAATCTTTGGGTGTTTCTTTTGAAATACTCACTTCCCAAAATTATTTACTCTTTAGATTGATATGCTTGGCAATGGTGTATGGCGTAGAGTAGCGACAAAGAAGAAAATATTTAAATTTATGTCCATTATGTTTGGTGTCGATATAATTGAGAATTTCATTATGTAAATTAAGGTACAGTGTTTGAATATGTTTTAAGGATGTAAATTTGAAGAAAGCCGAAGTTATGTAAATTTTCCGTTTTGGAAATTAAGGTTGAAATTCGGCTTTAAGTATTGAATTTTTAGCATTATGCCCTTGATTTCAAAATATCAAAACTTCCGTATAATGCTAATTTTTAGTGAAATCGGTGATATGTTTAATAGATTTATAAGTTGTCTATGAATAGGATTTGGAATCACTATACAATCATGTCGTATAAATTTATTATGACCGTCTTCCCAGCAAGACTAGTTGTACCGAGACAATCTTTTAAAGCAAATTTAGCCACATTTTTCTCATACCAAACAACTTGGATAAGGTCTATATTTTTTATATGTTGTAGCTTAAGGTGTCAAGTACTTATATTTCAAACAAATATCATAATTTTTGGAGCACATTTAGTTGGTCAAATAATTTTTGGCGACATCTAGTATTGTTGTACAATCTCAAGTTTTGGAAGTTCATTTTATTTTCCTTGCAACGCTTGCTATTTTTTCGCTATAGATAAATTATAATTAAAACCATACTAGAGCACGGAAAATTGAGATTTAGAGTTGTCAAGTATGTTTCAAGATTTTTAAGTGATCCTCTTAGTTAAGAAAATATGAAACATTACATACTTCACATTTTATCTATAAAATAGGGTCGGGGAATCCAAACCCTCCCATGGAGACTAGTGGAGGCTAAAAACCACGCTTTACGCTTATGCTTTGGTGGTGTTTCGCCAAAATAAAGAAAAAGCTGAGAATCTCTAGAACTATATTAGTAAGTGGGAGACAGAGTAAAGGGCATTTTCACAGCTGAATCACTGATGGATGCAATTAGCTGGAATAGTAAAGGCCGACAAGTGAGATAGAGAAAAGAGAAATTAATCGAGGAAAGTTGAAGCCAAGAAGCTAGATATCTGAGATGTAGATAGTTGAAAGCCGGTGACAACTTTTTCAACTTTTTAAAAGCACCCAATGTGGTAATGTCAATTGGACGGTGGACACCATAATTAGTGCCCACCGTGGGTGCTATATCACTACTCAGCTCGAGTAGTGATATAGCACCCACAATGGACACCAATTATGGTGCCTCATCGTCCACATGGCATCACCACATTGGGTGCTATATACTTTTTCAACTTTTTAAGAAGCACCAAATGTGGTAATGCCACTTGGACAGTGGGCACCATAATTGGTGCCCACTGTTGGTGCTATATCACTACTCTAAATAGTTATAGATAAGAGTATAGCATCCGAAAAAGATTAAACCCAAACATTAGTCAATAAAGAGTGTGCATAAAAGATTAAGAATCCAAGTAAATGAATAATAACAAGTATTTGAACTACATGAAGCCAGCAAAATACAAGTATCGGTATCTTATATATATATTTCAAAATAAATATTACAAAAACAACATAAAATATTTTAAAATAAGTTACTTTTAAGTATATTTTATGTCCAAATATTTTAAATAAGTTACTTTTTCTTACTTATAAGTTAAAAAAAAAATATTATGTGTTTGAAAGTTGAAATTACACAATGAAAGCACCTTAAGTTTCCCATGTCGATATGGGGCCCCTCGGATCGTTACAAAAATAATTGATCAAAAAATCCATCATCGTTGTAAAATTATGAGATAATTATTGATGACTATTTAGACTTATCAGGATACTTAGTCTTATTAGTATATTTAGATAAGCCTTGTTTGATTGTATCCAAATCTCTTTGTAACCTACTTTGGAATTCTATAAATATAGGTCCATAGTCATAATGAAAATAGACAATTCCTTTCGTATCTTTTATATTTTCTCTATCTTCTTTCTCCAATTTCATAACACGTTATCAGCACGAAGCTCTAACCAACTGAGTTATCAAAGTAATCCTTCTTTACTATTCAAAAAAAAAAAGTTAGAATACTCGCTTTTATATTTATTGTTCATTATATTACAAATTTCATGTAATTAGAAAAGATTTGCATGTATTTGATGATTATGTAATTATTTGAGATATTTACGAGTGCAAATTTTTTTACGTTTAATCAATGATTTGCATTCAACGTTGTTGTGCTTAATTATCATAATGTCCATTAACTGCTAATCATAATTGTACAATTGTTGAAGATTGCAGGGACAAGCATAAAATTTTCTTTTTATGTTAATCTTAATTCAATATCATTACATGAATTATATAATCGTAATTGGTGCTTTTGGGTTGTTTAAGAGAAAGTCCTTAAACTAATATTTAAATCCATGCATGTCAATCTTGACAGAAGACTTCTTGTTTAAATTTTTTTTTATGCGTGAATTAATATTCGTAATTCAAAACGAAAATATTTGCCATTAGATAACGACTTTACGTGACATCCATGAAAGTAATATTTATATCTCTTTATTTTTTGAATATTCTTTCTATCCTTAACTTGAATAATTTTTTTTTCTTTGATATCTTTTTATAAATTTTAAATTGATATATATCTTACTATTGCTCCTGAAGAGCATATATTCACAAATAGTATGTTGGTGTTCCTGAAGAAATACAACGTTAATATTTTGACAGAGTCATATGTCAAACCTAACATATAAATATTCTAGAAGAATATTTTTTTTTGTTGCTTTATAATAAACAAAGATTTATATTACATTAATATTCGAAGAATATTAATTGCTCTCGAAGAGCCTAATTTTATAAAATATAATATTCTATTATAATATTATAATATTGCTCTCGAAGAGCAAATCTTTACTTCAAAATAATGATTTGTTGTTGTCCTCGAAGAAGCACAACGTATAATATTTTGACAAAATATTAATGTTCTCAAGAGCATAACATTACAATTTAAATATTCGAGAAGAATATTAATTGCTCTGAAGAGCATAACGTTACAATTTAAATATTCCGTAAGAATATTAATTTTTACGACATTATAATTTTTACGAAAATATGACGTTATAATTTTTATATTCCGAAGAATATTGAGCAAGATTCAAATAATATTTTATTGTGTTCTAGAAGAAGCACATGTCTTGAAGAATATATCATATCACATAATTAAATTGTGATATAAATGAGTAATTAATCAACTAATGCTTATTCGAAGAAAAGTATATAAATCATGTTATGTTGACATTGATTAGTGTGAATTATATGATTATACAATGTCTAATAGAAAATTAATTATATTTTCTTGTTCATTGTGTAGTTACTCAAATGGCGAATATCACAAAACTTGAGTTTGTTGCACTTGATCTATCCGCAAAAACTATTTGTCATGGATCCTCGATCTTTGAGATTCATCTTATCTCAAAGGGTCTTGGAGAGACAATAAAAGAAGGAAACGTAGCATCCTGCGCAGATCGCGTAAAAGCACTCATTTTCCTTCGTCACCATCTCCACGATGGATTGAAAATTGAGTACCCATCGTAAAAGATCCAAAAATACTTTGGAAAACTTGGTGAAAGGTTTGACCATCGGAGGACTATAGTCCTCCCAAAAGCCGGTATGAATGGATGCACCCCACGCCCGCATTTTGCGACTTTAAAAGCAGTTAGTGAGTACAATTTCGAACTATTCGAATAACTTCAAAACTAACTCGTGTGGAGAAAAAATCTCGATGAAGATATGTTGGAAAAGACTTTCTCTACTTTCCATGCGTCCAATGTGATCCTTCAACAGCAATATCGTGAGCGTGGTTTTAAAAAATACCGTAACTCATATCCCACCTGCTAGTTGCTGAACAAAATAATGAACTGTTGATGAAAAATCATGGGCTACGTCCAACTGGTTCCACAGCATTGCCTGAAGCAAATGGTACTGCATTGCCTGAAGCAAATGCAATACCAAGCCATGGACGCGGACGCGGACGTGGACGCAAACGCGGACACGAAAATGGACGTGGGCGAGGGCGAGGGCGAGGACGAGGACGCGGATTTGGATGAAAAAATGGACATTATCAACCACAAGGTGACAGCTTTAAAAAGCAAAAAATAAATGAAAATAACTCTTCCAAAAAGGAGCACGAAGAAAATTGCTTTAGATGTGGAATGAAAGGACATTGGTCACGTACCTGTCGTACGACAAAACATCTTGTGGATCTCTACCAAAGATCAATCAAAGGAAAAGAAAAAGTGGAGACAAATTTTGCTGACTGTGATGATCCAATTGATGTGACTCATCTAGATGTCTCTGATTTTTTTGCTGATCAAAGTGGAAATATCAATCATTTGATCGGGGGAGGTGTGATAGAAAAAATAGACTAGTTTACTTTCGATATAGTAGTATTTACTTTGATTCAAAATTTTAGTTTGAAATAGGTTTCTTTAAAGTTTGAAACTTTGCGTTGTTAAACTAGTTCTTAGTTGATTGAATGTTTCTTTATGTTTAATTTTTTTTTTAGTTTTAAACTCATTCTTAAAATTATCTATTTGATCATGTTTATAGATTCATGATGAATTGCCAAGATATCATTTAGCGATAGTGCAACTACTCATACAATTCTTCAAGATAAAAATATTTTTGGACTTAACATTAGTAGAAAATAATGTTAATCGATATCCGGTACATCAAATATCGTTGAAGGCTCGGGAAGAGCTAGTATTATCTTACCAAATAATACAAAATTGCATATAAATGATGCACTTTATTCTAGCAAGTCCGGAAGAAATTTGTTTAGTTTTAAAGATATCCAAGCAATGGATACCACATTGAGACGATGCAAGAAAATAATTGTGAATATATTTGCATAATTTCTTTTTGTATCCGGCGTAGCGGATAAAAGAAAAACTCATGGCACTTCCATCCGGCATGTATTATACATTCATAAAACATTTGAATCAAACAATGTCACGAACTCAAGTTCGTTGAACCAAAAAGTTTTATGCTTTGGCATGATCGACTTGGACACCCGGGGAGCAATAATGATGCGACGAATAATTAATAACTCACATGGACATCCTCTAAAGAACCAGAAGATTCTTTTACCTAATGATTATCCATGTGCTGCTTGTTCACAAGGCAAGTTAGTCATTAGACCTTCTATTACGAAGGTTCGTGTTGAATCTCCAACTTTCTTAGAAAGAATTCATGGAGATATATGTGGACCGATACACCCACCATGTGGACCATTTCGTTATTTTATGGTATTAATTGATTCTTCTACTAGATGGTCACATGTGCGCTTACTTTCTACTAGAAATGTAGCTTTTGCTAGACTACTTGCTCAAATTATAAAACTACGAGCTCAATTTCACGATTACTCAATCAAGACAATCCGTCTTGATAATCTTTGGTGAATTTAGATCACAAACATTCAATGATTATTGTATGTCAATCGGGATTGTCGTTGAACATTCGAGTTGCTCATGTCCATATACACAAAATGGTTTAGCGAGTCGTTTATCAAACGTCTTCAATTGATTGCTAGGCCTTTACTTATGAAAACAAAACTCCCAACATATGTTTGGGGTCATGCTATATTACATGCTGCATTATTAGTTCGTATAAGACCAACCGCTTATCATGAATACTCACCTTTACAACTTGCATTTGGTCACGAACCCAATATTTCTCATTTACGAGTTTTTGGTTGTCTTTGTCCAAGTCCCAATTTCACCCCTACAACGCATAAAAGATGGGTCCCCAACGAAGACTTGGAATTTATGTGGGTTTGACTCACCATCCATTATTAGGTATCTTGAACCTTTAACGGGTGATTTATTTATCGCACGCTTTGCAGATTGTCATTTTGATGAAATGAATTTCTCAACTTTGGGAGAGGGAAAAATCGCATCCCTAAAAACAAAATAAAATTTCTTGGAATGAAAACACTCTATCTCATTTTGATCCCCCGCAAAGTAATTAATGTGAGCAAGAAGTTAAGAAAATCATTCACTTGCAAATAGTTGCAAACCAATTACTCCGATGTATTCGTTGATACAAGGAAAGTGACAAAGTCATATATTCCAGCCAGAAATACTCCCCGCAAAATTGATGTCTCAGAGGGACAACTGCAATAGCAAATGAATCTCAAATACGCCAAAAGCGTGGTCGACCAGTTGGTACTAAAGACTCTGTACCTCGAAAGAAAAAGGTACAAGAGAAAACCCAACTAAAAACTTTTAATGAAACAATGGTAGAAACGATTGATCAATCAACACTGATAATGTGATTCTTGAAGAACCACGAGTGTCCGAAAACAATGAGGTTTCAATAAATTATTTATTATCTCATAAATTATGGGAACGAAATAATATTGTCGTGGACAATATCTTCGCCTTTAATGTGGAACTAGATATCATACAAAATGAGGATCCTGAACCACAATCTATTAAAGATTGTCAAAATAGAAATGATTGGCCAAAATGGAAAGAAGCCATACAGGCGGAGTTGAATTCCTTAGAAAAACGAAAAGTGTTTGGACCTGTAGTTCGAACCCCTAAAAATATAATCCTCAGAGGATACAAATGGGTCTTTGTAAGAAAATGAATGAAAACAATGAAATTACAAGATATAAAGCCCGACTCAGAGCTCCAAGGCTTCTCACAAAGACCTCGTGATTGATTATGAGAAAACATATTCTCCCGTAATGGACACCATCACATTTAGATTTTTAATAAGTTTGACTATGTCACAAAGGCTCGATATGCGCCTCATGGATGTAGTAACTGCATATCTGTATGGTTCACTTGATAGTGACATACACATGAAAATCTCTGAAGGATTTAAAGTGCCAAAGCAAATGATTCATTCCCGCAACGATGTTCTCAATTAAATTGCAAAGATCATTGTATGGATTAAAACAAACTGGACGAATGTGGTATAATCGTCTTAGCTAATATTTGTTGAAAGAAGGTTATAAAAACGACGATGTATGTCCTTGTGTTTTCATGCAAAGAAAACAAATATTGGATTTGCAATTGTGGCAGTTTATGTTGATGATTTAAACCTTATAGGAACTCTCAAGAGCTCAACAAAACTGCAGATTATTTAAAAAATGAATTTGAGATGAAAGATTTGGGAAAACCAAATTACATCTTGGATTACAAATTAAACATTTCCCGTAAGGATTATTTGTTCATCAATCTTCTTATACAGAAAAGTCTTAAAACGTTTTTATATGGATAAAGCACATCCATTGACATCGCCTATGGTCGCTCGATCACTTGAAGTGAAAAAGATCCATTTCGCCCACTTGAAGATGGGGAAATAACTCTTGGACCCGAAGTACCATACTTATGCAATTGGTGCATTAATGTATCTTGCAAATTGTACTCGACGGATATAGCTTTTTCGTAAATCTCCTTGCAAGATATAGCTCGCACTCACTCAAAGACATTGGAATGGTGTTAAACACATTCTTCGTTACCTAAAAGGTACTGTTGACATGGGATTATTTTATTCACGAAAATTAGGATCATCTTTAGTGGGATATGCAGATGCGGGTTATCTCTCCGATCCACATAAAGCTAAATCACAAAAAGGATATGTGTTTACACGTGGAGGAACAGCTATATCATGGAGATCTGTGAAGCAAACATTGACAGCAACATCTTCAAATCATTCTGAAATTATTGCAATGCACGAAGCAAGTCGAGAATGTGCATGGTTGAGAAACATGACACATCATATCCAAGCATCATGTGGATTACCTTCAACAAAGGATAGTCCAACAATATTGTATGAAGACAATGCAGACTTGTATTGCACAACCCAAAGGAGGCTACATCAAAGGGACGTGATGAACATATTTCTCCAAAATTCTTCTATACACACACGAGCTTCGTAAGAATGGTGACATCGATGTTCAACAAATTCGCTCAAGTGACAATTTGGTGACTTATTCACAAAAGCATTGCCGACATCCACATTCAAGAAATTGGTGCAGCGAGATTGGGATGCGTCGACTCAAAGATCTTCAATGATTAATATTAGAGGGAGAAATGTACTTTTTCCTTAGTCCGGTGTTTTGTCCCACCTGGGTTTTCCGACAAGGTTTTAATGAGGCAGCATTTTCTTAATACTCCAAAACTTTAACAATTATCGCATCTTTTTCTTTCGTTTGATATTTTGTCCCATTGGGTTTTATCAAGCAAAGTTTTTTAGCGAGACAGTTTTTGTAGAAATAGTCATCAAAGAGGGAGTGTTGTAAAATTATGAGATAATTATTGATGACTATTTAGACTTATCAGGATACTTCTAGTCTTATCAAGATATTTAGATAAGCCTTGTTTGATTATATCCAAATCTCTTTGTAACCTACTTGGAATCCTATAAATATAGGTCCATAGTCATAATGAAAATAGACAATTCCTTTTCGTATCTTTTATATTTTCTCCTCTCTCTTTCTCC
Organism: Forsythia suspensa; assembly: GCA_023638005.1. Classification (NCBI taxonomy): domain Eukaryota; kingdom Viridiplantae; phylum Streptophyta; class Magnoliopsida; order Lamiales; family Oleaceae; genus Forsythia; species Forsythia suspensa. The sequence goes on from JALRMA010000404.1 coordinate 1,902,350, forward strand.
AATTTCATAACAATCACGACTCACTAATATAAAAGATTATTCATTCTGAAATCTGCTTATTACTTATATATAAATTTATCAATTTTATGCTTAGCCAAACATGCACAAGAAGTGGCAAGAAGTAGAAGGCATCAAACCATATTGTCATTTCCATCAAACTTACTTTATTAACAACTACATCAAATTTATTCTATAAAATCCTCATATGCCCAGTCTACAAATGATAGAATTCTATATACAAACTATATAATCCGGATTGGCCATTCTAAAATGAACCTCCAACCAAGTAATGCCCAACTCCACACTGCAAATTGATGCATTATTACAAGAAAAGGCGAGTGTCGAGTCAAGATCCACATGAACTCGGGCTCAAGCATCCCGTGCTTGTAGATCAGCCAAAGCTTCGTGTTCTTGTAGATCAACCAAAGCATTCCATTGTTGGAGATCAGCCAAACGCCTTTCAAGGCCTCGAAGCTCCCATCGCTGCCAGATATAGTAGAAAAAGAGACCGGCAAGCATAGTGCTAGTGCCAACATCGAATATTTTTCTTATCCCGAGCTCCCTGTAACAAAGCATTTTTTTAATTAAAATATCAGTGGGAACCCAACGTCAAAGTCATAGTTACACTTCTCGTACCAGTGCATTTGAATTGTACAAGACTCGTCAATGCAGCAATCAAAAGAATGATCATATGAGATATTATCATTCTAAATATTTGATTGTAGTTATCCCTTGAATTTGCAATTTAATTTGCAGAGTATCTCTTCCACGCCAAAATGTCGTGCTGGGAGCCTGAGAGACCCCTTCTGTGTGTATTTGCTGCTTGTATTACACGCCAAAAAGTCTTGATATGAATGTTGTGATACCACAAAACTTGAAGGTAAAGAAGCAACGTACCAATTGAGATAAGATCAAATTCCTCCATCCCATAGAATAAAGTCAGCAACAACTGCAATAATATGTGACGATTATAGGAAAAAATCGAGAAGCTAAAGTGCAAAAAATACTACAAAGCAAATAAGGCATGTTGAATTTAAAATTACAAGAAAGAAATTATAATTACGACTAGGTTGAATAAATACATAATTACCCCAAGGAAGCGCATTACACACAGGATGCAAATCAAAGCCTCCAGATCTGGAAATCTGAATGCTTTCTTGATAAAGAACGGCAACGCTTAGTACTTTCTGCCAAATATGAAGTGGGACACGTCAACATGTAATACACATTTCAGAGTTCGAAAAAAAACAGCAGAAACATATGGCACAAGCGGTTGATACAAATGACAGTTTAAAACATATGGTAAAGGTTCTTTTAGTATCACCGGATTTCATAACAAGTATTTATCCGTTGCATTCTTTCTATAATTCAAATGAAAATCTTGACGGTTCCATGTCCAGAGTAATTGAAGCGCATAATTGGGTTCACCCTGATGACCACAGACGCTCACCACCTCTGCTACTTTGTTTTCTCGCCTAAATGAAATATGAAACAGGGAGAAACTTAGGACTCCCCACAGAAATAATAAGTTCAAGTTTGACAGGGCCAACGAAGAATGTTTGGAAATTGAAGGCTCGAGTGAAACTGGACATATACAACTGCATTCATATAGAAATCCAGTTAGGCATGCTCATTATATAAATATTAACTTTATGTCGAACCCTCAGAGAGCCGCTTTTGGATGTGCATTACAGGGAACAAACATTGTGGATCATCTCTCGCCCTTATTAGTCCTTTAGAGAGCAGGATCTGCAGGTAATCATACAATTGTGTGTCTTTTCTTCTCTTCATGACAGTTTTTCATCTCTTTTGGGAAACAATTATTTGCATTGTGATATGATCATGATAAAAATTCCAACTTTAAGACAGGTCCCTTTA